>JAOWCC010000577.1:44571942-45171942 GCA_030867875.1 Actinernus sp. WN-2022 | reverse complement strand
GGGAAAGCAAATTGCATCTGAACAATAGAATTGTGCCTATCTCTTGCGTGGACTGTTACTTAAGTAACAATGCATGTTAAAACTACGCACAATTCTATGGTTCAGCAGCAATGGGCTTTTGGTGCAGTAGATTTTTTTGGTTTCCTTACTGAATACACAACCCTTAAATAAGACATTTCTGAAATCAAAATCCATCAAAACTGAATTTTAAGACTACTTTCCTTTTGTGCAAAACTATTTTGTCCAATCAGAAGAGCTCAAAACAATAACCAGGAAAGCTTTCAATTTTAAACCACATTCCCTGCATATAATTTTGGTCATATTAAAAATTGCAAGCCTTTTCACTTACAGCAGGAGCCCATTACCAGGAGCATCCATATATACTATACCCGTGAGTCAGCATATGACCGGTTTGAGCTATTTTTAGAACATGTTTCCCGGGTAACTGCCTTTTGACTATGCTGCGATCGTGCATATGCTTGCCGTAATTATCAAGATTAAGAATGATCTATTGTTCTTTGAGGTGATTTTACTAATGCTGCTAAGTCCTAACTATAGTTTGATCGGATTCCCAAAGTGTGGGCACGTGAACTCCTGTGAGATCTGTTCTAAATATAGGTCAATCCGGTTATAAGCTGACTCACAGACCTAGTATGGGAGATGGACGCTCCTGGTAATGGGCTCCTGCTTACTGACAATTCAAACCTGTAAAAATACTGGAGAAACTAATATTCTTTTCATGGATTTTGGTGTCTCAGCCTATGAGGTGGACGAATCAAACAATACGCAATTATCACGTTTCTGCATTCCTTTGCCATTGGACTGCCTAGTTTTTAGCAAAACTTTACTTAAATTGTTGCCATGCAATTAATGAAGACTTCAGAGGTCTGCAAACAATGACAAAAAATGGGCCTTGAGGAAGGGTGTGTATCTTTAAGAAATGTTCTACGTTACCCTTAGGCCTGGGCCTTGCCGTCTCTGATCTTGCCAACTGTCTACGGAGAGTGGCAGGGACAATCTCAGGGGGGAGATGAAGGAAATCCCTCAGGTAGGTGATACCTGAATGAAAGAATGGGTAACATGTATCACATGGCTACATTTGTACTTCCATTTGATTCTTAACACTGAAATCCTCACTTTATTTACTTGCACTATTAAATGTTAGTCATATCCATATAAAATAACTTACAACTGTAGATACATTGTACATGTAAAGTATAACATAGCTTAGCTGATGTAACAAACCAAACCTTTTGTTAAAAATTCAAGGAGAAAGTGTACAAATTAGCAGGAGACCTAACATACAGACTTGTGCTTTGTGTGAATAAAATGTGGCTTTCTCTTGCGATTACAGGAAAGAGGATCCTTCAGATTTCTCGAGTAATTTAAAGATAGCACGTCGAAAAAAGCAAAAGATATGGCAAGGAAAGCAGTAATAGCTGATAACACTTGACTTGGACACTATTTTCTAAGTTATTAAGCAAAAATAAGACTTTAACCAACTATTTTCTGGAAGGCACATGGATATACAAAATGTAAGCTGCACCCCTAACTTTGCTATCTTTAAATTACTTGAGAAATCTGAAGATCCTCTTTCCAGTAATTGCAAGAGAAAGCCAACATTTCTTCACACAAAGTAGAAGTATGTAGGAAATTCTAATATGTTTTATCAACAGGAATATTGGTGCATAAATGACATCTAGTAAACAATTTACTGGAGAGAAACACACCAGCAGACAGGCATGCATAACAATATACTTGAGAAAAAAACATTGTTTTCAGCCGAGGTTCCCTAAATTATTATATATATTTTTATTTAAACTATAATTATTTTCTTAACATTAATTATTCGTGGAAGGTTTATTGGTATTTTGAAAATATTGTTATTATTTATCAGATAACAATTAATAATATTATTGTAAGGCAAATTGAAGGACTGTGTGCAAAATGCAAAAAGGGTGTAAGTGACTCTTGATCACATTCTAAATTCTCCTTCAATATCTTTGTTTTCAAAGGAAGAATTTAGAACGTGATCAAGAATCACTTAAACAGGCTAGCAGGAGAAAATGCCATTTTGCCGTTTTAGGGAAAAAGGTTGACAAGTGGCATTTTTGAAAATACCAGCCACTTTTTTGGTCACCTTTGAATAAAGAAATTGAAGAAAAATGCAGACTTTTTCAACAAAAACTAAAGAATTTGGGTCTTTCTTCAGGGAGCACATAAATTTATGCTTTCCTTTGCCGTCTGGGAATCCATAAATTTATGCTTTCCTTCATCAGTGTGGGAATCCATAAATTTATGCCTTCCCCGGTAATAGGTAAATTTTAATAATCATATAATTTGTTACAATTTTCAACTTCTTAACTGAAAACATACTTTAAAAAAGTATCAAACTAGTAAGAATAAAGGGAACCAACTTGAAGAATATTGTGATCTGGAAGGACTTTTTGGTAAATGGCAAAATGGCACTTTTACCTGCTAGGCTGTTTTACATGTACGCCCTTTTTGCACACATCCCTTCAATTTATACTAAGCCTGGGAAGCAAAATGTGAGGACTGGACGATGTAACAATTTATTGAAGAGACGAACATTAGACTGAAAATTAAGTGATGGAACACCATATAAAAACCATTGAACCTTATGTAAATTAGAAGATTTATGCCAAATACTCCCCATTTCATGTGCTGCAATGTTCCCTTTAAAGTGCCTATAACCCCAAAAATTATATTTTTTAATTGAAACTTTAAACCATTATTTAGAACTTAAAGCAAAAATGGGAGGCTAAAACTCAACTGTATTTTTTTTACGGCCTTTCAAAGTTGAGAACCAGAACATGTGGCCGTCAGTTTTCAATTCCCTTTGGGGGCTTGGAGACTAGTGGCCTGTGACGTGTATGTAGTCAGGTGTCCTTCCAATTCCATACAAACATCTATTATTTCTGTGACTCTTGCAACTAGCTCACCACATGATAAATATCCAATGAAATATCACTAAACTTGGTAAATTTACTAATTTCGATGTGCTCTTTCTTGTGATGGAGTTTATTCCCTACTGATTAGACTATAATAGGACGTTTTTCCTTTTGAATTCTTTTTCTTATTCAGATTTTCCAACTCCTTTGAGAATACCAAGACAATGGTTTAAATTAGAGGAACAAAAGAAACTGTGCAAAGGATTCTGGTACTTGTAGTAAAATAATGCCCAATTGACGTCATAATTCCAGGGCCTCACCAAGACTTGCGCTGACTTCCAACTGGAAACAGCGAGCCCAAAATGGATGTTTTCGCTATTAAACTTTGATGCCACTTAAAGTTGTCGAAGTTTAGTTTTTTCACTTTTATTTTTTCGAATTCTTAGTCAGGCTGCTATACAGAATCGATGTAAAAAAATATTTTTGGGGGGTTATAGGCACTTTAAGGTATCAGGAGCCCTTTATGCAATCATTTTTGTGAAAAAATATTATTGATATTTTAGAATGTTCAAAGTGAATTCTACAGTTTAGTGAAAATATAATTCCAAAACATTTTATTTTCAATGAAAAATTACGGTGAAAAGAAATATGGACAGGAAAGCAGGCTGTCAACGGCTTATTTGCACTTGTGAAGCATTCTCATGGAAACCACGAAAAAACACGTGAAGTTTTATAAATAAACACGAAACACGCTCACTCGTCTAGCTCGTCTCGAAACCATTGAGTTGCA
Source organism: Actinernus sp. WN-2022 (assembly GCA_030867875.1). NCBI lineage: Eukaryota > Metazoa > Cnidaria > Anthozoa > Actiniaria > Actinernidae > Actinernus > Actinernus sp. WN-2022. The sequence goes on along the minus strand of JAOWCC010000577.1, from coordinate 45,168,240 downwards.
AATATTCATTTACGTTTCACACAGAAATCGTATCTAAAATATAGTTTTATAATATATATATATATATATATAGCTCAATTCGTAATTTGAAGCTAGCTGCCTAGGGAGGGCTTATGTTCGTTTTCTTCCATGAAGAAACGAAAGTCGACGCTGACGGAAAGCGATCTTGGCTCATATTATAACCAAGATAATTAGTGGGCACAAGTTGGAGATTCTGCAAAGTCAATTCCAAGTCAAAAGAGTGCAAGTTCCCATAAACTTCGCCCCGAAGTTTTGACTGTAACTTCGCCTTCGATAGCCAAAGACGAAGAACAACAGAAGCCTAACACGATCTTCGGTAACAGTTATTGTACTGGTTTGGCTGTTTCTCTATGCTTTCTTCTTCTTTGCCTTCTCTGTGCACTCATGATTTCTGTGAAATACCATGACAATGGTAACGCTAAAATTGAACTTGTCTACTGCGATATTCAAACCAAAGATATCGCACCAAAGAGCTAACTTATTGTGGTCTGCATAGTCCTTCACAGAAGCACGCAAAATCGCAAGCAGCCTTTCGTGAACAACATGGTATCGTGTTCCCCTATACCTACTGCTCAACATCAAATACTGGAAAAATGACATTCTTAATGACAGATAAGTTAATTGTGTCAACAAACCTCAGTGGGATGCCAGGGAACTTTCAAACCATTTTTTACGGCGTTATAAATGCAAGTTTTGTAGCATGTATTCAAAGCTCCTGTCCCTCTAGATTTTAATAGATCGGATTGAAAATTGGCATATGGGTAGATCAACATGTTTTGTTTTGTTCTTGAGATACTTTCATGTTTCGTTCTTCAACCCCTAAAAAGGTGTTCCGGATCTTTGCAGTTGATTATTTTCGCGACGGAATAAGATATCAGAAAACTGAGACACCCTTTTTTAGATCAATATCACTACTTTATGAAGGTCGTTTCAGCACGGATTTCCGTCAAATTCTCGAGGGATAGGAGCTCCAGGTATAAGGTATGGTCAAATTGGATTAAAATCACAATAAATAAAAGAGTATTATTTTACTAATGAGGAAAATCAAGCTGTTTTCTATAATCTATGTTTATTACGCACGCAATTGAAAGTTTCCGGGAAGCTCTCTTGAAGGGCTCCTGATACCTTAAATCACTCCAGAATTATATTTATTTGTTTATTTCCCCATAAGCTGACAAGATTTTCAAAGAACCTCATTCCACCACGCTAGGGTGGTGCAGTGGTTAACTGCTTCTCCTCTCACCTCTGTGGCCCAGATTCGATCCCTGGACGCGGCGCCATATGTGAGTTGAGTTTGTTGGTATCTTACCCTTGCTCCGAGGGTTTTTCTCCAGGTCCTCTGGTTTTCCTCCCTCCACAAAAACCAACATGCTAAATTCCAATTCGATCTGTGGATTAGCCGGGACCTGGCTTTGATCAGCCCCTATGGTTGTTTCAGGACTCGTTAGAAATTCAGAATCAGAGTTTTTTCCTTTAAGCATAAGAAAAAGCTAGATTTCCTGGAGAAACTATATGCACATGAATCAGAGGACCATCATCTTGGATTTTGAAGGAGGGGCCTGGGGCGTGTTTGTGATAAAACATGTATATATAAGCTTGTATTGGTGTTGTCCAAAAATGTGTGGTCTATACGCAGGTATTTACGGTAATTGGTGGAGTACGCTTTCCAGGTATACTGGAGAAAATTTGAGACTATTTTAATAATAATAATAACTTTATTTCCGTGTCAATGTTTTTAGCTGTTCAGCTCATGGGGGACACTTCAACAAAAGATAGAGTAAAATAAGATAAAATGAAAAATGTATCCTACCTAGAGTTATGTACAATTTTAAAATCTACTACCGGTATATATATATACATGTATTATAACTATAATTAAATCTATTATAAAATCTAAGAATAAATATGCAGAACTGATTATGTCATGAGCTGCATAATTTGCAGCAGTAAGAATTATTATTATCTAACAAGCTTGATATATCTAACTTTCTTATGTTATGCTTAAACGAATTTAGACTGGACACAGTCCTAAGACTAGGCCTAAGCTTTGTCCATATAAACGGCCCTAAGTACATACATGTATCTAATTGAATGAAATAAACGGCCCTAAGTACTCATTTAATGAAGTGGGTGGATGGAAAATACTACTTTTAAGAGAAATTGAGAGCAACTTGAAATTGGTTCACTGTAAATAAGTAAATCAAGTTTCTTGAATAACCTTTTGTAATCCACTTTAATATTTGCCATCCTCTATCGAAAATGGTTCAAAAGCATACCAGGGCATTCACATGGTATTTCTCTTCGATATCAGGGTGTTATTTTTGTTTTAATAAAACAAAGGTTCAATTTGACAGTGTCTCTTTAATGAAGCTCTAACTATTTTCACATACCTTCATTTGTAAGGTACCAGTAATAGTGTTTCCATGCAAACTGTTCTGTTACAAATTCTCTAGACTTGAGGGACTGAGAAAAATGGAAGAGACATTAGTTAAACTCATCTTGTACATGCATTTTTGTTTAACTTATATTTTTGACATTTAATGGTACCATATTTGTATTTCCCAAATACATGTGTAGCTTTTCATAATCATTACTAACACAAACAGTGTTATTATAGGGTGTGATGTTGCAATATTATCAAACTCTTACAACTCATCACTAATGTTCAACATACATGCAACACTTTTCACACTCAGAATGATTCAGATTATATACAACACTAAATCATCTCTTTTTGAGATAAGCATCTCACAAAATTTGAGAAGCAATGAGAGAAATATCCTACTTTGCTTCATTTCTAGAATGAACACTGCATCAAGTATTGTATAAATTACTATTGACAAACATAGAAAAAACAGATTTTCTCCCCTAATGTTAAACCATGACATTCACACAGACTTGAAAACACTCACTTGCATTGCCTTGATAACATGGAGGTTTGGCACATTTTCAATGTCTGCATGCTTAGGACTGTTGAAATCCTTCTTTGCCACACATACGCCCTCCTTGAAGAGGTACTCGTAGATCTGCACCCGATTTTTCTTTGGAATAAGCATTCTGTAGCAAAACAAATAACACAAAAATAGTTTGTAGTGGTTTTAGCAAACTACATGTATCTTCAAGTTAATGGTCTCAACCTTACTATTTCTAGTCACTCAAAAGAAGACAAAATATATGTTGAAGAGTGAGACTATCCTGTGATTTTCTGCATTACTTTTCGTTTGTAAAGTTTAATATTATATTCTACATTAATGCAAGGCCCAAAAAAATAAAAGTAGATCGCTCTTGGTGGTATTCAAAAAAGAAGAGAAAAGCAGCACAATTTAGTTTTATGATAATTTAAGAGTAAATTTGGCAGCAGGTGTAAAGTTCTTGGGACAAACAATGTTGGAGGAATTTATACTCAAGCTCCAAAAAGTTAGAATCATCAAAGACCATAAGTCCACAAAGAATCAAGTTTTGTTGTCTTCAATTAACCAATTTTTTTCTGAGAATCTAAGGTTTACCAGTTTTGCTTCAGCCTGATGAAATTAGAATGTTACATAAACAGTGCTTCAATGATTTTCCCTGCTGATATTATTGTTTGCTTACTGTGGGGCCATTTTCCTGTACTCCTAAAAGAGTGCATCTTCTTTGAAATTAAACTGGAATCTACACTAGTTTCTATAGAAGTATTGGGGCATCGGTAAACTGTATAGCTTCAGGGAATTTTGAAATTATTTTTCGTTCAGGTTTTATGACCTGGTTTGAAAAAAAAATGGAATGAAAAACTACTTTTTCAACTTTGAAAAGGGATAAAATCTGTAATTCACAATAATATATCAAATATCCCCAACATATTATTTTAGACAATTTAGCTGGGATTCGAAAGAGATAATTAAGAAAACAAAATGTTCAAAGCCTGAACGCCTTCTGGCAAATAGTCATTTTGCGTTGGAAAATATACATCTACACTTTAAACTTTTGTTCAAAAAGGATTAAATATATACTTTCTTCAATTCAAGACCTTTAAAACGGTATATATTACGTCTAAGTGGCTTTAATTGCAACGCTGCAAGAGCATTTTTCCAAAATGACACCTCAAACCTTTATTGAGAGCTTGAAGCCTACGCCAAATGGACTTGCAACTACAGTCGAACTCTGCTACATGTATTTCGAACTTGGTTAATTCGAAGTCCCCATTATTTCGAAGTCAGGCCGAATTCCCTTGGATTTACCATTATTTTTTCAGTCATTTCGAACTTGGTTATTTCAAACTCCCCACTATTTCGAACTGACCCTCATTTCCCTAGACCTAAAACAACCCCGTTATTTCGAACTTGTCAACTTTGATGGACAATCAACAGAATACGTCAGAGCACAGATGGAAACATATTGAATTTTAATTGAACTCTTATTAGTTAGTGACTTGACATTGCTTGATAACTTGCAGTGTCCCAGTTTCCGTAGAATTTTACCGCAAAGAAATTTCAGCTGAAACCCACGGTTACGCTGGCTATCATACACTGTTGTGAAAGCCTTACTGAGTAATCTGACGTACATTGTATAATCATTGTCTCTCTTTCCATACGGTATTTCATTAAAAAGGAATAAAGGATAACTGAGTCGACCCATCTTGTTAATTATTAATAACAATGCAATTTGACGCTAACCCAGTTATTTCGAACCGCCGCTTTTTAAACTCTTTTTCATTTCCCCTGGGACTTCGAAATAGCGGGGTTAGACTGTAGTCAATGCACATAAGTTTTGAAAAAAATTAAAACTTGCTCACAGACTTGCAGATAGGTGGTCAGACGGACTCTCAAATTTGGTCACAAGTGAATGCAAGTTTAGCCTTAAAGGGGCCGTCTCACCCACAGTGCTTAGCGCGCTCACATAGCATAGCGGCCATTTTCGATGCCATCGAAATCCAGAGTTTTATAGCAATGGTCTTAATCTTCTCTACATCTCTGCCATCCTTCCAGCTATCATAAAAAAAATCACACTAGGTTGAACCTTTTTTATTGCTCTTCCTGTTGAGCCTCTTATTTATGTCTTTTAAATTATTTGGTCATGTAAATTTTAGTTTTATTTCAGGTGGCCGTAGTTCTCTGATGGATGCTGGAGTCTCGTTCGTCCTCAACAAAAGGAAACAATTGTATGTTTGTGTCCAGGATTTCCACCTACAACATGGATAAGCTATCCTGACCATTAATCTTTATATTTAAAGATATGTTAGCGCTTAGTTGGAGTATCTACTATCTTTGAGCCGGTTTGGGTTGTTGAACTGACACCGTGGCTGGCTTACGCGACCATATGGCAACAAAACTCCGCTTGGTCGACCCGAAAAGAACTGAGCAGTTTCCTAAAATCATTTTCAGGGCTTTGGCGTTTAACTTGTGGAAACAGGTCTCTCTCTGGTTTCGAAGGACTTTTAGACAGTGATTTCGCCGAGATTTTCGGATTCAAAGTTTATACTTTTTATTTGACAAACAAAGCCGCCGAGATAATAATTTCCCATTCAAGCGAGCTCTTGAACTGGTTCTCTGCTACTGCCATCAACGAGATTGCCTGCTAGTAGATCTCTCTCTCTCTCTCTCTCTTTCTGCAGGGAAAAATAAAATCGAGGAGAGAAACCTCTCGCTTTAATAATTATTAGTATTACCTGGAAAGAGTGTCTCTGTTTGGATTCCTCTGTTTAATTATAGCACTGAGATAGTACGGAAGCGACGAGTGAGCGGTAATAGTCAACAAACTATAATAGGCAACGAAACTCCGCTTGGTCGACCCGAAAAAAACTTGAGCAATTTCCTAAAATCATTTTGAGGCCGGGCTTCGGCGTTTAACTCTCTCTGGTTTCGAAGGGCTTTCACGCAGTGATTTCGCTGAGATTTTCGGATTAAAGTTTATACTCGCACGAAATTTGACAACAGAGCCGCCGAGATAATAATTTTCTATTGAAGCGAGCTGTAATTCGTTCACTGTTCTCTCTTGAACTGGTTCTCTGCTACTGCCAGCAACGAGATTGGAGATTGCCTGCTAGCATATATATATATATCTCTCCCTGCAAGTAAAAATTAAACGGAGGAGAGAAACCTCTCGCTGTCATAATTATTAGTATTACCCGGAGAGAGGGTTCTCTGTTATAGCACTGAAGGGAAGCGACAGGTGAGCGGTAAATATTATAGTGCAGCCAAATACTGCTGTATAACACTTTGCTGACTTCACATTCAATTTGTAAGGTACTATTAGTTTCATCAAGGTCATCCATGTTCAAGGCAAAATTATCATGTCACCAACATACAGAAATATACGCTCAGTTCGTGAGGTTCCCGCCGTGAACAAGGGGTCAAAGTCCCGGATATAAACAATAACAAAGCACACGAAGCACTGTGGGTGAGACGGCCCCTTTAATAAGAAGCCATACTGTTTAGTTAAAACCTCAATAAATTTCACTGATGAAAATTAATGTGTTTCTTTACCACTTTCAACTTGCAGTCAACTTGGGTTGGGTGACCAAATAGTGAAAAAGTTGCGTGCGATTTGAGCTTGATCAAAGTCAACGCAAGTCATTGCAGGTACATGCTAGTGGGTAGCCAAATGAAACACAAGTCCAAGTCAGAAACTTACATTGACTTATGAGTCAGTTTCGCCAGGGTGTGGAAAATTAGTGTGCACACATTAATGTCAGTGGATATCATTACTTAATTGTTTTTCTCATGGAGAGAAAAACAATTATATTAGATTTAGGAAGTATTTTTTTCGAAAATGTGAAGGGTAAAATCAAAGAGTATTAATTAGCCATACTTGTAGTACACATACATGTATAATTATGTAGTCGATAGGCTTTTCTTGAGGCTTGAACCTAAACTGTCGGTTATGTGGAAAATCTTGCTGGAGTCTCTCAAAATATACGATTTCCTGGCAGACTTCAGTCTAAGTTCGGAAATGAGACATTCTCTCGAAATATGCAAACGAATTATTGCCATTATTGGCGTTGCTTATGTCTTATGATCTGACTTTAACTTTGTCCTCGACAATACATTTTAGATTTTTCTCGTAATTATAAAAGCTTTGGCTTAAATTTCTAGCCATTTCCTTTTATACCATGATCCACTAGTTTCGTTAAGCAGATATTTCAAGAGAAAACGTGAAAGGCCTTATTTTCAAGTAAAATTTGCGACAACAATGTTCAAGTCTGAGTTGCGTTCAAAACAAACCCAACATCATGGCCAAATTTAAAACCTTTTCGAAAATAATGATATCATTGCTTTAATTGATAAATATACTACCTAACATCAACAGAATTTATATTTTCTCTCTTACGATGGCCATGATTTTCGGAAGATTTGACATCAGTTATGACTTACTTCCACAATCGAAGATGGCTGCCACGAAAGAGGACAAAGTGCGCATGCGCGACTTCGAAAATAGGAACACCACAGGGACCCCAATATATAATATTTTTTTCGAGCGGAAAAACATGCAGGGTATTATATTATTCAGGTACGGAGCCCTGTAAGGGCCATCCACAGACACAAATTTATGAAAGAATATCGCGCGATAAAGTGTTACTATCGGGCGAGACTGACTTATTATCGCGCGATACTGTTTTAATATCGCGCGATAATGTGTTATATTAAAATACGTACAAATAGACAAGATGGCAGCGAACACGCTACGTGATAATGCTCTTATCCTTTATATGTTTCTCTTACTTCCGACAACGAATTTGGCTTTACCTGAATACTTACTGGCGTTTCAAAATGATATTGAAAACAACTCAGGGATGCATTAGTCGAGAAATACTAGCCATCTAAATGCCATATGAAGTTAGGCCCTGGTGCAAAATACCCCATATATGGACTCAGTAGACTATACGGGGATGATCCGCTGGACAAGGTATGAATTTTCGAGTTTCTGGTGTTAGACAGGGTATCCATTTTCACATCGACAGATCTTGAACAGGGTATGGTATTTATCTAGTGCACTATTTTATAATAGTCTAATGCTTGATGGAGACTTATTTAGTTATGACACTTATTATACAAGATCACAAACACTGACATCCAAGTATAGATAATTTTGCCTCCCCCCCCCCCCCCCCCCCCCCGGGAGCAAAATAATGCCGTCTTTCAACTCCTTCAGGGTCAAGTGTTTTCAAAGCGTGTCTAACAGTTTCGCGCATGATCTAACAGTTTCCTTGCTAATTTAATACCAGTGAATGTTTGTTCCTTAACAAGTGGTGCATTTGCCTGTAGCCTAGACAGCTTCCACTTCCCTGGAGTTCCATTTCTATGGCGTCAATTATTTCATCTGGACTACTGTAGTCCTTTCTCCTTCGTAAATTCTTGCTTCTCAGAACACGTTTAAGAGGGTCTGAATGGGGGGGGGGGGGGGGACGTCTACATGTCAGTTACAATTTTGGCCATTTGTCAGTTCTCAGTTAGCGCCTAGTTAATCATTACTAGAGAAATTTTACGTTTGACCCACAAAAACCAAATTCGTCAGTTGTCAGTAAAAAAAATCGTTATTTGTCAGTTATTTTTAAGGCCGTTTGTCAGTAGTCAGTTAATCCCATTCAGATCATCTTGATGGCGTGATATATTAAAAGAAAAGCGAGGATTTCCATATAATTCAGGCCTAGATTAAAGTATTTCTCCACTAATGCATCCCTGTTATTTTCAATATCATTTTGAATCGCCGGTAAGTATTCAGGTAAAGCCAAATTCGTTGTCGGAAAAGAGAAACATATAAAGGAGAAGAGCATTATCACGTAGCGTGTTCGCCGCCATGTTGTCTAGCTAAGTAATGTACGTATTTTAAAATAACACATTTTAAACAGTATCGCGCGATAGTAAAACGGTATTTTCATAAAATGTCAGTGTTTGTGGATGTCCCTTATAGGGCTCCGTAGTTGCAAATATGTTGGAAGTCTTGGAAATTAGAATTTCCAACAAATTTCCAGCATATTTCCATCCCGTAGAAATGAAATTTCCATCCGCTGGAAGTGTGCAAAACGTTGGAAATTCCAACGCGTTAACTTGCACTTATTTCCATCCAATGGAAAAGGTCCAGATTTTCCAGAGCCAAAGAGTCGGTTATGCTTTGAGCCATAGAAATGGCTCAAAGTGTTTTTCCTCTTCGATTTCTCTATGACATCATTTTGAGCAGATTCTGTCGTCTAATTTCCGATACTTCATACTTTATTCATCTTTCCTTAAAAAGGCTTTTCAAAGACAAAATACAAATACGATACAACTACAGTGTACATGATGGTTTGAATTACATCTACTAATTTAACCTATTTAGAGTTTGATATAATTTGCTCTTCAGCTTTCGCTTGAAACTTAAAACGTCTTTACTTAATTTCAGTTCATTATCTAGTGAGTTCCATATTTTTACTGTTCTGTAATAAAAACTTCTCTGACCACTCGCAGATTTGAATAAGGGGATTTGTATTAATTGCGAGTTTCGAGTTTCACGACCACTAATATTGAAGCGCTTAGTGAATTTAGATATTAAATAACCTGGTGCGGAATCAGTCATGCATTTGAATGCCAGAGTGGCACTTCTAAAATACACTAGCTTATCTACTGGGAGCCAATTTAGCTCTTTTAGTATAGGTGTAATATGGTTATACTTTTTGGCCCCGCTAACAATACGACAGGCATAGTTTTGACATGATTGTAGCTTACGTATGTTTCTATTAGATGCATTTGCCCATACATTCGAGCAGTAAAGCAACTTACTAAATACTAATGTATTAATAACAGTAATTAAAGTGTTCTTATTAAACGCGTGTTTAACACGGTTTATTTGTGCTAGTCGAGAAAAGCATGAAGAAACGGTCTTAGTAATGTGTTCATCGTAGGTTAAGTTCGTGTCTATATAAGATCACACCCAAGTCTTTGGCACTGGATACTGGTAACAGCTCCTTTCCTAGCAATGAAATCTTAAAATATTCTAGTTAAGCTATCTTCTGCTTACTACCAAATACTAAGAGTTTCAAGTGCCTGCCATTTTCGATTTGAACGCAATATTTGGGTGTGGGACACACAAAATAGTTTCTACACGGAGAAGGGGGCATGAAAAACATGTTACCATAGGGAGGGGAGCATGTCATTTTGTCCAAGCAAAGTACAAAATACCACCAGCCCCCCCCCCCCCCCCCCTCCCCCCCCCCCCCCCCTCTGATAAAATAATGAACAGTCCCCAATAAATTTACCTTCCTAACGTAACTCAACAAACACAAAAACACGATGACACAAACACCGCACTGAGGAAAAATGAAAGTGAGCACTTCACTTTCACTTTTGAGGACCACAAGTTTAATAGTACTAGGTACTTTTTAGTGTCACCCTCTTAAAATAAAGTTTGATTTATTGACTGATTGATCAGTGAAGGAAAGAGTCACGGTGAAAACATGCACCTTGAAGTTCTTTTAAATCAAAAATCGATATCTAACCTCGGAGTTATGAGCCTTATAATACCTTGTAAATAGTATATTATTTAGTACAATGGCTTCAGAGCTCATCTGAGTTGAGAGAACGAGGTTTAAGCAGCTGCGTTATTGAGGGGAGAACGGTGGGCGCAAAAAGACCACCAGAATGTTCCTATTTGGCCGCGAAAAAAATGTTAAGTTAGAAGGACGCTGTCCCTAGGCCCTATATACCAGCGGCGTTATTTCCGCCATTTGGATCACGTGGAGGTTGTTTGTTGAATAGCAATAAAATAGAAATATTAGACAAAAGTATAAATACTTGTGCAACTGAGCTGCCATCCCGTGGGTCAGAAATGAAACAAACCAGTAACTCAGAAAAGGCTATAGGGGATCGGAATGGAAAATATAATAAATGAATGCTATACCGCCTAAACGCGCGGGAGGACCCAGGGGATGACAGCCTGAGCGTCAGTAATCCGACTAGGGAATTAGTATCCCTTTCAGGCTGCCAAAGGGCCGAGAATAAAGGGAGCAACGGAGCAGAAAGGAACAATGGAGCCGACCAAGTAAACAACTGAGGCAAACAATATCACTATAATGAAAGAGCTAAAAGCCAACGGACTCAAGCATGTTAAGGCCTGGTAGTAGAACACGAAATCAGTAAATCAAAAACGCGGCTCCCAGTTTAAAACAGCTAGGATGATGAGTGGATGTGTTTAGTTAAAGTGCCACTACGACGAAAATTTACCATTTCGATTTGCCACTTTTTCAGTGTCTATAGGTTAATCAGTATTAGAAATATCCGAAATAGTAAAAAATATTCCCAAATGGGCATCGTAAACCACAAATTTTAGGAGAGTTTACCGGTAAAATCCTGTCCGCCATTGCTGGAAGCCGTGCCCTTTGTTCAGCTTTAAACAAAGGTTTATTCACCGGAAGTGATGTCATACACTTAACACGACAACCTCGTGGCGCGAAATAGCGTGCATAAAAAAGTAGCCAACCTCGCAAAGATAAATATAACTTTCTTCTTATGTACGTGAAGACGTTTTTAGTAGAAATATGCCTCCAGGCGTTGTGTTCTGCAGGCGAGCGTTAAGTGTATGACATCATTTCCGGTGAATAAACCTTTGTTTAAAGCTGAAGAAAGGGCACGGCTTCCAGTAATGGCGGACGTGTAGATTCAATAATCGGAGCTAAAAAAATAAGACTTCCTGTCGTTGTATCGAAAAACAATTTGAACTGGTAATAATATATGAACTCTACTTTATGAATATGCAAAAACATTGATATGTCAAAATTTGATCGTAGGGGCACTTTAAGGTTGAGCCATTTACCTAAATCAACTTAGAAAAGATAACTACAATGTTTCGTTAACGAGTAATTAAGGCGAAAATATGCAAAATAGGTCACATGACATTTTGTACCCATAATATCTCCTTATCTTTACATGATAGTCATGTTTTCTAAGCGTGGTTTGAAACACTGCGGGAGGAGTAATGTTTTAGCAGGGTTACTTTATATGCATATGTTATCGTCGCAGCCGCATTTCACTTAAACGATTTTATATAATTATGACGTCATCGATCACGTGATAAGACAACCATCCACTTAACAAATTTAAGGAAGTGGATATTAGTATTATGGTGTAATTAGATTATCTTTAAACTGTTATTTTCGTCAGAAAACCTTTTTTAACGGTAAATCTATTTTCCGTTAAATGAACCAGGCCTTAACATACTTGAGGGACAAGGGGAAGCAGATAATACCATGCAAACACTTGTGCAACTGAGCTGCTATCCTGTGGGTCAGAAATTAAACAAACCAGTAACTCAGAAAGGGCTATAGGGGAATGGAAAATATAATAAAAGAATGCTATACCGCCTAAACGCGCGTGAGGATCCAGGGGATGACAGCCTGAGCGTCAGTAATCCGACTAGGGAATTAGTATCCCTTTCAGGCTGCCAAAGGGCGGAGAATAAAGGGGGCAACGGAGCAGAAAGGAACAATGGAGCCGACCGAGTAAATAACTGTGGCAAACAATATCACTATATATAATGAAAGAGCTAAAAGCCAACGTAACGGACAAGGGGAAGCAGTTAATTAGACCATGCAAACAAATATGACAGGTATGGCAATAAAAGGGCTAAACAACTAAAAACGATAACTGAAAGCCAGACAATCGTATAACGCATGAAACAACATAAACAAATAAGGAATATGAGGACAGAAAATGCTTCAAAAAACAAACAAACCATGGCCTAAACAAGTATCCTTCGCCAGATGACAACTGAATAAAATGCGCGTCCCAAATGCACAATGTGAAACCATGAAAGTGCGATAAACAACTAAAAAACCCGCAGATGCCGTGCAGAAACCAAATATAAATATATATACCAGTCCAAAACCTGGTGCTAACCACAAGGAGGGCACGTCTGAATCAATTCGCATAAAACGCACAAGACTGAGAATACCAAATAACAATCAACTAGAGACGGCTATAGAAGCGCGCAATAAGCAAGGTACCGGGACCGACTGCGGGTAAATAATTAAGCCATTACTCAAATCCGCGTTTTCAATCAGGCAAAACACGCACTAGATGACCCGCGTAGAACGAACGAAATCAGTCTGGTTATAGAAACCCATAACAATCCACTGAAGGCAACAAAACGCATATAAAACAACTATAACTGGCTATACAAGCACAAATCCGTATTCGAGAGGCCAGGCACGTACAAATTAACACTATGGCTGCTCAACCCTGGCTACTCAGCCCAACGTGCATACAAAATTGTACAGGGGGAGAAAGGGAATTATTCAGCAACTGCACAAATCCGTATTTGTGAGGCCAAGCACGTACAAATTAACTATAACTGGCTGCTCAGCCCTGGCTACTCAGCCCAACGTGCATACAAAACCGTACAGGGAGAGAAAGAGAATTATCCAGCAACTCCACAAATCCGTATTTGTGAGGCCAAGTACGTACAAAATAACTATACTGACTGGCTGCTCAGCCCTGGCTACTCAGCCCAACGTGCATACAAAACCGAACTGGGAGGGAAAGGGAAGTAGAAAAAGGCAGGGAACCGAGGGGGAAAGCGAAGATAAATAAGGGAATAAATACGAAATAAAGATTAAAACCTCAAGCTGAGCTGGCGGCTGGTCAGGAGGATTAGGGTCAGGACGAGGGAGGGAGGCAGGAGTTCTTGTGCAGCAACGACTCTATCCAAAAGAGGACGCTGCTCTTCGACTGCACCGCCTTGGGCTGCATGTGGGACTTGTAATTGAGCCATGGTCGTGGAGAACAGACTGCGGCTAGCTGAATCGCATCTGACATGAACTGCGCCTGTTCGCTAGTGGTGTTCTTATTTATACTCGCATTGAAAGGGACTGGCGCGTTAATGGTTGGACCAATTTAACGAGCCAAGGAGGAAGCTTATCTGGGGGGAGTAATAAAGACCTGAGCTTGTTGTTCAGAGATTTAATTAAGATATTGCTTTACCGATACATGCATGCAAAAAGTGAGCGACATGATTACCTATAGCTAAGGCGTCACGCCATTCCCCTCCTCTACCAAGGAGATTAAAGATCGCTCAGAGTTTTCCGACAAGGCTATCTACTGCACAGGTAGCCCAAGCTTGACTGTATAATATATTTAACAACATTTGTATGGGATCTTTTAGTTTTAAAAGTACAACGTAAATCTTGAATAAAACTCGACAAAAACCTAGTGTCTTCTTGTGTTCCTTAACTATGTCTGTGCCATGTTACAGCGAATTTCAGCAAAATTTTCCCTTAAAACCCTACCCCATAAAACTTTTGCTGAAATTCGCTGTAACATGGCACAGACATAGTTAAGGAACACAAGAAGACACTGAAAAGGTTTTTGTCGAGTTTTATTCAAGCTAAGATTTACGTTGTACTTTTAAAACTAAAAAGCCCATATTATACAGATCCCAAGCTTGGGCTACCTGTGTCTACTGTGGCTGACGCCAGGCGTTTGGGGCAGTTACAACCCGCCGAGGAGCGCAGATCAAAAATTTGCCGGCCACTGCTGTCATTAGAGTGCACAGGGGTTTTGCCCCTCCGATCTTTAAATAGGAGGAGACGAATTATGATGCTGTGTGGAGCTTCGGAAACGATAGACTTGCGGAACGGTAGACTGCTAACTAAAAGACAACTAGTTCTTTTTCTCAGTAAGCTAGTTTTTGTCTTAATTTCATAGGTTTGCTAGATTTTTCCAATTAAGCTGTCAAGCGTAATCTTGCGCGCAGGTTCCTTTTGCGTGTCCTTTTGCCGTTTGGATCCCGACCGTTGACAAAAACAAAACAAGTCGTGGTTAAGATAGAGGCACTGAGGGAAGGGTACTGCTGAACGCCATGCACGAGCTGCAAGTGCCAAGAATGACTAAAAGAGAAAGACGTACAGCCGAAAGGCCCGCAAACCCAAGGAAGGACGTTCCGTAAATGGGCCGTCTATCAGAACTGAGGAAATTAAGCTAAGAGAATGGAGGGGTCACCTTCATTCACCTTGCCGGCGAAGAGAGCGTCTACATTATATTGTCATGCAATACATGTGACTATTATTATTACAATTATCCATACTTTCGGTAGTGGGATGATTAATTAGTATTATAGCATGTAAGTAGTATTCCTATTCTACTCATTTATGTCTTTCTATATTTCTCCTTTTTATGTTATTTGTATACAATTTAATCTTGTAATACTGCGCGTTCACGTTTAAAAGAGCTTTCGGACCTTTCGTGCTCAAATATGTGATACGTGATTAAATAAATTATTACAACTACGGCTTTAGCTTTGATAATAGGTCACCAAAATCTCCTTGGACGTAGGTCCATTACCTAAAACGTACAAGGGAATGGACTGGCAGACATAAATCGCAGCAGCGGTTCAACCAGAATGAAAGGAGGGAACACGTATTCGTTCTTGATATGAGAGAGGTCTTGACAGAAAACATTCGCCCCATGTAAGAGAATCCGGAATCCGGAATCCATATTTTTTTTGCTTTTGAAATCCGGAATCCATAGGACTGGAATCCGGAATCCACTATGGTATGAAATCCGGAATCCATAGAAATTCATGCAGAGCTTAATTATTTAACTGTTTTTAAAATTATTTACATGTCGCTTATACTTACGGTTACTAATTGTTAGTTGACTGACGTCGGATGTCAAGGTTGCCAGGTAACGCAACAAAGAAGCCAATGTTTCCCAGAGCCCGCCCATCCTCAGCCTCTCCTTTCGTAATTTGCTCTTCGACAAAGGACAATTCCAAGTTTTTTGTTTCAGACATTCGCCTTAAAGAAGATGTTTGTGTTTCACAAGTATAACAACATGAAGAAACATCAAAGTGGGTAAGAAGGATTGAAAAAATTGTCAGGTTTGCCAATTGCTATTGCAATAACACGCGATGAAAGGCATATCATCGTTGGAGACTGTGACGAAACGGGTGCAAAAGTGCACTGTGTGAAGTTGAAGGGGCGATTAAAGTAACAACTGTTAGCGACACTGCAAATCCCATGGGAATTGCCGTTACAGAAAATGGAAGAGTCTTCGTAACCTCCAGCAAAGAACATGCTATCTACATCATCAATGAAGTTAATAGCAGGACGTAATCTACCAGAACGGCCTATTTGGAGGAGATGCTGCAGGCCACCCGGCGATGTTGTGAAGAGCACATTGAATATGCTCTTTGCCGTTTGCACATACCAAAACACCGTTTTTGTATGTGATACTGGCAATAAAGCTGCCATGATGATAACATTGGCTAAATGACTCATTCCACTGCAGCGTGTTATGGAAAATTACGCCAAAGTCTTCAAGATCGACAAAAAGGAGAACTTAAGTGACACACCAAGATTCTTGGATGTTGTCGCATTTTTGCAAGGCATGAAGAGTATGCATTTGAAAGAACTGGGAAACGAAACACAAATGGTGCAGACATGACGATTTCTCGGACCACGTGCCAGTCGTTTGTCATTGCCCTTGAGTTCCTCAACAGTCTAGTCAATACTATCAGAGAAATTGGGAAGGAACATGTGCTGGATGGCATTCAATTTGAAAGCTTAACGAACTTTAGCAGTGGAAAGCTTTTTCAAAGGAATGCGCGCTGACCACGACATGCCAACAGTACTTCAATATGCATACAGAAGAGCCCGGTGTGTAGAAGACAACATGCTGAGGATATATCAGATGCACTTCTCCTACTTCACTGGGCCCAATCAGTTCCTACTACCCAGAGAAAATAATCAAAAGCGAGCCTCCGAACCGACATTGGGTCTCGGAAAACGAAGCAGATGGTGGAAAACGATGGAAGCAGGAAGCAGAGCCGAGAGGAAGCAGAGGTCTTAAAAGAGTTTGCAAGTGAGTACGAAAGAGGGGTGAGACAGGAAAATGTACGATCAAAGACGAAAGAGCTGACCGGAACACTGCCTTGTGCTATATATATATGGCTTCATATCAGCAGTAATAACGGCGCCGATCAACTCCGGTGAAGATGTGGTAGCCGAGTGCCAAGTTCAGGAAGCTAACTCAGAAATGAGGAGGTCTGCCCCAGCCGGTTAGGGTGAAAATCCTCTTCCAGAAGGACGATGTTGCAGCGGTTAGGCACAACAGAAGGAGAGAAAAATGCCCTTGCTGGCTTGCGGTACTGTCGGTGGACGTCTACCTGGAAGCCATGCACCACCGCAGACATTGTAAAGACGACGGTGAACTTTACATGGCTTAACTTAACCAAATGGATGACACTTTAGTTTACACCATAGGCGAGGCGTCGAATACAAACTCGCCGAAATGCATCTTAGGCAGACTCATCAACTTCACCGGTGTGGATACTCCTTCACCTTAGCTCCAGAAGAGGAAAACAGACTCTGCCGATTAGCTAATGGCGATGACATCGAAAACAATGATATTGACCAAGATAGGCCAGTTGAAGATCTAGAGGAGATGAATGAGGCTGTCAGACCATTATTCAAATAGAAGGCCACATGGCTAACACTTCACTATTCACAAGGAGTCCTTCGGTTGACATAATGTTTCCTATTTTAAAGCAAAGAAAACTGCGACCAGACTTAACCGCGTATGAGCCTGGGACTGTCAAGAGTGAACTAATTAATGAAGACCTCAAGCGAATACAGAGAAGCCATTGAGGGGAAAAAACTGAACACTGAAAAACGATTTAAACAATCTTTAATTTTTATAGTCAGATATAATTTCAAAGTCTGATGAGTTTAAACAATTCCACAAAGGTATATTTGTAAATGATCATAAATGACTAATCTTCCTCCGCAAACGTGAAAAATTGCCTTCTGCTCTCGAATTGGGAAGGTCAGTCGTGACAGATAATTTGCACTATATAGCTTTTCCTTAGATTATTTCCGAAATTAACACGTTAACTCCTGATCATTAGTACCAAGGAAAATTTTCATGTTTCAAAATCCAACACCAGACAAATTCAAATTGTCAGATGTGGATTCACTAAGGGATCCACATAACAAATTAAATTTGAAAAGAAGTTTCAATTAGCTGCATTAAATGAAAGAACACCGATCTTAGTTTTCATTAATGTCATGCCAGCTGGGATATGTACAGAGAGGCATATCACAATCTTTCTTTGATATTCTTTGAAAACACGTGGACTTCAGTGGGGTTCTACTTCTGAAAAGGTATGTCCAGTATGTATTTCTTTCCTGGTTTATTGTTTTTATAAGTAATAGCATGACATGAGGGAAATTAGCGATTAAATTTCCCCGCAAGGCGAGAGGAGTTTGTGGAAGTCCCGAAGGAAAATTTAATCGCTAATTTCCCGAATTGTCATGCTATAACTTTGTAATACTCTGATCGCCGAGGAACGGAACAAATCAGACAAATCTCTGAGAAGTTTATTTTTCTCTGCCTAAACTAAAGACGTCGCAGTTGAGTTGCTTTCGAAAACGTTTAAATGCTTGATTGAATGACCTTGGCTTCCCCTGGTGACAAGTGTGTTATTGTTTAGAAGAATAGCAGTAAAACAGCCTCATACATTGAACAGTAACAAATATAGAGCAAAGTTTTAGACATTGGGAGTTATTTTCCACCAGGTCAGATAGAATGTGCCAAATGTGGAAAGGAATCTCGATGATATGAGGCAAATAAATGTATTTTCCATAAACCATATACACCGCAAATCCAGTAGCTCCTCACCCACTCCCCTACCACAACCACCCTCGCTATACAATGACCGGTATCTAAGGCTAAATTGTAGGTGTTACTTCTATTGCTGTCAAATTGACTTCACCAGCAACTGTCAAATGAAAAAGAATTGTGCATGTACTGACCATGAAAATATATTGGCAGCGTGCAAGAGACACAAGGTAATGATAAAACTGGTAAAACGTAGCTTGTACAAGATCGCTGGAATATGTAATCCAGAAGGTTGGAATCCGGAATCCAGACGGTTGGAATCCGGAATCCAAAGACGCCAAAGGGTCAAGGGCACCCAACGAGTACTTTTTGAAATTCGTTTGAAACCAGTTGTCTGCAGCTTATCTAGTCATTTTAAGGCGCCTACTATGTCTTTTGACGTATTCTAGAAAGCTATTAGCTGTTCGGATTTTGTAGGTGGAAATCGCGTCAACCGAAAATACTATGGCAAAATATTCCCGGCCTACGAATTTGTGGAGGTACGAATTTTTTAGGGGTTCTTTTTTCCTTTAGGCAATTTTTCTTTCGGATTTTAGATGTCAGAATTTCTTAGAGAATGAAAATGTGTTCTCGAAAACTTTAGGTGGCCGCTTCACTAAATGATTTGTGATAATATGTTTTTTTTTTTCATTCCAACCAATGTTTATTTCCGGATCGTTCTGACTCTATTGATCAGACGAAAACGCACGAATATTTTAGGGGAAAGCTCTTACTCTATTGATCAGACGAATAAGCACGAATATTTTAGGGGAAACCTTTTAGTCTCCCTTTTCTTCTATAATTTTCTAGGGATTTAAAACAAATTTTCTAGCCAGTATTTCAGAAAACAATTTTCTAGGGAATTTGTTTTCAAATCCGAAAGTTTTAGGCTAACTTACTCTCCCGAACAGCTTTTTAACCGAAAACTTCGTTGGGTGCCCTTGAAGGGTTGGAATCCGGAATCCAGAGGCTGGGATCCGGAATCCACAGGCTGTGATCCGGAATACCGGACCTTGGTGGATTCTCTTACATGGGGCGAAAACATTCACGCCCAGAATGAGAGCTGTATAGGCCATGGCGAGAAATGTGGGAGAAGTTGACCTGAACTGTCTAGCTGCACATTTGAATCAAGGGTCATGAGATCGAA
Source organism: Actinernus sp. WN-2022 (assembly GCA_030867875.1). Lineage (NCBI taxonomy): Eukaryota > Metazoa > Cnidaria > Anthozoa > Actiniaria > Actinernidae > Actinernus > Actinernus sp. WN-2022. The sequence continues at coordinate 45,148,470 of JAOWCC010000577.1, read as the reverse complement.
ATCGCGAGGGCCATAGCAGCCTGTACTCTAGACCACGCTAGAGGGCTAGGTTTTGCGTCACGGTTTGAGAGAGAATGGGAGGTGCGTCCGCGGGATTATCCTTTGGAGGGGACGAGTGAAGCTGTAAATTGATCTTACGCTCTTTTGAGAGCAGGAACAGCTCTTTCGAGGCCTTCGTCATAGGGTTTCGCTATCAATGTCCGCAAAAAACACGTGCATCACGAAGAGTATTCTGAATGGCCTTCAACTATTGTGAAAATTGATGCGTACGTTCCCCTAATGGGAATTGGAAGATTTAGAACTTCTTGGCTCCAAAAATCGGCGCGAACTTAATTGCGTCGCGATTTGGCAGGCAGATAATTCCTCCCCCAACTCTTATCAGAAGCGTCCGAGAAGATCGCAACCTCGCAACTGTAGCCTCCTATGCAGCCGTTCTTAGTGTTCTTAATAAAGTTCTTAATAAAGTATTAAGAACTACAGTTAAGGAGGCTACAGTTAAGGTGACGCTCGTCGGCCAAGGTAAGTGACCCTTTCAGTTGTCGTGAAACCTTCAGTAACCACTAATTCCTGTTGTATATCGCTGCAGACCGCGATATGGCTCTCTAAATCGAGCGGGAGTACGACTGCGCGACCGGGACAGACACATAGAGAAGGACTGGAGAGATTTTGTCAGTCAATTGTTTGAAGGATTTTAAAGGGGCTGTATTCGATCTTGAGATCTCTCTCAGGTTTGCGAATTTAACTTTTTCTTATCCTCTGGTAGGATAAAAGAAAGGCGGGGTGAGTCGCAAATGAAGGCTAGAAATCTCACTTGAAGCGCCGGTGATAAGGAACACTTATTGAGGGCGATAAAGTAATCCAAACTGGAGAGGAGAGCATGCTATAAAGGTAGCAGTCTCGCTATGATGAAAGTTAGACCACTTGCACTTGTCTCCGGTTCTCTTTACAAGCTACCCGATGTGGCGGTCGTCAATATACCGAAGACGCGTGATGCCCAGAGTTCTTCTAAAACTAGTAGCGGACAAAACAATGGTATATGCGTAGGCGCTGGTTTTCCATCTGAAGAGGGTGGTATTAAAAGTAAAATACCAAACTTGCCGGGTAAGGTAAACATGGTGGTCGTATGGCTAGTTTTTTCATCAAGAGTGGTCTGGAAATGCGACGGTCCTACGTATCTTGGCAAGTCGGGAAGGTAGTCTAAAGAAAAAAGGTGTCTCTTATCTAGACTGTCGAGGAACCTTTCATCGTGGCACAAGCAAGGTATGGTGCATGGGGCTGGAGTGCACTCTACTTTTCCCAAAGCTTTCATAGAGTTATGGCGCCTCTCAATTATCTTTCATCCAATCCCATATAATTGTTACTATTTTTAGGTTAGGGAAGGTACGTTTTTTATTGGGGGAGGGGGGGGGGGAGGGGGGCTGGGGCTTCAGAGGGGAGGGTCATTAGAAAAAAACTTTTTTGGAGGGCCAAGCCTTTTTATTTTGAAAGCCAGGGGAGGGTCAAAAAAGTTTCCCCGAGATGTCGTTGTCATTTTTAAAGTTCGGCTGTTATATTTGCTTAAAATCTGCTCCAAACAGATAGAAAAACAGCGAAAGTATCCCACATTCATGACATCCAGTGTATTTTAATTTTACACTGTGGATTATTTTGTCAACTTATCTTCCTAAATACAGTATACATTTCCCCTGATCAAGTACTCGCGAATCTTTGCCCATATAGTGAATTGATTCTTTGAGAATCCCACTGATATTTGAGCCAAGTGGCTTCCGGGCAGTAAACGTCAAGTAAACATACATTCGCTATATCGTGGTATATCGGGGTTTGGATGATTGTTTTTGTTTGCAGGAATGAAATATTTTCTATTCCGCCTATTCAGAGTTTTTGTGTAGTAGCCCACGTAGCGGCCCTAAAGGAGGGAGGTAAAGATTTCCACACGTTTCATAAAATAACGGCGATTTTTTGGTGGGGGGAAGGGTCACATGTTTCCTTGATGTCTTGAATGGGGGGGGGTCAATGAATTTACCTACTGATGAAAAGGAGAGGCCACGACTTTTTTGAAACAAAATGTTGCAAATTCCCCACTTAACTTAAATTAAGTTAATCTCATTTTAAAATCCTTTCGAAAAGGGTAAGGGTAGTGTTTTCCATTTGGCAATATCTTATGATCATCTCATTCTTTGTCAATATCTCATTGCAAAAACCTTTCACCTTGAAAATAAAACTACATTTTTTTTCCTGTTTTAGTGAAAAAAAGTGAAAATCAACCAGAGAAGTGAAAATCTCGTTTTAAGAGAAGCGAATGTGGGAAATGAAAATCTCGTTTTAAGGGACTTTGAGAAAATCTAGTAGTTTGGGTGCAATTCAAGTACTAGGGGCCGGAAGTGAATTGTGTTTGACTGCCAATGAATACATTGCGTTTCCCTGGCCCCAAAAAAACCCTTACCGTCACAAAACGAGCTCTCAAATAATTGCAGTATTTTTGTTATTACAACCCGACACGTGACTTCCGGCCCCGAGTATTTGAATCAAGCCGTAGTTTGTTCAAAAAATGTATTAACATTTGATAAAACGTTTTCAGAGTTGAGAACGAGCCCCTCAAAGACCTGGGCGCCGCCATTTTGTTCACATTAATTCTGACTTCGTCCCACAGAACAAAAATGTGATGAAGACGATATTGTGAGAGAAGTTCAGACGACTGGGAGGACGAAGAAAAGCATGTGGAAGGCGAGAATATCAGACGAACAACAAAAGTCAAAAGGCGACTACCGAGCTAGTGCTATAAAGATTCGCTGTTTTTGTTTGGAACTTGTCAGCCTTAAATGCAAGACTAAGGTACATTATGACAATATTGATATTGGCATTGCTTTCGAAACTTATGTATTATTGGAGCTATATAATTTGCGAGTTATCCGGGTTCGATCTGTACTGACTGAATGGCTTTGTGCAACTGAATTGAAACGAAACACCTAAAAAGTTAAAACCTCCCTGTAAAAACCGATCATAACTAGCCCAACATAGCAGAATATATGCAATGACACAAGAACGAGACACTGGGAGCAATTTTATTGCAAATATAATTCCATTCCCTTATTAAATTGTGTGAAAGCATTGGCGCGATCAAGCCCCGGGGGGGGGGGGGGGGGGGGGGGAGGGGGGGGGGGGGGGTACTTACATGAAAAATGGGTATGTATGTGAGGCCAAGAGGCTCAAACCCTGACCCTGTTTGACCCAATCCGAGCTCCAAAACCCTGATTGCCCCCTTTTTGGAAAAAAAAACCTGATTGCACCTTCTTTAATTTGTTTTCAAAACACGGTCGGATTATATACCCCGGCTGGTATACCGCGTACCGGGATTGCATGCAAAATACGGAACATTTCAAGTCGGGACGTATCATTGGGTAAACAAATCAGCAGATGAAGTACATAGATAAGTATTGAAGTACGAATTAGCGGCGTCACGATGTATGGGAACCTCAGTGCTTGCATGTGGGCAGGCGATCAAAATGCGGCAACAGAATGTCTTTTTTTGACATAGTAGCTAAAAAAAATGAACCCTAACTGCCTAGAAAAACCTGAACCCCGACCCTGACTGAACCCAAATTATACTCAAATCCTGACCCTGATCTGCCCAAATCAGGTCAAAACCCTGACCCTACCTGCCCAAACCAAGCTCAAAACCCTGACCCACCCGGGCGGCACATACATAATACGTCACAAACAGGAGTACCCCCCCCCCCCCCCCCCCGGGGATCAAGCCCGGCATGTTTGTGGTGGAATTTGGCGCGCGCGCGTTGATTCACAACACATCACTCATCAGTTAGCTGTTAGGTAAACGAAATTAAAACAAGAGCCCATCTGGGCTTTCACTCCGGCCACATGAGATTGAAGATGAAATACACTTTCATTTGAAATCCTCTTAGTAATAACCAAAGGGAAGAATTATTAGCTGAATATTAGCAGTCTTTAGGAGTGGCCGGTAGCGCGGTGACTTTCATTCTCTGCTCCCCTAGTGGTTTCCCCCTAGTATATATATGTAATTTAATATTTTTTCTCGTATGTAAATTAAAGTAAACACTACTTATTCATGTAACACACGTTTGCAATTTAGTCTGCTGTTCTGTTATACTGCAGGTTCCGAGTACTAATAGATGAGTGTCTCAACTGTATGTTTATATTTGTCCCAAATTATAAGTTGTATCCTGTCCATCCTGTGATGGAGCTATCACTATATTTCTCTACTGTTCTTTCTACCCTGTGCAGCTCTTATCGCCGCCTCGCGGCTACCCTCGTGAAAAATCTAAAGAATTCCGTCTCTTCCGGTTTGAATTTGACTCATGTGTATGTGTTGCTTTTGGAGTTTCAAGGATATGTTGATCCAAAACTACAGGCTCTTGGGGTTTTTCATTGACTTGTGAACTTGCAGGCTCTGTAACTTGTTTTCTTTTCTTAGTATAACAAAGTGTTGAACATGTTCTCAAGCATGTCGCGCGTGACCTCTGTTTCTTCATTCAACGACTCCGAAGTATCTTTAAGATTCATTAAGTTCTCTACTTTCATCTGTAATCTGGGAAACTCAATCTTTGCCCATGCCTCGTATGCGGTGCCGGTGCGGTGCCTTGGCACATAACTATTCCTGTTGTTAAGTAGACGTGGATGGTTATAAGTAAAAATCCTTCGACAGCTTGTACGTACCCTTTCCGCCAGGTCAATATCCTCGCTGGAACGAAATAACATGATCTCAATACTCTCTGTGTCTGTAAAACGAAATGTGGCATAAAACCTACCAAACGAACCTCAAACGCCTGTGTAGAGCCGTCCGTCACAAGATGGCGACTGGACGAGAAATCTCGGGTGGCGCAGTGGTTAAGCGCTTCGCCTCTCACCTCTGTGGCCCAGGTTCGAATCCCGGACGTGGCGCCATATGTGAGTTGAGTTTGTTTGGTATCTCACCCTTGCTCCAAGGGTTTTTTTCCGGGTTCTCCGGTTTTCCTCCCTCCGCAAAAACCAACACGCTAAATTCCAATTCGATCTGTGGATTAGCCGGGACCTGGCTTTGATCAGCCCCCATGTTTGTTTCAGGTCTCGTTAGAAATTCAGAGTTTTTTTTTTTATTTTTTTATAAGCGTCACGATCGCGAGGTACGCGCACACAAATTAATGCATAGTTAATAAATTAACCTAAGAGTGTCACGTTACCAGCACAGTGCAATCTGATTGGTGGTGAACTTGAAATTCAATACATGGAAACAAAGAAAAAGTAACCGCATAGGTCAAAAGGCCAAATTTTGTTGCATGAAACAAAACGGCTTGCATTTTAAGACTCGGATCTGCCACAGGCAGCCCGAGTAATTATGTGGCTTGCTACACCCTGATTATTTCTCTGGGTCAAATTAAACAAGTTTCGATTGCTATGCCGATATCAATATTGTAATAATCTACCTTTAGTCTTGTGTTTAAGGCTGACAAGTTCCATACAAAAACACACAGCGAATCTTTATAGCACTAGCTCGGTAGTCGCCTTTTGTTGTTCGTCTAATCACAGGCAGCCCAAGCTCTGTATTTGCACTGTGACTATTATTTCACAAAATTCTCAGATAAAGAAAAGAAACTTACCTTAAGAGTTTGTTGTTGTCCTGTTGTTTCTCTGGGGTCTAGAAATGGCGGTTATGGGGCATTTCTCTCACTTTGGGTGCCCCATAACTGCCATTTCTAGACCCCAGAGAAACAACAGGACAACAACAAACTCTTAAAGACCCTGTTGTGCTTTGCGCCAATGTTATGATTAGTTTGTTTATCAACGGCCGCATAAATTAAAGGCCAGCTTTTAGGCGAACTAAAATGCTCTCGATTGTTTATAAGTTTCATAAAAGAAGTAAACATACACTTTTTGATAACGAATTTCATAATTTCTACCGGATTAAAAACCCAATCGAGCCCACGAATTTTCCCCGGATGCTTCGAATATCATTTTAACAGTACTCTGCAGGAAGCCAGTTGTTCTGTCTTTAGATTCTAATTCGATTTACGAGTGCGACTTTTCACAACTCTACAAGCAAACATACTTTTGTTACCTTGTTTTTATGTCTCCAGTATTACTTAGCTGTATTTGAAGATCTCTACGTTCCTTGCGAATGATATATTTTGAGTGCAAAATGAAATGTCGTACTCGCACTCGAGTCAAACTCACAGCGAAGTAACAGCTGAACTCGGCAGATTGGAGGCGGTTTGACCCGCGATCGTAGTTTTGGTAGCAAGACTTTCTGGACGTACGGGAGGATGAAAAAAAAGGTTAAGGACATTGCTTTCTCTGCTAATAAAAATGCAAAAAATATACAGATAAGTCGTAACACCTCAGTGGAGCTTAGCCGTGCGAAATTATAATTACGAATGTTCTTGATGCCAGAAGTGGTTGCTTTGTATTTCCAACGAAGCCCGCCTGTCCCTTAGTGCAGCAAATCCCCGGGAAACTCACGTAGTAGTCCTTTAGAACCACAAGTGTTCTCTTGTAGACCTAGAGAAAGTAAAATGTGGACTGCTGAAGGATTATTTGTCGAGTCACTTCGCCTCGCTGTCTCGGTCCTTTCTCCGGCATTCCTCTACTCGCCACTCTAGACCGGGATTCGAAGAAATATTCGAACTAAAGTTTCATTTTAAAAAGTATATATACAAAAGTTAAGATAAAAGAAAGTTAGTTAAGCATATATACCTATCAATAATTACACGATGGCCCAAACTAGGGATGGATTTCGAAAGATTCGGGAGTCACATAACAACAACAACGATCTTTCTGATTTCGTAGCCTACGAAAATGACTTGCGCGCGCAAAGCACCATGGTCTCGGACACAGGGTCTTTAAGGTAAGTTTATTTTCTTTATCTGAGAACTTTGTGAAATAATAGTCACACAGTGCAAATACAGAGCTTGGGCTGCCTGTGCTTCCACATGCTTTTCTTCGTCCCCCCAGTCTTCTGAACTTCTCTCACAATATCGTCTTTATCATATTTTTGTTCTAGTACGAAATTGCTCTGCCATGTGAAAATTCTACAAAGAAAACAAGTCGCTACAAGGGTGGGACGAAGTGACGTAAAAAACGTCACAGGAATTAATGTCAACAAAATGGCGGCGCCCAGGTCTTTGAGGGTTTCGTTCTCAACTCTGAAAAAGTTTTATCAAATTTTAATACATTTTCTGAACAAAGTACATCGCATACAATGCCTAGTCTTCTCATTGCCCACACAAGAAAGTCATGTTTTACAAAGAAGTTAGGACATTTTATTTCCTCATGGAAAAAGCAGCTGGGGCCAAGAGTGTTTCCATAATTAGCACAGTGATGTGTATTTTTCTTAGTACCACACAGTTTGCAGATTTCTTCTTCATTTTGTGATGTCTCCAGGCTGTCAATCAAATTAATGACGTCACATTTGCATTATTATTATTATATTGCAAAAACAATAACAAACTGAAAATGCCACGTACCCTTCCTCATTTTGAAAGGATTATCAAGATCAACTTAATTTTAGATTTGTAGGCACTTTAAGAAATGGTTCACGTAATAACTGGAGCAAGAGAGAATGGGCTGTAACAATAATAATAAGCATAGACCAGCATATTATCCCCAAATAGATGTTTCAAAATAGTGGTGTCCATGGTCCCAAAATAGAATCAAGGAAAATAATCACCATTAGTCATTTTAACAGTAAGAACAACATAAACAGGGGGAGACAAAAATAATATACTTGAGAACTTTCTCAAAAGTCGATTTTATTTTAAATACCATAGTTTGACCAAAACTGCATTAAAAGTTCAACAGTTATATCTAATGAAACTATATTTCTTCATTGGTATTCTATTGAATTTATGATATCAACCAATCAAATTATGAGAAAGAATAGAAAATTAACACATTTTACATTCCTTTGCTGTTGAACATTCCAGTTCTTATGCAAACTATTTCTTAATCATTGACTGCAATTCAACCAATGGTGATTTTATCAATAATCAGGTATTTCCAGACTACACCACTATTCCAGGTTGCATGGCTAATATATTAAGATTAAGAAATTCAATTAAGATTTAAATTCAAAGAAAAGAAAAAAATTGCTTGTTCTAGAATTAAGCTAGCCTGCAAATTAAGCAAGCCTGCAAATTAAGCAGCCACATTTGCATTAGTTTTCATTATTATTAGTCAATTACATGCAAAAATTGTTAATCTTATCTTCAACAAATTGAAAAAATATTGTACCTATTAAAACACTAATTGAAGGGCTTTGTGCAATAAGGGTGTAAGTGACTCTTGATCACATTCTAAATTCTCCCTTAGAAAACAAAGAAATCGAAGGAGAATTTAGAATGTGATCAGGAGACACTTACACCCTTTTTTGCAACAGCCCTTCGATTTGCCTTACAATATTATTATTAACTGTTATCTGCTAAAAATAATATTTTCAAAATACCAATAAACCTTCCACAAATAAATTCATTTTAGCCACCTATCTCTCAAGGCCCTGTTATGCTACATCACTTTCTTGTGCAACGCATCTAAAAAAAAGGTTGCACACAAGCATGTTACATAATTTTATTTGTACATGTAATATTCATCATTGGTTGGAACATTTTTAGGTGACTATTGTGCAATATAGCACAATATAGCCTTCAGGTTATACCATAGTTAATAGAGTAGAATGGTTAGGAAACTCAGGGACCTTCTTTGTTATACATGTATGTCTTTGTTAGCTTTTTTCAACCACTACCGTGCACAAAACACAATAGAAATTCCAACATGTTAATCAATCAGCCAATAGAAACGTGTGAGTTCAGTCGTTCAGGGAATGCTAATGAACTATGATCGTGCACAATCTTTTGTCTTACCCCTTCCAACCTAAATCGCAGCGCCTTTGTTAGCCCTTTTGAAGTTTGCCAGGTTTCCTAACCATTCCACTCTATTAACTATGGTTATACTGTATATATAGCCTTCAGGTTATACTGTTATACAGGCTGGCTTCAATTTGGAAAGGAAACTCATGTATTAATACAGGAATGAATAGGATTGCTTAAAATATTCTTATATTAAATTCCAAACATAATCTTCATGCATTTCAAGTTTTTATAGTGTGTTGGCTGTTTGCTGTTTCTAAATAAATGCATCAGAAATTAAAGCCCAGCTAGGACCCGGTAGGCCCCAGATGAATTTTTTGGCCATGTGTTGACAAGGGAGAAATTATTATTCTGAGGCAGTGTGTTGTCAATTCTACTACAATGAGTGGTTGTTATTGGTTAAATCAACAATCTTCAATCGTTTTTCATTCTGTGCCCTTAATTGTTCTATTATGGTCTTATTTGAGAGAACAACAGTTTTGATAGGAACTCGGAAAGATGTCAACTAGTGCACAAATTAGGTTTATATGCCAAAGCTTTGTGCCCAAGATTAGGTGCATGAGCACAAGGACAGAAATATGTAATTTCCCATCAAGAAGAAACTTGAAAACACTTTGCTAAGTTACATGTAGAGTTTTGATACATGTAGGAACTTGACAAGTTGCCAGTCCACGTGTTATGCAATAAAGAACAGCCAATCAAAGCTTTGTACTCTAGGAATATTTAATTTCCCGTCAAGAAGAAATCTCAGAAACACTAACTAGGGTGATTTAAAATGTAGTCCATAAGCAGTTTATACAAGTTCATGTATTTTTCAGTATAAACATGTTTTCATTTGTGTTCCTTGTTTGGTCTAAATAAATACAGCTCCAGTTTTGAGGTCAACTACTCTTTCAAGAAACTGAATGAATGTCAAGCATAAGAATTGAGATCTTGGTTTAGTAGAGTTATCGAGTTGAAATAAAGCCTTAACATGTCCAAATGTACAATGAATGCAGCTTGGAAAATCTGGATTCTGACCACAGGTCGATCGAATCACATAATTTTTATTAATATATAATTTTCGATGAAATACCAGTGTATATTTCTTTCTAAAAAGTGATATCTTCACACGTGAAGATATCACTTTTGAAAATATGACTTGCTTTCAAAGATTTCTAGGCTTTTTAGCAAGAGATTGAAACTGGTATTTCATCCATAATTATATATTAAACAGAACATTAAATGGTCGCTTGGAGTTACGGTTTTATCTTCTCGTGTTGATGAAATATCTTACTCGTTCGCTGCGCTCACTCGTAAGATATGTCATCAACACTCGAAGATAAAATCCGTATCTCCGTGCGGCCATGTAATATCCTCTATTTATTGCTCAGATGATTTTTTTTTTTTATGGTGTAAAGAAAAAATAATGGTTGCCTATGCTTGCAATCACAAACTATTTTTACTGTTGCGAGACATTGCACTAGCCATGTTATGTTTGTGCAACTAATAGAAATTTGTTGCAGAAAGTAGAAACCAAATCGACTTCTCATGAAACTTTCAACTAAAAAAAAAAGTTGTATGAGGGGGTGTTACATGCTAAGTTAAATGTTCATGGAACTTGCAATGTTGTGTTTTTGCAAGACAAGTTGCACAATAAAGTGTAACAAATTATGTAACAGGGCCTTACAGTGGGACTACTGAAACCAGGGCCACTGAGAAAACGAGAATTAAACACACTGCAATTTAAACAAAAATATAGTACAATTCCTTGCATACAGTATCAGGGCTAAAAATAACGGCCGGTCATCGGACAATGTCCGGCCAGAATTGGAACTTGTCCGGTCAAATCTTTGCCTTGCCGGTCATTTTGACCAGTCAATGTTACTACAGTTTCAACCAAATACTGATCTTGACCGGCGACTGACCGGCCATTATTTTTAGCCCTGTAGTATACACACAACTTTATTCATTCAAAAGACTCGACTTCAGAAATAGCCCACAAAATTTGCCTTTCACCAGATTGAATCTCAAGCAGGTTGAAATGCTATTGTCTTCTAGTCGACACTGATTGGCTCAAACAACTGCTGGAATGCTTTGTTTTTGTTCTGCAATGTGATTGGTTCTCATTATTTAAGTGTTTCAGTAGTTGCACTGTAAGATATGTTTTACAGTAATCCCTTAGATCGAGTGAAATATGAAACATTGACTTTCTTTGAAACACTCAGGTAATTTTGATTGGTGAAGAAAAAAAAATGTTTATTAACAAAAATGCAGTTTTAAAATACAGCACATGTAGCCATTTTGAAACCAACATTATCACTTACTTCCAATGATTCTATATGTTTGGATTACTGTAACATTACTCTATTTTTTACGATAATGTTTTGACTTCTTCGTTGCTAAGAATACTGACAGAGCCATACACTAAGAAAATGTTCTTAAAAAATACTGTTCATGGGTTACATTCTACTTTTGCTACCAATTACTAATCAATGTACACAGCAATCTAACTCTGACTGGTAAAACTTGGATGTTTATTCCAGGTTTTTCAAATATCTTTTTACCAAATCTTTATACCATGGTAAATGCTTGTGAATTATCTGCTCTAATGATAAAAACCTAAATTGTCCATCATCTAATAAATCAATTTGACATTACATGTATATATCATACTTGAAAAGCAAGTTACACTTGGAGTGTTTGAGAAACAACAATCAAGAATTCTAAAAACCAGCTTAATATTATTTTGTACTTTCCACCATTTCTGTAGCCTGACTTCAGACGGTACAAGGTCATCTGCTCACTTCCTCCCCCGTCACTATGGCCTAGTACAGTCTAAAAATCAGTCTACCATTTCTCATGATTTGGGACCAACGAGAGTGCAATTTTCAGTCAAACAAATAATATTATGTCAGTCTTGATTTTGCTAATAATGTCACATTATTTTTTATAGCATAAATATTGATTCTACATTAAGTGAATAGCTGAATAATAGAATATTTCTTGATTTGAGTGTTGCATCTAAGTTATAATTTTCAAATAAAGTATCATTTTCGTCAAGTTCTCATTCTACCAAAGAAAATACTTGCCCCAATCCCCTCCTTCAAAATCCAAGATGGTGTGCCATGGACTCAGGCACATAGTTTCACCAGAAAACCTTGCTTTCTCTTCTGCTTAAAGGATTGAGGTTCCTTGAATATGTCATTAGCTAATGGAGGAATAAAAGCAGAAGAATTCTGAAGTGATTTAAAGACAGCAGGTTAAAACATACACAAGAATTGACAAGGAAAGTTGTAATCATATTCGAAGTTGCAATAGCAGTTTGCATGACCTGGAATTACAACAATCTCTGGTGAAGAGGTTTTGCTTCAAGTACAGGTCTGCGTGCAAAAACTGATTAAATGACAATTTGAAAACTCTTGATAGCCAACTTCGCTTTTTGATTAAGAAAACCCGTATTTTCTAATCTAGAATGTTAGGATATCACTTGAAATCTCAAATAAATGAAAGAATAAACAAATTAAGCAAGCCATCGAGTCATTTCTACAGCAAAAAGAGTTGTTATTGTTTTGCTATTCCAATAGGTGGGGGTTGGGGGGGGGGGGGGGGCAAGATAGGTTTAGAAAAACAAAATTGTTGTGCCCACACTCATTCGTTGTATATTGGGCGGGAAATTGCTAACCATTCGAACAGACTTTTGCTAGCCACCAAGCTGGAGAGATGGTTGAAACCGGTGGATCGGAGGTTCTTGTTGGAATGGCGGACTAATATTTGGAAAGAGTGACTCTGTGTAAAGTGTTGTTGGATATCATTAAGTCGCCGGCTTAACTCATGGTTGAACGAAGAACTGTTTGACTAAAATGTTTGCTGTGTACCCATAATTCCTTTTGCCCTGTATTTCCAAAGGGGAGCCAACAGGTCTTGTAAGTCCAAAGGGGAGCCAACAGGTCTTGGGTGTAATCCTTGTCATACTCAAAAAAAATATATATATTCAAATCCTTTTTACCATGATCGGCATTTCAAGTATTTATGAACTCTAACAAAAGATTCTTCTTCCTGAGTTTGGGATGTGACATTTTGGGCAAAGCCGGTTCCCATTTGTCAGCTAGGCGAAAGTTAGCAGTGCAGCTTATACACAAGGAAATATGATATTTGGTAAAATTCAAATATAACATGGTGTTTATAAACGGTCATTGGTCTCTACCAGCATGTTTTTGTACACAAAATGATACCTTCTTTGATGTCACATCATTGCCATATTTGAACTATGAACCTTTAACAACTCATAAATGCAACACTCAAATCAAAAAAATTAACAATTCACTTATTCATCAATATTAATTTAATGATATAAAATTCGACCCTATAGGTACTTTAAAAGTAGTAGTTAAACTGTGAGCATGCATGTATTTTTGTCAAAGAATGATACATAAATGCAAGAGTTACCAAAATGTTCAGGACTTTCAAGAATGGAATAAACCAATCCAAGGTCGCCATTGCCATTATGATATCTACTTAAATTAACAATATGTCACCTATACAGGGCTTCTGCCAGGATGTGCTAGTGAAACATCGCACAATCGTTTTGCTTCAAATATAAGCGTTTAAGAAGTCAAACAAATTATTATTCTCGCTGTATTTTGGCCGATTATGCAAAAGTTTTTTTTGGCAAGAGGCTTCTGCTTATTAGGCTGAAGTTGGGATACAGCTAAAATTATACACGAAGTGCAGCTTTATGTATGTGATAAAACATGGTACATGTACATGTAATTACCTTTTTACCGAGACGCTTTAATGTACAGTTAGTAGTTCTTTTATATTACGTATGCCTAATAGATAGCAAAAAGTAATTTACTTGTTCAGAAACCTTGTAAAACAAGATTATGTTAACTCATGAAAATCACACAATTTTGTTTTGTTTTTGCCGCACAATCTGCCATTTTCCCGGCCACACAATTGGCTTTTTTTCCACACCCTATCAGAAGCCCTGCTTATACTGCTGAAAAGAGCATGGTCCTCAAAATTAGTAAAAATGCCAAATTTGAGAGTTATATCTCACCTAGAAACCAAGTCAAGTAAAGTGTGCTATTTTTACAGACGTTTGTATGAGGGGGTGCAACAATTTGCACCCTAGCATTACAAATGTCTCTAAAATTTGCAGGACTGTATCTTTGCTCCAAAAAAAACACTCTCAAGTTGGAATTGTAACTAATTTTGAGGTTCTCTTTTCTCCGAGGGGGGGGGGGAACTTTTGGGTAGGGGTGTGCCGCGGAGACCTCAAAACCCTGATCCTATACCAGACCTAAAAATGGCCAGACTTGAAGCAAAAAATCTATAGCCTATCCCAGACGTGATCTTGTGATGTTTTACACAGCATGACATTAGATATGAAAGAGTCCAGATACCAAACAGTTTTTAATTAAAATTACACTACAAAAGCCATTGTTTTGTTTTCATATGATATTTTAAGCTGTAGCATGGTCGATACAGTGCTAAGCATGGCATCAACGACAAGTCTCCATACCCTTTCCCAGACCAAAACCGTAAAAAGGAAACCATATCCCAGACCTTGGCAGCTCAAAAACCATACCCTATCCCGTGCCACATACCCGTATCGCCCATATAAGGGAGTCGTCCCCCCGTCTTTTCTGCAGTATTGGTGCTGGCGTTAATTTAAGTAGATATTGTAATGGCAGTGGCGATCTTGGATTGGTCTATTATAAAGTAGTCTATGAAAATTTCAATTGTTTTGTCAGCAACAAATCATGGGAAATGGTAATAATCAGCTATGCATATTTTGGTAAACAATTTCCATCTCTCATGCAACGAGGACTGCATTTCATGGCAATAAAAATGCAGGAACCCTGTTTTACCTAGTACTTGACACTGTAAATGCTGAGCATTTTCAAACTGAATAATGTGCAGAGCCTTAAAGCAAAGCAGACATTCAAATACCTCTGATTACTACAAGTGCATGCATATTAGTGACTTAAAATATATTTTCACTCATTTTCTTTACAAACATTTCTGTGTACCACAGAAATTACAAGCATTGATTGTTTTATAGACAAAATCCTAATTTAAATAATGCCCAAGAAAGCGGATAACAATGGAATTTCCTTTCTATGATAGGTAGCACACATACAGTTGTATACCATTAACTATTGGGAAAGTTTAAAAAAAAATTGCCTATCAGTGCTTGGTACTGTCTCCGTAGACAAGTTTGTTCCAACATTTTGAATGAGGTGCAAAAGTGTTCAATTTATAACAAAATGTGGAAATTTTGTAGAATTTTTGACTTCTCATATTTAATTAGCCTCCTAAAGCAGACCCCCGCGACCTCCGTTTCACTTCCCCACCACAAGCGTCTGCTCAGTAGAGCAATACATTCCTTTCTCAGTGATTAGCCAATCAGAGTGAGCTTCTGATATCCGTGGTTGTGAGAACTTTGACCTTTTGACAGTTGCCACCAAATATCATGTGAATCGTAATAAGTTTGTCTTTTAATAGACTTGTCGCTTTCGCTCAAAATTCAGTTGAAATGGTTCAAAGACTGTTTCAAGGCAGTTTGCAACAGATTCAAGATCCCTAACTTGAGTGAACATCAAAATCAATCAATAATATTAAGGACGTTTTTGTAGACTTACCGACTGGTTACGGTAAATCTCTTATTTACCAAGCATTGCCTTCTGTGTATGATGGACACCGAGACAATTTTGGTAATATTGTGGTGGTGATTTCTCCAGTTTAGACTTCCATAGAATTGAAGGCTTTTCCTGGTGCACAGACCATTCAACTCTCGAGTGAGAACCTTTAGTACTTCTTCAATAAATTATTATGCTGGTCCGAATTCCCTTCGACTTTAATGCAGCCTTTGCCACAGCATGCGCTGGGTTGTTGTTGACAAGAGCCTTTCCTATCCCCTTGAAGTCTTCCTTTAATTCTTTATTTGTTCTTTTATATGGATAGTGGACACTAACATCGACTCGAGTGCCGTTAACTTGTGCAGCAGGAATCAAATTTGTGGGCGGTACTCGAAGTATTGGGGTCAATGTAAATTGGAACCCGTTGAAAGCTCTAGATAATGTGGATGGCACCAATCTCCCTGCTGCAATTGCAGAAAGAGAAAATATTGTGGGATGAATTGATGTACTCTGATAAACAATAGACAAGCGCCACTCGTGCAACCTCAGATTTTTGAGCTCGTTTTGTCTTGTTGGACAAATGAAATGTCTCCTTGAGCTCTCTTGATATCTGTCTTTTCTGCTTCGGAGAAACGATTCAACTTGTTAAAACAGTTTCTACATACAAATAATGAAGCACTGTATGCAGAGTACCCTGCCAAATATGCTAATTATCCTCACTCCTATTGACTCAGTTTTGGGACAAATAAAACAAACTTGTTTGTTGACTTTCTTTAGAGTGTTTTCTTGAACAACGAGTTCATTTAGAAAGCATTCATTGAGGTATAATCATAGTATGATGAGAGTTTAATTTGGGTCAACAAGCTGGGTTAAGCGGGGATTTCAAAATCCAAGCCCGAGACTTTGAGACTCAAATCAAGCGATCAAAGTTGGCGGGGAAAAAACATGGGTCTCAAATTTACATCAAGCTGTGTGTTTACATTACGAAAGATTTGATTGGTTAGCCATTACAATAGAAAAAGGAATGTCTTGCTCTACTGAGTAGACACTTGTGGAGGGGAAGTGCAATGGAAGTCGCTGCGGGGGTCTGCTTTAGGAGGCTAGTATTTAGTGAGTATTCAACAAAAGGGCATAACATTCTCAGTATAAGATATTACAAGTGTCAATAAATGGGTTCTCATATGAACAGTAGGAAAGTAATTACCTTTAAACTTCACACACTGTACATGTATGTCTTGTTCAAATCTACACAATCCCGACACAGGAAATTTGAGGCAAATATTAACAAGATGCCAGAGCCCAAAACTTTAGAAATGTTCACATTTCCTCATAAATCAAACACTTTTGCACCTCATTGAAAATGTCAGGGGGGAAAACATGAACTGGTCCATTGCATATGCTTGTAGTTTTCAGAGCATAAGCCATTGCTTTTTCAAGCCTGTTGAACTTTTCCTTCATTTAACTTCATTGCAGACGTTATGTGTTTAAAACACTTTTAGCTGTAGCAGACTAATCTCAAAGCTATTTTTGCCCTGCTTTCTTAAAAGCTGTTATCATATTTGTTGTAAATTGTTATGACAAGGTTTTACCCTGAACATGAGATACATACTTCTTATTAACATTGTTTGCTCGGTTACTCTAAGTTATGGACCAAGTTTTCTCCATTTTTTTATGATCCAAGCACGAAGCACGCTACATGTATATAACATACGGTACGGACTGAGCAAATGAAGTTAATAACATGTTTATTATATAGCTTCTTCGTTTTCTTTGAGACTGGAAGTGGGCAGAAGGTCCGTATGGGAAGTTATAGTCTGCAAATTGACCAATCATACCTTGTGAAATTACTTAGCTATATAATAATATCACTTATAGTACATGTACATTGTAACTAACACTGTAGATCAGTAACACTTACATGATTTGCCACACTTGCTGCATAAAACTTTGAACAGGATGAATGTAGTATATTAGTATATAACTATTTATAATATATATATATATATATGTAGATAATAAAAGTACAATATAATTGAATTCCAATAAAGCATATTGCCATATTGACTTCCAAGTTCCTTTAAGCCTAATTTCATTGGGCTTATTGCCTAAAATGACTGCTCTAAGTAAAAATATGCTTTTTTACCAGACTGAATCTGTTGCCTTGAATTTGTAAAATGAAAATCAAAATGAGCACATTTACTTGGAAGAAAATGACAACAGAGCAAAGGAATCAATTTACAACCTACGTAACTATCATGGCTAAGCACAACTTCTCTAAGTTACTTAGGGATGGGTAAATATATCTGGCGATACTTACTTTTAAGGGATGCTTGCTAAGTAGAGAAATGACAAAAAGCACATGATAAGATGACAAATCTAATTCTGTCACATGTTTACAACTGTCAAAATTAGGGTCTAAAATAAGTGTTTTAAATCTATAAATGAGACTGAAATGTCATGAATAAGGGAATCAAAACCATCTAGAAATCTTACCCATATCTAAATTTCTACATCCATGCATTGCTTCGAATTAAGATTTCCAGTTGCATTTTTTAATAGTGGTTTCCAAAGTGCTTATAATCATAAACAAATCAAACATATTCATTATCTTTTGACAATATGAATGTAAAGAAACATTAGCTTGCACTCAAAATGACGACTAAAATTGATTACTTAAAAACATGAAAATCCTTTGTTTCTTCTTCTACTTAGCAAGCGTCCCTGAAAAGTAAGTTTTGCCAATACATCTGGTATGATAGAACATGTACACAACAACTACAGTGTTATCTTACCCGTAACACACAGTAATTACTCTTTTGGAGTAGAACTACGACGTCATGCCTTGTGTGTTCCTATAACTGTTGGTCCCTTTTTATATCAGCTGATAGTTTTTCATAATTCAGTCTCTAAACTTACTCATCTCCCTTGATGGCAGCCGCTGCAGCTTCTATGAGCTCTGAAGCCTTGTCATCATCATCAATCACAGTTATATCTGTACTGCTTCCAGCACCTGCCTGTTTTTGTGTATCTGTGTTAGTTGCTACAGATGACCGATATAGAGAATCTGTCATAGTTCCTATAGACATAACATGTTCTGATCCCTGCAAGTCTCCAGTATTTGTAGCTTTGGTTGCCTTTTGTATTGTATCTGTAGCTACAGCCACTGAAATCTTGTTCTCAGCATCAGCATTTTCAATCTCTACTAACACAACACCTTGTGGTTTAACAACTCCTGTAGTGTTAAATGGTGTTCCAGGCTTATTTGCTCCTCCCATCGTCGTCAGGAAAGTATTCATGTGTGGAATACTCGAAGGACTACTATTCATTCCAGCAAGAGAGTAACTATTTATAGCATTCATGTCTGTGGCATGGGCTACAGCAGTTGATACCACAGTTCTTATTGCATAAGGATCAAAGGCTCGTTGCTGACTCATATACATAGTATAGCCTGGTGGCTGGTTTTGTTGAACTTGGACTAGCCCTAAGACAGGAGCATTTCCCTCTGATTGAACAACTGTTTGGCTCTTGTTCTGTGCAATGTCACTGTTTACATCCTCTGTCCCTGCCATTACTTGCTGGGTTGAGGTATTTAACCTGTCTCTCGCAGATGATGCCAGAGCTGATAACATGGAAGCCATTGGTGTACTTGTGGGTGGAGCATAGTTGCTCAAACTGGCCAGCATTTCTGCTGCTGAGGTATTGCGTTTTCTCCCCCTTCCTCTGCTTTTGGGCTTTGTTGGAGTTTCCGAGACTCTAGACTCTTGGGGCACTGACTTTAGGAATTCTGTTGGTACCTCTGTAGTTAGTGGAACTTGTACAATTTGTGTACCAGGTGGAAGACCAGCAACTTGAGCATTTCCTTGATTAGCTACTGTATATTTTGGATCTTGAAATCCCTGTGGTAACTGAGTAAAAAAAGTCATCCCTTGCCCTGTACCTTGAACTCCTTGAACTGGCGTAATAGGCAACAGTGTTTGAAAATTATGCAGTACTTGCCCTTCTCTTGGGATTGGTGGAGGATTCTGACTGAGAGTTCCTGACTGTGGAAAGCCCTGTGCACTAGCTTGAGTGCTGGTGACTGGTATTCCAGACAGAAAGGCCCCTTGAGCAGTAGGTATCCCTGGAAGTGGAATTGTGGTGACCATAGATGCCTGTGTACCAGGAACTATGCCTCCTTGTCCTCCCGTCACAGGTATCTGAATACCTGGAAACATTCCAGCCATAGGCATTCCTGGGAAGAATGCTCCAGGTGGCATTCCAGGTAGTATAGCACCCTGAGGACCAATGATAGGTATAGACGAGACAGCTTGTGGAGCTGCATTGGCTGTGGTTGTCACAACCGGTGTAGTAACAACTTGCACAGTTGCTGCAGCATTTGGAACACGTGTGGCAGGCTGGTTACCAACCATTGCCATAGTGGGTAGGTTTGGTGGAACTGATGTCACTGGCATGCCAATACCTGGTGCCACTGGCATGTTAGCTGCAATTCTATCGTCGATTGTGGTCAAACCGCTAACATTTATGACATCTGAAACGCTTCCCTTGGATGATTCACCACTAGTGCTAGTTTCAGAGCTAATTCTGCCTTGAGAATGCATGTTTCGTATGCCCTGAATGACCGCAACGCTTGCCCCACGGCTTGGGGCTGACGCCAAACGCTTTCGAACTCCTAGCCGTTCACGCCTTCTTCTTTGTCGCTCCCGGTTCCCGCGCCGAATTATCTCGAGTTGTTCTGAAGTCATGATTTCTTTTCGCCTCCTCCTCCATTCCCGATACCTTGCCCTTAGAGCTTCCACTTGATCTGGAGTCATGCGTTCTTTTTGCTTTCGTTTTAACTCACGCTGTTTCTCACGTCGAACCGAGAGCTCGTCATCCGAGGTTGTACTTTGCCGCTTCTTCCTTGGACTTCTCCCTTCGCCATCTTCTCTCTTTCTTGAACGAGACTTACTTTCTCCGCTCTCTGGCGTTTCCAGAGATTGATCTATTTGCCCAGTACCATTCAGAACATTGGGGTCTTCACCAAATACCTCAATCTCACTTGCGACAACCAGTACAGCAATTTGATCCGAGGTATCCGAGAGCTCATTACTCGAGCTTGTTGTGAGTTCGCCGTGACAAGCGCCCGTAATGGCGGTGTTACCTGAACAGCTTGCTGGCTCCGGGGAAAGCTCAACGATGTTCTCGACATTCTTAGATTGTTGTTTTCTTCTTGAAGAACGAGTCCGGGTGGGCCTTGTCTTCACCAAGGCACTCTCGGGAATTTCTGGCTCTGTTTTAACGCTAATATCAGTTCGATTTGACTCATCAAGGTCCGCGTTCTCAAACGCTTCAAGGTTGTCTAAGTTCATGTTAACGTTACTCGCGTCGGGCGCCATCGTTGGATCACCGTGGCGTGACATTTTCAGTTTCATTCGCCTTCTACGCTGTCTTTCTCGGTTTAGCCGACGGATTCGGTCCGTCCTGCTCTCATTCGATGCCCCTTCTTTCGATTCCTCAACAGCAAGCTCTGGTTCGACGTCTAGAGTTCCTGCGTCGTCCGAAGATTTGCTATTCATTTTGCCTGAGATATCGCATATCAGACGAGGGAAAGAATAAACACACCGCGATGATTCGAACACGTCACGCGATTTACACAACCACTACAAACACCAGAAAACACTCCCAAAATCTTCACAAAACAATTAACTATCAAGCAGACACGTTCTCTGGCTTCCAACACATAACTTCACTGCCATAAAAGCGAGAAAACGACAGTTTTCAGGCAGAGTCAGCCATATTGAGAATCAGTCAATCAAATTTGAAAGTCGGCCGAGAACCGAGCCTCGATTTCACGCAACCACGAGGCTTGTCGAGCAAGGCCGAGCCCTAAAAGAACATAAAATAATAATTTTAGACAAGAATTTAGACTGCCACTTAAAAGAAATAAAGCGGTTCACATAGTAATATTTGTAATAAAATATCATTAAACTAAGCAGTCCGTAATTTATTCAAAATTACCAGACACACGTGCATTAGCACAAGAAGATTTTGTTTTCATTTTCTTTTGACACACTAAGGAAATTTGAAGACAACTGAAGAAATAATTATTTTGATGGAGAGCACGTGAGGCTCTAGTCCCAATTATAAGGCGGTTACTGAAATATGAAATATTATACATAGTTTCAAGCTATATACCGGTATATGCAGTTTTATATAGTTTTATATGTGAATGTATGTACAGATAAATAAAAACATATTATGATGGCTGAAATATTAGTTACTGGTTAATTTTGTAAACTAGCTAGAATTAGTAGCAGTAATTAAGGCAACTTGATAAAAAGGGAAGTGAGTTCGTGACTGGAGGTGGAACCGTGACTGAACGATTAGAAGTAGAAGCGCGATGAGCGACCTCTGCTCGCAGGGTACGAGGCCACCCGCGGCGGATACCATTTCACGAAATAAACTCGACCGTAAAAAAAGAATGTGCATGTCCCTTAGCAGTCTCCG
The DNA here is from genome assembly GCA_030867875.1 of Actinernus sp. WN-2022. Classification (NCBI taxonomy): domain Eukaryota; kingdom Metazoa; phylum Cnidaria; class Anthozoa; order Actiniaria; family Actinernidae; genus Actinernus; species Actinernus sp. WN-2022. Next base: position 45,126,485 of record JAOWCC010000577.1, on the reverse strand, counting down.
TACATTTCTCCTTTACTGGTGTTTTGAGATATTTTAACGGATGCGCCATTTTACACTTTTTTTGCTTGATTTCTCCGTTGTTTCATGCCATTTGAAACTTGGAAAGAGTGCTTCCAACTAATCACGAAGGTCACGATCAAAAAAGGGTCAGAAACCCATTACCCGCAGCGTCCATCTACATGTATGTTCCATACTTTTATCTTTGAGTTGGCGTATTTACACCTTGGGCTATTTATAGGGCTACCAGTTTTCATTGTTTTATAGACACTGTGCCTTCATTTGCTAGATTTTAGTCTGGTTTCCACTTAACATCTTCAATTAGAGGTTAGAACATTCTAATAAATTATAAAGAACGTTTTTGAAACCTAATTCAAAATCGTACATTTTGGCGCCAAGATCTCACTGTTACAGTGACAACGACAAAACCAGCGACAAACTTTGTTTACGAGGGAAAAGACGTATTAACCAACCATGAAAGGTTTCTAACATACGGCCCTCAAAAAAAGAAAGATTAATAACAATAATAAATTAATACAATAAGTATGCTAAATAAGTTATACAAGAAGTGCTAAGTGTAAACGGATTAGGTATAAATATAAGATATGTGAGATGACTGCATGTTTGAAATTCCCGGTCCGTTATTTGCATTTATATCAGGTCTAAGGTTATTGCCAAGTGGGAGGAAAAGGGGTCCTAAATGTAATAGTTAAATAGAAACAACAGAAAACGGTGGAATTAGGATCTAATAGTGACCATTAGTCTAATATCTCTTTCAAGGTTTACGCGGTAAAATCACTCTAGCCTCATTTAGGCCATCCCAATAAAATTTAGGTTATCCTGGGTGCCAGAGATTCTACTGCCCTCTCTAAGCCAAAGTTTAGGATCGATGAGAACGGCTGGTAAAAAAAAATAGGGGATCTGGAACCAAGTCCGGTTTGAAGACGCGCGTAATTTTTTTATTTTTAATGGTCGGTCGCGGTCGGACGAAACATTTTATTGGGATGGCCTAAGTAGGCCTACTTTGGCTCTTTGCATGTGCCCGCCACGAAAATTTATAGCCCCTGGCTATCGTACACCACTTTTGTCGCGCCCTTCATGGATACACAAAGTTCCCTAATCCAAGAAATAGGTCAACTCTAGGTTATGAATGAAGATCGATCTTCTTTCCTTCCTTCCTTGACTGATCAGGGGCGGAGCCTTCGCATTGGCGATTATTTCCCCTGTGACTGAACATGTATTACTTGTAAAAACTAATACAACTGAAAAGCGTTATGAGATAGTAAAAATAAATGCGTTTGAGCTTTCGAAAGAAAATTGCCACAAATAAAAGCCGTATGCGTTGATATATCCATGCGGAAACTATGGAATGTCCCTAGTGACCACGCACACAGCATTTATACGTACCAACACACCCCTTCCCCGTCCCCCATAGTCGTCAATTGTTGAAATACAGCAGGAGAGATCCATGCTGCAAAAGTGACTCGAAAATGTGGCGAGCTTTCTAATTTCTATCGAATTATAGAATTTTTCCAACCAAAATGTCTATGAAGGAAACACCTAGGGGTTCAGATGAGAATCTAACAGCTTCCACGGATAGTTTCTGGGATGTTGGGAACTATAAACGGACGGTAAAGCGAGTGGACGATGGCTCAAAGTTGTGTGATGAATTAATGAAGTTGGTTACAGAAAGGGCTGAGATTGAAGCCAAGTATGCCTCAAAGTTAAAAGCTTGGGCAAAAAAGTGGGAAGATACTATTAGATATGGTCCTGAGTATGGTTATATGGAAGAATCAATGCGAGGAACGGTGCAGGAAGCGAATGCAAGAGCGAATGTTCACACGAAATGTCGCGACGATCTGATGGCTGACGTTCTTGACTTGGTAAAGAAATGGAAGGGGGACAACTACCAAAAGTCCATGTTCCAGTGGAAACGAACCAAAGAAGCCGAAGAAGGATTTTCCAAAGCTCAGAAACCATGGGCAAAGCTATTAATGAAGGTAATGAGATCTAAAAAGGCGTTTCATGCCTCTTCTAAAGCCACGGAACAAGCCCTGAAGTTACAGCATGAAATCGACAGTGATGCTAACGTTCCACCGGAGAAATTGAAAAAGCTGGACGAAAATGTCGATAAGACTAATAAGGAGATGCAAAGATGCGAAACCAAATACAAAGAAAGGCTAGATACTATCACTCAGTATAACCCCAAATACGAGCAAGAGATGATCGAACAATTTCAAAAGTGCCAGGAGTTCGAGGAGAAACGTTTGGACTTTTTCAAGGAAGCTTTGATGAAGTACCATAAGTGTATTGATGTGTCCCAATTGCCAGAGTAAGTCAACAGGCATGTAGTTTGTTTAATGTTTTTTTTATTTTTGTCTGAAAGATTAATATTATCTTGCTTAGGCTATCAAGGGTTGGAATGTATGTCGTGGTTAGTGATCTTAAATACGAGGTCGAGGGTTTGATTTTGGATCGGAAGTGAAAGCTGAAGAAATTATCCCGTTTCTACACTAAGCTAGACTCACGATGGATTCCTCACGATACGATATTACCAAATGCAATGCTTAGTGAATAGCCTACGCTTCATTGATGGCCAAGAATTATGTCTGAATTCTTCTCTTTCCAGTTCAGAGACTGATAATAAGTACTGGCTCTGTGACTGGATAAATTTGTTTGTTGATCTTGATATTACAATAATCGATCTATTGTTGTTGTGGGGTAAATTCATTTCAATAAATAAATATCACTCGAACAATTTTCCTTAGAGGTGACTCAAATTAAGTTGGTCATTCCTCTTCAGTTTCTTGAATAGCTTATATGTCTAATAAACATTTGTGATTCAGCAAAAGTTGAATCAAACATTGACATCATTTCATTTTCTATTCATGTCTATCTGCATAACTTCAAAAGATTATTAATGAATATTTAAGAAAATGTCTGATAATTTTAATTTCTGAGTGATATCTCGGTTATACAATGTAGTTACGGTTTCATAGTTTACATATTGTTGTTTTATTTTCAGTTTTGGAATAAAATATTTTTGTTTTATTTCAATGACAAAAATATAGAAGTCCATTAAATTCTTTGGCTTATCAAATCAGTTCTGAGAATGATAAAATGCATTGTGAAACTATAGCATTCATTTCTCTCACACTTTGGATCATGTATTAATAAAATCATAACAGTTATACTTCAAGTATTTTAAAACTAGAAGTAATCATAGATTAGAAAAGTGTATAATAAAGGTTGGGTTTCCTGTGGTAGCACAAATACACACCCTTCTGAGACTGACAGATTGCTGACATTGACTACACTGCCATTAACATACTGAGCCTACTGTGAGTGTAAACTATCCTGATCAAAAAAAGCCTGCCTTTAAATAATGTGGAATGTTTTGAAATGTCTTGACTAATACATTTGTAAGTTACGGTATACAAGCCAGATGGACTGGTTAAATAAGTAATCAAATTACCTAAATGAGATAAAGGAAACATTTTGGAGTGTGACATTGAGTATGTAAGTTGTCAGTTGCATTGCTGAACACAGAAATATTAAAAGCCACACTTTGGGCATATTGATAAAATTTAAAAAGTTATACTTCAAGTATTTAAAAATATGTTAGGTATCCAGTGAACATTAACATGAATATTGAAATCCTCCTGGAATTACTAACAGTTCAGTTTTTTTATTTTACACTGTTTAACCAAAACACTGACAAGTGCATGCTTTTATTTCTAGTCGTGTTGATTATTGTAATAGCCTACTCTATGGTCTGCCTGCTTACCAGCTGAACAAGCTTCAAAGGGTTCAGAATGCAGCTGCTAGACTAGCCTGATTTTCAGACGGTACGAGTTCGTCTGCTCACTTCCTCCCCCTCCCCGTCTGATGGACTTAATAGACTTTCGTGTTCCTGATGTCATAATGTCAACCAATCAGAGCGAACTTTACACTTTTGGCAAAGTCTGGAATTTAAGGAATGTACTCGCATATTATTCTGAATGGCGTTGGGGAAGAACTTGAGCATTGTGTCAACCGAAGTTGTAAAGTTTTCAGGATTTCGAAGCTATATCCAGAGCAGAAGAAAGCATTGGAATCATTCATTCATCGAAACGATGTGTTTGTGAATCTACGTACAGGCTTTGGTAAATCACTAATCTTCCTCCACTTATAAATCTCATTCATTCAATTGATCTCAAACATTCTCCTAGGTTTTTGGCTTTTATAAGACCAAATCTTTCATGGAATATTATGAATGTTCTGCAGGAGTGAACACACACACTGAGTATGTTATGGAAAAAGTTTCATGGCACTTGGGAGAATATTTATGTTTTCAGAATTATGAACACACTTCCGTAAGTTCATCCCGGGTTCATGTATGGCAATGGCATCTAAACTTTGCACAAAAAGTCCAGTTAAAACAATCTCTGATACTAAAAAGCCTACACTAGGACAACTTTAGGGTCTTGTGTGACTAATCGTGTGACTTGTGTGACTAATCGGCATACATATCAAGCTTCAAAATGTTTTAAAAATAGAAGTAAAAGCGTAAAAGTTTTAAGATTACAGTAACAAACTTTACGGCATAGAATTGAAGCTGATATTTCTTGTATACATTCTCATACACTGTCCTGAAAATACTACATGCAAACTTCCATTTAAAAAGTTCCTGCTCTCCAAAGAACCACAGCAGCTCAAACAGGATACCATTCTGAGAAATTGAGAGAAGTTTGAAGCTGTAGAATGTGTTTTCCAGTGCATGAAGGCTGATAGTTCCAACTAGTAAAAGCTGCTACTGCACGACTGTTCTACACTTCACGCTTCAATTCTTATGCATGTTCGTATTGGCTTATTATAAAAACAAAGGTTGATGACGTCAGGAACATGACAGTCTATGAAGTCCATCAGACGGGGAGGGGGAAGAAGTGAGCGGACGACCTTGTACCGTCTGAAAATCAGGCTACTGCTAGACTTGTTTGTAAAAAACCTAAGTTCTGTCATATTACTCTGGTTAGATTTCGCATTGATTTCAAGATTTCATTAATTACTTTTAAGGCCATGCATGGTTTAGCTCCATCTTATATTAATGATCTTATTGTACATAAGCACTCATGTAGATATAGCTTGCACTCTAATTCTGACCTACTTCTTCAACTTCCTAACTGTAAAACATTGGTCACTCTTGGTGATAGGTCATTTAGTGCTGTGGCTCCTAAACTAGGGAAGTGAGGCATGCCATATATGTAAATAGTTTTATCAAACTCATTAATAATTAATGAAGCAAAAACAAAGGAATCACTGAGCAATAAGTGATCTTTAAATATAATAGAGATTTCATCCTGATTTACATGAATTTTTGCTTCGATTTTCTCGGTCAAAATAAGTTGTATCGTCAAAATAACTGAATACATGACTCTATACATCTAGACATTTGCTAAGTCACATACAGAATTTGTGTCCATGCTTTATGGGATTTACTAACTCTCGCTTTCAGCTCGAGTTTGTAAATCCCATAAATCAGGGACACTCATTCTGTATCTATTACTTAAAACATTATTTAGTGAAGACATTTTTATTTAGCAAAGCTTTGTCTTGAAATGCTATTTTAGGTTTGGTTATTTGAACTTATATATATGTGTATGTATATATTTAGTAGCACTGTTTGCAAATTACATTGGCTTTGGCATTATTCTTATATCATAATTTTAGGACCATTGTAATGTGCATTTGAGAAAATTACATAGATATTTCCGCAATTTATATATATTATCATTGGCATTACTATAGTCAGAGTAACGAGAGAATTCGGCCTGTAAGCCTGCCATATACATGCATGCACATGTACATATATGAAACAATAATAATTATTGAGAGCATCTAAGTTTAGTCTCAACTTGTAAATGCATACAATAAAAATACACTGCTAGTTAATTTATTGTTCATAAACTTGAAAAATTAATCCCCCACTGATTTAATAAGTGCCAAACTGTTAAATTGTATTGTATTGTATTTTGTTTATACCAAAATATTTCAGTATTGGTATTAATGATAATTATTATTCACAGTGCATGATTAATTACTTAATACCTTTTTTTTATAAAATTATATCTACATGTATCTGTTGTACATGTATGTCAAACTTATGAATTATCTGAGACCTACATTTTGTAAGTTTACAAGTGAATTGGTTAACCAGAGGCAATCAAATTTACATGATTTAGTAAATTCTGTTCAGTCCAATCAGGCACAAATTGAAAAAGATTCCTCTCTGAATTACATTTTAGTTTGTGTGTGTTCTTGCATATAGTTAACCAGACATCATTTTATCAAAATTAATCTTGTTCATCTAAACTTTTAAAGCACTGCTTTGACCATGCAATTATATACATGTATACATACATTCTATATTTATAAGACTTAATTTTGGGAATCATTCCAAGTTCTTCACTGATATGTAAACAAAATAAAAAAATAATCTGAATACTTTTAGAATTTAGTTCCAATAAACAAATTTCAGGATATTTGTATGTAGATGATTATCATTCAATCCATTTCAGTTAGTCTTTGGTGTCATCACTTGACATAATGTATGTAGCAAATGCCAAAAGTTGCCTGAGATAAAATTTGAAAGTATTTACAACTTACATGATGCAGTTGCTTGGCAATAGCCATTTACATTTTTGGAAGTGTTGCAAATCAACCCTTTCAATTCTGAGGTCAAACTAAAATTTCTGCTTTTTATGCCAAACTTGTTGTTGATTTTTGCATGTGGTTTTATTATGACTTTTCATTCAAAACATCCACTGAATATTACATGTTCTGGTTTGTTGTGACTTATTAACAATTTATCATGATATTGCATCAAATCCTAATGTTGTAAATAATACCTAGAGAAGATAAAAAAAAATCACTTTTAAAGAGTTAAACAATCAGCAAATTTCAAGAAGGAATTTAAGAGAATTTAAGTTTGTCATCAATTGCAGAGCTTGAAATTGCGACCAATGTGGTTGCAAATGCGACTAAAATATTATGCTTGATGCCTTTAAAAACTTACCGATTAGTTGCCAGTTCAGCTACTAAGATTTGCTGGCTTAAGCGACTACAGTATATATATTTTTATTTTTTTATTTCAAGGCCTGTATTGGAAACATTGTATTGTGATGTCTAGTACCAGCCAATCAAATCTCACTAGATCAGTTGAATATGTAATGAACGTCTTGTTTATAAGGAAGTGCACTAAGATTATTCAGTTGTTATGGTTCTGATTGCACTGACAGTAATGTCAACTTTTAGAGAAACTGGATGTAGTGAATAAAGTAAATTGTGGAACTTGCTGCCATGTGATGAGAACCACTCCAGTGCCGCATACCATCGTTATAACCGCCTCCCGGTTAGCTCAGTGGTTAAGCGCCGGTCTGTTGTGCGGGAGGTCGCGGGTACAAACCCCGGCCGGACCAACACTCAGGGTCTTAAAATAACTGAGTAGAAGGTGCTGCCTTTGTGAAACAATTTCGTTCATGAGCTGCAAATGGTTAGACCTTCACGTCTTCTCGGATAAGGACGTTAAATTGTAGGCCCATCAGTGGATGAAGAGCCACCTCGTGGAATTGCCACTGATTAATCCATTATTATTATTATTATTATTATGTTTTCACCTAGCCATAAATGCACATGATCAAAACATATTCATCATGATGTCAAACTTTAATGTTTTGCCAACCTACTTCTCAAGTTTTGGCGCCAGTCTTGTTAAGAGCATTCAACAACAGTTTGCTATTTATTCAGGCTGGATGGTTCTCGTAACATTTTCTGCTGAGAAAAAATGTTTGGAGTTGATAAGTTTGGTTGAAATCATCAATTATCATTTATTCTTTTATGACTTTAAGATTCAGTACTCATGTTAATTGTGAAACTTTGACAAAATGTCTATGGTGATAACACTACGAATCCTGGTGAGACTTGCAGGTGCCAAATCTTGACAAGTACCGGTACATTGTAGGCACGTCTTGTTGAAACATGTTTTGATAATGTGCATTCATTGGCAACATAATTATGTAGGTACAAACAATGGTATGTGCTTATGTGTTTTTGTTTTCTTCCTTACTAAACATTTTTTCCATGGCACAACTTTTTTGAAAGGCAAAAAAAATCATATGAACATTTTAGTGAGTTAGAAAATAAATTTAAAATGTTGCAGTATTTTTAGTATATTTAGTCATTACATTGTGGGAATTTTCTGTATCTTGAAGCTTGAAGCTGTAATGTAGTGCTCCTTGTGTTATCTTGATGTGATGTGAAAGGGTGAATACACAACATCTCATGGGAAACCTTTTTTACCCAGTTGGATCAACATCTCAATATATTGGGAACTTAATATATTTGTAATTCTTTCAACTTTACCACTGTTTTCATTGCTATGCGATGGCACGAGACCAAAGTCGCAATGTGAAGTTGGCAATAGACTTCATCAATCATACAATGGGAGGTGTAATTAACTGTGATGTCAGGATGTGATAACATATTCTCTTTTCAAATCCTGTGTTTATTGTTTCTTTTATTATAAATTTGCCTTTTATAGCTTTTCTTACTCAGGTTTTCTAAAAAAGTAGGATAAACACAGAGTTCCATTCAGGCCGAACAAAAACAGAGATTTACTTTCTAATGTAAAACTTTGAGTTTACATGTTGTGTAGTTTCTCAGAAAATGGCCACAATGTGTTGTGAGAGCATGCATTTTCATGTGAAGTTATTGTATTTTGTAATTAACTTTGTTGTCTTTGTGCCATCTCCCTAGATGTTTGGGGCCAGCCCCTCCCACTTCATATGATTTTTGACAGGAGTCTATTGCCAACCTCATGTTGCGACTTTGGTCTCACGCCATCACGTAACAATGAAAACAGTGGTTTAAAAAATTATGGATGCTTGTGCATGCGTTAATTTCACCCGGGAAATCATGCTTGCACACATCATTGTGGTTGAATTTTCACTCAAAATTTGGACTTGAAAGCATTGTTACAGAAAAGTACAAGCTTTGATATTTAAGTGCTTATCATGAACCAGTCCTAGATTTACTTGATAACTAAACTAATAAAACTCTTAACTCTTGCAATTTTCCCCTTAACCTCTGGTCCTTTTTGCAATTTAGAGCATTTAGAGCTGTTCCTGCAATTTCTATTGCTGACTGGACACATGCAACATTTTACTGACAGCCATTGTAGCTTTGCTAAAGGTTTTAAAATGAGATTAGCATAATCAAAGTTAACTGCAGGCAACTGGCTGGGCAGCAGTTGCTAGTACACATGCATGTTTAGCTTAACATGGTGCTGATGCAATTGCTTGCTTGCCTCATGGGAGTTGTTTGCTGGCTGCCCCACCCGACCCAACCCTGGTGTTTGTTGCATGGACCCAGGGGAGAGTTGAAGCTGGTAAGTATTATTCCACTGATATTCAGTGTGATGGGTGTCATGGGTTGACGTGTGGCTGGTTGCCATGGTTACCTTCCCCTTGCAGGTGGCAAATGCCGACACAAGTGCAGGCCACCTATCCCCATTCCTACAGCAGTGACGCAAAGTTAACCATTGTTCTGTTCATTCATACTTTAGGTTCTCTGGCATTTTTATGCAGATGATGACCACATTCCAAATGTCAGACAGCCAACGAGACTTGGATTGGTGGTCAAGAAATCATGGTGTTGCAATGCCACAAAACTGGCCTGTTTTTGAAGTAAGTATAATAAACACTCATAGATAAGCTATGGTGGAGCCATAATTATCTGAGAAGGGATTCGAAAGGGCCGGGTTCAATAGGCTTCGATCATGGTTCTTTATAAACGGGAGGGAGAGAAAGGGGGCTTGATGAAACCCCCCTTTTACCCAGCCTGGATCCATCCCAGATAAGCTGCACCTGTTTTACCTAAAATCTTTGTTTCAAATTGAGGTGTGCAGGGGTGGATCTAGGATTTTTTGAGGTCAGAATAATACAACTATAATTACATAAAAATAAAACCGAAATAAAATGGTAAATAAGTATGAATAACATAAGCAAGTAAAGTAAATATCGTACGAGCTGGTCTCGAAAGGCCAGTAAATCTGACATTCTAGAGTCTAAAGGGGGGGTGGCTAGCCACCCAATCCATCCCGTATATCTGCCCCTGGTGAGGCTTATAAATTATCTGTGAGAACATCTAGAAAAGAGCTTTTAGTGTCCAGTTCTCTCTCTTCTAGACAAATGCCTGGTTACTTAGCTACTGATGAATGTTCAAAGCATGTTGTCTTGTTTTTTGGGGGAAAATCACTTCAATAAAAAAGTACTATCGTAATGGAAAAATGTTTGATGTCTGAGTTGGTAATTAACTATTATTTAGCACTGGAAGTACTTGTAAGACTTCAGATTTGTCTCAAGTTTGAAGCACAAAAGGTCATGCAACGTTGTTGACTTTTGATTTTCTTCAAATAGATCTATATTTTTAATTCAAGCTTCTAAACTAGGGTGTGGCTTGTAAGTGTTTATGGTAGATAGATAAGACAGATAACTTTATTTATACTCGGATTGATGAGACTTGCTAGGCCTCTAGCAACAAATTAATGCTAATGTGCCGAGAAATAAATACAGATTAATAAATATAATTGATTTACAATATACTGTGTAAGGGTTAGAGACTGCTTGTGAGTTCTTTATCGACAAATACAGGCACGCGCTGACTGTACGATGAACGAAAAATAATGAATACTGCATGAGGCCGAAGGCCGAATGCAGTATGAAGACATTTTGAGTTCATCGAACAGTCAGCAAGTGACTGTATTTTGCCGATAAAGCACAAACATAAAGTCTCTAACCCTTTTAATATTCAAACTGAGTGCACTGTCAGCCGTGAATTTTAATTGTAATACCATAGAGGTCAATAAATTTTTCATAAAGAAGTCAAATATTTCGCATGAATTAAATCATTTTACGGTAAATATCTCCACAAAGAAATATAATTTCAACAGACAATGAATAAAAACAGGACTTTTAATATCCAACTAAATAGATAAACTTTGCAAAGAATATTTTACTTTGGCGTTCGGTCAGTTTAGTTGACGCCTTGCGAGTATGATTTGTACATTGTACATTTAAAAACGTTTCTCTTGGAGCCATGTATTCAAATATCAAGTCAGTTTAGCCGGCTTAATTCCTAGATAGTCTACTTTCTTTAATAGTTTCTTTCATTCGAAAATACTAACCTGCAGATTCCAGTGAATTGAAATCTTGAAACCGGCCTCCGTGTCCTCGGCTCTGATGCAAACGTTTTCCAAATTAAAAAAACCTAGGTTTTAGAACCATCCACTGAATTGTCGCTTCATTGTCTCCTCTTATTGACAGAGTAAGGTCTCGGAAATAAAATCCATTTCTTCAGTAAGACTACTAGAGTGTTGTAGAAGCTTTTGTTTTCTCGGACACATGTTGACTTGTTGTACTTTCAGCGCTGGCAAATCAGCCATTTCTAACAAACGATTATGCAAATGTTTGCCTCAAAATATAATGTGAGCCGGCGAAAAGTATGATTGTACATTTAACTCGAAAACCTTTCTCTTGGAGCCATGTATTCAAATATCAATTATTTAGCCGGCTTAACTCCTAGATAGTTTACTTTCTTTAATAGTTTCTTTCATTCGTAAATAACTAACCTGCAGATTCCAGTGGGGCAGTGAACTGAAATCTTGACTTGAATTTGAAACCCGCTTCATTCATTCCATGTGCTCGGCTCCGATGCAAACATTTTCCAAATAAAAAATCCTGGGTTTTCGAACCATCCACTGAATTCTCGCTTAACGTTCTCCTCTTGTTGACAGAGTAAGGTCTCAGAAATAAAATCCGTTTCTTCAGTAAGACTGCTAGAGTGTAGTAGAAACTTTTATTCACTCGGACTTGTTGAGTTGTACTTCCAGCACTTGCAAATCAGCCATTTCCAACGAGCGATTATGCAAATGTTCGCCTCAAAATATATATTTTCTGTCACACAGGAAACAGCGTCCAATCCTGTCGTTACCTTTCTAGTTATTGTCTACATTTTCACTGTTAAATAGGCGATTGTAAGCCGTCCAAACACGTAACTAAGGCTAAGCGAATGCTCACTCAGTCACTGTATCAGGTCTCCCTTTCCCTAGGTAAGAGAGGGTCTGGGTCGAGTGCTGTGGTCACCAATAATGCACGCTCATTAGCCAATCACATGCTTGGATTTTGTACAATGCACGAAATTTGAACATTAAATATATATACGAACTAGAAATACTTATTAATTATACTAATTACATTATATTTAACAAATAAAGAAGCCTTAGCCATGTTTTATACTATCATAAAACACGATGAGCATTTGAGAACATGAGATAAATGTTAAAGCACAAGCCAAAGGTGCGTGCTTTCAACATTTCTCAAGTGTTCTCAAGTGTACTGTTTAAAACACGAACAGCAGTGTTTTATCAATTTTTAGACTTGATAAAACACGTGCTGTGAGTGTTTTAAACGGCTTCAAAAACGCTTTAAGAATGCAATGAAAGAAAGACGCACATCTCAAGGGAATGGTTACTTAATGAACCATTGAACCTTTGTATTCACAACGCCATGCAAAATATTCGAGTAATCACCGCCTGCAATTACGAACATCTCAAGGGAATGATATGAAGAAATTACCATACTATGTTGTTTGAAGCGGCATTTCGCAATGCAAGAAGAATCTGCACTTGAAGGATTTGGTGTCGTGGTTTACCTCGATAAAGTTCAAGACTTGGAAAGCGATTTGACTGACATGACGGCAGACTCTAAATTTTTGACTCCGGCACAAAATATGTAAGTTTAATGCACGTTTTTATAATTTTACGGCTTTGAGTTTGGTTTAATAATTGGAACTAAACAGTGGCTCGGTTTAAACAAGTAATGGTAGTTGGATAACTTCATTTTAAAAATATTATCTGTGTATCTCGGTAGTCTGCTGATATTAGTAAATTTAGTGCAAAATTTATTATCTAGGTACATTATGTTCCGTGTACTTTTTGCTATCTTTGGGTCTTTATCAGTGAATTCTTAATTAGGATGAAACTTTATATAAAATTTCATGTTCATTAATATTCTTTATATAAAACGTTCATCCTAATTAGCAATTCAGTGAGAAAGCTGAAACATCAATAGAAATTCCATTGTCTCAATCATAAACCCCGTTTCCCTCTGGGACAGAATTCAAATCCCTCTGCGGGCCTTTTAGAATGAGGAGATTTTATCAGGTATAAAGGAGCATGCACGTGACTGATTTGCTTCATCTGATTGGACAAAATGCTCATTAATTATTCATGAGTTTTTGAAGATAGTATAAAACATGGATTTAAGGCTTCTTGATGAAAGAAAACCACCAGTTGAAAACAATAAAACACGGCAACCCATGTTATATACTCTGATAAAACATGGCTTTTTAGCCAATCAGAGCGCGCATACTATTGTATCTATATTATAAACTTATATATAATATATACTTATATTAATAATTATTAATAATAATTTTTAATAATGTATACTACTAATTACATTATATTATAAAGAACTACAAGAAGATAATGTGTTGATGTAAGGCTACATGTACATGTACATGTTAAATCTTAATTTACAAACTGCGTTATGGAAAGACTGCAAAGTAGTTAATGTTCGAAGAGTGTCAGCTATAGAGTTCCAGGCTGTAGAGGCACCGTAAGAGACAGATTTCAAGCCATGATGAGTAGTATTAACTTGAGGAACTACAACCTTATTAACACCTGAGGTTTTTTACATTGTTCCTTAGAGTAAACATGTTTCTAAGATACACATGTACAGGTGGATAATTATTGATGGACATAAATACTAGAAGAAGCATATCATGAATACAAGAGCTAATATAATGTCAGAGAACTTGTCACTGTAGACATAAGGTAATGCTCTTGGTAGTTTGTATGTAACTATTAGTTTGCTCAGTTTTTCACTTCATTTTGAAACCTATTATGTACCTCTTACAAGTGTACATGCATGGTGACATTCTTTTGTTACAGATAGGTCAATTTATGTACTCCTACAAAAATGGTCTTTTGCCAATTAAATTTAACAACATGTTTTTAACAAATGATCAAGTCCATAATTACAACACTAGAAATGCTCCAGCTTTTTGCACTACCTTATGTAAAACCAACATAAGGCAGTTTTCTGTATACTTTCAAGGTCCAAAGTTATTTAATTCACTTGATACTGAACTTATTAACTCCGCCTCCCTTTCTCTTTTCAAAGTAAATTTTAAATCCTATCTCTTTCGTAAATATTAATCATGATTAATTATTATTAAGAATACAGGTAACGCAAAAAAATAACAAGGAAAAAAAACGCCAGTTCGTCATAGTTACTCGTTATATCTATCCACTTGCTGTTGTTTTAAGAGGAAGCCTAAATTCACATAAGCCCTTAATGGTTTCTTTTTAGGCTTCCTCGCCACTAACCTTTATATATTTTACTTTGTATTATCTACCTTGTAAATTCTATTAGTGGCGAATAAACTACAATACAATACAATGCATGTTATTGTGTATCTATTTCTTCTACTTGCATTACATATTAGGAATGGCAGCCACCTAAGCACATAAATAAACGTCAAAAGAGTACATCCCAAAGATTAAGTATCATGCGTCCTTATGCTCCTGAATCATTTCAGGAGTTTGGAATCAGATATCTTGATGATCTGAGGAGGAAAGATCAAGATAGTAACACAGATACAGATGCTAGCAATAATAATCAAGGAATGACTACCGATGGAACACAAAGAAAAACAAGTGCATTAGTGATAGGCAGTGGAGCGACAGGAGTAGTGTCAGGAGAGCAGATACACCAGGAAACCACTGCAAACTCTAAGAGAACATTTAGAGTATTAGACAAAGTGAGATCAAATCTGGGAACTAAGAGACAAGGAAAAACAAGTGCATTAGTGATAAGTAGTGGAGCAACAGGAGTACTGTCAGGAGAACAGACATACCAGGAAACAACTGCAAACTCTAAGAGGACATTTAGGGTATTAGACAAAATAAGATCAAATCTGGAAACTA
Organism: Actinernus sp. WN-2022; assembly: GCA_030867875.1. NCBI lineage: Eukaryota > Metazoa > Cnidaria > Anthozoa > Actiniaria > Actinernidae > Actinernus > Actinernus sp. WN-2022. The sequence continues at coordinate 45,111,400 of JAOWCC010000577.1, read as the reverse complement.
AGAGATCTAGACAGGGCAAAACAAGTGCATTAGTGATAGGCAGTGGAACGACAGGAGTAGTGTCAGGAGAACAGGCACGCCAGGAAACAACTGCAAACTCTAAGAGGACATTTAGGGTATTAGACAAAGTGAGATCAAATCTGGAAACTAATAGACAGGGCAAAACAAGTGCATTAGTGATAGGCAGTGGAGCAACAGGAGTACTGTCAGGAGAACAGGCACACAAGGAAACAACTGCAAACTCTAAGAGAACATTTAGAGTATTAGACAAAGTGAGATTAAATCTGGGAACAAAGTCTCAGAAGCAGCCAAAGTCTGGAAATATTGTTTCAGAAATGTCAGGTAGTCCAGTCAGTGATGATCAAGGAGGCTCCCATTTATACTGTATGATACCAGATAATCTGTTATCACAGAGAAGTCCAGATAGTGATCTAACATCGTCATTGCCAGGAAGACTTGAATATTGCAATGGAGCTAATTTCCTGGATAGGACAGAGCAGGATAGAAGGCAGGTAATGGGAATTGAAGATGAGGGGAAACACGGTTTTCAGTAGTTTTTGAGCAAGGCAGTAAGCCACTGAAATAAGGTCATGGGAGGGTTCTCCCAACACAACAACAACAACAACAATAATATTTATTTCACTCAAGCTATTACAAAATGTAACTTAGTCTATTGATTGATGAGTCGGAAGACCCGAACAAAACCATACAGCTATCTAGCCGGGACTACAGGCATATAGTCGGGGGAGAAAAAAATCCAGGCTTCTATGGTAAATAAAAAGAGTATTGTAGCCAGTGTGCAACCTCATTCCCAGGCTCTTCTCCTCCTGCCATAAGAAAAAGACCCTCAGGTTTGGGCAATAATTAAACTATGGGAGGAGTTAGTAAAATTCAGAAGTTTTGTATTTTATGCAAATATTGTGATCTGCCTTCACACAGGTCAAACATTTGGGCTAGAAAATTGATTTCTACATGGATTTTCACCAAATTAAAACTCTCTGCAACCTTTAGGGTATCCATACTAAATTTCCAGCTGGAAAGTTTGGCTTAAACGTACATACATTTTTCAACACTGTAAATAAAATTTACAATAGACTTCAGTTCCTGTACCAGCTTGCTCGTGCTAAAAATATTCTGGTGTCACAACAAACTAGTTATCAGACTTCAGTACATTTGCTTCAAAATAAAATACAACTTCACAGTTTCTGGTCCTGAAACGTAGCTATCCTGAATTGCTTGACATCCTAGTCGTACATAATCTGCTTCTTAGACAACCTAGGCCAACTTCAGTAGCCTTAACGTGCCTTAGCCAAGACATCACTGGTTAGACAAGACAAGAAAGCGGCCATTTTGTTTTTCTCTCTCATTCAAACTGGCGAGCATTTGGCACTCAACTCATTTCTGTACCAAATTGAGTGGAATAAAAGCTATTGACTGTCTCTTGGGTAAATATTATCCAAGGGTAGTACAATATTTGGCCATACAAGTCAGTCTTTCCACATCAAAAGTTTGAAAATGGCACTCGTCAATTCACGACTTTCGCTTGCCAAACATTGGCATAACAAAATACAACCCTTCAGTACATTTGCCTCAAAATAGAATTCAACTTCACAGTTTCTGGTCTCGAAACGTACGGTAGCTATCCTGAATCGCTTGACATTCTAGTCGTAAATAATCTGCTTCTTAGGCAACTTAAGGCTGCTAAAGTTGGCCTCGCTCAATACACCTTTTCACTCTCTTGTGGGTTTGCCGATTGCACACTATGCCTAATATCACCTATGGACTGACAGAGCCGACAACAACATGATGCGGATGAACTATTGGAAACCTTTTTCAGAGTTTGCGTGAGATCACCTCCCGACATGATAAACTCTGAAAGACTTATACCTAGTTTGTTTTGATGACAAAAAATCTGTTCTATCCTAGACTTAGTAAGGACATTGTTGGACTTTCCCACCCCTCCCTTATGTTTGAAATTTGTTACCAGGCAGATTTTGCATGCCACATGACCAGCCCCAACCAGGATCTTGTTCTTGTGGCAAGAGGAAAAGAGCCTGGGAATGAGGTTGGCTGGCTAGGTCAAGTAGAGTACACAGAGAAAATCGCCGGCTGCCAATGCTTTGGGAGAACTCAGTCATGGTTACTAGCAAATGTAGAAATGCACCAAATGCTCAAATACTGGCACTAAACCAGGCAGTAATGAGGTGATAATCTTTACCATTACCTGCTCCTAATAAAAACACTGGGGAAATTACATCTCAATCTTAACATATTTAAAATTTGGGGAATATTTTGAGGGGTGGGGAATTTCATAAATAGGGTGTAGCTATTCTTGTTTTTCATTGTGTCAATTAGAACTAGAGAGGAAAACATGGCTAATCTGATTTTTTTAACACTCTCTGACTGACTAATGCATTAAATTTAATGAAAATATTTTAGGTGTCACTTTATCTGAAATCAAACATACCATTATTGAGATAAGAAACATTGTGCCAGAGTAAAAGTTCATTACATTGAAGCCTAAAACTCATGAAAAAAACTGTTTGTCATTACTGTGTGTTTTCTAGACACATGATGAAAACAACCTTGGTCCAAAGCAGAATAACAGTCCAAATGCTTACATCTCCGACAACGATCAGCCACCATTTAATCCATCATATTCTATGGATTATGACCAGCCATCATCTATGGATTATGACCAGAAATCTCCGGTGGTGTATAGTCAACCATCTACAACAGAACATCCACAATCAGCACTTACCTTCAACCATGTTGGCAGCAAAGAAGTATCAAAGCCATACATAGAGGAACAAAAGTAGGTGGCCAACTGCTTTAAGAATCCCAGACACTTTTTGCCTGGTGATGTACATGTATGTATGTTGTGGTTCAATTTTTACAACTGTTTCAATGTTTTTAAACCAGTTTAATTATCCAGCATTCTAATATATACTTTGGGGGGGGGGGGGAGGGTGGGAGGGTGGGAGGGTATCATTGACAAAATTGGAGTTTAGTTCTTGTTGTTGTTGTGTTTGTTTGTTTGTGTGTTTTTTGTGTGTTTTTTTTTGGGGGGGGGGTTATAAACAGAGCTTCTGATAGGGTGCCAATAAAAAAAGGCAAATTGTGCAGCATTTTCAGGTCAGATTGTGCAGCAAGAATGACCAATCATGCGGACAATAATTATGCAATTTTTTCCGAGGTAAGGTTACCGGATACCTTCAAAGCATGTTTTTTAAAAAAAAAAAAATTATTGATTATTTGGAAAGTTTATGGATTGTTCTACAATTTAGTAAAAACATTATTTCAAAAGATATAAAAGCTTGCGAGATATTTAGAAAAAACGTATTTAGAAGGAAACTAAATAAATCACCGAGGCGTTGTAATCCCTCTAAGTGCCACTGGCACCCTGTGGACTTTTCGCGGGAGCTGTTATCCGAGTACCGTAATTTGCATACTGTTGTTGTAGCTTCCCTTCTTCGAAATAACAAACGTGCATTTAGAGTCTTTTATCAATCGTTTGTATGGGGAAATCCAAAAGAGAAAAGCAGAGTCCTTGAGTAAAACAAAGCGAACCCTGGACCGAAAAAGAAAGCCGGGAAACCGGCGATAAGGAGGAATTCGGTAAAACGAGCCGGATTGAGCTTGCGGACAGCAACAAAGGCTTGTGCTTCGAAGAACGTGCCAAAGGCAGCGAATAACAATGCCAAATATAAGCAGCGCCAGCAGGCTTAAACTGTCGTTTGGCTTACCAGGAACCAGTAAGTCATTTGAAGAGACTGAGGTCGCGAGCAGCGATGAATTCAAATCGGAGTCTATAATTTCCCGCGAATTTCACTACTGCTTTGAAGCTCCAGGGGTCCTTGCGTAGTCATTGTCTAGTTGGTTCAAAGTGTTGACATTTGCCTTGATGAGGTGTGAAATGTTCACAAAACTTTACACGCCAAATCTTCGACTAGGTTTTTCTTCGTATCCCCTCTCTTTGAACGAATTAATAGGGTATGCAGACTTGCCAGATTTTGATAAAACTCCGCCAAAAGACAGATAAGTTACTGACAAAGAAAAGGGTGTGAGCGTTTAGCAATATTCAAAGTATTTTTCCTCGTAGAGTATCCCGCGTGATGTGACTCGGACATTATTGAAGACTAAAACTTTAGGAATGAATTGCATTTGAATGAAGTAAAATATTTACAAATGCTCACACTCTTTTTTTAGGCTGTCATATGCTGATTAACATTATGCAGTTGAATTGTTCTTATGCGTTAACCCGAAGGCTGCTAATTCACTTTTATAAACCTTGTCAGTTTTGCGTTTGTTGGCTTAGCATTGTTTTACAATAAATATATTTTTAAACAAATCCATTCAGCGTATTCTACACTTCATAAGCTTTACAGAGGTATATAGGTTTCTATAGTTTTTTTTAAAACAACGCGCGTACAAAATTATTAACGAGAGAGATCCGCGAAGGTATCCGGTAACCTTAACTTACTGAAGAGCTAAATTACTTTTTGCTGTCCATTAGGCATATGTAATATAAAAGAACTATAAAGCATTTGAGTAAAAGGGTAATATTAAGTTGTATTTTATCACATATACATGTAGCTATAAGCCGCACTTCACATCTATAAGCTGCACACCTAACTTCAGCCTGATAAACAGAAGCCTGTTCTGCCAATTGAAAATCATTTAAGGAAAAACTGCATGTATAAGCTGCTCCACAAAACACAGCAAGAATAATACTTTGGTTGAGTTCATAAATGCTTGTACTTGAAGCACAACTACTTCAGAAGATTTTGTCATATTGCAACATCGAATGTGTTTGCAACTTGCCTTGTCATTTCTTGGGTATATTTTAACCTCTTGTCTTTTATAATAAATAATTCCAGAATTATTCTGCTTTTATTCTCCAATTAACTGACAACATTTTCAAGTAACCTCATTCCTTTAATCAAAAGAGAAAGCAAGGTTTTCTGGTAAAACTATATGCGCACAAGTCCAAGGTCCGTCACCTTGGACTTTCATAACAGAATAACTAGGATGCTCACATGCAAAATTGTGATGAACACCTGGTGGTTTAATTCGCAGCTAGTACTGCTCCTCGCAGCATGCTTCTAGCGTGTTTTGGAAGGTAAATAGGCTTAACCACGTTTGAATATTCTAGAAATTCTAATATATTATAGGTCTGTGGAGATTTTGTTGCTTTATTTATTTCAAATTGCGTAATTCACGGGTTATGCAAAAATTGCTAAAGTGTGCAATGGGATTGCAATTTGAGACTGATTGTGCAAAATCACACTGTTGCATAATATCAGAAGCCCTGTATAAAAATGTATGTTCTTCCACCCTACATGTCTCTCCCCTTCAACTTTTGACCTCACCCTCCCTACCCTCATTTACACTTTCTACCTCAACTTATCCTTCCCCCATTATACCCTCTCCCTACCATATTGGAACTGATTAATGACCCTAACCCTAAAATTGAACCATTAACCATATACACCATATACAGTGGTCGGCCAGCCACTTACCAACCACTTACCAACCACTTACCAACAACATATTTATGGCGCAACTTGTTCACTGTAGCCATGTTAATAGCTCACTTGATGTTCAAACTGTTTTTTTTTATGTAGCATTCATGTTACTTTATTTTTAATGCTACCCCAGATATTCATCCTTTAAAATTTATGCTACCTCAATCTAATTCAGTCATTGCCAATTATGCCCAGAAAGGCCATCTCAACTTATTAGAACAGGTTAGAGCAGTGGTTCAAGGTTACACAATGAACCTGAGTTGTGAAATGCCTGTAATGCATTTGTTAATACTTAAATTGCACAGTTCATTAAATAATAATGAACTGCTCAGTTTCTCATTTTCTGATTGGCTTATTGCCATTGGAGATAGAGGACATGTGACAGATTAATGTACTCATTGATCATATCACAGATTGCATGATAGCATGTGCTAGAAACACTTTCCCCCACAATTTCCATTGTTTTCAAAGATTTTCCACTCAAGACTATTTCTTGTTTGTTGTTGTAAAAAAAAAAAATTACAATAGTTTACTGTGATATGTCCAGCTCTTCCCATGGTCAAAATTTGTTGTGGATTCACTCTGCTAGTGCCTTGTGAAATCCACCACAATTTTGACTGTACAATCATAGTTAATAGAGTGGAATGGTTAGGAAACCTGGCAAACTTCAAAAGGGCTAACAAAGGCACTGCGATTTAGGTTGGAAGGGGTAAGACAAAAGATTGTGCACGATCATAGTTCATTAGCGTTCCCTGAACGACTGAACTCACACGTTTCTATTGGCTGATTGATGAACATGTTGGAATTTCTATTGTGTTTTGTGCACGGCAGTGGTTGAAAAAAGCTAACAAAGACATATAACAAAGAAGGTCCCTGAGTTTCCTAACCATTCCACTATATTAACTATGGTACAATGAACATGCAAAACGTGGTAAATAAGTGGACCACAGTAAACTTTGGTAAATTTGTTAAATCCGCCCTTATGTATACATAGAGGGATGTGAAAATAGGAACACAAATAACTTTTGAACCAGTTCTTAATAATATTTGTCTATCAGGATTTCCACATTTCATGTGAACCAGTTACAAAGGGAGAATTCAGAACTTGATCAACTGTCATGTGCTTTTGTCTGCCCATTATTTTGACATGTGTTATTTCTTCAGTCCATTCAGGTATCAAGGCTCTCCAGAGCATCAGCCAGGGCCCAATGAGTGGAGCAACCAACTACCACCAATAGATAATGACATTGGAGTTCCTGTACGGGCACTGTACGATTACAACAGTATGGAAGGAGACGAGCTCACCTTCAAAACAGGCGAGATTTTAACCAAGTTGTCAGAAGTAGATGATCAAGGCTGGTGTGAGGGAAGATTTCAAGGCCAGTATGGACTATTCCCAGCCGAATACGTAGAAACTGTTTGAGGTTTTTGGAAGATTTTCTTAACTGGATTTTTTTTTCAAGCTAGGAGTCCACCTCAATTGAAGAACAGCATAATTGAATACTGTTCATATTCTTAATTCTCCATAATATTCTTTATTTCCTAAGGATGAATTTGAAACCTCATCACAAGTCATTTAAGCCGGAGCTTAAACCTTCAAACATTGTTGTGGAAACATTGGCCAACATTCTTGGTTAGCACCCCTTGGTGACTGATGTTGAACCAACATTTTTTGTTGGCTAAAATGTTTGTTCACAAACAAACTTTCATCCAACAAATTATGTTTGCCCAACATTGTCAAACATGGGGTGCTAAACAGTCTAACATTGTTGGAATCAACAGTGTTGGCCCGTGTTGTACAAATGTACAACAATGTTCGAACATTTAGCTCCATGTTTATGTTGTTGTTGAACAAACCCCTTCGATTATCCAATTCAGCCCTGAAGTAAAGAAATCTATAATTTTCTTTGCCTTAGTTTATGGAAGTTGGATAATAATGTTACCTTACAGCTAAGGTGATATCACGCATGAACAGTGACAGTTGCAAAGCCTTTTCAAACTCTTGATATGTCAGGAAAATTCGAAATTATGCAACTGTTCGTACCAAAATCAACTCGAACAGCATATCAAATCTTACAGGATGAAATTAAATGACATACTGATTGACGACAATCCTTTTTTGTGTGCTAATTTAGTGCTGAAAATGGCAAGGTTTTTAAGCCTGGTGTGGGTTGAGCTTTGAGATCTAAAAACAAAACTCTGGAGACTGTCTCTGGCTTTCGCATCTACATTAAGTTATTGGTAATTACTGGTCACATGATATCACATAGCTGTTCATTAATATGAAGATCAATGAACGCATTTTTTAAGTTCTGGCTGTCAAGAAATCATAGTAAACTATATTTTGATAAATGGTAATAGCAAAGTAGACAATGGTAAACTGAAACTTTTAATTTAGAGTGCCAGAGAAAGTAGAAAGAAAGTGGGCTTACCATGTACCGTAATTGAAAATCATTCAAATCCAAGGTAAGAATAACTTTTTGGAAGTTTTAGAACTCATGATTATAGAGGCAACAACATTAATTTTGTTTGCATGAGTATAGCAGTAATACTATTATCAGATGGCTTATCTTACAGTGTTAAAAACATGAAAATCAAGGAAAAGTATGGTTGCCACTTATGGTTTTAGCCATCAGCCTTATTTCACAGGAATTATTATCCCACGTATAGTCTTTTGTCTACTAAACTGCACTAGTAAGCATAGATTATATTATTTTTAGGTTGATATAAATATTTTCATGTATCTAATAGTTGGAGTAGTATTTTTGGGTCTTAATTTTGAGGCCTCAAACAGGTGTGGAGAGAAACATTTCAAAGTACCGCTAGTCATATTCAGTTTTCAAATTAATTGTTACTGTGGGACTATTGTATTCGGGGCCATATAGACAACGAGAACCAATCACATTGCAGAACGAAAACTGAAAGCATTCCAACTTACAGATATTTTAGCCAATCAGTGTTGAGTTCAAGACTATAGCATTTCAACTTTCTTGAGCTTCGATCTGCCGGTAAAAGGCAAATTTGGTGGATTAGTTCCACCAAGTCTTTTTGAATGAAGAAAACTGGATATGCCAAGTCTTTTTGAATGAAGAAAACTGGATATGCCAGGATTTGGAAAGCTTTATTTTCGTTTTGCAGTGTCTTTAGTTCTCAATGTGTAAGTGGCCCTGGTTATGGTAGTCGCACTGTAAGACACAACACAGGAAGTCCAATCATAATTTGTTGTAACTGAAAGAAGAAGGAGAAACTAGAACTTAGAATTCGATCTTAGAGAGAATTGCATTCCACTTATTTTATTATCACTGTTCCATTACAGTCAAAACAGGTCAAGCATTCCTCCCTAAGAGCGAGAAATGAAGTTCATTATTCGAAATTTGATTTCATTCTTTGTTTCAAATTTCCATTGTTGAAATGAGACTTGCAAAATTGAAAATAAGTCTAAATTCAAATTAGTCTTCTTTTGCAGCCGTTCTTGGGACTAGCGTTTGCGTGACAACACTAAGAACAGCTGTGAAGGAGACTAAAATCCAAGTACCGCTATGGAATAAGATGTACAAGCCTTTTGTACATAAATACAATCAAACTTTAATTGGGGTTGAATGGGGTTAGAACCACAACATACTGTTATAAGAGGGGTTATATACATATTCCCAAGGAGTATGAGAATAATGACTTATAGTGTTACCATAGTGTTAATTATTATTATCAAAGTGCTTTTTAATTATTAACTTCCTCTGTGAAAAACGGGGAGGTATTCCAGACAAATGTAACAATATAATTCACTTAAAGTGCCCCTCAACCCCACTTTTTAATTTTATTTTCGATAAGAAGAGGTGATTTCGAGCAATTCTGCGAAAAAAAATTGAATTCGTATTAATCCTTGATTTTTTATGAGCGTTTAAAGATGACAAAATCCCGTGTGTAGTGGCGCACGTCCTAATTATTATAATGAGTCTTGCGACGTAAGTGAAGGAAAAACGTCTGTTTCAGGCGTCAAAATTTACAAAGAGAAGTCGGAGTAGTTGGAAGTAGTGGTCAGTGAAATCGAAGAATAAAACTACGTTTAAATACTAAATAGGTGTGTTGTAGGGGGCTGCAGCAACTGTTCAGACGCCAAACAAGATATCAGTCTTCACAAAATTCCATTCTGAGGAGATGAGAGTTCGTTAGCCAGAAAAAGGCGCAAGTGGGTTGACTTTGTGAAAGCGAAACGTGCCGTATTTATCCTATGCTCGGAAAGAAAAATCCTTCACTTACGTCACAATTCTAATGGCAGCGCTTTGCCATCAGATCTCGTTTACAATCGCTCATAAAAAATCAAGGATTAACGAAAAAAAAATTTTTATCGCAAGCTTATCTTCTCTTTTCGAAAATAAAATAAAAAATTGGGGTTGAGGGGACTGTGCAATTTTCTGAACTTAATTTTAAAACACCCCAAAGTAAAAATTGTTCATTTAAATAACATTGTATTACATTCTACTGTATCTGTAATTTCTGTGGCAAATAAACTAAACTTAACTAAAACTTAACTTCATTAGACATTACTCAAGGTAAGCCAGACTAAAATCGACTAAAACCTCACGGTTTCCCCTCATTAGCTTCACGGTTTCCTGTTTAGGCTTCCTCATCACTGACACCATTAGTTAATAAAAAAAGGTTTTCTGTATACTTGTAATGAACAAACAATAAAATATATATCACTATTTCCGGCTGTACATGGATAAAGATAGCCACAGTATGTGGTACAAGAAAGTTCCGTTGTAACATGTAGTGTATGGGTTCTGTATGTCTTATGAATTGTACATTGTAGGTGAGATTTGTCATTGTGTGATACCATTCACATGATAGAAAGGAGACCTGTATTGCTGTTATTGGTTACAGTATAAGAAAGTTAATGAATAATGTTTCGCCATTACACATGGAGAAAGTAGTCAAGATGGCTGAGGACGTGCAGAGTGGCCTCAGAATCGTACCTAGTCGCTGCTAAGTTATAATCGGAGGCGCGGTAGTAAGCTAGATAGCCCGCGGGGTGTCACGGGAAGTCGCTTGCCGCCTCCGTAGGGACTGGGAACGAGTCTGAAGTGGCCTATCATTCTCTAACATTGTATATTTTTTTAAATATCACATTAGTATAACCATTAATAGATTCACAAGAAGAAATTATTGTTGGTGTGGAGGGAAATTTCTCAGAGCTTGGTAGTGTACTTTATCAGTAATGGCTCCTGACTTTATCTGGTGGTGGTTCTTGTATGTTCAGCAAGAAGAACATTTATGTAATGAATTTATACCTCGAAGGACTGTCCAATAGTATATGGTGTCTTGTGTTTGAGAGCAACTAAATGGGCCTTTGGCAGGATACAATCACGTGATTGTACTAGGTGGCAACAAATATTCATTTATTTAAAGGCACTAATACGAGATCGGTAGTGTTATTTTAATATTAAAATATCCCGGGGAACCGTTACTACAATACAATACAATATGTTTTTATTGGCACTTTGATACAATTTATGTACATCAGTGTAAATCCAATAATTGAGAAAATATATACAGTCAATGCCAAAAAGGTTGTCCAGCAGAACATAATATAATACTTTAATATCCATTGTTTTGGCCTATTGTCTTGGTCTAGACAATAGTCCAAAACAATGGATATTATAGTATTACATTATGTTCTGCTGGACAACCTTTTTGGCATTGACTGTATATAAATATATATCTATACATACATACATACGATGTAAATGAAGATGTATAAGTACTAAGTTAAAATTTCGTCGTATAGATCCATGATTTGTTTTATATACACACTACTAACTTTAAAAATATTTTCGTCTTTCATGGAAATAATGTAATAAAATAGACTAGTAGGATCAAGCGAGGAGAATGATGGATTTGTAATATAGAACTTTTCTATAAATAGAGAACGAGCTTCTATCATCCTACGATGTCCTCACTGAAAAAGGTAATGAAATTCATTACCAATCTCAGTTACTGTAAGTAAGAGTTATTGGCATGGAGTTAGGGTATGGGATTTATTCACAAAGGCTTTCGCCCAAGAGCGCATGCAAAACTCGTTTGTAATGTTCAATTGTCAGTAAAATGCAGTTAATGGCACCTGAGCCAACAGGTCATCAGTCACGCTAACATCTACATATAAGTTCAGAGACTTTAACATTGGCATATCCAAAGTCCAAGGTCGTGTTTTTCACTCTGAGTCCTATTCACGTCTGGGTTCTTACCGCTTAGCCCCTCGTGCTATTTTCTATCATTACCTAGGATTGGTATTAGCCTGTATGCCATGTCTTTAGAGCATTCATGTTGCTTCATGCGTGCATGTGCTGTCTAGTTGCAGTACGGTACAGCTCATAACATTGGTTAGTTAAAAACCTCGTGATAATATACTGTCTCGGTATAAAAGCTGGAACATTAAAGTATTGCTTCATATTCATCATTGTAAGCCCTCGCTGCATCGTTTGCAAAGCGCAAATAATTTTCAGTTCCACCTTAGCCATGCCTCGTGGTCCTAAGGCTAAGCGTCGTTTAGCTCCGAACAGCAGCTTCTGCGACAACAATGTTCTGTCAAACACCTCTACCGAGGTCCTGCGTCTTCGGCTACAAGCCCAGAACCTCTCGATCCAAGGCAGTCGTGCTCAAATGTTGGCACGCGTTCGGGGGGCGGTGGCCGAGAAAGCCAGCAAACGGTCCCGGGGTCAAAAACCTGATCAGCCTGCAGCAAAGAGGGCGAAAAATACTCGGCTCACACCGGCACAGCAGAGCATCTTGATCGGCCGATTAATTCGGACGATTCGAACGAACCAGAACTTGGCTTTCCCAGCGCGTTGGAATTGGAGGAATCTGCCAGCCCGTTCTCCCCTGAACAGTTGTCCATCATTCAGGACACGGTACACTCGGCTCTTGCCTCATGGCAGACATCCGCGCCGCCATCCCTGCCACATACTCCCCTGCTTATCTTCGCCATTCCTGTCTCGCAGCATGCCATTCCTACCCTCTGGGAATCAATCGCCCACTGGACGAAGCCTTGCAGAAAAAAATCATTCGGGGTGAGTACGTTGACCTATCTTTGTTACTCCCCGACATTATATATGTTCAACATATTGACTTTGTCGATGACCGTATAATTGTCATTTTTATTTAACATGTCATGTTATAGAGAGACATGACGACAGACACGACAATATCCAGCTCGCTCCCGAAACCTTCCAGTTTGGGGTGGACGAGTCGGTCCCAGGCTCCTCCGTTAAATTACTGAGCAAAAAGAAACCCCAAATCGACTCGTTTTACAAGTGGGTGGAGGCCTACACCAGATACATGTCCATCTTAGTAGAAGCATTCCTACATAGAGCACTGGAGATGGTGAAATACCAGGCTATAATATGCCGGGGTTTTATAAACTACAAGGGATTCGCCTGGCTTACGTACGACGAGAGTTTTCGCCGCCGCCGCCTATGATCGTGCCCTCCCCTGGGATAGGATAGATTAAGAGTTGTGGACAGTGACCTTTGCCGGCCTCACTAAACTCCATTGCGTGGTATGTTCTAGCCCATTCCACAGACAAGAGGACTGCCCCTCGGGAATACGCCGCCAGTCCCGTGGAAACGCACGACCGACCATTTGCTTCGACTTTAAGTGTTCCCGCGGGTCCTGCATGTACCACCCAGCCAGTCTATCAGTGCCGCATCAACAACGCCAACGGCGGCCCATGCCCAGTCAACAGAAGCTCGCCTCAAAGTCGCCCTACGGAACAAAGATAAGCATCCACCCATTTCTACCCCATTAAGGTTAACGTTTTGGAAAACGCGCTAAAATTTCACCCGGATAAAACATTTGTCAAATTGCTGCTTGATTCACTGTGTTTTGGTGCGCGTCTCGTTTTTCACGGGCAGGCAACAGTGTCGCGTATCTCCCAACTTAATTTCGGCTCCTCAGCATCCAGAGGTTATTACCCAAAACATTTCTAAAGAGGTTAACCTCGGTCGCATGGTTGGGCCCTATCCTAACCCCCCTTTACCTAATTTGCAATGCCATCCGGTGGGCGTAGTTCCTAAGAAACACTCACCTGAGTGGCGCACGATCTATCACTTATCATACCCCGAGGGGGATAGCATTAATGATGGAATTCCAAAAGACCCATATTCTCTCCAGTACGTCAGGGTGGACGTATTCGTATTTTACAGTCCCTCGGTAAGGGCGCATTCATGGCTAAAACGGATCTAAAATCCGCCTTTCGGTTAATTCCCATCCACCCTGACGGCGACTGGAACCTCTTGGGAGTCTATTGGAATTCACGCTATTACGTTGACCTTTATCTGCCATTCGGCCTTCGTAGCGCTCCTTATATTTTCAATCAGCTATCGGAAGCGCTAGAGTGGGTCCTTAAGCACTATTACGGCTTGCAGAATGTCATTCACATCCTTGACGACTTTTTTGTAGCAGAATCGTCCAAAACAGAATGTTTAACCAGTTTCACTACACTGTTTATATTTTTTATTTCTGTTGGAGCGCCCGTAGTTGCCGCTGAAACACTAGGGCCTAGTAACATTTTAGAATTGATGGGTATCAAACTTGATACGATCGACATGGAGACTCGCCTCCCTGCGGATAAACTGGCTAGGTTGAGGGACACACTAGATTCCTTCTCATCTGGCCGTTCGGAGCGGCTCGTAAAGCTACAATCCCTCATCGGTACTCTCCAGTTTGCCTGCAGGGTGGTTATCCCAGGTCGTACCTTTTTACAGCGCATTATTAACCTTACTAGGGGCGTTACTAGCCGCTTTCATCACATTCACCTAAACGCAGATTTCTTTCGTGACATTGAAATGTGGCGCCTTTTTGTTGACACAGGGATCGGCAAATCACTCTTCTTAGAGTATCAGGTATCCGCTAGTTCGGATATGCAGCTTTTCACAGACGCCTCGGGCTCCATAGGTTTCGGGGGTTATTTCGCAGGGAAATGGTTCCAAGGCCGTTGGCCCCCACACCTTCGCCTTTGCAAAGCGACCGGTATTAGTATTGAATGGCAGGAGCTTTTCCCTATTGTAGTAGCCTGCGTTATTTGGCAATCCCAGTTCGCCGGGAAGCGCCTGCTCTTCTGGTGTGACAACGAATCAGTCGTGTATATCGTTAACTCAGGCCGTTCTAAGAACCCCAGAATTATGTCGCTCCTGCGCTATCTTATCCTGACTTCTATGCAAAGTAACTTTTTAGTTCGCTGTAAACGCAGGGAAAATGCAATGAAATAGCTGACGCCATTTCTCGTTTTCAGGACGACCGTTTCAGGCACTTAGCGCCTGAGGCAAGCCGAATCCCTTGTTCCATCCCGCCTTTGCTCATGACCCTCTGACAGCCGAAGTACAACAATATGCGTCATGGTCTCTCGCGCCAGGCGTCCTTATCAGTCAGGCGAGAAACAGTACATTATTTTTTGTTTAATGAACAGACTGTACAGCTCAGCGGGAGAAATTCTCCCAGCGTTCGAAGGTACCTTAATCTATTTTGTTTGTTTTCTTGGCTCGCACCCTCAAGCACGCCACGATTCACAATCATTTGGCAGCTGTTCGTAACATGCATATTGTCAACGGCTATATACTGACCCACTTCGGGGAAAGCTGGTATTACAAAAGGTGTTAAGAGGTATACTCCGCTGTCAGGGTCGGTCACGTGCATTACGTCAGCCAGTTTCACCTCAGCTTTTGCTGACCATCAAACCCTGTCTTCGCAGCTGGCTCTCAGAGCACGATTTTCTTATGATTTGGGCGGCATTTAGTTTAGCCTATTTCGGTTTTTTGTGTGGTTGTTTTAGCCCGAGCTTTCACCTCGCTCGAGACGATATTTGTTTTCACCCTAACATAGAACACCCAACATATATGAGAGTAGTTATAAAATTTTCAAAGACGGATACATTCCGACATACCCTCATCGCTAGTTCCTCACGCGAACTGTGTGACGTACAAGCAAGCAATGCGCAATTACCTTAGAGCTACACAATACACTTCCGGCCCGCTATTTGTATTTCGCTCGGGTAACTTTCTGACAAGGTCGTCAGTCTCTAACCTACTAAGGGATGCAGCGCGTACAGCCGGTTTGCCGTATAAGAGCCTCAAAGGCCATAGCTTTAGAATCTGTGCTGCAAGCGCGGCAGCCGCGGCAGGGTTACCAGACTGGTTTATAAAAGTTATTGGGCGGTGGGCGTCTGATTGCTATCAGTTATACATACGAACGCCTCAGAACGTGCTTTTGTCCGTGGCCCCACAAATGGCTAGCGTGGGCCCAGCGCAACGTCTCGGTGCGTCAATTTAAGATATTTTCTTTTCGCTTGGGGGGATGCATGTCTGCATCTGTGGCGGTTAAATCTGTTTGGCGACTTTGCTTGTTGTTATGCTGCTGACGTAACTGCTACGTCATTTGTTTAGTGCGAGCTCTGCGCGCGATCCTCGTACGATTGCGTTGACCTGTCAATACCCTTGTCCGATCCAGCACGCGGAGTGCTGGGGAGATGAGTGAGGTTTTAAAGGTCTATTGTTATTGCTGCTAGTTTGCACCATGGAGGTCGTCACGCCAGACTTATCTTGTCATCAGTTGGGCATGTTCCCCCTTATACGCCACAAACAGTGTTGTTGTCTTATACTTTGTACAAGTGCTGGGGAGGGTCAATCTGTGCGAGGAGCGACATTAACTGCTATTTTACACCTCCAATATTACTTTCAATCTTTCTAAAACTGCATTTTTGAAGATTGTTTGCCATCCAGTAAAGCCTTTCCCATGGGATCACGTGCGCAATTCCTTCGTTATTGAAGTGATATCAGCACGTGACTTTCCTGCAAAAGGCCTATTGTAGCCCTTGACTATAAAGCAATTTGAAATTAATTATGTTTGTCATGTAGATACAACAAACTCACATTTCAGGAAATGTATATTTACACTCTACATCACAAGGTAAAATGTAATTGATAAACGAAGCACTATAGAGTCTGTATGTTGTCCAGTTTGTTCACTTTTGAAGCAATGGGCAGTCTTGTAAAGTACACATTGGTACTCAATAAGTGAAGTGATTTTTGACTGGCCTCAGGCTTTGCATTCATGGTCTTAGAAGTGACTGTGGTAATTGGATTAACAAACTGAACTGCTACACAAAGCTTACTGTTACAGTCTCTAATAATATTGTCAAGTCGTTTGCCATTACTTGGACTTTTGCAATGGTTAGATATGGTATTATAGGTGGTGTATAATGTGTATGTTATACATGCAGGTATCCGGGTGGAGGAGAGAAGTATAAAGCAAGAAGCACTAAACCTAGTACCATTTAAAATAGCACTGATTTCCGAAGTCCAAAGCATTAAACTTAAAGTATGTAATAAATACAACTATACAAATATATTGACTGTAATTATAAATTACTCCGTTCTGGTTAAGAACATTCAGAGTTCTGTCAGTACTTGTAGTGAACTGTAAAATGTATAGCACTGAACTGATTAAAAGCTGATTGACATGGTACAACTTTTAGTTACAAATGTTGTATACAATTGTTTACACCATTGTTCTTGTTGTATGCAACAGGTGTAAGCAGCTGTTGTAGGGTTGATTTACATGGAGCAATTCGTATCGTGAGCGTGACGTAAGCTAACAGGCCTATGCATGATGAGTGTCACGCTTTTGTGATCACTTCCCCAAGCCTCTCTATGTCACAACATTTCCTGTCAACACTAAAGTGAGGCTTCATTACGCATTAGGCCTATTACATGCGTAAATCGGCCTTAATATAGTAACTGTTTACCCGGCCATGTATAGAACTCTGTGGATTGCAGGCCATGTAGCCTGTTCACAGACTCTAGATACTGGGAAAAGGACGAAAATAAAAATAAAACACAGTCGTCCTCTTCTCTTTTGTCCGTAATTTTTTTTCCGTCTCCCACTAGCTATCCAGGGCCTGAGAGTGACTAGCAAAAGTCTTTTTTACATTAGTTGAATTTCAGCATGGTGTATTGGAAGTTCATTTGAATCATAGATAGTTTCAAAGAAAAGACATTATCAGTGTAGCAGGCTTAGAAAGGAGGGGATATTTACTTTCATAATATGGTCATTTGTTTGAGAGTTAAAGTGCTTATGAACGTGTATTTTTTCATATACTTTTAGAGAAGTTAATTACTCGGGCGAAGCCTTTGGCCGACACGAGTCGGAAATCGCAAGTGCGGTTTATTTCTTTTATTTTTTGTGTTTCGAGTTGGCTCAACACGTGACAGGGTCAACCAATCAGATTCGATATCGCTCGGGACACTGCGGGTCACTTAATTTATTTACATAACTTAAAACAGTGAAAACAAGATGGCGGAGACCCGGTGGCCGGTGTCGGCGTTTTGTGTACCCAGCGATTTGTGTTCCAGGGGGAGGGGTGGGGGTACACGAATCGCTAGCGTGTTGTGTTCCATGCCGATTCGGTTCCCGGAAAGCTTGTTAAAAGACGGAAAAAGAGTCTTTCTCTTTTACTTTGCCGAGGTCAACGCTTGTAATTATAAGAAGTTAACTCAGTTGATTTATCCTCGTTGGGAGTGACGATAAATATGCTTTCATGAGTTCAATTCTAATTCCCTGTCGGACTCATTTATTACTCAAGGTTTTAGGCGGTTCGATCAGTTCAGCTCACATTAGGAATAACAAAAATGGATATTAGGATTAAATTGAACAGATGTAGCTGACTCCGCCAATTGCGCTCAGATAGGCCATCTAACGGGAACGCATGCTTCTATCAATAGCACAGTTAGGTCAGAATACTCCCATAGTTCTAATGAGATAATCACTTGAAAAAACTAGCGAACAGGTCTGGCGACCTAAGTGACTGGGCCAGATACAGAGCTGCTCGCAATCAAGTGCATTTCGGAATAAAAAAAGCCAAGTCCGATTACTATAGTGCGAAAATTATCTCTAACGTGGACAACTCTAAAAACATGTGGAAGGCACTAAACGAACTTACTTCTAGAAAAAAAAGCAAACGCTGATCAACCGAATCGATCTCGACGGTATTTCTCATACAAAACCGGTTGATATTGTGGGTGCTTTGAATACGCACTTTACACAGATTAGTGATAAGCTAGCAAATGAAAACGTCACCTCGTTTGAAGATTTTATCACAGCAGCCGATAGTGTGTTCGAATTTAGTCCTGTCTCGGTAAATACCGTGACCAGATTAATGCAAAAACTTAGCAGTCCAAAAGCACCTGGTCTGGATAAAATTCCCCCGAAAATCTTTAAAATGGCAGCACCAGTCTTGTCTCCATCCTTGACGTTTTTATTCAATTTATCGTTTGAAACTGGTATCTTCCCAGACGACTGGAAAAGGGCCCGCGTAACACCGATATTTAAATCTGGCAGTAAATCAGACTGCAACAATTACAGGCCAATTTCCGTTTTATCCGTTGTATCAAAAGTTCTAGAAAGAATTGTCTACGACCAGGTTTACCAGTACCTCATTTCAAACAACTTGTTATCAAAATACCAATCTGGCTTTCGCTCGTTGCACTCCACTGTCACAGATCTTCTAGACGTAACCAATGATTGGTTTATTAGCATGGACAAAGGCCTCGCTAATTGTGTTGTCTTTCTTAACATAAAGAAAGCATTCGACACAGTTGATCACGAAATTCTCTTGAAAAAGCTAGCCTTATATGGTTTTAATAACCAAGGCCTCAGCTGGTTCGAATCTTATCTTTATAAAAGACGACAGGTCTGTGTGATCGGCAATACCTCCTCGAAAGAAGGGCTGCTGACCAGTGGCGTGCCACAGTGGTCCATCGTTGGGCCCTTGTTGTTTCTAATTTACATAAATGACCTAAATAATACGAGACTTTACTCCAAATGCAAAATGTATGCCGACGACACTAGTCTGTGTGTACCCGGGAGAGACGGCGCAGAAATCGAATCCAAGATTAACGATGACCTCAATAAAATGAACGACTGGTTTATTGCAAACAAGTTAAACCTAAATACGGTGAAAAGCGAATTCATGATTATCACAAATTCCCAACGTCACAAGTATCCTAACTTGATGCCAGCCGTTAAAATTGGGGATTCACAACTAAAAAGGGTGCCTAAAGGTGATGTTACACGAGACGATTTTTAACGACGATTTTTCGCGACGATTTTTAATGCATGTTACACGAGACAACTTTTAGCGCAACATTGTTGCGGCAACGGGTATGTTACACGAAACGATTTTTTTGCGCAACATCTAGCTGGCACCTAGGCTCCTACTCCGACACCCTCGTTTAGAAACATGGCTGACGAGTGGAGTCTTTGTTTGTTGACGTAGCCTCGTTTCCGTGGGCGTAGCGAACAGGTTTCTTGGACGACGTGCGCGAAAAGTCAACGGCGAGGGTGTTACACGAAGCAACTCCAACAAAATTCGGGAACAATGTTGCAGGTTTTTGAAGGTAATTCAAAACTTGCAACATGTTGCCGCAACGAAGATTGCGTTAAAAATCGTCCAGAGCGCCATGTTAAGGTGATGTTACACGAGACGATTTTTAACGACGATTTTTCGTGCAACATTGTTGCGCGAAAAGTCAACATAGTGTAACATACCCGTTGCCGCAACAATGTTGCGCTAAAAGTTGTCTCGTGTAACATGCATTAAAAATCGTCGCGAAAAATCGTCGTTAAAAATCGTCTCGTGTAACATCACCTTTACACTATGTTGACTTTTCGCGCAACATTGTTGCGCGAAAAATCGTCGCTAAAAATTGTCTAGTGTAACGTCACCTTAACTCGAAATATCTGGGAGTCGAAATCGACGACAGGCTCTCCTGGTCTAACCACAGAGACAAAATCTGTAAAAAAGTATCGTCTGGCATAGGAATGATTAAGAGGGTGAGACCTTACGTCAACGTCGATACTCTTAATACGGTCTATAAATCCCTAGTACAGTGCCATTTGGATTACTGTAGTCCTGTATGGGATAACGTCGGCACAACTCTGTCAAGCAAGTCAACTGCAGAACAGAGCTGCTAGGTTTATTACGAAGTCTTCATATGGCCTACGGTTTCACTCTCTTCGTCAAGAGCTTAATTGGGATGACTTACAAACGAGACGAAAAAAAAATATTTCTACCATGATGTACAAAGTTCATCATGGAATGTCTCCCAATTATCTGACAGACATGTTTACGAAGCGTTCCCAAACTACTACATACGGCCTAAGGAACGTAAGTGAAAATAACTATTTTATGCCACGCCCAAATCGTGAGTATTTAAAAAAGAGCTTTAGCTACAGCGGAGCGCAACTGTGGAATCAACTGCCTAGTGGCGTAAACAAATCCCCCTCCTTACTCTCAAGGCTGCCCTTAATGATTGTTTTTAAACATCGCATCCGTAACTTTTAAATCAGTAGTAGTAAGTTCTTAACTTCTTAAAGTACAATAGTTTTATTATTGATGTAAGTAGGTTAGTTTTTAGCTTTCACAGCTACTTGAAAAGCAGCTCAGCTGAATTTGTACTACCGTGGTTAAATAAAGGTTATTATTATTATTATTATTATTATTATTACAGGAGTCATTTCCTCAATGTACAGAGCAACGTTAAAGAAGTTAACGCAGTGGACAGTGGATGTACCGATCACCAATGCGAGTAATGATTTGTGGATTAAGACCCCAGTGAAACTGAGAATGAGTTAAATTCAACTCTTGCTCCGTTCCGATCAAAATCCGTCGTTGGCATACATAAATAAAGTATTTAACGATATATACCGTGAGTATAATTATTTAAAAAATACACCAAATGAACTTTATTCTATTACTCTCAATGCAGTGAACAGAACTAAATGTTATATATAGAGTAAGTTACTTTAATAGTATTAATATCCTTCATTGAGAATACAGTCTAAATACATTATAGAATCCCATAGCACGACTCAAAATCGCGCGCTGATTGGCTAACGAAGCGTTTAATATTTTGTGGAATTCAACGGTTTGAAAAGCTGTATTCAACGATGTACAGGAAGCCCGCGCGTAAATATTTTGTTTATTTTTATTATCGCGAACAGAGACACAAATCATGTTAAAATTACAAACCAGGATATTCACAAAGTTAACAGTAGTCAAAGAACGTGAAAATTATATAGCTTTTATTTCGTTTTTCACGAGAAATGATATGTTTTGGCCCTCGACTGAACAAGAGCGACTCAGACTAGCTTATCCGAGGAACGACAAAAACAACTGCAGCAACAATGTGTGATTTTGAACGGAAAAGCTGGGGCTTCGTGGATTTGCTGATTTAATTCATGTAATATTCGCACAGAGAAGCTAAATGACTAAAAACAGTAAAAACAGGACGAAAAGCACGGCTACAGAACGGTACTAAAATCGTGGTACAAGGAAAATTTTGGAAACGAGTGGACTGAACACAAGTATTAAACATTCAACAGTTTAAAAACAGAAATTGAGTATTAACATTTGGTACTGAATTTGCTTATAAAGTAAGGAACACTGGCTTAATACTTACAAGTTTATGCGTATACTTGTGCAGCAGCTCTTCGGTTTGTCAGGTTCAGTTTAGATTTTCACTTATCCGAGTTATCGACAACTGCTTTCAACACTCAACAGACAACAGGCCGCCGGTTTTCTAAATCTTTCACAAACATCCACAATTTTGTCTCCAGTTAATGCACTTTCGCTTTCTTGGTAAAGATTAGATAGAAATTAAGTGTACCTAAATAAAATACAGGTGTTTTCGTGCATAAAAATCCAGTTTTGATGTCGGAAAACCAAATTTTGTGAGCAACGACTGCACTTTTAGTTGAACATCGTGTCACGAGTCTCAGTCTAATTTTAGCTTGATTCCTATTCGCTCGTTAGTTTACCGCGCAATGGGTTCCTGGCTGAGTATATTCTTTATTTATTTTCGTAAATCACTAGATGCAATGGGATTCAAAGAAATGCGAAGAATGACATAAACCCGTCAAAGGATTGCTCCTCCCCTGGCTCCCCAACTATTACGGTACCGGTATTCCCTGAATTAAGAAGGAAGCGTAAATGTTGCCTGGAGAATACAAACAACCAAGCATATAACATACACAGTAATAATAGTCTATCAATGACGCGCGGATCTTGCCCGTCAGTATCGTAATAGTGGCGGCAAAAAATGTCCTCCAGTGGGGAGAGGAGGAGCGCAATGTGGTTGGCCGCGCAAGGGATTGTGGTCGAAACAGCGAACCGTTGCGAGATTTTGTCCAAATTATTAATTGCTGTTCCGCTCGCTGCGCAGCAACACGCAACAAAAAAATAGAATAACCACAGCATAGTGGTTAAACTTTTAAGTATTTAATCTTAATATATCTTTTAGTGCCAAATTCTTGAACCTTAAATGTCAAAATGTTGGTATAGAAATTGGCCACGCATCTGTTACCTTGAATTCCAAAATGTCTAAATATGCTTTTGTTAATCTACAAACAGACTAGTTTCCTTCGCCGACGAACCAAAGTTAGTAATGGCTGCGAAGGAGACTGTTTACTCTAAATACAATTGGAAGGAAACAACTTGATTCGAAAATGGAGAGAGTGAAAAGTCCACACTGGACTCATATTTCAAATATTTCTAACGATTACAAAGCCACATTGGAGTAGGCGCGTAAAGGATTCTGGTAGCGATGTTAACTTGAATTGCGCGCGCACTAGCGTCGACAATCACAATGAGAAACTGACGTCACCATAGATACGTTTCACTTTTGTCGAAGCTTTCAAAGTTGAGAAACATGAATGTTTTAGCAATATTAATCGGTTTGATGGCGCTGTTTTCTATACAATATACGCCACAAATGGTAACACTTGGCAAAACAGCATCTTTAATTACAGCTAACAACAAATATGCAATCGGTAAGTTAAGGGACAAAATATATCATGAGCGTTCAACCAGCGTTATTTTGTTGTACTGTATATTGTTCTGAATCTTTTCCCTTGTTCTCGTCACAGAATATAAAAGTTATATACTTGAGATAGAGTTTGACTCTGACACCTGTCACGTGATGGATGGGCCAGGATATTGGACGGCAGATAATATTCGGTTAACGAGATGGGCTAATTGTACGTTGGAACACCAGCACAGTAAGTAAATGTTACCATGTTACAAACTTATGAAATAAAACTCGAAAATGTTATCGGCAACCAAAACTGAGATTGAGTTTCTTCAAAATCGCATAGTCACGTGAAGCTGAATCAGATGCTGATTGGCTGAGAGGCGTGGTGATTCAGAGTGGATCACTACTGTAGGCGCTATTTATAACTTAGCACAATATAAAATCAAAGGTTGCCAATGGCTAACTCGTGGATGAAATGTATCTTTGCGGGTATGCTAACACAGCTGGAAAGCAATATCGATCTGTTAAAAAGTAATATATCACTGATCAAGTAATTCATCGGACTATGCGATTCAAGGAAAATCACATGCCTGACTCGCTGATTCGCGACTCGGGTGATATCAGATTTTTAAGTGCCATTGTTCGTTGAATTACCTCGTCAGGCATGTGATTTTCCTATAGAGTAATATCATTGACTCAGCTAATTGAAGAAACGTCTCGTAGTTGTCCTATTTTTGTCCATTCAGTTGCTTTGTCTTCGTGTTTTATTTGACCAAAACATACCGTTCATTTTCTCTCATGAAGGCTCAGTCCATAGTAAAATGACCCGTGGCCCATACTATCCAACGCTTCTACTGTTGAGTGAATACGAGCCACCAGTGAGAAGCTCCCAGATCACAGACTGGGCACGGAACCAGGCAAACCATAGTCCTCTCCGAGATGGATCTCTGTTTGGAAAATCCGCTGTCGGAGAAACACATGCGCTACTACCTGTTATTTTATATCCATCTGTAGTCGAACGTCCTATGGTAAAACCCCTCATGGAAGACCAAGAAGTCATGGTCGAGAACTCGCAAGAAAATCTGTCCCATGAAAAAAAGGACCAGAGTGCGACTGCCAACGGTGTCAGTATTCCAGCTGAGCAGATTCTAGACAAGAACACACGACCTGGAGAATCAACGATGGATATAAACACTGCAAGTCAAGAAAAGTCACCTGAGATAAGAAGTGATATTCTTGATGAAAGAAAAGACCATGGTGAGAAGGGTTCAGATCGCAGCACCACACCTTCAATAAACCATGTGACTACGAAACCGAACCGTCCACAAAAATATAACGATCCTGTATTCCGAGATGGAACGACAAGGAAACCGCCTATTGTCACATTCCTCGGATTGGAACCGTTTGTAACAACTGGAGATAACCAGGAAGATTCCTCGAACTGGAATAGCGCTTCACCAGTTGAAAAGAACACATTTCCGGTTAAAGAAGAACACACTGGCAAGCCGCCTTGTGATTGCAAGAAAACTCCTTACAGCGACAGAGTAGTGGATGGAACTGACGTGAAAAGGATACCTGAAAACAAGAAAAGTCCTGAGCAAATCCAGAATGAAGATGAATCTTCTGTCAAGGACAAACCTGTTCTCAGTGACAAGAAGACAGAGACAAAACAGCCCATGAAAGATATGTCATCTAAAGAGAAGAAAGGGAAAGAGCCTTCAGATTGGAAGACAAAGTATCGTCATCCAGTAGATGGACAAATTCCACAGATACGATCTTTTGAGCCGGGCGAATCATATGGTAGGTGATGAATAAAGGTACAGACAAACGCTCTAACATTGCGCGCAACATTGTTTACAACATTGCACACAACATTGTTTACAACATGTTCTGCAACATTGCACGCAACATTGTTTACAGCATGTTCTGCAACATTGCACGCAATATTGTTTACAACATGTTCTGCAACATTATACGCAACATTGTTTACAACATGTTCTGCAACATTGCACGCAACATTGTTTACAGCATGTTCTACAACATTGCACGCAACATTGTTTACAACATGTTCTGCAACATCGCACGCAACATTGTTTACAGCATGTTCTGCAACATTGCACGCAACATTGTTTACAACATGTTCTGCAACATTGCACGCAACATTGTTTATAGCATGTTCTGCAACATTGCACGCAACATTGTTTACAACATGTTCTGCAACATTATACGCAACATTGTTTACAACATGTTCTCAAACATTGCACGCAACATTGTTTACAACATGTTCTGCAACATTGCACGCAACATTGTTTACAGCATGTTCTACAACATTGCACGCAACATTGTTTACAACATGTTCTGCAACATCGCACGCAACATTGTTTACAGCATGTTCTGCAACATTGCACGCAACATTGTTTACAACATGTTCTGCAACATTGCACGCAACATTGTTTATAGCATGTTCTGCAACATTGCACGCAACATTGTTTACAACATGTTCTGCAACATTATACGCAACATTGTTTACAACATGTTCTGCAACATTGCACGCAACATTGTTTACAACATGTTCTGCAACATTGCACGCAACATTGTTTACACATGTTCTGTAACATTGCACGCAACATTGTTTACAACATGTTCTGCAACATTATACGCAACATTGTTTACAACATGTTCTCAAACATTGCACGCAACATTGTTTACAACATGTTCTGAAACATTGCATGCAACACTGTAAACACCAATGATAAATAAACTGAATCTTGAATTGGATATTTCATACATATTTTGCATATCGAAGACCGTTCTTTTTCATCAGTACTTTGCTTGGACAAAATGACATGGCCTCCTCCCTGTAGATTTTTTTGTGTGATCCCCCATATAAATTGAAAATCAGAAAATCCTATGGTGATCACATCACATTCAATGTCTTTTTTTTTCAAAAGCAGGGCCATTGCCAGACTGACTGAAAATGTAGAGGACGCAACACTTGCGGACGCCATCACTAGGAAGTTCGGGGGGCATGCCTCCCAGGAAATGTTCAAAATCTACGTTCTAAAAAGGGCATTTCCTATATTTTGAGAGTATTTTCGAGCAGTTTCAACATTTTAGAAAAGGCATTTGCTTCGTCTGCCTGTTTGCTCGTTATGCTACTGGAAAGAAGAAGGAATCAGATTGGAGATCTCCTGCTGACTGTTCTGACATAACTTTGATATTTGAATATTGCATTGTCATTCCGCATCAGTATTGTATTGTAAGCCCAAGTGCGGTGCATGATCGTTGTATGGCTGAAGGAACACTACTGAGTGAGGTGGATCTCCCCAAAAATTCCCCCCTCCCTCTCAAAAATATTAGACCAATCAGATTTTGGCGCTACTGCGGGAGCCATTCTGGTGCAAATCCCGCCAGCGAGTATTATTTTTTTAGAAATGTTTGAAGAAGAAGATTAAAAAATAGTTGGATATTGAGTTGGATATTATTATCAAAAGAGGCGTAATTAATTCTCTTTCAGATGACTATGATATCTATGACCTGAAGAAACGTATGTCCAAACCTAAGACGAGGTGGACGATTCCATCGATGTCGTTCTTTGGATTCGTTGCTGTATTTGGTATTATTGGAGCGGCCTTCCTTCCAGGCATCTATATAGGGTGAGTCGTCCTCTATTTATGTACGAGCCAGTTAGTTTGTACATGCACTACGGAAACTCTAGTGGGTTTCACGGCCCCATGTCTGCCCGATTTTCGGACCTGATTTGGTAAACTAACGTTATAGTCGTGTAATAACCAAACGTATTAATAGACCCGATGATTTTAGAGTTGGACTATGTAAAACGTGTTCAGCTTAAGTTACGTCTAATTCGATTTGTGATGATTACAGACTCCTTCTTATGTACGAGAAGGTGAAGAGAAAGAACACGCCTAGAAAGACAAGAATATCCAAAATACTACGACGCAAGATTCAGCCGAAAGTAAAAGAACCAAAAGCCATAAGAATGAGGAAAGGAGAAACTGACAGGAAGAACAAAGAAACTTCTGGTACTCAAACCGGACTAAACCAGAAAAAGGCCACAGAAATTCGGGATCCTCATTCTAAAGTGGTCAACTCAACAGAATCAGCTAAAGAGTTGCTAATATCACAGAAGGATTCGAAGAAGACCGAGGTTAATGAGACGTTTCCAAAACAACGAAACGCCTTGACCAAAGAATGTGATCAAGAACTGAAAACAGCGAAGGATTTGGGTTTATCAAACAGTTTGGTTCAAACGGAGGCAGGACGTTCTGTAGAGAGAGGCAGGAGGACAACACTTGACATACCTCAAGCCAGACGACCAAGAAGATACTTCGGTTTCTTCAATTTCTTTCCTCACGTCGTGTTCCTTGTTACCATTGGAATATCTGGAGCAGTTCTCATTTACCTTCTCACCTTACTATGCAGGCAATTTTATACTGATTAAATTTACCGCTTCTACAAAGCAGTTCAACCAGTCTGTTAAATTACTTCAATTTCAGTGAAGAGCTCGATCTCTTTTTCTCATCTAAACACTTTCAGGAACTTTCAATTAACGAACATTCTTTCTGCTTCTTTCTTTGCTGATAACTTATACTTGTTTCCTACAGCTTTACTGATAAATATGCAAATCTTTAGAGAAAGCTTTTCGCAGACACAGATTACGTAACTCATCTTGTTTTTCAATCCTTTCCAGATGTACTGTCGGTACAAATACACTAGTTGTTTGCTTTTAACATGTTGGTGTAAAAACCGAAGTGATAATCGATTCTCGTTATTTTTCCTTCAGATTTAAAAAAATTGTGTTTATTGTGACAACAAGAAAGCTTAAATATCTTAAATGTTACTGTTGTAAGAGAAAATACTTTAGCTAAATATATTTACTGACAGAGTTATGTTCAACAATAAAACAATAACAACATTTTACAGGAGTCCTATAGTTTAATGCAAAAGTACTTTTTAATGTATAATTATCGATAAAATACCATGCAATGCATAATTATCTCTTTATAAAAGTAAAGTTTTTCTGTATTTAGGAACGTTAAATGATAACTGCCCGTAATAATATACATGCAACGAGTTCTCGAATTTAATTGGCTGAGAGCAGCTGTATTTATGCTAAACACCAGTGCCAAATCGTGTAATACCAGTGCCGAATCATGCAATACCCGAGTGTCAAATCATGTAATACCGCAGTTGTGAACAAAATATATCCAATCACAACTCATAAAATGGATTGACTGAGAGGCGACGGTCTTTCCAAACTTTTACAACAATGAAGAACAATAACAAAGAGAGATTCCCACATTTACAGCCGGGAGAAGTGGAAAAATTCAAGCGGCAAAATCCTTTGGATAACATCACGACAAAAAGCACAAATATGCTGATGAATATTATTAACAAGTAATGATATGGCTTTCTCGTGCAATTCAAGATTAATTTGAATTCGTGAGATTTTTCAAAGAGCTCAAATTGCATTCGCCCTACGGGCTTATGCAATTTTGATACTCTTTGAAAATCTCACTTGTTCAAATTAATCCACAATTGCACTCGAATTATACTTACTGAGTTTCCTGGCCTCCACAACTACAGAGAGCTTTTTCAATTTTAGAGATATTAAGATGAAACTTGCATCAGTTGCTAATTTTGTCACGCTCTTTCCATTTCTGGCAACCATTTTGACCTAACGCTAATATGTCTGATTAACAAGGTCATGTGATCAGTTGATGCAAACTGGCCTATTGGGGAACCGGAGCCTCCAGTTTACAATTATATTACTTTGCAAAAAGTTTATGGAAACAAAAATTGAAACGACGGCAAAGCAGTTTTCCGTGACCCACTTCAACCAAATTTTATGCGACGAATTACACGGGGTCTGGGATGGAATTGTGACCTAATACCTTAGTTTGCAGTCGCTTTTGTTTAGAGTGAGATAAAAGCGATTGCAAAGGTATTTACATGCTTTGACCGCGCGAAATTGGAACCAGAAATGTCACCACATTCATCGGAACTTTCCGGGCTAAAAAGGGGATAAAATTAAGTTCTGACAAGGGGAAAACTATTTTTTCATCTTGGTTGAAGATAGTTTGTCAAATTGGGAAACTGACAACTAATTTTCATGTCATAGGCACTTTAAGATACAGTAAAGGTAAAACAACTTTACTCGTAACAGTCTGGTGAGACCGATAAACTTGAGGCCGACGTGGGCCCTACGATTTTACGTCCTTGGCCGAGAAGACATGAAAGTCTAACCATTTGCAGTTCGAGAACGAGATTGTTTCACAAAGGCAGGGTCTTAAAATAACTGTGTAGAAGTGTTGAACCCCGGAGCTTAACGTACCACTGAGCTAACGGGGAGGCGATAAAAAACAACAGTCAAACTCCAATTAATATGGTGAACACCGCAGTGACCACAAAAAGGTGTCTATATTAACAGGGTGCCGTGTTAAGCAGGTTTAAGTTTAACAGGAAATGTATAGGCTTTCGGTCAGTTGGGACCAAAAGAACTGTCCATAATAATGAGGTTTCAGGTGGGTGTCCATAAACGAGGTTTCGACTCCACCAAAAGACGAGATCCATGTTTTCATGAGTCAATGAGTCACTCAATGAGTCATAGGTCAAGTTGAAAATTTTGGACCGGGTCTTTTTTATTTGTTAATACAACTAAAACTAACCATAACCCTAAACTGAACTAAGCCTAACCCTAACCTAACCGGGGTGAGGGGAGGGGTTAGGTGGGGATTTGATTTGAAAAAGTCCCCAATGTAAGAAAACCCACACCCCCTGTTTTATGCAGTAAAATGGGACCAAACCCCCCACCTGTAAAACAATTTTCTCTCCTGTCTTATATATTTTTATAGGACTACAACTAACATGAATATACTATCTGAGGCTTGATTGTTGAAAGTTCTCTTGTTTAATGAAACATAACAAAAAATACTGTTGTGGATGTATATGTAGCCTGCGAACAGGCCTGTTTGCCGGATAGCGTGGATGGACATTTGAAAGACTGTTCAACTAGTTTATTTGCAGGTGGCCCAGAACCACTTTCCCCTGAGGCTGCTCTCGATCCCTCCTGTAAATCCAACACACTGAAAGTGGCCAGAACCACTCTACTTTGCATCCTGGATTGTCACATGCAATCTATAACGACTGTCCTTCGACGGTTGTTTAGGAACTTTCTTTACTACTTTCCCTTCGGAAAACGTAAAGCTGTAATTCAAATAACAGCAATACGGTACATAAGTTTACAAATGAACAATCGAATACGAGTCAAAATGACATCAAAACTACAAGGCGAAAACATAATAAAATTACAAAGAAAGGCGGATATGCGGTACAAATATACATGAATATTACCTTGTGAGGTTCCTAGGCTTGCTAAACTAACTCAGCAACTATAAAATCGTGAAATCTTGAACGAAGCAACACGAACGAACTGATTCGACTGCATGTTGTGCTGGCTAAACTCAGTTACATGACTCTGGTTTCGCGCGCAACAGACGCGCGCGTTGGAACTGGGCTGACTAAAGCCACACAATCATTGCACTTACTTCATCTGCTGTCCGGCACAAACAGTATAGCTTGAAGTTTTGAGCAAGCCACGCTGGAACTTAGATGGTCCAGTTGCTGAAAAAATGCTATTAATTTCTCCATGGTATGTGACATTTTTGTATAGAAGAGGAAAAAACCGGCTAAAATCTTACCTGAAGATCGCCACCACAGATGAACTGGGCTCCAGTCAAATCCCCACCCCTCACACGAACTTTGAAAGTGCATGTACTTGAAGCAAATCAAGTAAAATCCCCGACCCCCTGGGACCACAAAAACTTGTCAATCACCATCAAATCCCCCACCTACCCCCCAGCTCCGGAGTGGGTGGGTCGGGGTTTCAATTGATAAGTGCATAAATTTCTCTGATATTTACACCTTGGGTGACGAGTTTGTAAGCAGTAAGGGCTACCCAAAAATAGATCGAGGAAATACTCTTTGAACTACGACTTACAGCACTTGAAAGACAATCACATCTTAGATCAGGAAAAAAGCTTCAAGGGCAGATCTTTGTGGTACCCTGGTTGCACCAGACACCCCATCCACCCCTCCCCTGTATTTCATCTTCTTGAATGCATAGTGAAAATTTGATCGTGAGACGGGACATACATACACACATACATACATCTATAGACATTATTTATACTCGCGCGCATTTACAGAGTAGCTAAAGAATAAGCTAATATCTCCGAGAAAAAAACTAAACTAATGAGCTAAATATGTAAAAACGTTAAAAGATATGGATAGTTCTACCTACACACGCAAGAAAACATGTAACTAAGATAAGATAAGCTTTATTTATCCACGTGACATTACTGAGCCTAAAAAGCTCGTTACAAAAATGTACGTGTATCTACAATAAAAACTACAATAAATCTACAAAGCATCATTAATTAATTAAGGGAAACTATGGAAGAATGGTTCAATTAGTAGTAAAGCGATGCTTGTTTTGTGTGATTGGTTGTTGTGTAGGATAATGAAATGGTGGTGATAAATTATAGTAATATGTATGACTTAACAATGTGTACAATGACTATAGAGTTGACTTCTAATTAAACCTTACTGGTATTTGTGAATATTTAAGTTATTACTACCACTAATAATAATAACAATATGATAATAATAGTCATAGTAATTATGTTTAACCAGGGTGGCACCCATGTTACAGATTACCTTAATCATGCTAGCATGCAATTACTATAAAATAATAATATACACAACATAAGTATAATAAATATATAAAGGATATTATATGGCCGCACGGAGATACGGTTTTTATCTTCGAGCGATGAATGTCGTAATACACGAGTAACGAACGAGAGAACGACAAGATAAATACCGATCTCCAAGCTGCCATGTAATATTCTGGATTTCCCGATTTTAAAGCAATAACCTACTTTGTGGCTTTGAAAATTATCTCGGTGTTACTTGAAACTCAAAGGTTCCCAGTCAAGCTTTGCACTCGGCAACTGTTTTCTTCTCGGAATATAATAGACAATATTTGCAGGAAAAAGAAGGATTATAGTTCATAGTTCCATGCTACAAGAAGGTTAGTAACCCTTCCAAAATATTACAAAGATTTCAATGTGCCTTTACACGAACGTCTGTAAACACCGCGATAAACTGATATGTGAAATGAAAATCGGCAAGATAAAGTATTAGATACACATTAACCTGATGGTGTTTATATGTGTCTAGCTCGTCATTTTTCTGATAAAATAAAACAATAAAAAGTGAAAAAATTGTAAAAACAAATTAATTAAACTTTCAGAGCGGTTCTCGATTGATCGAGTGCCGTAAAACCACCAAAGTAATTACAGAGTCCTGTCACGGGGCAATAAAAACTCAATGTGCCAATCGCGCACTCAAGTAATTCGTGATTGCATGGTTTAACTTGAACCACTGAAGAAAATTAAACGCAATCCACCGTACCAAAATAGATGGCGCTTGTACTTTTACCCACAATCCTTATCGCGAAAAACTTTAAATCCGTTATAAAATCGCGGTAGAGGCTTTAAATAATCTTAAAAACAAACCAGTACAAATGCTGTTGCCAATACACTGTTATTAAAGAGAATAGAGGATTTCTACGTGTTATCTTAATAACAAGCCAGTACAAGTACTGTTGTCAATACACTGTCATTAAAGAGAATAGAGGATTTCTACGTGTTATCTTAATAACAAGCCAGTACAAGTACTGTTGTCAATACACTGTCATTAAAGAGAATAGAGGATTTCTATGTGTTATCTTAATAACAAGCCAGTACAAGTACTGTTGTCAATACACTGTCATTAAAGTGAATAGCGGATTTCTACGTGTTATCTTAATAACAAACCAGTACAAGTACTGTTGTCAATACACTGTCATTAAAGTGAATAGCGGATTTCTACGTGTTATCTTAATAACAAGCCAGTACAAGTACTGTTGTCAATACACTGTCACTTAAGAGAATAGAGGATTTCTACGCGTTATTTTGACTGGGTTAGGTTCGCAAAGGATTGTGGTCAAATGTACAGCCGCCATCTTTCTCGGTACTTCGGAGGAAGAGCGCGGGTTCATTTTCCCCGGAACGGCTGTTGATCCGGCCTTATAGAGAAGCCCAGCAAACGCAATACCAAAGCAACCACTTATTATTTTTGACACTCAATCGAAAACCGCTCTATGTTCCCAATAAATCGTAGTTATTAGCCCAAGGGCAATGCATTATGGGACCTCTCAATGAAGGAAGGTGAGCGCGGTTTCAATTTCTGGAGTTGCGGAAGATCCTCTACTGCCTCGCCTTCGTCCCTCTCGGCAATCACGGGCTCGAGGCGCGCAGTGAAGTGACGTAAGACCGGGGCACACCACGTGATACGGTGACCCTTAATCAAGTGACGATGCTTGGAAATGTGTCCAAACACTTCAGCCACGTACCTTGAAGTAAACAGAAACGGGACACCGGTATTAAACTATACTTTGGAGAGAATACTTTGGCCGATTCTCGTTGACCATACGCAAAGCAATATTACAAACGTTCTTCGTCTATTACTGGTTTTCACTCAATCCCCAGAGATTCAAACGACAAAGGGCATGGCGGCCATGTTGGTGCCCCAACAAAAGAAGCTAACGAGGAATCTATTGTTTAAGGGCACTAACATGGCGGCTATGACGTCACGTGCAAACCAGCAATTGCATGAACTCAAGTAAAGATTCGATTTACGCTTTCTCTACGTTTTTATAGCCACTTATGTATATGGGCAAACACCCATCTGCGTTCAGTTTCCGGATTTCACATCAGTGCCGTGTGCGTGAATACGGTTTTAAAAGTTAAATACTAAAATGGAAGAGCGGGATTCGTACCACCCCAATCTTCTCTCGTTCAAATATAACGAGGTTAGATTCTAACGAGTGTAAAAGCAGTTTCGGCTATCACTTACGGCACGCGGTTGCCGTATGGGCATGTCATGACGTTGAAATTATTTTCTCTTTGCTTCTTTTCGTTGTAATCCAATAAAATGACAGGGTTAAAGGGGAACTGAACCCTAAAATCAACCCAACGTCTATACAAAGATGTATTCGAACGAAATAAGTAATTTTTGTGTTTTGCATGTCTATAGGAGAACATTAGTCTCCAAATTCGATATTCTGCTGAAAAATCGATATAGTGTGGCGGATCAAATCAGTGCAAATTTTCCCATATCGTACGTCACACATACCAAGGAAAAACGATCACACCTCCAGCATAAAGAAAACACAATGGTCCGCAATTAGAAGCCGTAAGTCCCGCTATTCAATGTGGGGGACAGCATCACAAAACCAATTTATTCCCCGTATCTGACATCACAAATTACAAGATTTAAGCTATCTGTACATAGCGGAGGCTAGACGCGCAATACAGAAAAATAGAATAGCAGAACCTAATTATTTCGAATACATGTTGGTATAGACGTTGGGTTGATTTTAGGGTTCAGTTCCCCTTTAAGGTAGGGCAAAGGTTACGTATGATTACGGCTCACATGAAATCTGCCCTGCGGTAAACCGTGCCACAATCCTGCCGTACAATGACTCTATAATTTGATTGAATTAGAAGGATAAAACAAAAGGAAAACCAAGTCAATGTCACAGCATGGCTATAACTTGAAGTCCATAACCACTATAATGTCATCTACCTCATATGAGAGTCTGTATAAACACGCCTCGGCACGGCTAGCCTCAGTAGCTCAGGTTCACAATCTACTACTCCTTCTTCTTCCTCCATTGCGTTTCCGTTGATTTGCTTCTCTTTATTTGTCCCACCGTACATCACTCCGCCCAACTCTCCACCCCGGATTCCTCCCTCTAAGTACAGGGCGCAGTTCAATGACCAGGCAGGGAATTGTTCTCTTGGGATGTGAGGCAACATCTCGGCGGCGTTGATATAAATCTAAATTTGTGGAAGGTAGGTGTTAAAAAATCAGTTATATGTTCAAGAATATTCCACAACATTGTAAAAGATTGATTGCGAAAGAAATCACAGCTACAGTTACGGAACTGTTATCAGCATACAGTGCAATCCAATCAGAAGGGTTCGTGGTTGTTCGCACTTATGCGAAAACGTCTCTATTCTGGTGGAGAGTCCGTAAGACTCTATGGTGGTGGAGAAACCCATGGGAAAATACCCAACCGAATTCGTCAAAGAAAGCCAATACCCCAAAGGATACGGAAAGCTAAGACCTACCCACTTTATATAGTTAGATTTGTTTAGTGTTTTAGTTCCTCGGATTCCTCCTTGTGCGGTTTTCGTTTTCTTCAAGTTCTGAACTTGAAAATATGCTCTGTAAAAGTAGGATCAAACGCAATTATTACTCAATCTATTATAGGTCCATACTCACCGCGTGTCCTCCCGGAGGACTGAGTATGGGCACATGCTGTTCCTGCAGGAGATCAGCCAGGCGTTGCACGAAGTTTACCTGATATTTCAGGTAGGACTCTTCCAGAATTTCTTTTAAACCAACTGCCATCGCCTCCAGATCACGGCCAGCAAGACCTCCATATGTCACAAATCCTTCCGATATAACAAGCTCTGTGCGACACCTACAGATAAAATATTTTAAAGCAAAATTTTTTTAACAAATGCAATAAACGAGTATAAAATAATAATAAACATTTTAAAAAAGGTCAGATCAAAAGCAACAAGCCAATTCCGAAAAGATCTCAGTATATTTTGTGCTTGTAATTAATTAATTAATTAATTAATTCAGATGTGTATGCAGTCAGTGTATTCACTCTTCTTAATATTTATGCGCATATCTAATTCACTACTCGAAAACGAGGCTCTCGATTTTTCCTTTTGTCTCCAACGCATAGAGGAACACAACAATATTCCGTCCGCGACGCCATTTTGCTTTTAATAATAACGCTTATATAGCGCTTATCCAAACTGTTCTAAGCGCTTTACAATAATTAAAATAGTAACAATCTGAAGTTTAAAAAATTTATAAAAACCTAACTAATCTAATAAAAGCACGTAAAATAGAAAATAGAAAATCAAACAGAAAATAGAAAATTCTTTGCTATACTAATGACTGATAAAAAATTCTAACTTATCTAAAAAATAGACATAACATGTAATATAAAAACATTATGATAAAAATATTCAAGTTACAGGCCCTGCATGAGTTAATTTAAGTTATAAGAAAGTTTAAATAGATAAGTTTTTAACTGAGATTTGAATTTCGAGAGACACGAACACTTTCTTATGTTTATGGGCACTTTGTTCCAGTTTGTTCTTTTCAGCTAAGCAACGATGCGAAGATTGCCTCGTTTTCGAGTAGCTAATTATATGCGCATAAATATTAAGAAGAGTCAATACTTTTAACAGAATGGAAGACAGTGGAGCGAAGTTTGTGAACTTGTTTTTGTGGCTTTTACAGGATACCATCACGTGGTTGTACTGGTAAAATATCCGACTTCATTTATTTAAGGCACTTGTAGGAGATCGGTAGTGTTATTAGCAAAACCTGTTTGTAAATGCTATTTTCCACCTCCGAGCTTCTACAACTGCGTTTTTAAAGTGTATTTACCACCCATCAAAGCCTTTCCCATGGAATCACGAGCTCAATTCGTTCGTTATTGAAGTGATATATCAGCACGTGACTGTTTCCTGTAAAGGGCCTATTAGGAGAGCAAGCCGCCATACGGAAAGAGATATGGCGGCTTACTTTTATCCACAATCCTTTGTGCGCAAAACTTTAAATCCGTTATAAAATCGCAGTATAGGCCGGTAGAGAGTTTTTAATCTTCGAAACAAACCAATACAAGTGATGTTATAAATACACTGTCATTGAAAACGATAGAGGTACGTTTCTACGTGTTATTTGGACTAGTTATATAGTACTGTTAAAACTGCAAGGACCAACGGACGAAGTATAATACCGAATCACCTAGGAGGGATCTAATCAGCGAAAATTACCCATTACCGTATAATCAGCCTTTCTTCGTTGTTAGTAGTTATAGGTTCGCAAGCGATTTAGTAATACCATCATCACCTTGGTTTCATTTGTTTGTTCAGGGACATTTAATCTCTAAATCCCCTCATCAGCATGCATACTTGTTCTAATTTCCCTCAATAACATACAAGAGTGAACATTAGAAGACATGCACGCTGATGAGGGAACATTGGGCACATCATGCAGGTTATGACGCCATGCCTGTTGAACCCTGTACCCTACCTAGTTTGTGGCTCAAGAAAGTTATTCTCTTCATTTCTCACAAACCCGCTTCTTCCATGTGGGATACTTAAAACCATAAACGTGACGCAATTAAACTCCATGCATGCTCTTTGAATATTTAGTCAACCACGTAAGTACTGTATTTTAGGGACTGCAATAATTATCAGGGGGTGGGTTGAAAAATGGGTCACATATGGCTAAAAATTAGGCTACACCCCTCTCTCAAAGGGAAAAACGTATTTCTCATCCTGCCCCCTACCTGACATAAATAAGGTCCGACCCCTCCCCCCCTCCCCCCCCCCCCCTCCCCCCACCCGCCCCCCAATCCGCACTTCTTTCTCCGTTTACAATACATCTACATGTTCACTTGTAAGACATTTTCATCTGGTACAATCATGATCTCGTAACAGTGCTCAACATATCCACTGGATTCTGGCTCTGAATAGCTTGATTCCCGGCGGTTTCGATCGACAGGGAGTATTGTCAACATCCTCTTGAACTTCTCTGGAACTGTCATAAATCTCACCACATGTGTGACTAAGTACTCATGCAATTAGTTTCGCTTTGCTTCCACTAACCCTTAAACCCTGCTGTTTCGAATAAAGTTTGAGCTGCCTTAACTCGTCATAGCCTCAACTTCCTTTTCGTCTTTCCAAGAAATCTCCGGAAGTACATTCCTTTCTCTCGCCCTTTTCTGTGCCTTTGCAGCAAGGAACTCAAGGTGCTCGGCATAACTCTTGCACGTGGTCTCGTTAACATTATACTTCGAACATACCACTCGCATTTCCTTGTAATCGGAAGAAGCCAATTTTCTCTCGACAAATATACAGATAGATAAATAACTTCATTATCGAGGGTAGCCCGTTCGATCAGCAACGAGGCTGTTATCCAGAGGGGCCCTGCATAAATTAAACTAATTACAAATATAAAAATATAAATAATGTCAAACTACAAATATGATAGATATAAGCTATACAAATATTATGATAACCATATTAACTAGATTAAACTAATATACGCTAATGAAACTGCAAGATGCATGGCAAATTAGACTGAGTAATGTCATTCACTCTTTTCACCTGGTGGCCATCTTGGATTCAAAGCGAGGCAATCCTTTGTTTTTGCCAGGTTAACCTCGTAGTGAGGGATAGTCAAAACGAGGCTAACCTGGCAAAAACAAAGGATTACCTCGCTTTGAATCCAAGATGGCCATCAGGTGAAAAGAGTGAATTCAGGATGTAAAAGAGGTGCCCTCTTTGACAATTTGTGTGAGACTGAATTAAACTGAGTATATTTCTGGAGTCTCAAGCATGTTAAGGCCTGGTTCATTTAACGGAAAATAGATTTACGTTAAAAAATGTTTTCTGACAGAAATAACAGTTTAAACAAAATCTAATTACACAATAATACTAATATCAACTTCCTTAAATTCGTTAAGTGGATGGTTGTCGTGTCACGTGATCGATGACGTCATAATTATATAAAATCGTTTAAGTGAAATGCGGCTGCGACGATAACATATGAATATAAAGTAACCCTGCTAAAACATTACTCCTCCCGCAGTATTTCAGACCACGCTTCGAAAACATGACTATCATGTAAAGATAAGGAGATATTAAGGGTACAAAAAGTCACGTGACCTATTTTGCATATGTTCGCCTTAATTACTCGTTAACGAAGCATTGTAGTCATGTTTTCTAAGCTGATTTAGGTAAAAGGCTTCAACCTCAACTAAACGTATTCACTCATCGTCCTAGCTGTTTTAAACTCGGAGCCGCGTTTTTGATTTACTGATTTCGTGTTCTAAGTCACGTGACATACCACGTGACACGTTTCACTACACACAAACCACTTAAGGTTGTCAAGAATGGCGATACCTATTATCGTGACAAACTTGGCGTACTTACCATACTCGGCTGTGCTGAAATGGGGAAAACAGTTTTTACCCGAAATTTGACCCCTGAACCAGGCCTTAACATGCTTGAGGTATCTTTTCCCTAAGCTACGTTTCGGTTTAGCGAGGTGTAAATCATCCTTTCGTATACTATTATAAGAGTGGATATCACTATTTCTAATAAAATATGGACAAAGATATTGTGGTACTAAATTATTTACACACTTGAAAACTAGGATACACTTGTATTTTCTTGATAGTTGTTGTCTACCCAGTCTAAAACTTTAAATGCCTCATTAGAACTGTCCAGTTTCTTCACTTGAACACTTGCGAGAAGCTTGTCAATTTCATCGGAAGTAGACATCATTCCCCCCTTTGATTGAGTAATTTTACATCCAACCCACCCCTCTTGTGCTGTGATTTTACATTATGCCCCCTCCGATTTTCCAACACCCATCCTGATAATTATTGCACATCCCTTTGTGTTATTATTCTCAAAAACTACACGCTTGTCTGCGCTTGTCCCCAGGAGAAGCCAGGGTCATTCAGTCAATGGCGCTCAATCAAGCGTAATATACAGGGCCGTAGCAGGGTCAGTACTATTGGGGGGCCCCATCTCGAGCGGCAACTGCGCGATGCACGAACGCCGAAGGCGTTCTTCTATAGGGGGGTCTCTGAAATAGCATTTCCAGCCTTCTGAGAGTAGTTTCCAGCAAGTTAAAACGGCTTTGAACTGACAAAAAAAAAATGAAATTGAAGTTGTACTTTCACGCAGTACCGTGAACGTCCTCAAATAATTCATGCTTAAATAATTTCATAAAATCAAATGAAAGAAGCTGGAAATATCCCGCGAAAATGAACAACAGCTATTTAAACAAGATCTAGTGTTCAACTTTGCACTAAAGGCAAAACCATGGATATGCGATCAGATATGTTAATTAAACGTAATTGTATATAATTAGTTGAACAGGTTTGTACAAATTATATTATGCAACTTGTCAGTGTTGTATGATGGATAAATTAACCTTCTACGTAGACCCCACAGACACTAATAGTTCTTTGCCTAACTGGATGTCAGAGTTTGAGTTGACTTCGACAGAAAAGACAACTTTCGGGGCATATCGTTTGCAGTAAATCTTCCAAACAACTGCTTTCTGTTTTCATTTTGCCTCACAAACTCGTTGGCTGCAGTCACGAGGTCAATCTGGTCAGTCCTGTCCCTGTGTACATGGAGCACCATGAGATGATTCAGCCGTGCGTCTCCGGTTGTTGAACGCAAATATGTCTTTACAACGCTTCAAAGCGGAAAATGACCGCTCACTCGCGGCATTTGTTGCTGGCATTACTAACAGTAACTTGCCCAGCGTGCAAATCTCGGACAGAAGCAATTTGCGGGAATCATCAAGAGATTGAAAAAAGGTTATCAGATCATCAACGCTGAATCTTGACATGTCATAACCCATTGAGGCAGCGACTTGTGGCAGGAGTAACAGCTGGCCTTCAAGTTGAGAGGTATCGAAATCTTCACCATAGACTTTCAATACTTCAGCCAGCTCAGCATCATATATTTCATTGGCGGTAGCCTTCAGAAGGAGTTCCTGGATGTTCGTGTACACTTTAAAGTCCTTCTGGTCAAATCGTGATGTGATGGCAGTTGTTGCAAAATCAATGGCTTCAAAATAGATTTGCTTGTAGTGCTCCTTGGCGGTTTGAGGAAAATGATGAGTTTGTGGTTGTCCAATCTCGAATCGTTTTGGTGCTTTTCTCTTCCTGGGAAGCTCGGGGTCTTTGATGATATCAATTTCCTTGTCTTTTCGCTGTATGATGCGAGCCCAAAAGAGATCAAATGATGCATCGTTCCGATCTCTTAACAAAGTTTT
Organism: Actinernus sp. WN-2022; assembly: GCA_030867875.1. NCBI lineage: Eukaryota > Metazoa > Cnidaria > Anthozoa > Actiniaria > Actinernidae > Actinernus > Actinernus sp. WN-2022. The sequence continues at coordinate 45,069,984 of JAOWCC010000577.1, read as the reverse complement.
AACCACATCTCGCGCAAGCATATTTCCTTGAGCACGGCTCAGGTTGTCAGTTTGTCTCAGGTCTTTCGCCTAAAGAACAACCAAAGTAAAAACTAAACTGCGTCATCATACTTTTAACACCTATGATTCTGGATTTCATTTCTGTGTCCTTTAAGACCTCAAGCGACCACTCCCAAAGTTCCATGAGTTCATCATGATTATTTAGTACTGATGCTAATGCTTCGCCACGCACAGTCCATCGTGTCGGGCAAAGCGCATGAACTCCACGTGACTCATTTTTGGTTTCTGCTCTGATTTTATCTAATCTGGTGTTTCTTTGAGGGGATTTTTTTACCAACTTTCCAATTTCTCTGACTGTATCAAGTGAATCATTCATGCATTTCACTGATTTTATGGCATCAGCGACAGCCAAGTTCAAGGCGTGGCCATAACAGTGTGTGTACAAGCACTTTCCATTGACAGATTTAACTCTGTGTTGCCACCCCAGTCTTCTCACCTGCCATTGTTGCTGCACCGTCATAGCACTGACCACGAGCGTTTTGAATGTCCAGATTCATTGACTGCAGGACATCCTTCAGTTTTTCTACCACCTGATCCGCAGTGGTTCTGGGCAGTGGGTACATCCCAATAAAGTCTTCGTGAATTAAGAACTTGTCGTCAACCCAGCGAATGCAGAGTACTAGTTGTTCCTTGATAGACACATCAGCTGTCTCATCGGCCATTATCGTGTAGAATTTTGCATTCTGAATCTGTTCTGATATTTTCCGTAGAATACCAAGAGCCAGAGCCTCGAGCATCTCGTTCTGAATTATCGGGGATGTATATTTGTCAGTTCTGCGATCTAACCACTCCATTATTGCTGGGTTATCTTCAGATCGCAATTTCAGCAGTTGATAAAAGTTGAGTTCTCCTCACTTACACTGTCGGTGTCCCAATTGCCTCGCAGTGGCTGGGCCTGTCGAGCTAAATAGCGGACATTCGACAGAATCGTGAGTAAAATACTTCTATTTTTTGGCCTTTTCCTGCGCATGTTTGTCAGACAACAACTCTCCGACATCACCGACTGTTGTTGCTGGTGCCGTAACATATCTGGCCACTGCTTCCCTGTGAGATTCAGATGACTCGTGTTTCTGAAACCCTTTCTTTTTTTCCATTGCATTTTTCCAGTTCCCAAAGCCAATCCGTGTAAATGATGGATCTGCCTTTGTTGAGGAAAGCATATTATTTTGGATGGCTTTCAAACAAGTGTGGAAAAACACCGTGTCGGTTTCCTCGTCGTAATGTAACCATGATCGCTGGTCAAACCATGCTGGTTGAAAGGAACGCTTCTTTGTATTGTTTCCAAAGGTCTTTGTGGGGAACTTGAAGCTTTTTGGTTGATTGGGACCTTGTGACACTGATGCTAGACCTGGTGCCAGTAAATAAGGTTCTTGTCGTGTGGCTTTGATGCTTGAATTCGAAGATTCTGCTGCTTGTACGCCAGATGTTGTCTCTAAATCAGCCACTTCCGTTATCTGTTCTTCACTGTTTTCATTCTTCTCAGCAGATGGCTCGGGTCTCATCCAGTTAAGAAGTGTCCTTTGTCTTTGATTTTTCATGTTTAAAGCCATAAATGAATAAATTTCATGCTCTATCGAAGCGAAAGAAACACACAGGAGCGTGAAGAGCGTGACCGCTGACCAAATGTGCCTGTCAAAATAGAGCGTGGCCGCTGACCAAACGTGCCTGTCAAAATTATTGGGGGGGGGGGGGGGTGGGGCGGCCCCTCCCCCTGCTACGGCCCTGATATAACAAAACGTTTTCGAAAGCAACTCAACTGTGACGTCTTTAGTTCAGACAGAGAAAACTAAACTTTTCAGAGATTTGTTCCGTTCCTCGATCGGTGATAATAGTATTAAGTGATAGTACCATGATGACATAGGATCTGTAAAAGTCCCGACGCTGCACAAATCCTCCCTCGGTCCTCGGGGAAATTTAATCACTAATTTCCCTAATGTAATGCTATTAGTCATAATTAATCCAAATATGTCAATGAATAGACTAATAATCAAAAATTAATAAGCTTACTTGTCAGCTACTTCGTCATTATTCAGTGTCATAAACCCGCCGATGTTGACCAAACCGTTCTTTTTCCCGGACATTGTACACCCATCAGCGTACGAGAACATTTCCCGCGCAATCTCCGTCGGTGTCCTCGTCTGATATCCTTCTTCCTTTGTCTTGATGAACCACGCGTTCTCAGCGAAGCGACAGGCATCGAAGTAGACCGGCACTTCGTGGGCACGGCAAAGCTTGGACACGGCTTTGATGTTAGCCATGCTTACTGGAGATCCACCTGCGAAACGAGAGAATGCTTATCGCCCACCGTAGTTAGATGAGTTTTTTGTTGGAGGGAGGGGGAGAGAGGGCTAGCCTTAACATATATTTGTATACGGCCAAATATATTCACAATAGAGGGTCTGAATGGGTTTAACTGACAAGCAGCCTTAAAAACAACTGTTAACTGACAAATGACACTTTTTTAACTGTTTACTGATAAATAAAACTTAACTGTTAACTGACAAATTTGGCTTTTGTGTGTCAAACATTTTCTCTAGTAATGATTAACTTAGGGCTAACTGACAACTGACAAATGACCAAAATTTTAACTGACAACTGACTTGTAGACCCCCACATTCAGACCCTCACAATATGTTGAATGTTCACAATATTGTACACAGAACGTCACCTACACGCCTTAGAATAAGTAATCATTGCCTTGAAATTGAGAAAGGGAGGCATAACAAGCCATATCGGAAAGTCGAGGACAGAATGTGCCCTAAATGTAAAAGGGAGACTAAGGATGAACGACACTTTATAACTAAATGTCCGACATACGACTCTCTTAGATGCAGCATAATTAATATCATTTAATGATCAACTAAAGTACAATACGTCAGCACTGAATAACAACACCTTCTTTAACATAGACATAGACGTAACTTTATTTGGACCTTGTAGATTGAACTACATCGGTAAATATCCAAATAACAATAATATTTATATTACCTTAATTAAGTTAAGTTAAAGTAGCTAAATGATATGTACAACACGGGTTCAATTATTTGTTCCTAACTTCGAGACATTCGTAAATATATTTTGCCATCATTTTTTGTACCGTATTTGGGGGATTGATCATTAGTAAGAATACCTCGTCATCACTCAAGTATTTTAAGTTTCTTTTTAGGGCTTTTTCTAGGTCTTTAAAAAAAGAATTGCGTCTTGTGACATAGAACTGGCATCTTATTAAGAAATGTTTTTCGTCTTCTGGTTCTTTAAAACATTTTGGACAAATTCTTTCTTCTGGTTTTTGGTAGGGCCTTTGATGTCTACCCGTTTCAATTTGAAGACAATGATTACTGATACGAAGTTTTGTTAGTGCTATTCTGTGTTTAATGTTAGAGATATTGACCAGGTATACTTCTTGATTGTGGTCTGTTTTGAATATTCTATACGTTCTAAGTTTATTACTTTGTGCCGAATCTCTGCGTTGATCATTGTGAATTTCCTCAGTCCAAGTTTGAAATTCAATATCACAGAGTCTTTGTTTCATTTGTCTAAGTGTTAGTTTCCAATCAGTACTCGTTTGAATTGCATGGTTTTCATACCAAATATAGCCATATCCCATTCTCTCAATTACATATTTGAGTTTTTCTGTCCAGCTGAGCGGGTGATTACAATAAAGACCGTCAAGTGTCACCTGATCCGAAAGCTTTGTTTTATCTGACATCCTGAATTTTGACCAGAATTTGATACTTCTATGAATTGCGTCAATTTTTATAGGTAATCTGCCTAATTCCGCTCTGCATGCGTTATTTGTAGCTGTCTTATTAACTCCAAGTAAAATTTTACAGAATTTAAGGTGCACCAGTCACAATGAATTCCCAACCCCCCTCCCCTCCCCCCCCCCTTAGAACTTCAAAATATGTAAACGAGTGTTTTAAGGTTTTAAGGTACGCAATGGACAGTAGTGCCTACAGCTGATCTTCAAACACTATTCTTACTTACCGGTAGAGAGATTCTTTATTCTACATATCAGCGTGACTTGTAGCTTACACTTATCTTCGTACAGATTCACTATATAAACACCAAGACCAGTGTTCAAAAGTGTACATGTTCGGTGCTAAATAAGGTATGTTTATGTTTACGGCGAAATTGAAAGGGCGCAGTATGCAACTTTACCTGAACTTGAAAATCCTCAAAACATAGATGTATGTCTACTTTCACTAAACAGTTCAAGGATACAAACAAGAATCAGATGCATGCGTGTACATGTGTCTCTTCTAGACACAACGTAACCTACCTAGGGCGTTATTAGTTATGGTAATAATAACCATAGCGACCCTGTCACGGCGCTCGCTCTTCAACAACTTCTCCAGTCTATCCACATCCAAGTTGCCCTTAAATGGGAACTCAGTGCTTGAGTCCAGTGCCTCTGGTGTCGGTAAGTTTAGAGCCACGGCGCCTTGTGCCTCCACGTTAGCCCTCGTCGTATCAAAGTGCGCGTTATTCGGCACGATGTCCCCGTGGCCGAGCGTGCACATGAACAGAATGCGCTCCGCGGCGCGTCCTTGGTGCGTGGGTATCACGTGGCGATAACCGTATATCTCCTTGACAACGGCTTCAAATTTATGATAGCTGCTGGAACCTGCGTACGATTCGTCTCCTAGCATCATCGCTGACCATTGATCGGAGCTCATTGCGCCTGTCCCAGAGTCAGTCAAGAGATCAATGAGGATTTGCTCGGATTTGACCATGAAGGGATTGTAGTGTGCTTCGGATATGAACTGAAGGCGTTCAGCTCGTGTTGTTGTTTTCATTTTCTCTACTGATTTGATGCGGAATGGCTCAAAACTTGTCTTGAACTTGCACGTTGAATTATCCATCTTCAAAATGCCTGTAATAGACACATTTTATTGAGCGGCAGAAGAACCATACGAGAGAACATTTACAGTTGATCGAGATAAGAAAGTGTGTGCTCCCGAAATAAATAATTCACATCGCTCAGGAATATGAGGAATTCCGCGGGTTATGGATGACTCAGAATAAAAAAATCAGGGTTAGAGGCCATGGTCAGTTGATCAGGGCTATTAATAAACTTCCCCAATTTCCAAAATGATATTAAACTTTTGTTTTTCAGTTATTTTTATTGGTTAATATTTTAACCAATTTTGGAATTTGTAAGGATTTTGTCTATCAGCAACAATTTTTTTACGAAAAGGACATTGACATATGCAAATACGAAAAGTGTATTCAATGGCTACTGTAAGCCCTGAAAAAATTCGACATCAATTTTCATTTATCTGTTTGCGAACAACTATTTTAAAGACTGAAAGGTCGTCGAAATGTTTGTAAACTTACCGCCGTAGTTATGGTTAGTGTCCTAGTTTGGTATATCTTCAATCGTTGCCGTTTCAAAATTTTGTTACCACATGCACGGGAAGTTCCCAATCGTGTTAACAAAATCTGTCCTGACCATGAATGATGTAATATATCAAACGCTCAAGCTTGTGTTTGATCACGAGAACTGAACTCGAGAAACGACGCGCAGTGGAATTTTTTAAACTCAGTTCGAGGTGTTTCGATCCCGTGATCAAACACAAGTATGAGTGTTTGATATGGTTTCTCTACTGAGATAAATCACTGAAAAGGAAACAAGCCCGACGTGTTTCTGTTAGAGTCTAATTTACGTGTCAAAGATCGGCAGGTATGAACGTTGTTTTAAAGTCTCACATCCTGTCTATTATAAGGCACGACACTTGAAGGTTTTAGTCTGGAAATGAATCTGCCTTGTATTAAATATAATACACGTTGTGTCATATTTGCCATAGTCCTTGGACTCCACGTCATCAGATATTATATTTCCACTTTAACCTAAGTATTCCGGTATGAAGGCGGGTAAGCTACGCCCAAAACATATAGTAGAAATCGCCGTAGAAGTAGAGATAGTTGGTAGTAATATAAGTAGTAAAAGTAGTCGAACTAGACTACTACTAACAATATTAATAATAGTAATAATGATAATATCATAATAACGACGACGACGGTACTGAGTAATAATAACAACTGAATGATTCCCATGAGTGCGTCTTTACCTGTTTTACCGATAGGTCACTGAAGAACAAATGATAAATTTAAACGGGGAAAAACTATATGTTGTATATACGATGGGTGACTAGTTCTTGTAAAAACTAGTGTTGATTTGCGTCGGCGGGGGAGATAAACACGGTATGATCAACTAAAAGTCGATTAAGGTATGCTAACTGCCGAGAAAGATCGAGTAGCAGCTGACGTTTCGAGCGCTAGCTCTTTGTCTAGCCCTAGAGCTCTGATGAAGGGCTAGTGCTCGAAACGCTAGCTGTTACTCGCGCCCCACGGCAGTTAGCATACTTTAGTCGACTTTTAGTTGATCATACCACTGTATATGTTGTATAGCTACTTAAACTAAAACCCTAACCCAGGCAGCCTTCTAACCACACCCCTACTCCAACATTAACCTAATACAAACTGATGCGGGGATCCTGCATAACACATCATCGATGCAAGAGTAGTGCTCCAATAATTCAGAGCGAAGTCTTTCTGACTCCATGTATCAGACAGTGTAAATTGCGAAGGCAAAGGGAGATAACTACGACTATTTCTCTGTCTGAACTTTTGCCCGGTATTTTATGAACATGAAGGAGATTGGAGAAAATGCCAATGCGGAGAGAAACAGGACGGCGTTGGGATTCAGGTCATTTTAGAGATCCAATGGCATGGAAATATTGTACATCAACATTTAACCATAGAGTGAGGGTATTGACTATTTGAAAGAATCAGTTCAAGCAACTGGTGTTTAACTTACTTCGTGGCTGTCAGATATCGATTTAAACTGGCTGCGGTCAAATGATGCCCATCTTGTGATACAGGGGCTCAACGTTACCCGGTTTCGTTGTACGTACTTGCAAATGAACAGGTTCAAAACCTGAAATGTTGGGCAATAGAACAAATATAACAAAATTAAATTTATTCCAAAAAGGACGCCGAATCCAATCTATTGGTTCAGCTGCGGTATGGGTAATTTACAAAGCACAACAATAAGTCAATGTGAATGAAAAATGTCAATTTTATAACATTTTAAAACTCGGCGCTAAATTTACAAAGACAGCCTAATCCCCGGCCCCACACGGCGCTTAGATTTCCTCCCATAAAAACTGAGAAAGAAATAGAACTATTGTCAGAACTCCATATCCAGTTATGGGCTTCTGCTATTATACTATATTTTTTAAGTTGCTTTTATTTTTAAGTTACCATTTTAGCCGGCTAATGATTTGATTAAGGCTGAAGTGACGACTCATTTGGTAAATAATCAGTGAAAATAATCAATTGGGACTTTTGTTCACAGTTCTTTCATCACATTTCTTTCATTAGTTTTAACAACTGATTCGCCACTTCAGCCTTTATTAATTCATTAGCCGGTTAAAATTGGTGCCTTAAAAAACCAAGCAACTGGAAAATATAGTAGTTAGTTGAGAAAGCAACATCGGCAAATTGCATTTCTAATCTATTCGAGTTTCAATTGCTATTAGAATAGCCGATAAAGGGAACCGAATCCCAAACTTTGCTTAAGATCTGAGGAGTCCGTGGCTGACGTATTGTTCCCGCCTCTGTACTGTGAAATATCCGTATGATTGACGTAGCTGACTTTGAAGAATAATATAAAGACGTGTTGGTTCCCGTTGTGGAGGGTTAAAAATATCATCCACAAAACGAAAGCAAGTGTCTTTGTTGTGGTCTTGACTATTGTCAACGCACTATTCATTAAGCTAGCAGCAGCTCGTTTGTTTGCTAACTTTTGTTTGCCGTACAGAAAGATTGAAACAAATCGGATAGCTGTTGAATTACAAATTAGCGCAGTCGTCAAATCGGAAATTGTCTCTTTTTTCGTCACAAAACAAGCACTATCGACGGTTTTGCTGTTATACGTATATATCAAAAGTTCAAACAAACCGTGGAAGGGTCTATTTAGACCCTTCCACGGTTTGTTTGAAGTTATGATATATACGTGTATAACAGCAAAACCGTCGATAGTGCTGAAAAGAGCACCTCAAAGTTAGTCAAAATTCCAAATTTGAGAGTTATATCTTGAATAAGAGCAAAGTTATAGGCCCGCAAACTCGGAAAAGTTTACAGACGTTTGTATGGACATTTTGACTGGGGGCAAATTTTCCGAATTTGCGGGCCTATAACTTCGCTCCTATTCAAGATATAACTTTCAAATTTGTGATTTTGACTAACTTGGGCAGGCAACTAGCAGGCAATTTTATACTGATTAAATTTACCACCTCTACGAAGCAGTTCAACCAGTCTGTTAAATTACTTCAATTTCAGTGAAGAGCTCGATCTCTTTTTCTCATCTAAACACTTTCAGGAACTTTCAATTCACGAACATTCTTTTGATATTCTTTCTGCTTCTTTCTTTGCTGATAACTTATACTTGTTTCCTACAGCTTTACTGATAAATATGCAAATCTTTAGAGAAAGCTTTTCGCGGATACAGATTACGTAACTCATCTTGTTTTTCAATCCGTTCCAGATGTATTTTAATCGCTAACTTTATATTAAACAGAACATTACATGGACACCTGGTGATACGAATTTGCTCTTATCTCATCAACATTCGTAAAGATTTTCTGTCAGTTAGGAACGTTAAATGATAACTGCCCGTAATAATATACATGCAACGAGTTCTCGAATTTAATTGGCTGAGAGCAGCTGTATTTATGCTAAACACCAGTGTCCTGATCGTGTAATACCAGTGTCCTGATCGTGTAATACCAGTACAGAATCATGCAATACCCGAGTGTCAAATCATGTAATACCGCAGTTGTGAACAAAATATATCCAACCACAACTCAGAGAGATTTCCACATTTACATGTACAGCCGGGAGAAGTTGAAAAATTCAAGCGGCAAAATCCTTTGGATAACATCACGACAAAAAGTCACAAATATGCTGATGAATATTATTAACAAGTAATGATATGGCTTTCTCGTGCAATTCAAGATTAATTTGAATTCGTGAGATTTTTCAAAGAGCTCATATTGTATTCGCCCTACGGGCTCATGCAATTTTGATACTCTTTGAAAATCTCACTTGTTCAAATTAATCCACAATTGCACTCGAATTATACTTACTGAGTTTCCTGGCCTCCACAACTACAGAGAGCTTTTTCAATTTTAGAGATATTAAGATGAAACTTGCATCAGTTGCTAATTTTGTCACGCTCTTTCCATTTCTGGCAACCATTTTGACCTAGCGCTAACATGTCTGATTAACAAGGTCATGTGATCAGTTGGTGCAAACTGGCCTATTGGGGAACCGGACTATATTTGCACGAGGCCAGGAAGAATGGGACAAGGAAAAAAAGTAGGGGGATATGGAGGGGACATGACTTTTCGTGTTTAATAAAGCGCTTTGGTCAAGAGTTTAAAAAACTTTTATAGCTTGTATGGAGTTTGAAGTCTTTCGCTTGGATAGCTCGTGCGAACAATGCCGAGGTTCACTTTTATTTAACTAGTTTCACAACTAACAAATAGTCAAATAACCAGTGAAATTCGTTTATCCATAAATGAGTAGTAAAGTGATGCTTGTTTTGTGTGATTGGTTGTTGTGTAGGATAATGAAATGGTGGTGATAAATTATAGTAATATTTATGACTCAACAATGTGTACAATGACTATAGAGTTGACTTCTAATTAAACCTTACTGGTATTTGTGAATATTTAAAGACCCTGTGTCCGAGCCCATGGTGCTTTGCGCCAATGTTATGATTAGTTTGTTTATCAACGCCGCATAAATTAAAGGCCAGCTTTTAGGCGAACTAAAATGCTCTCGATTGTTTATAAGTTTCATAAAAGAAGTATACATACACTTTTGGATAATGAATTTCATAATTTCTACCGGATTAAAAACCCAATCGAGCCCACGAATTTCCCCCGGATGCTTCGAATATGATTTTAACAGTACTCGGCAGGAAACAAGTTGTTCTGTCTTTAGATTCTAATTCGATTTACGAGTGCGACTTTTCACAACTCTACAAGCAAACAGATACTCTGGTTACCTTGTTTTTATGTCTCCAGCATTGCTTAGTTGTATTTGAAGATCTCTACTTTCCTTGCGAATGATATATTTTGAGTGCAAAATGAAATGTCGTACTCGCACTCGAGTCAAACTCACAGCGAAGTAACAGCTGAACTCGACAGAGTAGCTTAGCCGTGCGAAATTATAATTACGAATGTTCTTAATGCCAGAAGTGGTTGCTTTGTGCTTTGTATTTCCAACGAAGCCCGCCGGTCCCTTAGTGCAGCAAATCCCCTGGAAACTCACGTAGTAGTCCTTTTGAACCACAAGTGTTCTCTTGTAGATCTAGAGAAAGTAAAATGTGGACTGCTGAAGGATTATTTGTCGAGTCACTTCGCCTCGCTGTCTCGGTCCTTTCTCCAGCATTCCTCTACTCGCCACTCTAGACCGGGATTCGAAGAAATATTCGAACTAAAGTTTCATTTTAAAAAGTATATATACAAAAGTTAAGATAAAAGAAAGTTAGTTAAGCATATATACCTATCAATAATTACACGATGGCCCAAACTAGGGATGGATTTCGAAAGATTCGGGAGTCACATAACAACAACAACGATCTTTCTGATTTTCGTAGCCTAAGAAAATTATTTGCGCGCGCAAAGCACCATGGGCTCGGACACAGGGTCTTTAAGTTATTACGACTACTAATAATAATAACAATATGATAATAATAGTCATAGTAATTATGTTTAACCAGGGTGGCACCCATGTTACAGATTACCTTAATCATGCTAGCATGCAATTACTATAAAATAATAATATACACAACATAAGAATAATAAATATATAAAGGATATTATATGGCCGCACGGAGATACGGTTTTAATCTTCGAACGATGAATGTCGTAATACACGAGTAACGAACGAGAGAACGACAAGATAAATACCGTATCTCCAAGCTTCCATGTAATATTCTGGATTTCCCGATTTTAAAGCAATAACCTACTTTGTCGCTTTGAAAGTTATCTCGGTGTTACTTGAAACTGAAAGGTTCCTAGTCAAGCTTTGCACTCGGCAACTGTTTTCTTCTCGGAATATAATAGACAATATTTGCAGGAAAAAAAAGGATTATAGTTCATAGTTCCATGCTACAAGAAGGTTAGTAACCCTTCCAAAATATTTCAAAGATTTCAATGTGCCTTTACACGAACGTCTGCAAACACCGCGATAAACTGATATGTGAAATGAAAATAGGCAAGATAAAGTATTACATACTCATTAACCTGATGGTGTTTATATGTGTCTAGCTCGTCATTTTTCTGATAAAATAAAATAATAAAAAGTGAAGAAATTGTAAAAACAAATTAATTAAACTTTCAGAGCGGTTTTCGATTGATCCGAGTGCCGTAAAACCACCAAAGTAATTACAGAGTCCTGTCACGGGGCAATAAAAACTCAATGTGCCAATCACGCACTCAAGTAATTCGTGATTGCATGGTTTAACTTGACGCTTGTACTTTTACCCACAATCCTTATCGCGAAAAACTTTAAATCCGTTATAAAATCGCGGTAGAGATGTTTTAAATCTTAAAAACAAACCAGTACAAATGCTGTTGCCAATACACTGTTATTTAAGAGAATAGAGGATTTCTACGTGTTATCTTAATAACAAGCCAGTACAAGTGCTGTTGCCAATACACTGTCATTAAAGAGAATAGAGGATTTCTACGTGTTATCTTAATAACAAGCCAGTACAAGTGCTGTTGCCAATACACTGTTATTTAAGAGAATAGAGGATTTCTACGTGTTATCTTAATAACAAGCCAGTACAAGTGCTGTTTTGACTGTGTTGTTTTGACTGTGTTAGGTTCGCAAAGGATTGTGGTCAAATGTACAGCCGCCATCTTTTCCGGTACGGTGGATCGTGCCTTCGGAGGAAGAGCGCCGGTTCATTTTCCCCGAAACGGCTGTTGATCCGGCCTTATAGAGAAGCCCAGCAAACGCAATACCAAAGCAACCACTTGTTATTTTTGACACTCAATCGAAAACCGCTCTATGTTCCCAATAAATCGTAGTTATTAGTCCAAGGGCAATGCATTGTGGGACCTCTCAATGAAGGAAGGTGAGCGCAGTTTCAATTTCTGGAGTTGCCGAAGATCCTCTACTGCCTCGCTTTCGTCCCTCTCGGCAATCACGGGCTCGAGGCGCGCAGTGAAGTGACGTAAGACCGGGGCACACCACGTGATACGGTGACCCTTAATCAAGTGACGATGCTTGAAAATGTGTCCAAACACTTCAGCCACGTACCTTGAAGTAAACAGAAACGGGACACCGGTATTAAACTACATTTTGGAGAGAATACTTTGGCCGATTCTCGTTGACCATACGCAAAGCAATATTACAAACGTTCTTCGTCTATTTCTGGTTTTCACTCAATCCCCAGAGATTCAAATGACAAAGGGCATGGCGGCCATGTTGGTGCCCCAACAAAAGAAGCTAACGACGAATCTATTGTTTAAGGCGGCTATGACGTCACGTACAAACCAGCAATTGCATGAACTCAAGTAAAGATTCAATTTACGCTTTCTCCACGTTTTTATAGACACTTATGTATATGGGCTAACACCCATCTGCGTTCAGTTTCCGGATTTCACATCAGTGCCGTGTGCGTGAATACGGTATTAAAAGTTAAATACTAAAATGGAAGAGCGGGATTCGTACCACCCCAATCTTCTCTCGTTCAAATATAACGAGGTTAGATTCTAACGAGTGTGCAAGCAGTTTCGGCTATCACTTACGTCACGCGGTTGCCGTATGAAATTATTTTCCCTTTGCTTCTTTTCGTTGTAATCCAATAAAATGACAGGGTTAAAGGGGAACTGAACCCTAAAATCAACCCAACGCTTATACAAAGATGTATTCGAACGAAATAAGTTATTTTTGTGTTTTGCATGTCTATAGGAGAAAATTAGTCTCCAAGTTCGATTTTCCGCTGAAAAATCTATATAGTGTGGCGGATCAAATCAGTGCAAATTTTCCCATATCGTACGTCACACATACCAAGGAAAAACGATCACACCTCCAGCATAAAGAAAACACAATGGTACGCAATTAGAAGCCGTAAGTCTCGCTATTCAATGTGGGGGACAGCATCACAAAACTAATTTATTCCCCGTATCTGATGTCACAAATTACGATTTAAGCCATCTGTACATAGTGGAGGCTAGACACGCAATACAAAAAAATAAAATAGCAGAACCTAATTATTTCGAATACATGTTGGTATAGACGTTGGGTTGATTTTAGGGTTCAGTTCCCCTTTAAGGTAGGGCAAAGGTTATGTATGATTTGACGGCTCACATGAAATCTGCCCTAGGGTAAACCGTGCCACAATCCTGCCGCCGTACATGACTCTATAATTTGATTGAATTAGAAGGATAAAACAAAAGGAAAACCAAGTCAATGTCACAGCATGGCTAGAACTTGAAGTCCATAACCACTATAATGTCATCTACCTCATATGAGAGTCTGTATAAACACGCCTCGGCACGGCTAGCCTCAGTAGCTCAGGTTCACAATCTACTACTCCTTCTTCTTCCTCCATTGCGTTTCCGTTGATTTGCTTCTCTTTATTTGTCCCACCGTACATCACTCCGCCCAACTCTACACCCCGGATTCCTCCCTCTAAGTACAGGGCGCAGTTCAGTGACCAGGCAGGGAATTGTTCTCTTGGGATGTGAGGCAACATCTCGGCGGCGTCGATATAAACCTAAATTTGTAGAAAGCAGGTGCAATCAGTTATATGTTCAAGAATATTCCACAACATTGTATAAGATTGATTGCGAAAGAAATCACAGCTACAGTTACGGAACTGTTATCAGCATACAGTGTAATCCAATCAGAAGGGTTCGTAGTTGTTCGCACTTATGCGAAAACGTCTGTATTCTGTTGGAGCACCGTAAGGCTCTATGGTGGTGGAGAATCAAATTCGTCAAAGAAAGCCAATACCCCAAAGGATACGAAAAGCTAAGACCTACCCACTTTATATAGTTAGATTTGTTTAGTGTTTTAGTTCCTCGGATTCCTTCTTGTGCGGTTTTCGTTTTCTTCAAGTTCTGAACTTGAAAATATGCTCTGTAAAAGTAGGATCAAACGCAATTATTACCCAATCTATTACAGGTCCATACTCACCGCGTGTCCTCCCGGAGGACTGAGTATGGGCACATGCTGTTCCTGCAGAAGATCAGCCAGGCGTTGCACGAAGTTTATCTGATATTCCAGGTAGGACTCTTCCAGAATTTCTTTTAAACCAACTGCCATCGCCTCCAGATCACGGCCAGCAAGACCTCCATATGTCACAAATCCTTCCGATATAACAAGCTCTGTGCGACACCTACAGATAAATTATTTTAAAGCAATTTTTTTTAAACAAATGCAATAAACGAATATAAAATAATAAAAAAACATAATAAAAAAAGTCAGATGAAAAGCAACAAGCCAATTCCGATAAGATGTCAGTATACTTTGCGCTTGTAATTAATTAATTAATTAATTAATTCAGATGTGTATGCAGTCAGTGTATACTTTTAACAGAATGGAAGACAGTGGAGCGAAGTTTGTGAACTTATTTTTGTGGCTGATCATGAAATATTAATTCGGAAATAATGGGCCTTTTACAATCACGTGGTTGTACTGGGTGGTAAAATATCCGACTTCATTTATTTAAGGGCACTTGTAGGAGATCGGTAGTGTTATTAGCAAAACCGGTTTGTAAATGCTATTTTCCACCTCCGAGCTTCTACACCTGCGTTTTTGAAGTATGTTTACCACCCATTAAAGCCTTTCCCATGGAATCACGAGCTCAATTCGTTCGTTATTGAAGTGATGTATCAGCACGTGACTGTTTCCTGTAAAGCCTTTCCCATGGGATCACGAGCTCAATTCGTTCGTTATTGAAGTGATATATCAGCACGTGACTGTTTCCAGTAAAGCCTTTCCCATGGAATCACGAGCTGAATTTGTTCGTTATTGAAGTTATATATCAGCACGTGACTGTTTCCTGAAAAGCCTTTCCCATGGGATCACGAGCTCAATTCATTGGTTATTGAAGTGATATATCAGCACGTGACTGTTTCCTGTAAAGCCTTTCCCATGGGATCACAAGCTCAATTCATTGGATATTGAAGTGATATATCAGCACGTGACTGTTTCCAGTAAAGCCTTTCCCATGGAATCACGAGCTGAATTTGTTCGTTATTGAAGTGATATATCAGCACGTGACTGTTTCCTGAAAAGCCTTTCCCATGGGATCACGAGCTCAATTCATTGGTTATTGAAGTGATATATCAGCACGTGACTGTTTCCAGTAAAGCCTTTCCCATGGAATCACGAGCTCAATTCGTTCGTTATTGAAGTGATATATCAGCACGTGACTGTTACCATTATAAAGCCTTTCCCATGGGATCACGAGCTCAATTCGTTCGTTATTGAAGTGATATATCAGCACGTGACTGTTTCCTGTAAAGCCTTTCCCATGGGATCACGAGCTCAATTCATTGGTTATTGAAGTGATATATCAGCACGTGACTGTTTCCAGTAAAGCCTTTCCCATGGAATCATGAGCTCAATTCGTTCGTTATTGAAGTGATATATCAGCACGTGACTGTTTCCTGTAAAGCCTTTCCCATGGGATCACGAGCTCAATTCATTGGTTATTGAAGTGATATATCAGCACGTGACTGTTTCCAGTAAAGCCTTTCCCATGGAATCATGAGCTCAATTCGTTCGTTATTGAAGTGATATATCAGCACGTGACTGTTTCCAGTAAAAGGCCTATTAGGAGAGCAATCCGCCATACTCACTGGTTAGCTCAGTTGGTAGAGCACGGTTTAGACTGCGGGAGGTCAGGGGTTCGAACCTGGCCGCGTCCTTGGGCAGGGACGTTCATAAGCCGTTGGCCTTGTCTCCTTCTACTTCTAACCAGTATTTGAAGGGGACGTGAAATAACCTGTTGTACTACTCGAAAAAGAGAAGGGGATTGTCACCCGGTACAGCAGCCTGGCCATTGTACTAACCACATACTCAACATTGTAAACTGCGTGGCAACCATTGGCGCCCTAATAGCAGTCCGAAAAAATTCACTGACTGGATATATGAGTAAAAATGTGAAGCGCCATGAAACTGTGGTATATGGCGCTATATAAATATGGCCTATTATTATTATTATTATTATTATTATTATACGGAAAGAGATATAGCGGCTTACTTTTATCCAAAATCCTTTGTGCGCAAACTTTAAATCCATTATCAAATCGCGGAAGAGAGTTTTTAATCTTCGAAACAAACCAATACAATTGATGTTACCAATACACTGTCATTGAAAACAAAAGAGCTACGTTTCTACGTGTTATTTGGACTAGTTATAGGTTCGCAAGGGATTTAGTAATACCATCATCACCTTGGTTTTCTTTGTTTGTTCAGGGACATTTAATCTCTAAATCCCCTCATCAGCATGCATACTGGTTCTAATTTCCCTCAATAACATACAAGAGGGAACATTAGAAGGATATGCACGCTGATGAGGGAACATTGGGCACACCATGCAGGTTATGACGCCATGCCTGTTGAACCCTGTACCCTACCTAGTTTGTGGCTCAAGAAAGTTATTCTCTTCATTTCTCAAACTCGCTTCTTCCATGTGGGATACTTTAAACAATAAACGTGACGTAATTAAACTCCATGCATGCTCTTTAAATATGTAGTCAACCACATAATTACATTGTATTTTAGGCACTGTCCAATAATTATCAGGGGGTGGGTTGGAAATGGGTCACATATGGCTAAAAATTAGGCTTCACCCCTATCCCAAAGAGAAAAAACGTAATTCTCACCCAACCCCATACCTGACATAAATAAGCCCCCCCCCCCCCCCCCTCAATCCGCACTTCTTTCTCCATTTACAATACATCTACATGTTCACTTGAGATATCTTCATCTGGTATCCACTGGATTATGGCTCTGAATAGCTTGATCCCGGTTCCGATCGACACGGAGTATTGTCAACATCCTCTTGAACTTCTCTGGAACTGTCATAAATCTCACCACATGTGTGACTAAGTACTCATGCAATTAGTTTCGCTTTGCTTCCACTAACCCTTAAGAAAGCCCTGCTGTTTCAAATAAAGTTTGAGCTGCTTACTCGTCAGAGCCTCAACGTCCTTTTCATCATTCCAAGAAATCTCCGGGAGTACACTCCTTTCTCTCGCCCTTTTCTGTGCCTTTGCAGCAAGGAACTCAAGGTGCTCGGCATAACTCTGGCACGTGGTCTCGTTAACATTATACTTCGAACATACCACTCGCATTTCCTTGTGATCGGAAGAAGCCACTTTTCCCTCGACATATAGACAGATAGATAACTTTATTATCGAGGGTAGCCCGTTCGATTAGCAACGAGGCTGCATAAATTTAACTAATTACAAATATAAAAATATAAATAATGTTAAACTACAAATATGAAAGATATAAGCTATACGAATATTATGATAATCCTATTAACTAGATTCAACTAATTTACGCTAATGAAACTGCAAGATGCATGGCCAACTAGACTGAGTAATGTCTTTTGACAAGATTCTTAAAGGATGTAAGAGAGGTGGTCCCTTTGACAAATTAAACAGTATAGTTCCGGGGTATAGGAAGTTTCGAGTCCCTAAGCTAAGTTTCGGTTTAGCGAGGTGTAAATTAGCCTACGTGTAGCCGTTACCATAACCCTAACCCTACACGTTGGCTTGGTGTAAATCATCCTTTCTTCTAGTGTTATAAGTGTGGATATCAGTATTTTTAATAAAATATTGACTAAGATATTGTGGTACTAAATTATTTACACACTTGAAAACTAGGATACACTTGTATTTTCCTAATAGTTGTTTAACAAACAACTATTAGACTTAAAAGTCTACCCAGTCTAAAACTTTAAATGCCTCATTAGAACTGTCCGGTTGTTCACTTGAACACTTGCGAGAAGCTTGTCAATTTCACCGGAAGTAGACATCACTCCCCCTTTTGATTGAGTAATTTTACATCCAACCCACCCCCTCTTGTGCTGTGATTTCACATTACACCCCCCCCCCTCCGATTTTCCAACCCCCCTCCTGATAATTATTGCACAGCCCTTAGTGTTATTGTTCTCAAAAACTACACGCTCATCCAGGGTAAGCCAGGGTCATTCAGTCAATGGCGCTCAATCAAGCATAATAACAAAACGTTTTCGAAAGCAACTCAACCGTGACGTCTTTAGTTTAGACAGAGAAAACTAAACTTTTCAGAGATTTGTTCCGTTCCTCGGTAGTATTACAAAGTGATAGCACTACTGATAACATTTCGGGAAATTAATGATTAAATTTCCCCTCGAGGTTCGGGAGGATCTGTAAAAGTCCCGACGCCGCACAAATCCTCCCGAGGCTCGAGGGGAAATTTAGTCATTAATTTCCCTAATGCCATGCTATGACTGATAATTAATCCAAATATGTTAATTGCTGCCGCAGCGAGCGAGCCTGAAGCGAGCGAGCAAGGCAGCAGTTCTAATCTGTAAGCGATTTCTTTCTTTTACCACAATGCATCACTTCTATTGTCTTTTTTTTTACCACACTGCTTTGCACGGATCTGATCGTCACGTGACATTACACGAGGTGGAATCTGCATTGTTGGACCTAACCACGTTCAACCGTTCAGTTAATGCATTTCTGTGTATGCGATCCTTGTGTAATCATAAATTTGTTAAAGTGTAGACGTGTAGGCGAACTCTTTCTAACTCTGTGTGAACTATCAGTTTCCAAAGAGCAAGATCTCTCCTGTTATCAAGATGGTGAGCAGCAAATAATTTTCTTCTTTTGGCTTCGATAAAGTCAAGCAGCCGGTTCAAAATACAATTAGCATTTACAATTACATTCTCAATTACAGCAGGAGCCCATTACCAGGAGCGTTCCTCTGTTATGGGTTGGGACCCCAGCACAGAGGTAGATGATGCTATTTTTAGATTCGAAATTCCCGCGAAAAGAGGTTGCCGCCATGTTGGTGCCCTTAAACAATAGATTCCTCGTTAGCTTCTTTTGTTGGAGCACCAACATTTGAATCTCTGGGGATTGAGTGAAAACCAGCAATTCGAATTCCCGCGTTGAAAGTGAGAAGAATGATAATGAGAAGTGACGTTAGCTATTTGATTGGCTAAGAATAGCCTACCTTTGTTCTTTTTCGCGCGAAACGCAATGCTAAAAATAGCCTCATCTACCTCTGTGCTGGGGTACAGACACAGTGGGGAAGATGGACGCTCCTGGTAATGGGCTCCTGATTACAGTTGATTTCCGGTGTTTAAGCTTCACCGGGGAGAACAGCAGTTTGTTGTGCCGGGAATCTAAATTAGAAAATGTCGGGAATTGGTAGGCTCAGGGAATTTACCGGAAGATCGTTGATATGTCGGGACAAAATGAAAATAAATCGCGACAACTTTTGAAAAACACACCACAGCTCAAACAGGATTCAGTCGCACGATAGCCCCAAAACTACAAAATATATTCATCTAACACCTTGGCATTTTTATCACCCAGTAATCTATTTGCTGCCAAAGTGCTACTGTAGGTTCTCTTCTAATACACTTCCTTAACTCAGTGAGCGGAGCAGCATTCACTACCTGTTAGGTATACTAGTGAATAGAATAACAATGAAGAATTAATAAGCTTACTTGTCAGCTACTTCGTCATTATTCAGTGTCATAAACCCGCCGATGTTGACCAAACCGTTCTTTTTCCCGGACATTGTACACCCATCAGCGTACGAGAACATTTCCCGCGCAATCTCAGTCGGTGTCCTCGTCTGATATCCTTCCTCCTTTGTCTTGATGAACCACGCGTTCTCAGCGAAGTAGACCGGCACTTCGTGGGCACGGCAAAGCTTGGACACGGCTTTGATGTTAGCCATGCTTACTGGAGATCCACCTGCGAAACGACAGAATGCTTATCGCCCACCGTAGTTACAACTGCAGTTGTTTGGGGTACTATTTAGGGGAGCTTTTTTGTTGGAGGGAGGGGCTAGCCTTAACATATGTTTGTATACGGCCAAATAGAGGATCTGAATGGGGTTAACTGACAACTGACAAACGGTTTTTGTGTGTCAAACATTGTAAATTTTCTCTAGTAATGATTAACTTAGGGCTAACTGACAACTGACAAATGACCAACATTTTAACTGACAACTGACTTGTAGACCCCACATTCAGACCCTCACAATATGTTGAATGCTCACAATATTGTACACAGAACTTCACTTACGCGCCTTAGAATAAGTAATCATTGCCTTGAAATTGAGAAAGGGAGGCATGAAAGGCCATATCGGAAAGTCGAGGACAGAATGTCCCAAATGTAAAAGGGGGACTAAGGATGAACGACACTTTATAACTAAATGTCCGACATACGACTCTCTTAGATGCACCATAATTAATATCATTTAATGATCAACTAAAGTACAATACGTCAACACTGAATAACAACACCTTCTTTAACATCACAATGAGTTCCCAACCCCCTCCCTCCCTTTGAACTTCAAAAGCAAATGGTAAAGTATGTAAACGAGTGTTTTAAAGTACGCAATAGACAGTAGTGCCTGCAGCTGATCTTCAAACACTATCCTTACTTTCCGGTAGAGAGATTCTTTATTCTACATATCAGCGTGACTTGTAGCTTACAGTTATCTTCGTACAGATTCACTACTGATATAAACACCAAGACCAATGTTCAAATGTGTACATGCACGGTGCTAAATAAGGTATGTTTATGTCTACGGCGAAATTGAAAGGGCGCAGTATGCAACTTTACCTGAACTTGAAAATCCTCAAAACATAGATGTATGTCTACTTTCACTCAACAGTTCAAGGATACAAACAAGAATCAGATGCATGCGTGTACATGTGTCTCTTCTAGACACAACGTAACCTACCTAGGGCGTTATTAGTTATGGTAATAATAACCATAGCGACCCTGTCACGGCGCTCGCTCTTCAACAACTTCTCCAGTCTATCCACATCCAAGTTGCCCTTAAATGGGAACTCAGTGCTTGAGTCCAGTGCCTCTGGTGTCGGTAAGTTTAGAGCCACGGCGCCTTGTGCCTCCACGTTAGCCCTCGTCGTATCAAAGTGCGCGTTATTCGGCACGATGTCCCCGTGGCCGAGCGTGCACGTGAACAGAATGCGCTCCGCGGCGCGTCCTTGGTGCGTGGGTATTACGTGGCGATGACCGTATATCTCCTTGACAACGGCTTCAAATTTATGATAGCTGCTGGAACCTGCGTACGATTCGTCTCCTAGCATCATCGCTGACCATTGATCGGAGCTCATTGCGCCTGTTCCAGAGTCAGTCAAGAGATCAATGAGGACTTGCTCGGATTTGACCATGAAGAGATTGTAGTGTGCTTCGTATAAGAACTGAAGGCGCTCAGCTCGTGTTGTTGTTTTCATTTTCTCTACTGATTTGATGCGGAATGGCTCAAAACTTGTCTTGAACTTGCACGTTGAATTATCCATCTTCAAAATACCTGTAATAGACACATTTTATTGAGCGGCAGAAGAACCATACGAGAGAACATTTACAGTTGATCGAGATAAGAAAGTGTGTGCTCCCGAAATAAATAATTCACATCGCTCAGGAATATGAGGAATTCCGCGGGTTATGGATGACTCAGAATAAAAAAATCAGGGTTAGAGGCCATGGTCAGTTGATCAGGGCTATTAATAAACTTTCCCAATTTCCAAAATGATATTAAACTTTTGTTTTTCAGTTATTTTTATTGGTTAATATTTTAACCAATTTTGGAATTTGTAAGGATTTTGTCTATCAGCAACAATTTTTTTACGAAAAGGACATTGACATATGCAAATACGAAAAGTGTATTTGTTGTAGGTTGTTTCTAATTTCAGGTTGTTTTTCAAACAACCTACAATTGCGGACATGAGTTGTTGGGACACTCCAGAAAAAAACGCAATTTTTCAGCCGTGCGGTCTTTTTCCTCCTCCTCCCCTCCCTCAATGTTGGGACTCAACAGGCCCAATCGTTCTACCCAACATTGGGAAGGAAGAGGAGAAAGTGTCTCAACACTCGTGTCCGCAATTGTAGGCTATTTTAAAACAACCTAGGTAGTTTTTATTTTTTTTAAATTACCGAGGTCATTTCGACATTTTTAGAGTCTTTTAAATGTTGGATAGCATTACATTTGTCTGTTATTTAGTGACTTAAACCTAAACACCCAAAATTATTGACTTCAAAGTAAGTGGGCAGCCCTTGTTGACGGTTAGTTTTTTTTTATGTAGGGTTAGGTTTTGGATTAATTAGTTCACAGGACCATTGAAGAAGCATTATACTTGTCTGCTGTTTAGTGAATTAGCTCAAACCACCCAAAATTATTGACTTCAAAGTAAGCGAGCAGCCCTTGTTGACAGTTAGGTTTAAAAAAAATGTAGGGTTAGGTTTTGGATTAATTAGTTCACAGGACCATTGAAGAAGCATTATACTCGTCTGTTAGGTTAGTGACTTAGCTCCGAAACACCGGCCCAAAATTAGAGAGAATTGGTTACTGTTAGGGTTACTTAAATGTTGGGCTAGGGTTTGAATTAGTTTGCAGGACCATTAATTCGATTTTAATATAATAGTGTTAGGGTTAGGATTGTCAAAATGTATTTTGTAGGGGAGGGGTGGGTGATTTTTTTTCTTTTTAAATCCCCCCCCCCAAAAAAATAAAAAAATAAAAACTCCTTTTTTTTATGAATCCCCAAAAATTTAAAAAAAACTTTTTAGAATCATTGATATTCCAACCTAGGTTGTTTGAAAACAACCTGAATTGAGAAACAACCTACAACATATTCAATAGTTACCGTAAGCCCTGAAAAAAAATCGACATCAATTTTCATTTATCTGTTTGCGAACAACTATTTTAAAGACTGAAAGGCCGTCGAAATGTTTGTAAGCCTACCGCCGTAGTTATGGTTAGTGTTCGAAAATCATGTCCTAGTTTGGTATATCTTCAATCGTTGCCGTTTCAAATTTTTGTTACCACATGCACTGGAAGTTCCCAATCGTGTTAAACAAAATCTGTCCTGACCATGAATGATGTAATATATCAAACGCTCAAGTTTGTGTTTGATCACGAGAACTGAAGTCGAGAAACGACGCGCAGTGGAATTTTTTAAACTCAGTTCGAGGTGTTTTTATCCCGTGATCAAGCACAAGTATGAGTGTTTGATATGGCTTCTCGACTGAGATAAATCACTGAAAAGGAAACAAGCCCGACGTACGGTGGCTTATAAGGGCCATCATGAGAAACCGAGAACTGAATGCGAGATGCGAGAATGCGAGATACGAGAATCCAAGATACGAGAATCCGAGATGCGAGAATGCGAGAATCCGAGATGCAAGAATCCGAGATACAAGAATCCGAGAATGCGAGATGCGAGAATGCGAGATGCGAGAATGCGAGAATCCGAGATGCGAGAATGCGAGATGCGAGAATGCGAGAATCCGAGATGCGAGATACGAGAATCCGAGATCTGAGAATTCGAGATGGGAGAATCCGAGATACGAGAATCCGAGAGACGAGAATCCGAGATGCGAGAATGCGAGAATCCGAGATGCGAGAATACGAGAATGCGAGATACGAGAATCCGAGATGCGAGAATCCGAGATGCGAGAATCCGAGTTAGGCTAGAAAAAGTGGGAAAGCCTGGGACCTAATTGCAGCCATGTGAGCTAACAATAATGTACAGCTGATTATAGCGGGAGAAGAATGCATTGCTTTAAAAGAGCACAGTTTGAGAGGAGAAATTCGTCAAAATAGCGCGGATTTAACATTTTCAGAGCTTTGGATTAGGCAATAGGTATATCTCGGCGATCGTAGCGTAATTTTATATGGCAACCACTCTCCAGCGATCGACACATTTCTGAATGATTGCAAACTTCTCAAAACATTCCAAGATGACACGGAGTACTAAAAAATATTCCCAAATCTGAGCTATTAATAGTATACATGGTTATCCAAGGCCGGTCCCCGGGGGTAGGGGTAGTCTAATGTTTTTAACAGGAACCAGGGTTTTTTGGGCGGGGGAAATAACTGTTACTGACCAGAGACCTGTAAGATCCCTGTTCTTGACCAATCTACAGTCTTTGCTGCCCTCTCAAATATTAAGAGAACTGCGGCAGGACCTGACAGCATCCCACATTGGTTCTGGCAGGAATATGCACCTGAACTCACGCCTGTAATAACTGGTATACTGAACATGTCTATTGCTACACAGAAAGTACCCAGGGTATGGAGTCTGCCAATGTTAGTCCAGTCCCCAAGGAGACGAATGTATCTACCCTGAATGAACTTATACCTATATCTGTCACTGACATTATAATGAGACTGTTTGAACGTTTAAAGTCCTAGCCTCCCTTGGAGAGCATGTAACATGAAGAGACTCCGTGTTTAAATAAAAACTACGTATGTACATGTATGTTTGTCTCTCTCTTCTGAAACTGGGCAGAGGGGGGTCAACTGCCCCTCTCCCTCCCGACACCACTGCTTAAATGTATTATTGAACAGGACTATAGCTAATGTGAATCTTGTTCTTAGCCAGCACAAGGAGCTCCACTGTCCCCCTCTCCCTCCCTTGCACTGCTACACAGGCTATATATATATTCTGTAATAATTATTTGTCTCGGTAGAATTATATGCTGGTTTAGTATCCCATCTATATAATTATGCACAAGCAGCTGGAATGTCACTCTCTTCTGTTCCTGTATCAAAAGAAACAAAAGCCAAATGTTATAAAGGGTATAGGCTCATCAGAAACCATTGACAGTGTACACTGCTTATGTACCGATGAAATAGAAACTTGTGTGATTATCCTTGAAATATCAAATCAGTTAGGAGGGGAAGTCTGAGCATTAACTGGGTCTCATCTCCTAGTCAAAGATGAAGTGTTGGCTTATCTTTCGAAATATAAAAGTTTATAATAAATTTATAAACAATATAAACAAAGGCTGACAAAATGAACGCTCCTATTAATTTAGTACCACTTCAAGCAGTACTACATGTACACCGAACTAATTGCAAGCTTCGACTCAATATTTTGAGCCTTGATTTATGCAAGTAAAAGGGCGAAGGAAAAAACTAAACTCACCTGTTAAAAGCTGGCAAAAGTATTCAACTCTCATTCATAATGACGTTTCGTGGAGCTGGAGACTGTCGCTTTTTTCCCTTTGAATTGCTCTGTGGCGCTTTTCACACAATGTTTGATAAACTGTAGGAGGTAATTCATCCCAGTGAGGGAACAACTTTCTTTTTAATACCCGAACAAAACGCTCTTCGCCGATCGAACCGATTCAAACAGCTCTCTCAGAGGTGTTCGCTCGACGGCAGCTTGTGCGAAATGAGCCGATTTTGTGAAATGGCCCAACGTGCTTTGCGATCGTAGCGCCCACACCACCTGCGATCTGGGTAAACGAGAAAGGATATAAAACACAGACCTAGTGTTTCATCGCACATTTCAAAAATACGATAAAGTTGTGTTCCATATCCCAGAAGCGCTCAGGCATACGGTGATGCCAGGACTTCAACCTGGGTGAACCAGAAAGGATATAGAACACAGTCCTAGTTTTATATCGCACATTTCATCAAGTTTGTCAACAAATCAAGTTTTAGATTGACTTCTAGAGTTTGTCTATCAGGCTGATGCGCAGCAGAAAGGTTGACTTGATAACCTTGAGGACCACTGTCTGGCAAGGGCTTGATTGCCTTTCTCACTTTCTACCAAAGAATCAGTAAAATCAAAATCACTTCCACACATCTGTTTGGACCGGAAAAAAATGAAAGAAAAGTGGAAGAGTAATATTAGTAGAATATATTTGTAAGAGACTTCAAACTGGCTTGTGTTGAGTTGACCCTACCTGAATCACTTTGCTTGTAAACCCGGGCTATCTTTGACCCTAGTGCTAGGGTAACCCTATCTCCTTGTATAAAACGGGCCCTTAGAGTCTAATTTTCGTGTCAAAGATCGGCAGGTATGAACGTTGTTTTAAAGTCTCACATCCTGTCTATGATAAGGCACGACACTTGTAGGTTTTAGTCTGGAAATGAATCTGCCTTGTATTAAATATAACAAGAGCCCATTTGGGCTTTCACTCGGGCCACATGAGATTGAAGATGAAATACACTTTCATTTGAAATCCTCTTAGTAATAACCAAAGGGAAGAATTATTAGCAGTCTTTAGGAGTGGCCGGTAGCGCGGTGACTTTCATTCTCTGCTCCCCTAGTATATATATACATGTATGTAATTTAATATTTTTGTTTTCTCGTATGTAAATTAAAGTAGTTGATCTTTTATTGAAAACACTACTTATTCATGTGTGTATGTATGTTCAGACTACTATCGTGCAGCTAGCTAGAGTCTTGAGATATCTGTCAGCAACTCGCAGCTAGTTAATAAATTAGTACTGTTCAGACCTAGTAACTTAGTAGGTTTTATTTTTTGTTTTTCCCTCTTCTGGTTTGTTTCTATCTCTAAAGAGGGCATGAATGGGGTTAACTGACTACTGACAAACAGCCTTAAAAATAACTGACAACTGACAAATGACGATTTTTTTACTGACAACTGACAACCGAAAAATAACTGACAACTGACAAATTTGGTTTTTGTGGGTCAAACATTGTAAATTTTCTCTAGTAATGATTAACTAGGGCTAACTGACAACTGACAAATGGCCAACATTTTAACTGACAACTGACATGTAGACCCCCCCCCCCCCATTCAGACCCTCTCTAAAAGATAGAAATTTGGTCTATAACTGCCCTTGGCGCAAGTGTTTCGTAATCGCAAATAATTGACCGCCAAAGTGCTCAATTGAAATTTCAACCAAAATATTAAAACTGTGCGAAAAACTGCTACTGACTGGTGTTTGGCGATCCTCGTTATCCATGATGGCTCAATTGACGTACAATACACCCGGTAGTTGTCATCGATGGGCTTTTAGCGCGCTAGAGTCTATTCAAGCTACCTCGCTAGGTAGCCTGGAACTTCAAAGTATTCCACCGACCACTAGCTAGCTAATCACCAGAGCAGAAAAACTGGGACTGTTCAGACTAAAGAAGCTCGCTACCTCCTGTGGTTAGCTAGCTAGATTTACTAGCCTGAACACGGCCACACGTTTACAATTTAGTCTGCAGGTCCGATAAAACTGCAGGTTCCAGTCGTAAACAGTCCGAGTTTGACCAAAGTGAAACGATCGAGCTGCTCGCGTCCGTAGATATATATTTCTTCGTTTGCACTTTTGACATGATATAATTCTTCAAATGGCACCATTGTTTTATTTCTTATGTTTAATAATACAGTTCTCAGCTGTAAATAAAATAGAACATTCTATGGAAGATTTCTTGTCCTAAAGTTTGGAAACGTAACACATGTTTGACGCTGGAAAGTTCAGTACTCGCAAGGTCAATTTACTAGTGGCAGTTTACTAGTTTGCACTATCGGCTGTTATGGAATGGAAACATACTTTCACAGCTTAATATGTATGTCGATTGGTCAGAAGGATATCTTGTTTAAATGCTACGGTCCTTTCGGCATCAGGAAATTTTTAAACGGGAGTTTTCGTACAGTATTTCAAGCTATGCTGTAGTGCGAGTTCAGTTACGCCACAAATGTCGGTGAAACTAATACCGTGTTCATTATTATCGGTTTTCTCTATGGGTTCTCATGTATTCAATAATTACTTCTGGAGCTTCATATTTATGTCGATTGGTCACAATGATTTCCTCTTTCAGTTTTTCCCTTTAGTTTGGACATTAGGGATATATCCTTGGAGATTTCGTACAGTTTAGCGACCGTTGTGTCGAAAGTAGAAACGTTCGTTTGTCATGAAAGTGCGTAAACAAACTGTCACAAGCGGTTTCATAGCAGCTCGATGTTTGACTCCCATATAGTCGATGATAACGTATATAGCTTCATATGTACGTCGATTTCTCACAAGGATTTCCTCTTTCAGTTTTCCCCGTTAGTTTGGATATTAGGGATTTATTCTTGGAGATTTCGTACAGTTTAGCGACTGTGTGTTGAAAGTAGAAAAGAGCCCATCTGGCCTTTCACTCGGGCCACATGAGATAATTTGAAGATGAAATACACTTTCATTTGAATTTGATTGAAAATAGATCAAAAACTCGGGGAAATGTCCGGCTAAAACTGTATGAATAAATGTGAAATGAAACATAAATTTCATAGCAAGAAAAACATGTAATACCTAATTAGAAAGCTCTTCTAAGTCCGCTTCTCAAATTCACAGACTGTTTTACAAAAACATTTGGGCAGTTCAGTTGACCTTTCAAATAATTTATTCTGAGGTACGCATACTCTAAATCACAGAGATGTTAAATAAAGCGATAATTAGAAGAAAAAGTACATTAACAGACAAACTGAGAGGAAATGTATTCAAATCTAAAAGAGTTTACTTACAGTACTTACGTAACTGAATCTTTCGTTTTGGTTCTATTGTTACTGTTGCTGAAAGCATTCCACCTTCGTGCACATATGCACTGAATCGGAATGAAAGTCGAAGCCTACCTCGAACTTAACTTTCAGCTAACCTGTTTCCTTTCATTCCACAATGAATAATAATCTCATAAAGTAAGCCCGTAGCTTTCAATAAATTTGCCAGTGTCTGAATGAAACAGCTAGATCTTTTCCAATTTCTCTCACGAGTCACGGCAGAAGACAGTCTCAAAGAACTTGAATTTTGATCCTCTTCACAGACACAGTAACGTAATTTAACGTCTCCGATCAATTCCTCTCTCTTTGCTGGCAGTTCATGCTTCTTGTTCGTGTAGTTGCCCCACTGAGCCGTAACCACAAAACGAGCACAGCATTTCAGTTGGCATACACTGCGTACATCTGCTTAACTAATTAGATTTGTAAAAATCTTAGCGGATCATGTAAATATTCCGCTTGGCTCAAATATGAGGGAGTTCATTTTTTGTTTCAGTTTTCCCCATATTAGCAGACTTGTATAATGTCTCGAGCTCTCCGAATCCAGTAGAAAGACTCTGGTTATTCTGTCGTAAAACATGGACCTGACCCAAATTTAGGTTGTATTGCATCATTGCCCACGATGGAATAGATTTCTGACAATGACTATTTGAAATTGATATCTCCTTGTCTCGCCTAGTCTGAGCTTGGAACTTTCTTATCTGAGCGCGCCTGAGGAAATCTAACCTTTGTTTGCGTGACCAGCACAGTGCAATCCGATTGGTTCGAATTTGACCTTTAACGCATGCGCAGAAGCCGTCTGACACCAATTATAAAAATAAAATAAAACAAGAGCCCATCTGGGCTTTCACTCGGGCCACATGAGATTGAAGATGAAATACACTTTCATTTGAAATCCTCTTAGTATCAAGTCGTGCTTTAATTCGCCAGTGAGAACGTCAAAAAAACAGACTGGTCTCATTGAAAGTGATATCTCCTTGTCTCGCCTTGTCTGAGAGCTTTGAACTTTCTTATCTGAGCGCGCCTGACGAGATCTAACCTTTGATTATAATTCGATACCCGTTGATATCCAAACGTGTTTGGATATTGTATTTCGCTTACGTTTCTAAATGTACATTGGATCTGTCCAAACAGCGCTGATCGAATGTATTACGGCTCCTGGTTGTTCATGTATTTTTATGGTCAACAAGAGCGCCAGTTGAAATATCCTGAGCCTGTTGGAAGGCTTTCGCCCTCGCGGGTCGACCATTTTGATTTACTGTATTCACTTATGTAAATACATTAACCTGGCGATTGTTGCGTGACCAGCACAGTGCAATCTGATTGTTTTGAAGTTGACCTTTAACGCATGCGCAGAAGCCGTCTGACATGGATTAAAAATAACGACTTGCATTTTAAGACTCGGCGCTGCCACAGGCAGCCCGAGTAATAAACGTTGTGTCATATGAGTGATGGGTACGGTGGCCCATAGGTGTCACGGCACAAACCAAAACTCCACGGCACAAACCAAAACTCCACGGCACAAACCAAAACTCCACGGCACAAACCAAAACTCCACGGCACAAACCAAAACTCCACGGCACAAACCAAAACTCCACGGCACAAACCAAAACTCCACGGCACAAACCAAAACTCCACGGCACAAACCAAAACTCCACGGCGGAAGTGATTGTCACGACGGAAGTGGTATAGATGTATCCCATAATGCACTTCAGAAAACAAGATGGCGGATGGAGGCCGGAGCAAGGTATCGACTACTGGTATCAGTCGAATTTCTATTTTACATAGGATACGAATATGAAGGAATATTGCAACCTTGAATGAGAAACTATGACATTCATGTGAGTCTTAGTACTCTTAAAAGGCGACTGAAACGCTATAACTATAATATCAAACCAAATATCAAAGAAAATGTGACCGACCATATTTGGTAATGTTCAAGCCCAAAAATATTATATGACATCACATGAACAAAAAATGTTTGAACATAAGAAGACTTGCGCTCGGCAGTCACATCACCTTAATTGTCAATCAAAATAATGGTACTAGTACAATATGAAGCCAGAAATGGAAAGAGGGAGCGAAAATTATAGTAATCAAGGTACGTTTTTAGCAGAGTTCATGAGGCTGCAGGGCAAGCATCCATATTGTACTAGCACCATTAATTTTATTTCGATTGACACGGTTCATGTGACCTCTTTTCACAAGTCCCTATTTAACTGTAACTTGAATATTTAATAAAATATATTTTCAAAACACTAAGATTACAATTTTTAAGTTTCACCTCCATGTAGTATTTTGCACTGAAAACAATTATTATAATTGTATGAGATCAAGTATGTCATCAAAAATGGTGTTATCTACTGAAGCT
The DNA here is from genome assembly GCA_030867875.1 of Actinernus sp. WN-2022. Lineage (NCBI taxonomy): Eukaryota > Metazoa > Cnidaria > Anthozoa > Actiniaria > Actinernidae > Actinernus > Actinernus sp. WN-2022. The sequence continues at coordinate 45,038,958 of JAOWCC010000577.1, read as the reverse complement.
CAAACCTTGGTCTGCATAATTGTTGACGACATACTCTGCCCCATACAATAATTATTGCTTAATATCACACATGAATCCACAGGCAGCCCAATCTCAAGATTTGTATATTTATACACGACTTTCATAATGGCCGCCTCCTAATTTGCATAATTTGGAAGATAAATCTGTAGAGGGAAACCAATGCTACCATATGAAATATCGCATTAAAACTAGTAATTATTTTGAGTTTTAGAGCAATGTGGTGAATTGCTGTTGAGCTATGACCATTTCTAATGCAGAAAAACATGAAAGCGAGGCTAGAAAGGCGTCGGTTGTTTTTCTCATACAAATCTCTCTAATTTCAACTGGCTGCAACTTCATTGCTTTTTAAGCTACAGCACTCAACTTTCACAAGTTCACTAATGACATGCTCTTTCACATGGCAATGTTCATATTTTCTCTAAATGTGGATAAACAACCGAAACGGAAAATCACATATATGCAAATTTGGAGGCGGCCATTATGAAAGTCGTGTATACGCTTACAAATATCGCTTGAATAGTTCATATTATAAATCTTTCCAAAACATGTATGTTAGACAAATAAATACACGACTTCATCCTACAATGTTTCAATTGTGGTTATTCGTACCTGCATTTATAATATGAACTATTCAAGCGATATTTGTAAGCGTATAAATACACAAATCTTGAGATTGGGCTGCCTGTGATGAATCTTGAATATTTCAGTCTGTGGCTTTGCAAAGGATTGTCCCTTGAAAAATGCAAGGAGAAAAACATGTTTAAAGTCCTCGTAGCTATTCATGTGATTTAATGGGAATGTTATTTATCTTCTACGAGCTCCCACAACTGGAAAACAAAGAGAGTGGTGTGGGTTGCGTGTAAGACAATCATGGTCAAATTTAATATTTTCTCCATTAATCTGCCTCATCGAGTGTGCTCAGTTTGATCTGTCAGCCATCCACAAATTCCAGCTGGGAAAAGGCCCGAAGGTCTGGTGTTTCAAACTTCTCTGCTGGTACATCACTCTGCAGCTTCCTCTTCAGTATCCTAACTATAATTCCAGGCCATTGCAGATGCATGCCCAGCGATTTCGACGCCATCTTGGATGAGGCGTGCAAAGTCCCCTAGGAACGAGTTCAGGAACGACCACTTCCGCCGTGCGAACACTTCCGCCGTGGAGTTTTGGTTTGTGCCGTGGAGTTTTGATTTGTGCCGTGGAGTTTTGGTTTGTGCCGTGGAGTTTTGGTTTGTGCCGTGGAGTTTTGGTTTGTGCCGTGGAGTTTTGGTTTGTGCCGTGGAGTTTTGGTTTGTGCCGTGGAGTTTTGGTTTGTGCCGTGACACCTATGGGCCACCGTAGCGCCTGACTGGCTGCACATCGAATCTGATTAGCTCCTCAAATTTTTAATTATTTAGATTTTTAGACGTTTTACTCATCATTTAGCCTACAGAATACTTTTTATTTGCTGTATCTATCACCTTGGAACTATGTTGACCACTTTTTATTCAAGAACTGCGCTGTTAACGATTATTAATTCGATTCGTGTTATCCCGCGGATCGATTGCAAAATATGCAGTCGCTGAAGGCTTGTAGTATTGCGAAATCTACTCGCCGTGGTTGCAGAGCAGGAGTCTTCAAACAGCCGAGGAGTATTACATCTATTACTGGCAAAGAAAGGTATAACTACTTAAGGGTGGACCATTAGAAATCCTGGGAGGGGGAGTGGGTAGTCAAAAAAAATATTTCGTGCAAGGCTAAATGTCCCCAAAAAAATTCCTGCAAAGCACTACTTAAGGCACAAAAAAAAATTATTGCAAAGGAACCGATGCATTGTTCAATTTTTGTTTTGAAAAAATACTAGCAATTCAGTTTTACCAATTCAAAATATAGTTCTAAAGATTACCCACACAGTCTGTGTAACTGATTTTCAGGTATTTCCAGATGAAAACAACCTCCCTAACCTTCATAAAAATAGTTTAGTCACTGTTTTAATGGGAATATGAACTGGCCTTAATTACTAAAGCCTCAAATTATTCTCTGATGCCAGCAGTTTTTGCAACCGAGTTTCGTCAGGTTTCATTGAGTAAACTTCAATATCCACATTCTCAAAGATTACAGAGTCTGTGCCAGTAATTTCGAGCACATATAAATATTTTCATGTATAGTCTTGTGCAAAACATCATGGACAATGAAATCTTGGGGTATGCATTTTTGATTTGGCTTGAATGAAAGACCGGGACTATATGCATTCTAAGGCATCAAATTAAATTCCTCACATCACTGGGCTCGTTACAAAAAAACTGCGGCTCAAAGTAAATAAACAAGTCAAGGAATGTAAAGCAAATTACTATAAAGAACTATAAATGATTGACTTGCCGTAATAAGATATAATAATGGCTCTCAGCCGACCTTTATCCAATCTGAATCTGATGGAGTACAGTTAACAGAGCCAGCGTCGATCGATCAGACCTTTGTTAGCAGCAAAGTTTCAATCTCTGGTCGGCGCCATTGACATAATTACTCCAGCTAGGACAAATAACAGTGAAATTGACTTTCGCTTTTCGAACATTTCCGAGAGCTTTGTTTTTAACCAATTAAGAGGTTTGAAAACAAATAAAGTTATTGGTTTAGACCGAATCAGCTCGAGGCTACTAAATGACTCGGCTGTGTGTATGACTCCTGACCAGTTTTAACCAAACTGTTTAATCGTTCTCTGGACTCAAGTATTTTCCCAGCCATCTGGAAACAAGGAAAAGTTACCGCCGTTTAAATCCGGCGATCGCTCTGATTTTAACAATTACAGCCCTATCACAATTATATTCTACCTGCTGTAAGTAAGATTCTTGAAAGGGCTGTACATCAACAACTCTACGGCTATAATCCTCACACCTAATCAGTTTGGTTTCCGCCCGAGGTTATCTACTGAAATTGGCTTAGCACACATCACTGACAACATTCTACAACACACGGACAATGGCAAGGTGACTGGTGCAGTATTCTTAGACCTGTCCAAGGCTTTTGTGACTGTGGACCACAACCTATTGCTGACAAAGCTCAAGGCCATTGGTGCTTGCAGTGAAGTTGTAAATTGGTTTACCTCCTACCTTGATAACCGACACCACTGAGATAACTGCGATATGCGACTCTCAGTCCTTTTCGAATTCGTGCTCAGTGGGAGTTGGCGTGCCACAAGGAGTATTCTCGGTCCTCTCTTGTTCTTGGTTTACGTCAATGACCTTCCTATTACTGTAGATCATTGCCAAGTGACCATGTACGCTGATGACACCGTGATATACTGTAGCCGTCCTTCTATCAATGACATCGAACATTGCTTAAATCATGACTTGGCAAAATTGGCCTCTTGGTTTCGTCCGGGGGTTTCGTATACATCGCCTGACTTTGAATACTTCCAGAATAACTTCTAAATCTAAGTTTATGTTAATAGGTAGTCCACATAAACTGAAATCTTGCTCTAGCATCGATGTCATTATAGACAACGTGCCCCTCGAACGCTCTGACAATATCAAGTACCTCGGTATTATAATTAATAAGCATATGACTTCGCATGACCTGGTAGAGGCCTTATCTATTAAAGTAATCCAAAGGATTGGTCTGGTCAAGCGTATCAGGCACTTATTGCCCCTCGAGACACGCCTTACTTTGTATAATAGTTTAGTATGTCCACTTTTTGACTACCGCTGATGCAATATGGGGTGACAAATACAACTCAACCCTCATAGACGATCTTCAGATTTTGCAAAATAAGGCGGCCAAGATAATTCTTGAATTTACCTGGTTAAAGTTCTTCAGCACAAGCCTTGTCAAATCTCAATTGGCGAACTCGTTCCAAACGTCGTCTTGTACATCGTCATATTTTAATATATAAGTATGTTAATGGACTCATTGATTATGATTTTAAGGACGGTGCCTACTAATTACAAACCAATTTGTTTTCTAAAAATCTATATGGATTGTTTGAACCCCCTAAGGAGCTTTGAAATCCGAAGGAGCTTTGAAATCCGAAAAAAAAATATGGGGTACCCATACGTTTAAGAGAGATAATTAAGGATGAAAATCGAAAAAAGTGCTGAATCAGCATTTTTTTTTGTCCGAGAAACTATTTTTAATTCGATTAATATTTTGGGTTATCTGGCAAAATATTAGGGCAAAAAACGTTAGACATAGCGTTCTTCACAAAGGATGCCAATCAAACCATTTATTTTTCAATGATTATAATTTTTTGTACAAATTTTGCTTGTAAGCCTCATTAGTGACCACGAACAGACATATATTTTTATTGCTGAAATGGACAGCAAGTTTCAATTTTATAAAGACAAAAAATATATGTAAACGTTGTTTAGCTTCTATATTATAGATTACAAAAAGAAAAAAATGGGGGTATCCACGCGTTTTAAAACGTTATGTGGACGGTAGGCCTCTTTATGGCTAATTTTATTTTCAAAAATTGACATTTTTTACCAAGGCCTCCCTAGTAAGTCTGAAAATTGGTTTCTTTTATTGCCGATTCTGGGAGATTTTCAAGATGGCAGTGGGGAAAAGAGTCAGTCCCGTCTTCCACTTTCTTCATTGAAAATCAAACCTGTTTCTTCCTTTGTGCTCAATGAAAAATGGGTATGCATGTGAGGCCAAGAGGCTCAAACCCTGACCCTGTTTGACCCAAAATCAGAGCTCCAAAACCCTGATTGCCCCCTGTTTTGGGAAAAAAAACTGATTGCCTCTTCTTTAAATAAAAACAAATAGGCCCTGTGGCATAAATTGTTCGCCGGAAAAGGAATTAAAAACAAATTATAAATCGATATTAAAATACTTTTAATGCTTAGTATACAATGGCTGGAACATTAAAAAGCATTCCCACATCGTGTTTAAATACTTCCGTCATTAATCCACTGATTAAGCTATCATGCCTATAAGCTAATCTATTGTAGCCGAAACGAAACAAGGATATTATATGAGAACCACAAAAAAACAGTGCTATATCTATATACAATGAAACTAATATAAATACTTATATCAAAACTAATTATTGGGATTCAGGAGCTCCTGTATGTATATACATCTGATATACACCCGATCAAAAAAAAGATGACACTCCAGATTATATGTATATGTTGTGGTTGGAAATTTTTTTTGGTTCAAAATTTTTAAACTAGTTCAAAAATTTTAAACCAGTTCAAATTTTTTACACCAGTTCAAATTTTGAAAACTGGTTTATCTTTTTCAAAAGAAAAACAAATCTACCCACCCCTCCCCTGCAAAAAAAACCCCAACCTATTCCATTCCCTTTTTTCCCTTGCCCCCCTACCTACTTACCTTACTGTACCACTTACTTACCACTTTCCTCGGCGGTTACCCATCCACTCACTAACCCTGCCCGATCGGGCTTAACTTCAGCTACTCGATGATCCACTCGCCTAACGCAATGCGCCACAGAAGTAATCGTTGATTAATTGAACACCACCGTATATTCTATAAGTGCTAGTCGTTGAAGCCAGTCCCTCTCATTATGCTAATTTGTTTCCAGTCTCTTAAATTTATACGCGAATGCGCACCGGATTCTTCAAAGATGGCCGATGAACCGTGCGTAAGTAAAGAGGTATGATGCCATAAACGACTTATAATCCAAACAAAAAAAACATTTAAAAACACCCTAACCGTCAACAACGGGTGCTCACTAATTTAGGGTGTTTAGAGCTATAGTCACTACACTTAGAACTAGATTACTGAACAACTCAGAATAATAATGCTTCTTCATTGGTCCCGTGAACTAATACAAACCCTACCCCTACATTTAAAAATACCCTAACCGTCAACAACGGATGCTCACTAATTTGGGTGTTTAGAGCTATAGTCAGACTACACTTAGAACTAGATCACTGAACAACTAAGAATAATAATGCTTCTTCGATGGTCCTGTGAACTAATACAAACCCTACCCCTACATTTAAAAATACCCTAACCGTCAACAACGGATGCTCACTAATTTAGGGTGTTTAGAACTATAGTCACTACACTTAGAACTACTGATCACTGAACAACTCAGAATAATAATGCTTCTTCGATGGTCCTGTGAACCGGCGTGTCTAAAACGCAGGTAACGGGTAGCGGGTAGCGGGTAGCGGGTAGCGGGTAGCGGGTAGCGGGTAACGGGTAGCGGTTAGCGGGTAACGGGTAGCGGGTAACGGATAGTTTTTTTTGTACAAAAATATTATCTGGCACCCGTTTACGGTGTGTACACAGGTATCCCAGGCTCATTATGCGTAAAACGGTTATTTCCCGAATATTTGAAATTACAATAAATGTATGGAGTTTTAGCTCGCATGCCCGTTTGCTCTAAAATAAATTTCAATAAATCGTCAAAATATTCTTACCTGTCTCTTGTGTATTCCTTTCAGTTTCTGTGGAGTTTCAAGCCATTCCGTTCAATATTGAGTGAGTTACAGGAATTTTCCTTCCCTTCGAATTCCCACAAAAATCCCGTACATCGCCAAAATTCCTTCAAATAACGGTTGCCCAAACACAGTTCCTTCATCACACTCAGCTTCCCTTTCACTGGTTTACTTTAACGGGAGAAAAATGCCACGTAGTTTGCAGTTTTCGAGTTTCGCGGATGTCCTGCAACGGGTTCAGACCTACCGTGGCCCATAGGGGACATGCGAGATGCGAGATGCGAGATGCCAGATGCGAGATGCGAGATGCCAGATGCGAGATGCGAGATGCGAGATGCGAGATGCGAGATGCCAGGGGGATTGCGGTCAGCGGTACTATACATAAGAACTACTTATACGTCACCTGGCCTTGCAAACCATGGCGGCTCGAAGCCTAGCCTGATTTTTCAGACGGTCAGCGGTCTTCCGCTTCACTTCACCCCTTTCTCCCGTCTGATAAACCTTGTCAGAATGCGTGTTCTTCTTTGTCTGATTTCCAACCAATCAGAGCGAAGCTTTTACTTTTCACAAACTCAGGTATGCAAAGAATTTGAAAGTGCTTTTCAAGATGTCTCCTAGAATGTTGGCATTTAGAAGACCAAATATTTCATGAAATGTAATGATTTTTTTACAGCAGTGAACACACATACTGAGTATGTCATGGTAATAGTTTCACGACATTTGGGCAGTTATTTATGTTTGTAAAATTTTTAACACACTTTATTTTGACAATTTTGCTGTCCTGAAAGCTGAAATATCTTAGCTTTTTCGCCTTAAGAAGACTAAATCTTTCATGGAATGGCATGAAATTTTTACAAGAGTGAACACATATAGTGAATATGTCATGGTAAACGTTGGATTACATTTGCCTAAATATTTATGTTATCAGAATTTTGAACAGTCTTGATTTTGACAAGTACAACAAATCCGGTAGTTAGATCAGTGTTGTGACCATGCGCTTGAAATATTGTACGGTAAATCCTATTTAAAAAGTTCCTGCTGCCCAAAAAACCATAGCAGCTCAAACAGGATATGGTTAGGGTTAGTTCTGAGAAATCGACATAAGTTTGAAGCTGTAAAACATAAGAATTCTGCAGTGCAGGAAAGTGCGTGATTCTGGCGAGCCGTACTAGAAGGCTACATAATTTCTCCTCTCGATTCTCTACCTGGTCGTCGCCTATAGATGCAGCTGTGATGGCCAAGGTCCTTCCGGGAAACGAGTGGTAATATTGCCTTTCGCTGTTCGGGAAATAATTCAGAAATGCCGAAAGTTTCGCACGCTTTCTCCAAAGCCATATCAAGCCCGTTCGTATCGTCCGCCATTTGGCTTGTCCTTCATGCAGGCTCCACTTGACATTCCACACATACCTCAGTTCTCTAAAAATAAAACCTTCGCTCTGATTGGTCGAAATGAAATGACGTCAGGAACACGGTCTCTGCCAAAGTTCATCAGACTGGGAGGTGGGAGGAAGTGAGCGGACGACCTCGACAGTCTGATAATCAGGCTACTCGAAGCCTGGAGGCTGAAGAAAACAAGGTAAATCAAGCAATAATTCGCTATTTGTAAGCAAACCTCCACAACAATGTAGGTATTTATTGCGAAGCCATGGACCGGTAGGCCATTTTTCCTTAATGATTCTAGATTTATGGCAATTCTCGAGCATCTGAAGGTGAACCTGTCGAGTCGGTAGATCCCGACTTTTTCCCGTACCTATGAAAGGCTATATTACGTCTTACGCTGCTTATTTCTAAAACGCCAAGTATATATCCTTGTTGTATTCGAGAGATTATTTCAAGATTTCGCGATATAAGCTTACGAGCAATGAGCGAAAAACACCTCGGAATTCTAGACTGACTAGCTAGAGACTTTGTAGAGTAGATAATATTATACAAATGTAACAGCCTCTACTGGCTCTAGTCTAGGGAACAAATTTGCCTTTTCACGAACCACGTACTTCCGAAAATCCTAGCCTTCCTTTTATTAGCTGTTTTGAGCCGAGAAACGACATTGCATGTACACGATTTACCCAGTTCGAAAACATTAGTCATTGAAATTGAAAGTTACGTGCAATACACAATGACATGTGTCTAAATCTACTCGAGTCAATTAATGAATTATAAATCGTAGAATACGTTTTACAATTCTTATTACATCCAACATAATAATTCCTTTTTGTCCGCACTATTTGGCAAAAATGTTGGCACTATTTTCTTTTTTTTCTGCACTCTATCAGATGCCCTGGTATAATGACCCACCCTGGTTAAATAAAGTATTACCTTCCTTTAAATGCCCACCATTGAATAAGTGCCCTGCTCCCCTTCCCCCAAGTGAAAATAGACAATATATTAAATATAAATATATCAATATAAATTTAATTCAAATTGTCTTTAATGCATCTAGTGGCTATTTTGTCTCATCAGTTCTTATAATAACAAATAAATTGTGCACCCATACTGGCATTTACAGTGGGATCCCAATAACACGAACCCTCGATATAACTCGAAACTCCTGAATTAACTCGAACCAATTTTCATTTCCTCTGGAGGTTCAAGTTACCGGGATTCCATTGTATGTGCTTTCTATGAATTTTCCTATATGACTTAAATAATATGTGAACAAAAATAATCAAAGTTTTTCAATTATAATTTCCACAATACAAGTTTTGTTTAATACTGACCTTGATTGTAACTTTAAAAGAAACATGGATTTGTAAATTCTCATGGATTTTCCCAGTTCAGAAATGTTTTATGTCTTATGCACAAATGGCAGCAATGTGTCTGTATATGTGTCACTGCAGGAGACATTGTGTCCACAACAATGTGTCCCAGTTTAGCACTGGCTTTAAATAAGATTAAAGTTGGAGAGCTGACTTTTTTTAATTTCATAGACATTTTAAACAACATTTAAGAAGTGATTTTACAAGGATAATGAGGGGTTTGCATGTGGTATTTCTTGAATTACAACGGTGCAGCATTTTGTTTGAATTGAATGTAGTTTTGAAATTTTCCTGTGTGTACAATGTTTTTGTTAAATATGTGCACTATACTATAATTACAAGACATAATATGTATTAATCTGATGCCCCTATTTTTTCTAGGTGGTAGCCTTCCTTCAGCAAAAAGGAGTTGAGGATAATGTTATTCAAAATTTTGTTTCTGAAAAGGTATTGAACAATAATATTCTGTCTGGTTATGTTGTTATTACAAATATTATATGCAAATTGAATTTTGCCTGTTATCCTACTCATATCTGAAGTACTGCACTGGCTATATTTATCAGATCAGCAAAACAACAGTCTACACAGAAAAGCACAAGATTTTCTTAATTACTGCTCACTTTAGTAATGTGTTTCAGCTATTATAAGTAACGTTAGCACATCACGTGGTGTATTAGTTATTTAAATTGCCCCATGAGCTGAGGAAGGACTTGTGGAAGTCTTTTACAATCTTCCTGAGGCTTGAGGGAGGGGCAATTTAATTTACTGATCATGAAATGTGGTGGTATTGGACAGGAAAACAATATGTCCAAAAGAAAGCAGCCCAAGGTGGTGGAAGCAGGGAATATCATGTTCATAAAAATGCATCCAAGGAAGATTGTATCAAAATAGCAAAAACGTTTTATTTTCCTGGAGGCATAAGCCCTGAAGGTCATGAGTATGAAATGGAGTTCAACCTTGGCACTTTCTGTGGTGAAGTAGTGGATGACCTATGTGACAGTGAGGGGCACTCATTTGAGTTTAGTGCAGAAATGTACAAGACCACCACTGGGTGTACAAGGCCTCGGTTATACTTGTTAACTCGACCAAAAAGGTATGTTAATATGTAACATTTATTTGCTATATTCATAAAATTCGAGAGCTTTCTTTTCAGCCCACAATAATATTTTAAGCCTATCACATTTACAGTTATCAACTGAGATCATCTAGCATTTTTCAGCCAGTCATTAATCAAGATTGCGAATAAAAGATATCTGCAATGTCTGTGTATTAGCCAATCAAACGCAATATTGTTTTGAACTTTTTCTGTTTTGGTCATTTTTCTCGAGTTTATAATGAAAAATAAACACTGGGTTAGTGTAAGTTAAAAGTAAAACATTGTAGGTGTTTGGTAGCACCAAAAGTTTAGAGTTATAACAAGAACTGCAGCTACACTTGCACCATTAAGAGGGGATTAATGTTAGATTTTGAGATAATTGAGGGGTAATTGGAGAAATAAAATAATATAAAAAATAACATGGAGCCAAAAATCATGACTCCACTTGAGAGCACATTAGATTGATAGCAGACAGTTTTGCCTGCCCATTAAATATTAACTACAAACCCTAATTTTCAATTAAAATGTCACATTTTACCAAAAAATATTAATTCCCCCACCCCTTTTCTTTTCCCCACATCACTCTAAAATCCTCAAAATATTATACACTATTCAAGTAATGCTCCTCTATACGATGAATGGAGCATATTTTTGATCTTTTAGATTCTCAAAGAATTTTGAACAAATGTGCAAGACTGTAATCCCGGACCTCATTAAGGCCCATGATTGCTGGTGTCACAATATTCAATTTTGTTCAAGCACATGTACATTGTATGTTTGCTTTATTGTTTATTATATTTCCTGGTATTAGTAATTTATTTTATAAAGTCACTTGATTGATGACATAACACAAGACAGGTGTTGTTTGTTTTAAAATTGCAGCGACTAAACTGTTCCATTAATGATAGTGATGTCCCAAGCAACAAAACATGAATAAAATACCTAGTCGTATTTGTCACATTACAATATTATCTCCAAAAGTGGTCATGACAAATTATGTCAAGGCTGGGTTAACATGCTATGATAACTTGAATTTTCTGTTTTTGTAATTTTTTAGGACATCAGAAGAGAATGACTCGGCCAATGTCAGCATCGTCGATGATACCGAATTTGAACGATCGGTGTTCGACTATGAGCCAGATCTCCCAGCAGCAGAACAAACAAGGTTAGGCTAACACGCTATGATATAATGAGTAGTGACAAAGTGAAACATCCGCTACATTCAGTTTCCCCACAACCACAATAGGGTCGTTCTTGCTTTGCAATCCATGACCCCAAAACGGAACAAACTTGAATAAGCAAACATACGAAACAACTGTGGTTGGTCAACAGGGCCATAGCACACATAATTCCAATTTTAATTTTCTGTTTTTGTCAATTTTTTAGGACATCGATATCTGAACTCCCAGCAGCAGAACCAGCACTATGCACTCCAGGGTCTGCTCCTCTGATAGGAACATCAGAGGAACGACAAGAGATCTTTAACGATATCCATAAACAGTTGCAAGAATCGAGGATTATGGACAAGAAGAAAGAAGAGCAGCAAAAGAAAGAGTGCAGGCAACAGTATCAGCTGCAACAGCTACAGGAATCCAGGCGTAGACGGGTTCTTCCGGAGCCTTTGATAGGAGAGCCAGTCGTATCAGTACGTGTACGCCACATAGAGATGGGGATTGTGGTCAGAAAGTTTAGCCCTCAATCGACTATGCAAGCAGTATACGACTGGATAGGCTCGATGGCCTCGACTCCCATGTTCTTCTGCTTCGCTCATATCCCAATCAAACACTGTATCCTGAGAATAGGGTGCTTGGGTCAGAGGTGCTGAACATGACATTCAGAGACAAACCCTTGCCTCTATGCAATGACGACGACGTGGTCACTTTTGATGGTCGACAACGTGAACTTGATTTAGATGATACCATTCCCGAGGACAGATTTATGGACTCGATGGGAATCGAACCAGTTCAAACAATTCCTCCTTCTGTACTTTTGGAAGAAGATACTCCTCTCACAGAGGAGGAAGAAAGAGCATTGAAGCCCTTTGGTATGTTAAGTAGTAAGAGAGAGAAAGAGTTGGCAAAGCTCGTCTCACAAACGTTTGCGACCATTGACAGATCAAATATTGTAGAGGAGATGATGGACTTATATAAAGATGAGTCTATTACTAAAACAAAACTAGTCAGAAACTTAGCCATGTCTGCATCTGGGAACGGCGTACAAAGAGAACTATTTTCTCTCTTTTGGGATGCGTTCTTAATTAGTAATGGAGAAGAGAGTAGAGAAGTGTGTTTGCCGTTCGGACCGGATATGCCTTTGGAAAGGTACGAAATTCTCGGAAGAATTCTTTATCATGGGTTTATTCTAACAGGGATTTTCCCCGTAAGATTATCCAGGGCAACAATTCATTGCACATTGTTTAACAATGCAACTGTACAGTGCATGACAGACTCTTTCCTGAATGTTCTCCCTCCAAGACAACGGGATGTTATTTCCGATGCTCTCACTTCTGGTTGTTCTGTGAGCCAGTCCTTCCCTGCAAACGATGTAAGTGACATCCTGGAAGACTACGGCATCAGAAGATGGCCATCTTCTGACAACATTCATAGCATAGTGCATGAAGTTGCTACCCACATATTCATGTCCAAGCCTGTTGCTGCCTTGCAAAGGCTGAAGGGGGGTATGGGACCATTTTGGGAGATTGTGACTCCTGATGAGATCGATGGTATTTATCAGCTGTCGCAGCCCACATCTCGTCGAGTTATCAATGCTCTCAGTACGAGTCCAGATAATAAGAAAGAAGAATCAATAATCAGATGGCTCAAGATGTATTTGAGAGAATGCCACGAAAAGATGCTTCGTAGATTCCTCTGGTTTTGTACAGCATCCGACTCCCTTTCACCAGGTGATGGAATAAGGGTTCAGTTTGAGGCCATGTCGGAGACCGCTATGAGACCCAAGGCTCGCACCTGCTTTCGTGTATTGATACTTCCGATCAATTATAAGTCATATCCTATGCTGCAGTCAAACCTGGATGCATACTTAACTATCCTTGAAGGATGGGACTTGCAAGACTTTTAACATTCAAATACCAATATATGCAAATTGAAAACAGTGAGGTTATGCAAAAAAACAATAGAAAACATTGAACGTTTTTAATAGCCGTTTCTTGTTAGGTAAATTGACAAAACACACTGTCTTTCATTTGTTATTTCATCAAACTTGTTAATGTTGTATGAAGCCACATCCGTTATATGATCGTCACCGCGAGGTTCTCGGGAATATCCTTAGTGTTCCAAGCGAACGCATATAGAACGTTGACTATTCTACAAAAAAATAGCCATACGAGTTTTGTTTGTTAGATTTTGGCAATTTTATTGATCAGGTTCTCATTTTAGGACAGTTCGAGTTCGCATACGCTGACTCAGTATAGCATTTAGAGTTATTTTACTTCACCCATGTCATAGTCTATGTCTAATAGTCGAACGAAAACAAAATTAGGATGTACTAATGTCTATTGGTCTAATATCTATTTCACGGGTTAAATAAAATCACTCATTTGACATAGGTGTAAAGAAGAACAAGCACTACTAATGAGTAACACACTACTGAGTCTGCGTATGCTGTTGGTGGATGTGCGTAGTGTGCACCAGCTCTTAGGGGACATTTTTCGGTTTAACAACCATGGTGATAATTGCATTGTTACACATTCGCGTAATGATCTGGCACTGAATTTAAAATGAATGCAAATAAACATGGCGCCACATTAAGCACGTGTCTGGCTCGCCTCATATAAACGGCCACATTCAGTCGTCATAGACGATTTCGCTTTAAGTAACACGCCAAGCAGTGGCATTTTCAGTTTCAAACAAAGAAAATTAACCATGTTACATAATTTTATAATCATTTGCGCCCACTTCTCACACCAATTCAGTGTGTGACAATGTTGTCCTAATTCAGATCACATGACTACACGCTTGAGCAGCACTTGTTTGTTTTCAGTATCGCAAGAGAAATTGAATACATTTTGGGATCTTGAAAACAAAAGAGCTATTAATCATCCAGATATACTGTTTGTCACGCTGAATTTGGAAAACATTGTGACAGACTGAATCGGTCTATTGACAAACGAGAGTCGGGGAGAGAGTATTCTTCCAGTTTAATACTTGCCATCACGTTCATTAATGATTAAAGTTGATATGTTGGATTGATTGTTCGTTCACTTGGAGCAAGACCCGTGTTCATGATAATTACCTTCACTATAACGTTAAACCAATGTTAGACCAATGCTTCAGTTAAATGTATAAGATTAACGTACAGTTCTTCAGCCTCCGAGATGTCATTTGGCATTCGCAAATTGTTTTCTTCCATAAGCATCTTGAACACATCAGAGAACTCTACTGCACACCCAAATTCATTCGGTTTCTTGCACAATAATTCCTCGGCAACAGCTACATCGTCCATGTCAGTGTGACTTTTGTAATCTTGTGCTCCTAACGCCAAAAGAAAATTAACTGAATGATCAGTGTCTGAGAGGATCAAGCTAAGGTCTGGGGAAAACGCTTGCTGCTGTTGCGTATCGCGGTTATTTATTTTAGATTCAGGTCAAACTAGTGCACAATCGAAAATACATTAAATTAATTGTATGTTGTCGGGTTCCACCCATACATACAGGCAGACATACAGTAGGCGTCGTTTTGGTTTGGAGAAACGAGCACTAAAGATTTGTTAAACGAAGGTCGATCATAGAAAATAATGCTGTTTATACATTATAGGATAGTAAACTGGTTTCCACCTTTGTTTTCGCCTAAATTACCTCGTAACTCTGGAAGAGTGTACAATACATCCGGCCTTCCGGGTGGAGTTTCTTGGTTTGGATAAGGTCTAATTCTGTGGGTGTTCCAATGCTTTACCACTCTGTTGAGTTCCTCTTGAATTATACCCTGGAAACAGAACTTGAGGCTGGAACTGCATGAAAACAAGAACATATTTGATAGGTTGATTATGGTATGATTATGCATAATACCATAAACCCTTTTTTACAAAGTAATCTTTAACTGTAAATTTGTCTAGCATTTCCGTACCCCAGAGGTAATCAGCAAACTAAACTATAGCGATACTTCGCGTGTCGTCGGGTCATCCATTGTTATTAATGTGCCAACCAGAGATTACAGAGATCGATTGGTTCTTGAAACAAAACGGGCTTTTCAAATCGTGGTTGATGGAATATCATTTGAATAACAATGTTTACACACTTGAAGTAGAGTGGTTTTCATTTGACTGTCGAAAAACTAAACTCAAGTAGTTCACAATCAGTCAACCAGAGAAGCGAACAATCACAAGTTACTGCTAAATGGCTTACCCTGTGAACCAATTACAGAGGAGCAAAGTAGAACTAAATGGCAAACGTGTGTTTGGTCTAACTTGAGAGTCTGATCGGTTGGCTGTTTTTCTCAGCCAATGGGAGAGCTTATAGTAAACTCAAAAGGAAATTACCTCCGACGACAGTCATTTGAAAACCGTTCTGTCGCTATCAGGAACACTTACCATTGTAGTAAGTCGTTCTCATCGAGAAGCCCACTATCCCTGAAGTCTTTAAGGTAAGTAATCCAAAAATCAGAATTACTTTTTCTCAATTGAGACCACCAAGCTTCTATTCTCTGTATGAGTAAAAATTCAAGAATTGCTTGGTTAAGCTTAAGGTCCAGTATTTCTAAGCATGAGCTTTCCCATAATTCATTGCTTATTGAAGCTTCCCTTTGTGGTATTTGCCAACATTGCTCTCTTCCTCGATTTTTACTGTTTCTTTTTGTTTTGATTCGGATGTCGGATTGACAAAATTCTGGCTTTACAGCCGACTCTGTTGATTTTAAGATATACTGGCAATAAAACAAAAATTCGGTGACCACCTTCACTTCTCTTTCAAGCCAGTTAGTGAGACGTACATTAAATCTATCCTAAACGACATCAAACCAAACAAAGCCACTGGCCCTGACTTCATTTCTCCTCGACTTCTGAAGTTCTCAGCACCAGCCATTATATGCCCTCTCACCAAATTAATAAACTCGTGTATCACCACCAAGTCATGGCCCATACAATGGAAAGTGTCTAACATCTCACCAATCTACAAGAAAGACAGTGAAACAATCAAAAGTAATACCGCCCAATCTCGGTTCTCACAGCCCTCTCCAAAGTCTTTGAAAAGGTCCAGTTTGACCAACTATATGAATATTCCCTTGGTTTCCTGAGTGATAACCTATCAGGTTTTCTGAGGGGCCACTCATGCTCTACTGCTCTTCTGAAGATGTCTGAAGACTTTCGAAGTGCTCTTGATTTAAAGGAAAACACGGCGGCCATAACCATAGACCTGTCAAAGGCATTTGACTCTGTCTGTCATAGCCTTTTACTGGCAAAACTTGAGGCTTATGGCCTCTCCGAAGACGCTGTTCAACTGCTTTGCTCCTACCTATCTGAGAGAAGACAACGAGTAAAAATTGGCAACGATTACTCAGAATGGATGAACGTTAAGCATGGAGTACTTCAAGGCTCCATCCTGGGCCCCCTCTTGTTTAACATATTTATTAATGATCTTAACTTTGCAGCTCTCAACACCTCGCTGAGGTTATATGCAGATGACACAACCGAATATGCATCACACGCAAGTCCTGATATATTACAAGCATACCTGCAAACAGATCTTAATATACTTGTCGCGTGGTTTAATCAAAACTTTCTATTAGTGAATAATACAAAGACACAGACCATTATTCTAGGCAAATCTAGTATGCCACTTCAACTTATGATGGACAACAACAAACTTGAAACTGTTAACGAAATTAAGCTACTTGGCTTCATAATTGACAAATCCCTTTCTTTCAAGCAACATGTTAAAGAAATATGTAGAAAAGTTCACGCGAAAGTCTCTATCATGAGACGTATCCGTAAAATGATCCCTACTGACCTAATGCTAAAAGTTCACAAAGCCTTCATCCTATCCCAGTTCGAATACTGTTCTCAGCTATTAATTGGTATCAGTAATAACCTATCCCAGAAACTAGAATTAACTAACGCCTATGCTCTCAGAACAATACTCAATATGCCCAAAAGTACGTCCTATGACGATCTATTAAAGTTAGCGTCAATTAATACACTAGAGCATCGCCGTTGTGTACAGGCACTTGTGCTAGTCTACAAATGTATTTATAATCTAGCACCTCTGTACATTACTGAGATGTTCTCATTACGTGTACTAGATAACTATAATCTTAGAGGTCACTTGAAGCTTAAACTTCCTACAATAACTTCATCTTACAGGCAGCACTCCTTTACCTATACAGCTTCTAAATTATGGAATAATCTACCAGATAGTGTCAGAAGAATAGAATCTCTACCAGTCTTTAAAAGTAAACTTCAAAGTATGCCCATTTCGTCTTCACTTAACTGCAACTGTCACATATGTAAATAGCATTATCCAATATCACATATACATATATATATATATATATTAAGTCTTAATTTAGAGTATTTATTGCTATTATCATTATATTAACTAAAACCTTATCTGTAGTATGATCATTATTAGTATTATAGCATTGTAACTTATTCCACTCATGTATGTCTTTTTATGCTTTTACTGCAACCATCATTTGTATACAGTTTAATCTTGTAATATTGCACGCTCACGTTTAAAAGAGCCTCTGTGCTCAACCTGTGATACGTGGTTAAATAAATTACTACTTACTACTACTATATCAAAGTTGTTGATCTGAAACCACCGTACCATGTGACGCCGATGTCAACTGGAAAATTAGGAATTGGAGTGGATTTGGCATGGACTGATGGATTGTGGAATTATGACAAAAACCTGGCTTTACTGGCAACTTTGTTCTAATAAGAAATATATTATTGTAGGGGTGGATGATTCAGATTATGGCTCTGTCTCTCAGATCTGATGTTTTCGTATGGATGAATAAAATAATGTTATGCAAATTATTATGATTGGGTGTCCACCGATTTGTAACATCAGGCTAACTCTGATCTAGGACAACAGAGGTGATTCCCAGAATTTAAAATACGTACTTGATTTGCAAAATATTTTCCATACTGGAAACTGTTCATTGCTCACACTTACTGGAAATAGCTGAAAACAGGATGGACACTTGATACCCTGGCTCTGCTCAGCATTTTCCCGTCTACCACTACTTGGGCCTTCAGTGTTGATCGGTAATATTGATTACTTCGATCGGATCCGGCTTCTCGATATCGACTGCTGCTCGTAGATGTGGAAGCTTGTCGATGAACAACTGTTGATCTCACTCTTCAGATTCTTTGCATCATCATGTAACATGCTGCGCTCTAACTCAATGTGATCATGATCAGTGTCTTCAGTGGCTTCATTTTCACCCGCATGTCTTCAGAACATGGCATTTCAGCCAAAAGATAGTCGTTCTTTGTACTTATGAATAGTGTCATTCTATTATAGTTTTTCCCGACTTCATTCCTGTACTTCTGCAGAACAAATTCTTCCGTGGTTCCAGGTAGAGTGACTACCTCGCTGCCATCTGGGTACATTAAAACTTATTCAAAGCCGTCGTGGATGGTCTTGTCATGGTTACAATGCTTTTGCACGGCCTTTTCCTTTATAATGCTTCCATTTGCTGGAAGTGTTTTTCAGGATACCATTACAATATTTCATAAACCAATATTAATGCTAACATCTTTGCTACTTGCCTTCGAGTTCGAACTTCTCTTGGTCCCAATCCCGGCCGTCTTGGTGTACTTCGCTTTTGGTTCACACTCGAACGTGTTTCGCTCTCTTTACGCCGTTTATACTCATCGTACCCTACACTTTCAGATGCAGTCGAGAAACTAGCTGAGGAACTAGCAATTTGAACAATACTTTGTTGTTTCAATAGCTTTCGTACCACAACGACTGCAAAACACGACGGCCATTCTCACTGTGGCATAAGCAATGCACTGCATGCAAATTAAGCAGGAAACGGCGCAAAAATAACAAGTTAGAACCCAGACACCGTTGTCGTTGCGTTGTGGATTTTTTGTTTGCGTTGTTTTTTGTTTGCGTTGTGTTTTTTTGTTTTGCGTTGTGTTTTTTGTTTGCGTTGTGCTTTTTGTTTGCGTTGTGTTTTTTTTGTTTGCGCCTTGTTTTTTGTTTGCGTTGTGTTTTTTGTTTGCGTTGTGCTTTTTGTTTGCGTTGTGCTTTTTGTTTGCGTTGTGTTTTTTTGTTTGCGCCTTGTTTTTTGTTTGCGTTGTGTTTTTTGTTTGCGTTGTGATTTTTTTTGTTTGAGTTGTGGTTTCTTTTTTGTTTATGCTACATCTTTTTTTTGTGTTGAGCCTTCTGGGTCACCGTACGTCGGGGTAGACGTGAAGATCTCAACAGATATTGACATTCCTAAGGAAGTGGTTCCTATTTCACCAGATCTAGAGTAAATACGTCTGGACAGATGAATGGAGATTAGCCGGGAGATTAGTCATGGTTCAGTTCGGCTGCGACGCAGGCAATTCATATTCGAGCAATTATATATATATTGTTAATCTAGCATCATTTCTTTGTTACGGTTTGAGTATAGAGGCCTTTTTATTGAACTTGTTGAAATCATTCAGAGCCAGGAGTTTAAGGGTCAAACCCCGAAATCATACACAGGCCTTGTAATCCCGTTGAATATTAAATGCCCTGGAAGCATGATATCCTCCCGGGGATATCCTGAACTCTTAAACTCGTCGTACGCGTCTATTCGACACTTAGATTCGGGATTAGATTCATTCTTAATCATGCAGAGGACCAGATTACTTTCAAAACACGGCCAGATATATACCCCAGCCGGTATACCGCGTACCGGGATTGCACGCAAAATACGGAACATTTCAAGTCGGGACGTGGCATTGGGTAAACAAATCAGCAGATGAAGTACATAGATAAGTACTGAAGTACGAATTAGCGGCGTCACGATGTCTGGGGCCTCAGTGCTTGCATGTCCAGGCGATCAAAATGCCGCAACAGATTTTTTTTTTTACCATAGTAGCTAAGAAAAACTGAACCCTAACTGCCTAAAACATACTGAACCCCGACCCTGACTGCCCAAAATTAATCTCAAATCCTGACCCTGATCTGCCCAAATCAGGTCAAAACCCTGACCCTACCTGCCCAAACTGAGCTCAAAACCCTGACCCACCCGGGCGGCACATACATAATACGTCACAAACAGGAATACCCCCTCCCCCCCCTCCCCCCGGGCTGGTTGAGTTCCAGTGAGTCTGACAAACAAATTACTCGCGACGTATGTCCTAATGGGTATGAGTTTTACAACGTTCCTAGAGGTTGTAGAGGTGGGGGAGTAGCGCTAGTCTACAAGAAACTGTTAAGATTCCAAAATCAATCTCGTATCAAGGAGAAGTTCAAATCGTTTGAGTTTAACGACCTACTTATGAAATACTCGTCCTCTAGCCTGCGTGTTGTAATTGTTTATCGCGGCATGGTGCTCTGGTGTCTCAGCGTGTTGCGGGGTCCCTTCCGTAGTACCTGAGGGTTGCGAGCTACTCGGGTTAACATTTGGCATTTTAGTGATTTTAGTTGCTTTAGTGGTCTTCGTAATGTGAGAGGCTGTAGCAGTCTTCGTGATTTGAGCGGCTTTAGTAGTCTTCGTGATTTGAGCGACTTTAGTAGTCTTCGTACTGGACACAGATGTGGGCTCCGGAACTACAGCTGTTGGTACAGTTTTAGGCTTAGCTAGAAGCTTCTTCGCGTGGCTACGGGTAAGCACTTTGAAATTAAAACCGCGAACGCGGACTAGCCGAGTTTAGAACAGAAATATAAGCAGCAGCAACTTAACAACGTAGCAAAACATAACTTAACGAAATCGTTATTAATACTACTGAACATTAAAACAATCTATTAATGAGAATAAAACAAACAGATGGAACACATGGCACAGTGACATCGAGAATAACTTTGCAACGATGGTACATGCATTTAACACAACGTAATATACTTTGGCTGATGCCCCAGTAACCGGATTGAAGAAAAAAAAAATCGATTACATACGTGAATTCAATTTCCCTTTGCTGGCTCGGAATCCCGGACCCAACGCTCCGGAAGACCCGTCCTAACGAGACCAATTACTAGGATTATCCACCAATTTGTAGCGAGAGATTTACCAGGATATTTTACCCAAAGTGGATTTATTCGCTTGTGGACGGGCCAAGAAGTACAAGTGGTAACAACCAAAAAGCAAGATCTCGTTAATCTTCCTCTTTCCTATACGAATCTATCGAGTGTTTATGTAGCCAATACCTGCATCTAAGTTGCATCATATGGCCACCCGTGAAGCAATGTCTACCAGCAGCAAGCGAGAGATTAATAAGAACCGAAAGATTAAGCGAAAGCCTAAAATAAACAATGATCGTATCGATATTTTGCCGGACAATTAGGCTCAAGGCAATTTTGCTACTAAAACTACGCCAATCTGTCTAAATACCTAGCCGTACTAGAACTGGGAACTAACTAGTTTTGAGGTAATTTGTGAGCTTAACTGACTGTTGTGAATGTACGCTTGCTTGTGGCAGACACATCCGTCATAGCACTAAAATATTGACAATGCACAACGAGTAATACTTCACACTTGCGTGATCTCGCTACACAGAGAGAGAGAAATCCCCCAAAAGCTAAAGTAACATAACACTAAGGGCTTGTTTTAAAATTGATTGTCTAGCTAGTAATTCCAATAGCTTAATTAGCAGCGATAAAACAAGACATAAAACTAATCTACTGAAATCAACTCTTCTAATTCTAGCTCTTATGGCCAGATCTACAAAACGGACATTTCTTCTAAATTTCCTTCGTAGCAACAGTGTAATATGGTCAATAAGTGTATTTTTGATGCAAAAATGGGCTACTATTCAGCTATCATTGAGGACAATCAATCTGATCCCAAAAACCTATTTTCTAATTTTGACAAGCTGCTTCACCGGAAGGCTGAGAGGAAATTGCCCCATTGTGGTGATGATGAAACATTAGCAAATGCTTTTGCTCACTTTTTTACAGAGAAGATTGTAATTATACGAAATGACTTACAGGCCAGAAGGGACGTTGTAAATGATCCCCTTCCCGTGTTGAACACCTATTCTGGTGTTAAATTTGAGACATTTAAGCTTGTCACGACTGAGGGACTGTCAAATCTTATCAGTACTTCATGTTTGAAATCTTGTGCCCTTGATCCAAACCCGGCATCAGTTCTAAAGGGTTGTTTTGATTCGCTATTGCCGTTTGTCACCAGGGCTGTGAATTTTTCACTAGAACATGGCGTATGCCCCGACGTCTTGAAGGAAGCTATGCTCAAACCGTCACTCAAAAAGCCCTCCCTTGATCATGAAGTTTTCAAAAATTACAGACCAATATCGAACTTAGTGTTCCTCTCTAAGTCTTGTGAAAAAGTGGTTGCATCTCAACTTAACTGTCATTTGAGTGACAACAATATTGAAGAACTTTTTCAGTCTGCCTACAAATTTGGACACAGCACTGAATCTGCGCTCATCAGGGTCCAAAATGATGTTCTTTGCGCCAGTGATGAGGATAGATGTGTTATTCTGATGTTATTGGATCTCTCGGCAGCCTTTGACACGGTCGACCATCATATTCTGTTGTCTAGGCTGTCTGAGTGCGCCGGGATAGAAGGCACGGTACACGCATGGTTTACGTCATATTTGTCTGGTCGAAAGCAGTTCGTTTGCATTGAGAACGCAAGATCTTCAAGTCGTCCTTTGATCTGTGGTGTCCCACAGGTCGGTCCTTGGACCAATCTTATATCTCATCTACACCGCCCCTCTTGGTGACATAATGCGTCGCCATGGTATCTCTTATCACATGTATGCCGATGACACACAAATATATCTCACCTTCAAGTCATCTATGTTGGCGTATGGAGCAGTCTCGTGCTAGAATTGAAGCCTGTTTACGTGACATAAATTGCTGTTGCTGTTTAACAATCTTAAGCTAAACAACGATAAGACAGAACTATTGGTTCTACACTCGAAGTATCGCGCCCTGCCATCATTAGAGTCTGTTGCCGTTGGGGACGTCCTGGTTCCGCCTACTCACGCTGCACGGAACATTGGTGTTGTTTTTGACAGCACTATGAATATTGACACACATAAATGTCGGCTTTTTTTGTGTCCAGATTTGTCGGCTTTTTACCACATCAGGAATATTTCTCAAGTTAGGATACACAGCTGTAATGCGCTTCTGTATGGTCTACCAAGCTACTTAATTCAGCGGTTGCAGTACGTACTAAACTCTGCTGCTAGGCTTGTCTCGTTAACACGAAAAGCTGAACATATTACGCCAATATTAATTCAACTACATTGGCTCCCAGTAGAGCAACGCATTATTTTTAAGATCCTGCTGTATACGTACAAGATAATTAATGGTATGGCGCCATCATATCTTAGTGAGCTCATAACTCCTTATGTTCCTCGGCGCGCTCTTAGATCTGCGGATAAATTGCTACTACAGCGCCCACCTTCAGGCTGAAATCGTACGGCCTCAGGGCATTTTCGGTGTGTGCGCCTAGTCTTTGGAATACGCTTCCACATGAAATCAAGAGTAGCCCTTCCATTTCTATTTTTAAGTGCAAACTTAAGACTCACCTTTTTAAACTAGCTTATTGCTGATTCTTTTATGCATAACTTTTTATAATCCTAGATTAGTAATTATTATTTTTATTTATTTTAACATTATGTTGCGTTGTATATAGTTTCATATATATATCTAGTTGTAGATTTCTACTTGATGTAATGCGCACTCGGGCATTTATGGAGATTGCGCTATATAAATAGATTATTATTATTATTATTATTAATATTATATTTGCCGTAGTCCTTGGACTCCACGTCATCAGATATTATATTTCCACTTTAAGCTAAGTATTCCGGTATGAAGGCGGGTAAGCTACGCCCAAAACATATAGTAGAAATCGCCGTAGAAGTAGTAATATAAGTAGTAAAAGTAGTCGAACTAGACTACTACTAACAATATTAATAATAGTAATAATGATAATATCATAATAACGACGACGACGGTACTGAGTAATAATAACAACTGAATGATTCCCATGAGTGCGTCTTTACCTGTTTTACCGATAGGTCACTGAAGAACAAATGATAAATTTAAACGGGGAAAAACTATATGTTGTATATACGATGGGTGACTAGTTCTTGTAAAAACTAGTGTTGATTTGCGTCGGCGGGGGAGATAAACACGGTATGATCAACTAAAAGTCGATTAAGGTATGCTAACTGCCGAGAAAGATCGAGTAGCAGCTGACGTTTCGAGCGCTAGCTCTTTGTCTAGCCCTAGAGCTCTGATGAAGGGCTAGTGCTCGAAACGCTAGCTGTTACTCGCGCCCCACGGCAGTTAGCATACTTTAGTCGACTTTTAGTTGATCATACCACTGTATATGTTGTATAGCTACTTAAACTAAAACCCTAACCCAGGCAGCCTTCTAACCACACCCCTACTCCAACATTAACCTAATACAAACTGATGCGGGGATCCTGCATAACACATCATCGATGCAAGAGTAGTGCTCCAATAATTCAGAGCGAAGTCTTTCTGACTCCATGTATCAGACAGTGTAAATTGCGAAGGCAAAGGGAGATAACTACGACTATTTCTCTGTCTGAACTTTTGCCCGGTATTTTATGAACATGAAGGAGATTGGAGAAAATGCCAATGCGGAGAGAAACAGGACGGCGTTGGGATTCAGGTCATTTTAGAGATCCAATGGCATGGAAATATTGTACATCAACATTTAACCATAGAGTGAGGGTATTGACTATTTGAAAGAATCAGTTCAAGCAACTGGTGTTTAACTTACTTCGTGGCTGTCAGATATCGATTTAAACTGGCTGCGGTCAAATGATGCCCATCTTGTGATACAGGGGCTCAACGTTACCCGGTTTCGTTGTACGTACTTGCAAATGAACAGGTTCAAAACCTGAAATGTTGGGCAATAGAACAAATATAACAAAATTAAATTTATTCCAAAAAGGACGCCGAATCCAATCTATTGGTTCAGCTGCGGTATGGGTAATTTACAAAGCACAACAATAAGTCAATGTGAATGAAAAATGTCAATTTTATAACATTTTAAAACTCGGCGCTAAATTTACAAAGACAGCCTAATCCCCGGCCCCACACGGCGCTTAGATTTCCTCCCATAAAAACTGAGAAAGAAATAGAACTATTGTCAGAACTCCATATCCAGTTATGGGCTTCTGCTATTATACTATATTTTTTAAGTTGCTTTTATTTTTAAGTTACCATTTTAGCCGGCTAATGATTTGATTAAGGCTGAAGTGACGACTCATTTGGTAAATAATCAGTGAAAATAATCAATTGGGACTTTTGTTCACAGTTCTTTCATCACATTTCTTTCATTAGTTTTAACAACTGATTCGCCACTTCAGCCTTTATTAATTCATTAGCCGGTTAAAATTGGTGCCTTAAAAAACCAAGCAACTGGAAAATATAGTAGTTAGTTGAGAAAGCAACATCGGCAAATTGCATTTCTAATCTATTCGAGTTTCAATTGCTATTAGAATAGCCGATAAAGGGAACCGAATCCCAAACTTTGCTTAAGATCTGAGGAGTCCGTGGCTGACGTATTGTTCCCGCCTCTGTACTGTGAAATATCCGTATGATTGACGTAGCTGACTTTGAAGAATAATATAAAGACGTGTTGGTTCCCGTTGTGGAGGGTTAAAAATATCATCCACAAAACGAAAGCAAGTGTCTTTGTTGTGGTCTTGACTATTGTCAACGCACTATTCATTAAGCTAGCAGCAGCTCGTTTGTTTGCTAACTTTTGTTTGCCGTACAGAAAGATTGAAACAAATCGGATAGCTGTTGAATTACAAATTAGCGCAGTCGTCAAATCGGAAATTGTCTCTTTTTTCGTCACAAAACAAGCACTATCGACGGTTTTGCTGTTATACGTATATATCAAAAGTTCAAACAAACCGTGGAAGGGTCTATTTAGACCCTTCCACGGTTTGTTTGAAGTTATGATATATACGTGTATAACAGCAAAACCGTCGATAGTGCTGAAAAGAGCACCTCAAAGTTAGTCAAAATTCCAAATTTGAGAGTTATATCTTGAATAAGAGCAAAGTTATAGGCCCGCAAACTCGGAAAAGTTTACAGACGTTTGTATGGACATTTTGACTGGGGGCAAATTTTCCGAATTTGCGGGCCTATAACTTCGCTCCTATTCAAGATATAACTTTCAAATTTGTGATTTTGACTAACTTGGGCAGGCAACTAGCAGGCAATTTTATACTGATTAAATTTACCACCTCTACGAAGCAGTTCAACCAGTCTGTTAAATTACTTCAATTTCAGTGAAGAGCTCGATCTCTTTTTCTCATCTAAACACTTTCAGGAACTTTCAATTCACGAACATTCTTTTGATATTCTTTCTGCTTCTTTCTTTGCTGATAACTTATACTTGTTTCCTACAGCTTTACTGATAAATATGCAAATCTTTAGAGAAAGCTTTTCGCGGATACAGATTACGTAACTCATCTTGTTTTTCAATCCGTTCCAGATGTATTTTAATCGCTAACTTTATATTAAACAGAACATTACATGGACACCTGGTGATACGAATTTGCTCTTATCTCATCAACATTCGTAAAGATTTTCTGTCAGTTAGGAACGTTAAATGATAACTGCCCGTAATAATATACATGCAACGAGTTCTCGAATTTAATTGGCTGAGAGCAGCTGTATTTATGCTAAACACCAGTGTCCTGATCGTGTAATACCAGTGTCCTGATCGTGTAATACCAGTACAGAATCATGCAATACCCGAGTGTCAAATCATGTAATACCGCAGTTGTGAACAAAATATATCCAACCACAACTCAGAGAGATTTCCACATTTACATGTACAGCCGGGAGAAGTTGAAAAATTCAAGCGGCAAAATCCTTTGGATAACATCACGACAAAAAGTCACAAATATGCTGATGAATATTATTAACAAGTAATGATATGGCTTTCTCGTGCAATTCAAGATTAATTTGAATTCGTGAGATTTTTCAAAGAGCTCATATTGTATTCGCCCTACGGGCTCATGCAATTTTGATACTCTTTGAAAATCTCACTTGTTCAAATTAATCCACAATTGCACTCGAATTATACTTACTGAGTTTCCTGGCCTCCACAACTACAGAGAGCTTTTTCAATTTTAGAGATATTAAGATGAAACTTGCATCAGTTGCTAATTTTGTCACGCTCTTTCCATTTCTGGCAACCATTTTGACCTAGCGCTAACATGTCTGATTAACAAGGTCATGTGATCAGTTGGTGCAAACTGGCCTATTGGGGAACCGGACTATATTTGCACGAGGCCAGGAAGAATGGGACAAGGAAAAAAAGTAGGGGGATATGGAGGGGACATGACTTTTCGTGTTTAATAAAGCGCTTTGGTCAAGAGTTTAAAAAACTTTTATAGCTTGTATGGAGTTTGAAGTCTTTCGCTTGGATAGCTCGTGCGAACAATGCCGAGGTTCACTTTTATTTAACTAGTTTCACAACTAACAAATAGTCAAATAACCAGTGAAATTCGTTTATCCATAAATGAGTAGTAAAGTGATGCTTGTTTTGTGTGATTGGTTGTTGTGTAGGATAATGAAATGGTGGTGATAAATTATAGTAATATTTATGACTCAACAATGTGTACAATGACTATAGAGTTGACTTCTAATTAAACCTTACTGGTATTTGTGAATATTTAAAGACCCTGTGTCCGAGCCCATGGTGCTTTGCGCCAATGTTATGATTAGTTTGTTTATCAACGCCGCATAAATTAAAGGCCAGCTTTTAGGCGAACTAAAATGCTCTCGATTGTTTATAAGTTTCATAAAAGAAGTATACATACACTTTTGGATAATGAATTTCATAATTTCTACCGGATTAAAAACCCAATCGAGCCCACGAATTTCCCCCGGATGCTTCGAATATGATTTTAACAGTACTCGGCAGGAAACAAGTTGTTCTGTCTTTAGATTCTAATTCGATTTACGAGTGCGACTTTTCACAACTCTACAAGCAAACAGATACTCTGGTTACCTTGTTTTTATGTCTCCAGCATTGCTTAGTTGTATTTGAAGATCTCTACTTTCCTTGCGAATGATATATTTTGAGTGCAAAATGAAATGTCGTACTCGCACTCGAGTCAAACTCACAGCGAAGTAACAGCTGAACTCGACAGAGTAGCTTAGCCGTGCGAAATTATAATTACGAATGTTCTTAATGCCAGAAGTGGTTGCTTTGTGCTTTGTATTTCCAACGAAGCCCGCCGGTCCCTTAGTGCAGCAAATCCCCTGGAAACTCACGTAGTAGTCCTTTTGAACCACAAGTGTTCTCTTGTAGATCTAGAGAAAGTAAAATGTGGACTGCTGAAGGATTATTTGTCGAGTCACTTCGCCTCGCTGTCTCGGTCCTTTCTCCAGCATTCCTCTACTCGCCACTCTAGACCGGGATTCGAAGAAATATTCGAACTAAAGTTTCATTTTAAAAAGTATATATACAAAAGTTAAGATAAAAGAAAGTTAGTTAAGCATATATACCTATCAATAATTACACGATGGCCCAAACTAGGGATGGATTTCGAAAGATTCGGGAGTCACATAACAACAACAACGATCTTTCTGATTTTCGTAGCCTAAGAAAATTATTTGCGCGCGCAAAGCACCATGGGCTCGGACACAGGGTCTTTAAGTTATTACGACTACTAATAATAATAACAATATGATAATAATAGTCATAGTAATTATGTTTAACCAGGGTGGCACCCATGTTACAGATTACCTTAATCATGCTAGCATGCAATTACTATAAAATAATAATATACACAACATAAGAATAATAAATATATAAAGGATATTATATGGCCGCACGGAGATACGGTTTTAATCTTCGAACGATGAATGTCGTAATACACGAGTAACGAACGAGAGAACGACAAGATAAATACCGTATCTCCAAGCTTCCATGTAATATTCTGGATTTCCCGATTTTAAAGCAATAACCTACTTTGTCGCTTTGAAAGTTATCTCGGTGTTACTTGAAACTGAAAGGTTCCTAGTCAAGCTTTGCACTCGGCAACTGTTTTCTTCTCGGAATATAATAGACAATATTTGCAGGAAAAAAAAGGATTATAGTTCATAGTTCCATGCTACAAGAAGGTTAGTAACCCTTCCAAAATATTTCAAAGATTTCAATGTGCCTTTACACGAACGTCTGCAAACACCGCGATAAACTGATATGTGAAATGAAAATAGGCAAGATAAAGTATTACATACTCATTAACCTGATGGTGTTTATATGTGTCTAGCTCGTCATTTTTCTGATAAAATAAAATAATAAAAAGTGAAGAAATTGTAAAAACAAATTAATTAAACTTTCAGAGCGGTTTTCGATTGATCCGAGTGCCGTAAAACCACCAAAGTAATTACAGAGTCCTGTCACGGGGCAATAAAAACTCAATGTGCCAATCACGCACTCAAGTAATTCGTGATTGCATGGTTTAACTTGACGCTTGTACTTTTACCCACAATCCTTATCGCGAAAAACTTTAAATCCGTTATAAAATCGCGGTAGAGATGTTTTAAATCTTAAAAACAAACCAGTACAAATGCTGTTGCCAATACACTGTTATTTAAGAGAATAGAGGATTTCTACGTGTTATCTTAATAACAAGCCAGTACAAGTGCTGTTGCCAATACACTGTCATTAAAGAGAATAGAGGATTTCTACGTGTTATCTTAATAACAAGCCAGTACAAGTGCTGTTGCCAATACACTGTTATTTAAGAGAATAGAGGATTTCTACGTGTTATCTTAATAACAAGCCAGTACAAGTGCTGTTTTGACTGTGTTGTTTTGACTGTGTTAGGTTCGCAAAGGATTGTGGTCAAATGTACAGCCGCCATCTTTTCCGGTACGGTGGATCGTGCCTTCGGAGGAAGAGCGCCGGTTCATTTTCCCCGAAACGGCTGTTGATCCGGCCTTATAGAGAAGCCCAGCAAACGCAATACCAAAGCAACCACTTGTTATTTTTGACACTCAATCGAAAACCGCTCTATGTTCCCAATAAATCGTAGTTATTAGTCCAAGGGCAATGCATTGTGGGACCTCTCAATGAAGGAAGGTGAGCGCAGTTTCAATTTCTGGAGTTGCCGAAGATCCTCTACTGCCTCGCTTTCGTCCCTCTCGGCAATCACGGGCTCGAGGCGCGCAGTGAAGTGACGTAAGACCGGGGCACACCACGTGATACGGTGACCCTTAATCAAGTGACGATGCTTGAAAATGTGTCCAAACACTTCAGCCACGTACCTTGAAGTAAACAGAAACGGGACACCGGTATTAAACTACATTTTGGAGAGAATACTTTGGCCGATTCTCGTTGACCATACGCAAAGCAATATTACAAACGTTCTTCGTCTATTTCTGGTTTTCACTCAATCCCCAGAGATTCAAATGACAAAGGGCATGGCGGCCATGTTGGTGCCCCAACAAAAGAAGCTAACGACGAATCTATTGTTTAAGGCGGCTATGACGTCACGTACAAACCAGCAATTGCATGAACTCAAGTAAAGATTCAATTTACGCTTTCTCCACGTTTTTATAGACACTTATGTATATGGGCTAACACCCATCTGCGTTCAGTTTCCGGATTTCACATCAGTGCCGTGTGCGTGAATACGGTATTAAAAGTTAAATACTAAAATGGAAGAGCGGGATTCGTACCACCCCAATCTTCTCTCGTTCAAATATAACGAGGTTAGATTCTAACGAGTGTGCAAGCAGTTTCGGCTATCACTTACGTCACGCGGTTGCCGTATGAAATTATTTTCCCTTTGCTTCTTTTCGTTGTAATCCAATAAAATGACAGGGTTAAAGGGGAACTGAACCCTAAAATCAACCCAACGCTTATACAAAGATGTATTCGAACGAAATAAGTTATTTTTGTGTTTTGCATGTCTATAGGAGAAAATTAGTCTCCAAGTTCGATTTTCCGCTGAAAAATCTATATAGTGTGGCGGATCAAATCAGTGCAAATTTTCCCATATCGTACGTCACACATACCAAGGAAAAACGATCACACCTCCAGCATAAAGAAAACACAATGGTACGCAATTAGAAGCCGTAAGTCTCGCTATTCAATGTGGGGGACAGCATCACAAAACTAATTTATTCCCCGTATCTGATGTCACAAATTACGATTTAAGCCATCTGTACATAGTGGAGGCTAGACACGCAATACAAAAAAATAAAATAGCAGAACCTAATTATTTCGAATACATGTTGGTATAGACGTTGGGTTGATTTTAGGGTTCAGTTCCCCTTTAAGGTAGGGCAAAGGTTATGTATGATTTGACGGCTCACATGAAATCTGCCCTAGGGTAAACCGTGCCACAATCCTGCCGCCGTACATGACTCTATAATTTGATTGAATTAGAAGGATAAAACAAAAGGAAAACCAAGTCAATGTCACAGCATGGCTAGAACTTGAAGTCCATAACCACTATAATGTCATCTACCTCATATGAGAGTCTGTATAAACACGCCTCGGCACGGCTAGCCTCAGTAGCTCAGGTTCACAATCTACTACTCCTTCTTCTTCCTCCATTGCGTTTCCGTTGATTTGCTTCTCTTTATTTGTCCCACCGTACATCACTCCGCCCAACTCTACACCCCGGATTCCTCCCTCTAAGTACAGGGCGCAGTTCAGTGACCAGGCAGGGAATTGTTCTCTTGGGATGTGAGGCAACATCTCGGCGGCGTCGATATAAACCTAAATTTGTAGAAAGCAGGTGCAATCAGTTATATGTTCAAGAATATTCCACAACATTGTATAAGATTGATTGCGAAAGAAATCACAGCTACAGTTACGGAACTGTTATCAGCATACAGTGTAATCCAATCAGAAGGGTTCGTAGTTGTTCGCACTTATGCGAAAACGTCTGTATTCTGTTGGAGCACCGTAAGGCTCTATGGTGGTGGAGAATCAAATTCGTCAAAGAAAGCCAATACCCCAAAGGATACGAAAAGCTAAGACCTACCCACTTTATATAGTTAGATTTGTTTAGTGTTTTAGTTCCTCGGATTCCTTCTTGTGCGGTTTTCGTTTTCTTCAAGTTCTGAACTTGAAAATATGCTCTGTAAAAGTAGGATCAAACGCAATTATTACCCAATCTATTACAGGTCCATACTCACCGCGTGTCCTCCCGGAGGACTGAGTATGGGCACATGCTGTTCCTGCAGAAGATCAGCCAGGCGTTGCACGAAGTTTATCTGATATTCCAGGTAGGACTCTTCCAGAATTTCTTTTAAACCAACTGCCATCGCCTCCAGATCACGGCCAGCAAGACCTCCATATGTCACAAATCCTTCCGATATAACAAGCTCTGTGCGACACCTACAGATAAATTATTTTAAAGCAATTTTTTTTAAACAAATGCAATAAACGAATATAAAATAATAAAAAAACATAATAAAAAAAGTCAGATGAAAAGCAACAAGCCAATTCCGATAAGATGTCAGTATACTTTGCGCTTGTAATTAATTAATTAATTAATTAATTCAGATGTGTATGCAGTCAGTGTATACTTTTAACAGAATGGAAGACAGTGGAGCGAAGTTTGTGAACTTATTTTTGTGGCTGATCATGAAATATTAATTCGGAAATAATGGGCCTTTTACAATCACGTGGTTGTACTGGGTGGTAAAATATCCGACTTCATTTATTTAAGGGCACTTGTAGGAGATCGGTAGTGTTATTAGCAAAACCGGTTTGTAAATGCTATTTTCCACCTCCGAGCTTCTACACCTGCGTTTTTGAAGTATGTTTACCACCCATTAAAGCCTTTCCCATGGAATCACGAGCTCAATTCGTTCGTTATTGAAGTGATGTATCAGCACGTGACTGTTTCCTGTAAAGCCTTTCCCATGGGATCACGAGCTCAATTCGTTCGTTATTGAAGTGATATATCAGCACGTGACTGTTTCCAGTAAAGCCTTTCCCATGGAATCACGAGCTGAATTTGTTCGTTATTGAAGTTATATATCAGCACGTGACTGTTTCCTGAAAAGCCTTTCCCATGGGATCACGAGCTCAATTCATTGGTTATTGAAGTGATATATCAGCACGTGACTGTTTCCTGTAAAGCCTTTCCCATGGGATCACAAGCTCAATTCATTGGATATTGAAGTGATATATCAGCACGTGACTGTTTCCAGTAAAGCCTTTCCCATGGAATCACGAGCTGAATTTGTTCGTTATTGAAGTGATATATCAGCACGTGACTGTTTCCTGAAAAGCCTTTCCCATGGGATCACGAGCTCAATTCATTGGTTATTGAAGTGATATATCAGCACGTGACTGTTTCCAGTAAAGCCTTTCCCATGGAATCACGAGCTCAATTCGTTCGTTATTGAAGTGATATATCAGCACGTGACTGTTACCATTATAAAGCCTTTCCCATGGGATCACGAGCTCAATTCGTTCGTTATTGAAGTGATATATCAGCACGTGACTGTTTCCTGTAAAGCCTTTCCCATGGGATCACGAGCTCAATTCATTGGTTATTGAAGTGATATATCAGCACGTGACTGTTTCCAGTAAAGCCTTTCCCATGGAATCATGAGCTCAATTCGTTCGTTATTGAAGTGATATATCAGCACGTGACTGTTTCCTGTAAAGCCTTTCCCATGGGATCACGAGCTCAATTCATTGGTTATTGAAGTGATATATCAGCACGTGACTGTTTCCAGTAAAGCCTTTCCCATGGAATCATGAGCTCAATTCGTTCGTTATTGAAGTGATATATCAGCACGTGACTGTTTCCAGTAAAAGGCCTATTAGGAGAGCAATCCGCCATACTCACTGGTTAGCTCAGTTGGTAGAGCACGGTTTAGACTGCGGGAGGTCAGGGGTTCGAACCTGGCCGCGTCCTTGGGCAGGGACGTTCATAAGCCGTTGGCCTTGTCTCCTTCTACTTCTAACCAGTATTTGAAGGGGACGTGAAATAACCTGTTGTACTACTCGAAAAAGAGAAGGGGATTGTCACCCGGTACAGCAGCCTGGCCATTGTACTAACCACATACTCAACATTGTAAACTGCGTGGCAACCATTGGCGCCCTAATAGCAGTCCGAAAAAATTCACTGACTGGATATATGAGTAAAAATGTGAAGCGCCATGAAACTGTGGTATATGGCGCTATATAAATATGGCCTATTATTATTATTATTATTATTATTATTATTATTATTATTATACGGAAAGAGATATAGCGGCTTACTTTTATCCAAAATCCTTTGTGCGCAAACTTTAAATCCATTATCAAATCGCGGAAGAGAGTTTTTAATCTTCGAAACAAACCAATACAATTGATGTTACCAATACACTGTCATTGAAAACAAAAGAGCTACGTTTCTACGTGTTATTTGGACTAGTTATAGGTTCGCAAGGGATTTAGTAATACCATCATCACCTTGGTTTTCTTTGTTTGTTCAGGGACATTTAATCTCTAAATCCCCTCATCAGCATGCATACTGGTTCTAATTTCCCTCAATAACATACAAGAGGGAACATTAGAAGGATATGCACGCTGATGAGGGAACATTGGGCACACCATGCAGGTTATGACGCCATGCCTGTTGAACCCTGTACCCTACCTAGTTTGTGGCTCAAGAAAGTTATTCTCTTCATTTCTCAAACTCGCTTCTTCCATGTGGGATACTTTAAACAATAAACGTGACGTAATTAAACTCCATGCATGCTCTTTAAATATGTAGTCAACCACATAATTACATTGTATTTTAGGCACTGTCCAATAATTATCAGGGGGTGGGTTGGAAATGGGTCACATATGGCTAAAAATTAGGCTTCACCCCTATCCCAAAGAGAAAAAACGTAATTCTCACCCAACCCCATACCTGACATAAATAAGCCCCCCCCCCCCCCCTCAATCCGCACTTCTTTCTCCATTTACAATACATCTACATGTTCACTTGAGATATCTTCATCTGGTATCCACTGGATTATGGCTCTGAATAGCTTGATCCCGGTTCCGATCGACACGGAGTATTGTCAACATCCTCTTGAACTTCTCTGGAACTGTCATAAATCTCACCACATGTGTGACTAAGTACTCATGCAATTAGTTTCGCTTTGCTTCCACTAACCCTTAAGAAAGCCCTGCTGTTTCAAATAAAGTTTGAGCTGCTTACTCGTCAGAGCCTCAACGTCCTTTTCATCATTCCAAGAAATCTCCGGGAGTACACTCCTTTCTCTCGCCCTTTTCTGTGCCTTTGCAGCAAGGAACTCAAGGTGCTCGGCATAACTCTGGCACGTGGTCTCGTTAACATTATACTTCGAACTTTTCCCTCGACATATAGACAGATAGATAACTTTATTATCGAGGGTAGCCCGTTCGATTAGCAACGAGGCTGCATAAATTTAACTAATTACAAATATAAAAATATAAATAATGTTAAACTACAAATATGAAAGATATAAGCTATACGAATATTATGATAATCCTATTAACTAGATTCAACTAATTTACGCTAATGAAACTGCAAGATGCATGGCCAACTAGACTGAGTAATGTCTTTTGACAAGATTCTTAAAGGATGTAAGAGAGGTGGCCCCTTTGACAAATTAAACAGTATAGTTCCGGGGTATAGGAAGTTTCGAGTCCCTAAGCTAAGTTTCGGTTTAGCGAGGTGTAAATTAGCCTACGTGTAGCCGTTACCATAACCCTAACCCTACACGTTGGCTTGGTGTAAATCATCCTTTCTTCTAGTGTTATAAGTGTGGATATCAGTATTTTTAATAAAATATTGACTAAGATATTGTGGTACTAAATTATTTACACACTTGAAAACTAGGATACACTTGTATTTTCCTAATAGTTGTTTAACAAACAACTATTAGACTTAAAAGTCTACCCAGTCTAAAACTTTAAATGCCTCATTAGAACTGTCCGGTTGTTCACTTGAACACTTGCGAGAAGCTTGTCAATTTCACCGGAAGTAGACATCACTCCCCCTTTTGATTGAGTAATTTTACATCCAACCCACCCCCTCTTGTGCTGTGATTTCACATTACACCCCCCCCCCCCCTCCGATTTTCCAACCCCCCTCCTGATAATTATTGCACAGCCCTTAGTGTTATTGTTCTCAAAAACTACACGCTCATCCAGGGTAAGCCAGGGTCATCCAGTCAATGGCGCTCAATCAAGCATAATAACAAAACGTTTTCGAAAGCAACTCAACTGTGACGTCTTTAGTTTAGACAGAGAAAACTAAACTTTTCAGAGATTTGTTCCGTTCCTCGGTAGTATTACAAAGTGATAGCACTACTGATAACATTTCGGGAAATTAATGACTAAATTTCCCCTCGAGGTTCGGGAGGATCTGTAAAAGTCCCGACGCCGCACAAATCCTCCCGAGTCTCGAGGGGAAATTTAATCACTAATTTCCCTAATGCCATGCTATGACTGATAATTAATCCAAATATGTTAATTGCTGCCGCAGCGAGCGAGCCTGAAGCGAGCGAGCAAGGCAGCAGTTCTAATCTGTAAGCGGGTCCAAATGTCGATTTCTTTTTTTTACCACAATGCATCACTTCTATTGTCTTTTTTTTACCACACTGCTTTGCACGGATCTGATCGTCACGTGACATTACACGAGGTGGAATCTGCATTGTTGGACCTAACCACGTTCAACCGTTCAGTTAATGCATTTCTGTGTATGCGATCCTTGTGTAATCATAAATTTGTTAAAGTGTAGACGTGTAGGCGAACTCTTTCTAACTCTGTGTGAACTATCAGTTTCCAAAGAGCAAGAACTCTCCTGTTATCAAGATGGTGAGCAGCAAATAATGTTCTTCTATTGGCTTCGATAAAGTCAAGCAGCCGGTTCAAAATACAATTAGCATTTACAATTACATTCTCAATTACAATTGATTTCCGGTGTTTAAACTTCACCGGGGAGAACAGCAGTTTGTTGTGCCGGGAATCTTAATTAGAAAATGTCGGGAATTGGTAGGCTCAGGGAATTTACCGGGAGATCGTTGATATGTCGGGACAAAATGAAAATAAATCGCGACAACTTTTGAAATACACACCACAGCTCAAACAGGATTCAGTCGCACGATAGCCCCAAAACTACAAAATATATTCATCTAACACCTTGGCATTTTTATCACCCAGTAATCTATTTGCTGCCAAAGTGCTACTGTAGGTTCTCTTCTAATACACTTCCTTAACTGAGCGGAGCAGAGAGGTGGATGTAAGAGAGGTGGCCCCTTTGACAAATTAAACAGTATAGTTCCGGGGTATATGAAGGGTTTCGAGTCCCTAAGCTAAGTTTCGGTTTAGCGAGGTGTAAATTAGCCTACGTGTAGCCGTTACCATAACCCTAACCCTACACGTTGGCTAGGTGTAAATCATCCTTTCTTCTAGTGTTATAAGTGTGGATATCAGTATTTCTAATAAAATATTGACTAAGATATTGTGGTACTAAATTATTTACACACTTGAAAACTAGGATACACTTGTATTTTCCTAATATTTCTTTTAACAAACAACTATTAGACTTAAAAGTCTAATACCAAACTCGTTGCATGGCACTACACAAGCTATGACGTAGCTAGCGTCTAATACGCATGCTCACATCTTATTACCGGTAGAGTGGCAACCATGTACAGCTGTTTCGTCCTTGTTTGGACTCATCAGCATGGCATAGCCCCCAAGACCGTCAGCCTCACTTTAGATCATAGGCCTCAGAATCTGGTTACTCTAGCGGCGAGCTCGAAAGCTGCTTTAAACCCCAGCCACCACGCTACACGTGTGGGAGCTAGAGATGTGAACAAGCGCAATAGCAATGTGGATCTCTCCGAAGAGGATCTAGTAGGTCTTGGGGGCTATGCCATGCTGATGAGTCCTAACAAGGACGAAACAGCTGTACATGGTTGCCACTCTACCGGTAATAAGATGTGAGCATGCGTATTAGACGCTAGCTACGTCATAGCGTGTGTTGTGTAGTGCCATGCAACGAGTTTGGTATTAAAAGTCTACCCAGTCTAAAACGTTAAATGCCTCATTAGAACTGTCCAGTTTCTTCACTTGAACACTTGTGAGAAGCTTGTTAATTTCACCGGAAGTAGACATCATTCCCCCTTTTGATTGAGTAATTTTACATCCAACCCACCCCCTCTTGTGCTGTGATTTCACATTATGCCCCCCCCCCTCCGATTTTCCAACTCCCCTCCTGATAATTATTGAATTGCACAGCCCTTAGTGTTATTGTTCTCAAAAACTACACGCTTACCCAGGGTTAGCCAGGGTCATTCAGTCAATGGCGCTCAATCAAGCATAATAACAAAACGTTTTCGAAAGCAACTCAACCGTGACGTCTTTAGTTTAGACAGAGAAAACTAAACTTTTCAGAGATTTGTTCCGTTCCTCGGTAGTATTACAAAGTGATAGCACTACTGATGACATTTCGGGAAATTAATGACTAAATTTCCCCTCGAGGTTCGGGAGGATCTGTAAAAGTCCCGACGCCGCACAAATCCTCCCGAGTCTCGAGGGGAAATTTAATCACTAATTTCCCTAATGCCATGCTATGACTGATAATTAATCCAAATATGTTAATTGCTGCCGCAGCGAGCGAGCAAGGCAGCAGTTCTAATCTGTAAGCGGGTCCAAATGTCGATTTCTTTTTTTTACCACAATGCATCACTTCTATTGTCTTTTTTTTACCACACTGCTTTGCACGGATCTGATCGTCACGTGACATTACACGAGGTGGAATCTGCATTGTTGGACCTAACCACGTTCAACCGTTCAGTTAATGCATTTCTGTGTATGCGATCATTGTGTAATCATAAATTTGTTAAAGTGTAGACGTGTAGGCGAACTCTTTCTAACTCTGTGTGAACTATCAGTTTCCAAAGAGCAAGAACTCTCCTGTTATCAAGATGGTGAGCAGCAAATAATGTTCTTCTATTGGCTTCGATAAAGTCAAGCAGCCGGTTCAAAATACAATTAGCATTTACAATTACATTCTCAATTACAATTGATTTCCGGTGTTTAAACTTCACCGGGGAGAACAGCAGTTTGTTGTGCCGGGAATCTTAATTAGAAAATGTCGGGAATTGGTAGGCTCAGGGAATTTACCGGGAGATCGTTGATATGTCGGGACAAAATGAAAATAAATCGCGACAACTTTTGAAATACACACCACAGCTCAAACAGGATTCAGTCGCACGATAGCCCCAAAACTACAAAATATATTCATCTAACACCTTGGCATTTTTATCACCCAGTAATCTATTTGCTGCCAAAGTGCTACTGTAGGTTCTCTTCTAATACACTTCCTTAACTGAGCGGAGCAGCATTCACTACCTGTTAGGTATACTAGTGAATAGAATAATAATCAAAAATTAATAAGCTTACTTGTCAGCTACTTCGTCATTATTCAGTGTCATAAACCCGCCGATGTTGACCAAACCGTTCTTTTTCCCGGACATTGTACACCCATCAGCGTACGAGAACATTTCCCGCGCAATCTCAGTCGGTGTCCTCGTCTGATATCCTTCTTCCTTTGTCTTGATGAACCAGGCGTTCTCAGCGAAGCGACAGGCGTCGAAGTAGACCGGCACTTCGTGGGCACGGCAAAGCTTGGACACGGCTTTGATGTTAGCCATGCTTACTGGAGATCCACCTGCGAAACGAGAGAATGCTTATCGCCCACCGTAGTTACAACTGCAGTTGTTTGAGGTACTATTTAGAGGAGCTTTTTTGTTGGAGGGAGGGGCTAGCCTTAACATATGTTTGTATACGGCCAAATATATTCACAATAGAGGGTCTGAATAGGGTTAACTGACAACTGACAAACGGCCTTAAAAATAACTGTTAACTGACAAATTTGGTTTTTGTGTATCAAACATTGTAAATTTTCTCTAGTAATGATTAACTTAGGGCTAACTGACACCTGACAAATGACCACAATTTTAACTGACAACTGACTTGTAGGCCCCCACATTCAGACCCTCACAATATGTTGAATGCTCACAATATTGTACACAGAACTTCACTTACGCGCCTTTAGAATAAGTAATCATTGGCTTGAAATTGAGAAAGGGAGGCATGAAAGGCCATATCGGAAAGTCGAGGACAGAATGTGTCCCAAATGTAAAAGGGAGACCGAGGATGAACGACACAATGACGGCTTTATAACTAAATGTCCGACATACGACTCTCTTTAATAGATGCAGCATAATTAATACCATTTAATGATCAACTAAAGTACAATACGTCAACACTGAATAACAACACCTTCTTTAACATCACAATGAGTCCGCAACCCCACCTCCCCCCCCCCCTTTGAACTTCAAAAGCAAATGGTAAAGTGTGTAAACGAGTGTTTTAAAGTAAGCAATAGACAGTAGTGCCTGCAGCTGATCTTCAAACACTATCCTTACTTACCGGTAGAGAGATTCTTTATTCTACATATCAGCGTGACTTGTAGCTTACAGTTATCTTCGTACAGATTCACTATATAAACACCAAGACCAATGTTCAAATGTGTACATGCACGGTGCTAAATAAGGTATGTTTATGTCTACGGCGAAATTGAAAGGGCGCAGTATGCAACTTTACCTGAACTTGAAAATCCTCAAAACATTGATGTATGTCAAGAGACCATAACCTAGGTGATGGTCTCTTGTGTATGTCTACTTTCACTCATGCAACAGTTCAAGGATACAAACAAGAATCAGATGCATGCGTGTACATGTGTCTCTTCTAGACACAACGTAACCTACCTAGGGCGTTATTAGTTATGGTAATAATAACCATAGCGACCCTGTCACGGCGCTCGCTCTTCAACAAATTCTCCAGTCTATCCACATCCAAGTTGCCCTTAAATGGGAACTCAGTGCTTGAGTCCAGTGCCTCTGGTGTCGGTAAGTTTAGAGCCACGGCGCCTTGTGCCTCCACGTTAGCCCTCGTCGTATCAAAGTGCGTGTTATTCGGCACGATGTCCCCGTGGCCGAGCGTGCACATGAACAGAATGCGCTCCGCGGCGCGTCCTTGGTGCGTGGGTATTACGTGGCGATAACCGTATATCTCCTTGACAACGGCTTCAAATTTATGATAGCTGCTGGAACCTGCGTACGATTCGTCTCCTAGCATCATCGCTGACCATTGATCGGAGCTCATTGCGCCTGTTCCAGAGTCAGTCAAGAGATCAATGAGGACTTGCTCGGATTTGACCATGAAGGGATTGTAGTGT
Source organism: Actinernus sp. WN-2022 (assembly GCA_030867875.1). NCBI lineage: Eukaryota > Metazoa > Cnidaria > Anthozoa > Actiniaria > Actinernidae > Actinernus > Actinernus sp. WN-2022. The sequence goes on along the minus strand of JAOWCC010000577.1, from coordinate 44,997,310 downwards.
GCTTCGTATAAGAACTGAAGGCGCTCAGCTCGTGTTGTTGTTTTCATTTTCTCTACTGATTTGATGCGGAATGGCTCGAAACTTGTCTTGAACTTGCACGTTGAATTATCCATCTTCAAAATGCCTGTAATAGACACATTTTATTGAGTGGCAGAAGAACCATACGAGATAAGAAAGTGTGTGCTCCCGAAATAAAAAAATCACATCGCTCAGGAATATGAGGAATTCCGCGGGTTATGGATGACTCAGAATAATAAATCAGGGTTATAGGCCATGGTCAGTTGATCAGGGCTATTAATAAACTTTCCCAATTTCCAAAATTATATTAAACTTTTGTTTTTCAGTTATTTTTATTGGTTAATATTTTAATCAATTTTCCCAAAAAATATTTTTTAGGGAATTTGTAAGGATTTTGTCTATCAGCAACAATTTTTTTGCGAAAAGGACATTTACATATGCAAATACGATAAGTGTATTTGTTGTAGGTTGTTTCTAATTTCACGTTGTTTTTCAAACAACCTAGGTTATTTTAAAACAACCTAGGTAATTTCGACATTTTTAGAGTCTTTTAAATGTTGGATAGAATTACATTTGTCTGTTATTTAGTGATCTAAACCTAAACACCCAAAATTATTGAATTATTAAAGTAAGCGAGCAGCCCTTGTTGACGGTTAGGTTTTGTTTTAAATGCAGGGTTAGGTTTTGGATTAATTAGTTCACAGGACCATTGAAGAAGCATTATACTTGTCTGCTGTTTAGTGACTTAGCTCAAAACACCCAAAATTATTGACTTCAAAGTAAGTGAGCAGCCCTTGTTGACGGTTAGGTTTTTTTTAATGCAGGGTTAGGTTTTGGATTAATTAGTTCACAGGTCCATTGAAGAAGCATTATACTTGTTTGTTGTTTAGTGACTTAGCTCAAAACACCCAAAATTATTGACTTCAAAGTAAGTGAGCAGCCCTTTTTTAAAATGCAGGATTAGGTTTTGGATTAATTAGTTCACAGGACCATTGAAGAAGCATTATACTCGTCTGTTAGGTTAGTGACTTAGCTCTATAAAACACCCAAAATTAGCGAGAATTGGTTACTGTTAGGGTTACTAAAACGTTGGGCTAGGGTTTGAATTAGTTTGCAGGACCATTAATTCGATTTTAATATAAGTGTTAGGGTTAGGATTGTCAAAAAGTATTTTGTAGGGGAGGGGTGGGTGATTTTTTCTGCTTTTTAAATCCCCCCCCCCCCCCAAAAAAAAAATGAACCCCTTTTTTTATGAATCCCCAAAAATTAAAAAATCCCTTTTTAGAATCATTGATATTCCAACCTAGGTTGTTTGAAAAACAACCTGAATTGAGAAACAACCTACAACATATTCAATAGTTACCGTAAGCCCTGAAAAAATTCGACATCAATTTTCATTTATCTGTTTGCGAACAACTATTTTAAAGACTGAAAGGCCGTCGAAATGTTTCTAAACCTACCGCCGTAGTTATGGTTAGTGTCCTAGTTTGGTATATCTTCAATCGTTGCCGTTTCAAAACTTTGTTACCACATGCACTGGAAGTTCCCAATCGTGTTAAACAAAATCTGTCCTGACCATGAATGATGTAATATATCAAACGCTCAAGCTTGTGTTTGATCTCGAGAACTGAAATCGAGAAACGACGCGCAGCGGAATTATTTAAACTCAGTTCGAGGTGTTTTTATCCCGTGATCAAACACAAGTATGAGTGTTTGATATGGCTTCTCGACTGAGATAAATCACTGAAAAGGAAACAAGCCCGACGTACGGTGGCTTATAAGGGCCATCATGAGAAACCGAGAGATACGAGAATCCAAGAAACGAGAATCCGAGATGCGAGAATGCGAGAATCCGAGATGCGAGAATGCGAGAATCCGAGATGCGAGAATCCGAGAATCCGAGATGCGAGAATGCGAGATACGAGAATGCGAGATACGAGAATGCGAGATGCGAGAATCCGAGATACGAGAATTCGAGATGGGAGAATCCGAGAAACGAGAATACGAGATGCGAGATACGAGAATGCGAGATACGAGAATCCGAGATGCGAGAATCCGAGTTACGAGAATCCGAGTTAGGCTAGGAAAAGTGGGAAAGCCTGGGACCTAATTGCAGCCATGTGAGCTAACAATAATGTACAGCTGATTATATAGCGGGAGAAGAATGCGTTGCTTTAAAAGCGCACAGTTTGAGTGGAGAAATTCGTCAAAATAGCGCGGATTTAACATTTTCAGAGCTTTGGATTAGGCTATAGGTATATCTCGGCGATCGTAGCGTACTTTTATATGGCAACCACTCTCCAGCGATCGACACATTTCTGAATGATTGCAAACTTCTCAAAACATTCCAAGATGACACGGAGTACTAAAAATAATTCCCAAATCTGAGCTATTAATAGTATACATGGTCATCCAAGGGTCCACGGGGGTAGGGGTAGTCTAATGTTTTTAACAGGAACCAGGGTTTTTTGGGCGGGGGAAATAACTGTTACTGACCAGAGACCTGTGAGATCCCTGTTCTTGACCAATCTACACTACAGTCTTTGCTGCCCTCTCAAATATTAAGAGAACTGCGGCAGGACCTGACAGCATCCCACATTGGTTCTGGCGGGAATATGCACCTGAACTCACGCCTGTAATAACTGGTATACTGAACATGTCTATTGCTACACAGAAAGTACCCAGGGTATGGAAGTCTGCCAATGTTAGTCCAGTCCCCAAGGAGACGAATGTATCTACCCTGAATGAACTTATACCTATATCTGTCACTGCATGACATTACAACGAGACTGTTTGAACGTTTAAAGTCCTAGCAAATGATCTAAAAAAGGTAGTTAATGTATTTATCACTAAGGATCAGTATGTGTATAGAGATAATTGCGGCACTGAAATCGCTTTGCTTTTTAATCAACATATGTGGATGAAATGCCTAGATAGTAGTTCTAACTTTGTCAGAGTTCTCTCTTTTGACTTCTCAAATGCATTTGACAAAGTTTCTCATAGTGTAGTAACAAATAAGCTTAAATCCGTACCTGGTATTAATCCTTATACTATAACGAGTCAGACCCCGGGGGGGGGGGGACTCTCCATAACAGTAGACGGGGGTGATCGTCGGCAAAATCAATTTTAACCGTAAGGGATAGCACATTGGGTGTGGTCAACAGCAAATTTACCCCTAAGAGATAGCACATTGGGTGTGGTCGAAGAAATTTTTAACCCTAAGAGATAGCAATAAAACAAACACATTTTCAGTTTTCCTGAATTTTATTACGGTCCTTAAGACACCGCCATCGAGCGCATCTCTTTTCTGGTGACTGTTGAGAGTGCTGTCATCCAGTCTTCAAGTCCGGCTTTTTTTTGGATAGGATGATCCATTGTCCTTAACAGAAACAAGAGCAAGGTCCAAGCGTTGAAGAGGGAACTCACAATAATTGGGATTCGCGCACGATCAGATGCTTAGATGCTGCGGTTTACTCCCATAAACAGTCAAGATTTCCTGTTCAGCATCACTAAGAACAATGCCCGTTTTCATTGGTTGATGGACCCTTTGTCTAATTTGACATTTATACTTGTGATAATAATTTTGTATTTGTTACCGACAATAAAGCCGGAAGTATTAAGCGATCAGTTTCAGTTGACTGTGTGGTTTACTGTAATATAAGTTCCGGGCCACCATTAGCGTGAGACCCCCTAAGGGATAGCAGACTCTTTGAACACCCCTAAGGGATAGCAGATGGTAGAATGTTATACCCTAAGGGATAGGACGATCACCCCCGTCTACTGTTATGGAGAGTCCCCCCCCCGGGGACTAAATCTTCCAACCGGAGCCGGCAACGGGATGATGTCAAAATTTGGTTCAAGTCCAGCCTCCAAAACTAAACAGGCCGGCATCCGGCATATGCATCCTCGCACCACAGGCGATCGTGTACGCAAACCGATAAAGTAATTACCAGACGCTGTTATAATAAAACCGCAAATCAAATACAACGACAGAAATTTAGCAGGCCTATGACGTCACTCCATGGCAACCGGACCTCGCGTATTTTTGAACATCCGGTGATCTCTGGCGGGCGGGAGTGAGTGAGTGAATGGTGAGTAAACTGGGTCATTGACTTCTTGAAAGACAGACAACAGAGGGTCTGTGTTGATAATATGATATCACCCTTTGTACCTATTAATCGCGGAGTACCCCAGTACAGTACTCGGACCTATTTTTTTTTACTATTATGGTAAATGATATAAATCCAGTTGCAGACAGCACTACAATGGTGAAATATGCAGACGACATCACGTATAGTATACCCATAAGCTCTAATAGTATAATAGACGATTCTATACTAGAAAATTTCGAAAGAAACACGAAGTCAGCGTGGCGTGAACTGACGGTATGTTTGTACTAGTTCGATTTATCGGATGTCATGCACTTCAACACAATTTTGATAGCTTCAAATGAATGTAGATTGCTCAGAAGACTATCCTGTGTGAGCTGCTGTGGTTATTTGGACTTCAGGGAATTTTTAAACGGGATTTTTCCTACAGTTTTGGAAGCATTGTGTAGTGCTTGACACTACAATGTTAACTTGTGAAGAAAATCCTTTGAGCTTTAAATACTAGTGTGTTTGTACTAGTTCGAACTATCGGCTTTTATGGACTGGAAACGTATTTTACAGCTTCATATGTATGTCGGTTGATCAGAAGACTATGCTCTTTGTGTCTCTGTGGTTTGTTTGGCATCAGAAAGTATTTTTAATGTACTAGTATAATAGACGATTCTATACTAGAAAATTTCGAAAGAAACACGAAGTCAGCGTGAACTGACGGTATGTTTGTACTAGTTCGATTTATCGGATGTCATGCACTTCAACACAATTTTGATAGTTCTTGTTCAATAGTATGGTAAATCAGGATGCTGACTACTTACTCAGTAACGAACAAGATAGATTACAGCAACTTACTTCTGTACAAGAGTCGGCCTATTATGCACCAGTTAATTGGAACCACGACAGCGGGGCATTTAATAATTATAATAATAATAGTCTTTATTGAGAATACTTCAAACCAACGTTAAAGTTGACAAATATTATAAATAATAATACTAGTAAGATAATTTAATTATACATTAGAATTATTACATAAAATAGGTAAAATTGTAATTTAATACATTCTAGATATAATTTACGAGTTAAAGGGGCATGGTCACGTGTTTGGAAATAATTCGCCGATATCAGATTTTATGCAAAATTATCCAAATCAAGCATGTTCAACATTCTAAGAACAGAACTATTTGTCCAAATGTTATCATATCCAGCTCAACTTCTTCCTCCATCGACTCTGAAGCCATTGTTACAACGTGGTTCCCTAATACAGGGCCGTCAGCCTTCAAAATGCTACTACAAATCCTCCCCTTTGTGACCTTCTTACGTACGCTCGCTCAACTAGCCTGATTTTCAGACGGTACGAGGTCGTCCGCTCACTTTATCGCTCAACCGGGAAGATTTTGATATCATGTGCTAATTAGTACTTTCTGCATGCCTACTGCGCATGACTACCAGGTGACCATGCCCCTGTACCTTATTATAGGAAATTAACAATGCACGTTGACAACGCGAAGAAAATTTACGTTACACTAAATTAACGCGAATTTTTCAAAAGTTAGGTTTACATGCATTAAATTAACGCGAATTTTTCGATAAGCATCTTGCTTTATTTACTGCGATTTTCATAATTCTGCAAACTCGTACTTTACATTTCTGAACGCCAAACTGCGTTTTGGCTTCCGTCAATAAAACCTTCCAAGACAAGTGCACGGATGTTTCTAAGTTTTTTTTAAAGCCGAAAATTTGGGTTTGAAGCCTAACTAGACCCTATCAATTCAAAAGATATTTCAAAGCCTCACGGTGAAATCACCAAGAGCTGCTCACTCGTTTGATTGACGGAAACCAAACCGCAATAGTGACTCTGAAGAGCCAATAGAGGAGTCATGAACTAATAAGGTTTTGAAATGAAATAAAGGTGCTTTAAAATAACAATGTTGTAAAATAGCGTGCATTAAATTTACATCGACATTAATTAAGATACATTAAATTAATGCGAATTTTGTAAAATCGCGTTAATAAAGTGCATTGTTAATTTCCTATAATAAGGTAACTCGTAAATTATATCTAGAATGTATTAAATTACAATTTTACCCATTTTATGTAATAATTCTAATGTATAATTAAATTATCTTACTAGTATTATTATTTATAATATTTGTCAACTTTAACGTTGGTTTGAAGTATTCTCAATAAAGACTATTATTATTATTATTAAATGCCCCGCTGTCGTGGTTCTAATTAACTGGTGCATAATAGGCCGACTCTTGTACAGAAGTAAGTTGCTGTAATCTATCTTGTTCGTTACTGAGTAAGTAGTCAGCATCCTGATTTACCATACTATTGAACAAGATAACTTAACTCTATTCTATACGAGATTCCATCTTTCGGTCTTCGATCGCGGGGGTCGAGGGCCAACTTCCTGCCCAATTACCACATGGACTGTAACTAGGTTAGGTCCCAGGCTTCCCCGCTTTATCCAATAGGTCGGATTCTCGCATCTCGGATTCTCGCATTCTCGTATCTCGCATTCTCGGTTTCTCTTATAAGCCACCGTACCGACGTGTTTCTGTTAAGGCCAGTTTACAAGGAGATAGGGTTACCCTAGCACTAGGGTTACCCTAGAGCTGGGTCATTTCCTCTTATTTTTAGCGATGTGTTTACAAGCAGGCGGGACAACTCAACTCGGCTGCCCGGGTTACCCTAGCGCTAGGTTTACCCTGTCTGAGAGCTAAGGTGACCCTAGCACTAGGGCTATGTTTTGTCCTTGTAAACGGTTTGCTAGGGTAACCCACCTACCCGGTGTCACAGCGATTTCGCCCCACCCCCCCCCCCCCCCCAGTGAATCCACCCCCCCCCCCCGGGATTGCTAGTAAATTCGCCCCCCTTCAGTGAATTCGCCCCCCTTCTAGTGAATTGTACTCGTAATTCTTATTGAAATCGCCCCGCCTCAGAAAATAGAGGCAGTAGATGTCAACGCACTGAATAAAAAGGTTTTTTTTTAATAATCTAAAGTATTTTTTAAAAATTAAATGAAGTGTAAGACCCATAGCTACTATTACTACTACTGACAACAAAAATACGCGAGTCGGTAACACTCCTTTTCTTCGGAAAGTCATTTCAAATTCTTTCCGGATTTGAATTAATTATACTGCTAGAAAATTGCAAAACTTACGGCCGTTTTATCTTCTCATTAGTTAATAAGCTGTTTATCCAGAAAGGTTTTCCTAGTTAGCACTGATCTAACGCGAGTCGGTAACGCTCCTTTATTCGGCAACGTTATTTAAAAATAGATATATGGATCGACGCGCGCATTACGGGTCATAAAAATCTTACATACCACGATAATTACGACAACTTCATTATGGTTTTCATGCATGAAAAAATCATCAGGCTATTTGGCAGTTGTTTCCAAATATGAGTTCCACTCGCTACAAGCTAAAGTAAGTTTTAAATCTTCCCGCCGTTTTAGATCTTAATTAGTTCATTACTGCTTGTTTATTCAGGAAGTTTTCACACGTGCACAGGTCGGTAACACTTCCTTTATTCGGCAAAGTCTTTTCAAAGTAGGCGGATTTACGGGTTATCAAAACCTTTAAGGTTATCGTATAGCTTCAGAGCCGAATTAACATTTTTTTTTTTTCAAAAAAGAAACATTTTACCGGAAGATTGCGTTACATATTTTGATTGACAGTTCAATCGTCATGAGCATTCAACCGTGGAGTCTTTGTTTACCGCTCAGTTCTGAGTTCGCTCTGTGGCTTGTTGTCAGCGTTCTATCGAATCTTTTCTCACATACTGATGTCATCGTAAATGCGAAGCGTATTCGCTAAAATTATCCGTAGATGTCTTCTTCAAAACAAGTATCTGGTCCTTGGAGTTCAAGAAAGACGAAACAATAAAAAAAATGTTCGAAATTATATATTCTTATTACCACTGCTAAACTATTTTGTTGTACACTAGGCCGCTTGATTCCCCTTAAGTATTTCTACAATAACATGCCGAATCTCTGACATTTTCCGGAGCATATATTCACGGGCTGATTCTTCGGGTAATTTATCTGTCCTCGTGCTTTTCTTTCGTCTTCCGCGTCGGTTTGGTCTGCTTTGGTATTGCCTTCTTCTTGTCTTTAGCTGGTTTATCCTTTGCCGTTGCAATTGCCTTATTCTGGCGTTTGACCGGTTTATTCTTGGTTTTGCCTAATGGGCTCCTGGTTTTGCCCATAAGGAAGAGTGATTGAAAACGCGAAACTAAGGCCCTGTTTATATGAAGGAAAGTTGGCTCGGGGGGGAGGGTCACCCTCCCTCCCGAGCCAACTTTACCGAGCGTTTATATGGAAGAAAAGTTGTCCCGGGTGCCCGAGACAACTTTGTCTTGAGCGAGTCTGGGCACGTAATATTCGATTACGCATGCTCTGTGTGTCCCGAGTTGGCCCGGTTAGGCGAGCCAAAGTGTTTATATGAGAAAAAGTTGGCTCGCCCCCCAGGGTCACCCTACCTTTCATACATTTCTTTATAAAACGAAGTCAACCGTCTACATGAGAAACCGCAAACTTGGCTCCGGGGGGCGGGTGACCCTCCTCCCCGAGGCACTCGGTTCACAAGATAGGGTGACCCTGGGGGGCGAGCCAACTTTTTCTCATATAAACAGGGCCTAACTCAACTGAGCGCGAAGACCTTTGATTGTGTTGCTTTCATGCCGCTGAGATAGAGAGCTTAAGCAACGACGACGGCAACGTCTAGGACGCCGGCGTAACACAATAGACTTAATTACAAAATACAATAACTGCACGTGAAAATGCACGCAGTCAACTACGTTTCAACCGTTGTCTGCAAAAACACAACGTGAAAACTCCATATTCTACGTCAACAAGAGAACGGTCGAAAGTAAATCACTTCGTTTTTCGTTCGGCGTGAACGGAACTCTATCCCTGTCATATTTTTCGAAGAAATGGATGTGAAAAGTAATTAAAGGCGAACTAAGGAAATAGTAAACATCATGTTTCGGGAGAAAAGACTTTTCTACGTCCCGTCGTCACTGCCGTCCCCGTCATCATTGGCTGCTTTTTACTCGGGCTGCCTCTGGCAGCACCGATAAAATGCAAGCCGTTATTACTCGGGTTGCCTGTGGCAGCACCGAGTCTTAAACTGCAGGTTCTGTGCAGCAAAATTTCTGCGCATGCGTTAAATTTCAAGTTCACCACCAATCAAATTGCACTGTGCTGGTCACGTAACAATCGCCAGGTTAATTTATTTACATAATTTAATACCGTAAATCAAGATGGTGATTTAGAGTCCCATAACTTCACTCGTGCGAAAGCCTTCCAAAAGGCTCAGGATATTTCAACTGCCGCTCTTGTTTGAGGTACGTTTCGTAGGTTTTATGCCACATTTCATTTTACTAACGTCCAAGAGACCATCACATAAGAGAACTGATCTCCGTACCCTCAGTGGACGTCACGACGCTATTTTAAGATTCGGTTCCAGCTCCTCACGGATTTTCGTCGCTCCATCTCAACCAGAGGCGATGGATGCGAAGCTTCGTGGCTCTGAATATATGTGTTGCTCCATAAACTTACTACCCGGACTGGTATGGGACGGATCTGACCTGATCTGACTTGAAGACTCGATAAAATGAATTTTGAATTTAATTAATAAAAGCTACGGAGTGTAATTTGAAAACTCGTTAAAAATATTGCCGTTTGGATTTGACTGGGAAGCTGTAGGCTGTACTAAGCCAGACCCGTAAGAAATTCGGATGTGACCTGGAAGCCGTGAAAAGAATTTAGAGTGACCTGAATTTCGTGAAACTATCAAAGGAAATGAAGCCGTATTCCATTCAGTTTGTAGCCGGATCGGCGAGCATGGAAAGTCTTCCAAAAATTAGAATAAATTAACAACCCCGTATCATTGTTATTGAAACTTCGCTTACCTTATAAATACTCGTTCCCTGTAGTTCATATTCATGTATAGCTAGATAACATACCTAGGGAACTGACTGGATTATTTTCTCTATTTCATCAGGCTAATAATTGTAGAAACGTTCAGTTTATAGCAAGCAAGCACGCATCGACTTTTGACCACAATTTTGCAAACTTATAAATCCAGTTAATCTGAAACACTGACTGACTGAGTTTGGAATTATCGTAAACAGACGTTTACAATTCGCTAAAGAAATTAGGAATAGAACCTATAATATCGTAAATAATCGGACATGCTTTTGCAATACCGTAATCAATATGAATCTGTAGAGAAACTGTCGTGAAAGTAGAAAATTGTGAATGCTTTGATTACTGAGTAAAACACTGAATGCATTCTGCTCTCGCCGCCCGCCGGGCCATTCGGACACGTGACACCCACAACCAATCGGATAGAATGGTAAAAATAGTCCAACTAATTTATGCAAGCTAAAAATAAATCGGCGCAGACTATCATGGGGAGAGAGGCTAGTATGGGGGATCGGTTCTCTTAGGTGATGGTCTCTTGTAACGTCATAATACATACCAGCGCAAACACCGTGATCGGTAGGCCAACACCAAAAATATTTTGACGGCGTTTTTGGCTGGTTTACTGATCTCGTACGATCTCTCTGTGTACCGCGTTATACAGGTATACTGAATAGCTGATTTATAGCGAAATATAGCGATTTACTAGCAAATATATATACTATGGTTGAGCAGTTATGGGTTAAGTACTATCCTCTATTGAAGTCTGAAGACATCTGAACTCCTGAACTGTGAGAGCAATACTGTCGCTCGCCAGCACAGAATAATTTATTAATCTTTAATCCAACAACTACCAAGATGAACTCCCGGGATGGACTCGTAATTACGGTGGCCCAGAGGTACAAAACACAACACAGATGTATAAAACACATTTGACAATCGCAAAACACAATTGAAGGATTCAGTGCACAACACTAAGAATTGAAAACACAAAGAAGCTTGTGTAAAACACATTCAAAACTATCGAAACACATTTAACAAAACCAAAACACATTTAGAAATGCCAAAACACAATTGCAAAACTCGAAACACATTTGGAAACCAAAGAGGGGGAGTGGGTACTACTGTGGTGGGCTGCTGACCAGCAATATCTGTTGGCTTGTTGTTATGAAAAATGGCGGACATGCTCGGTTTATTTAACAATTAGACCCGCAGCCCGAATGGGCTACGAGTCAATAGCCCATGAGGCGCAGCCGAATGGGCTATTTAACTCGTAGCCCATGAGGGCGAGAGGTCTAATTGTTTTAGTATAAACTAACTAGTCGGACAGTAGAAAATCATAGAAAGAAACAATTTGAAGTTGACATTTTTTTATTATTTCGTGAAAATGCGTGCGGTTTTTCTCTACCATGGGCTATCACAAATATACCTATAGTAGGGTAGCCAATCAGAATGCAGGATTTGTAATAGTCCACTGGTTGGCTTATACTAATATAAGTTATTCCACACTACTAAGGTAGAGCGGTTTTAGTTAGTTTACAAGATGAAATGCGAAACTTGCAATGCAGATGTTTTAGAGTCATTTCGATTTTGCCACAAATGTGGAAAATCGCTCAAGAAAACTGAAACGGCGGCCGAACAACAACCATCTGTGTCGAAAGCACCGGGCAAAGCTTTGTCTACTTTCGAAGATTTTCGTAAGAGATGATCTTCACAGAGGCAAGAAAGTATCAAGGACAAAGGGAAAAAGAAGAAAACAGACACCCCTAGCGAGGTCATGATAAATATTGGGCGCATGAAGCTGTTAAATGGAGACCTGAAACCTGTGAAGGGGAAGATAATGATCGTGCGTGTTCCTGTTTCAATAAGGAAACTCGAACTGTTGAGGAAAGGCATAGAGAAGCACGCCGCTCATGACCGCACTTTTCATCCTTTTGAGGACTACACACTTCTCTATCCTGATGGTACGGAGATCCTCACACTTCCTGGGCAGCCTACCCAAATATTCCAATTGGATAAGTATAAGGAAGATATTGGGAAACCATATCACAGAATAACTCTATATCTGATCGAAAGAGAAACACTAGAAATGAGTAGAGGGGAAGAAGATCAATCAGATTCTGAATATGAAATGGATGCTAACTCCAAATCAACTGCAACGCAGTCCTCCAGGGAATCAACAGCAGCAAAATCAGCCCAACCAGGTAAAGATGCCTCTCAGACTGAAACAAACCCTGGCGTACATGTAGTACCATCAGCCCAGTCATCAAGCAAAGTGACACCAATAAGAGTGGATCATGATCAACCTAGTACTAGTACTCATAGTGGTGATTGGCAGCAGGAGTCCTCCTTCTCTAGCACCATCAAGGATTCAACTACTACAAGAACTGCTAAGATTCAGACTCTGTCAGATATGTTTCCAGCCAGTGGTGAGCAGGAGATAGTGACTGCTTTAGATACCACACACCTTATTTTAAATGGTAGTAACTCCCTTAATGATGCATATGCTTCCTTAATGAGTGCAAATGTGGATGATTTCGATTTCAATAGTGATGATGACTGGCACGTCCAAGATTTTGATAGTGAAGCAACCACCTTCACATCAGATGATTCTCTTCTGGAGAAGTTGAAAGAGTTGAAAGAAGCGGAGCTTAAAAGTGAAGAATTTCTACGCTTGAATGTGAGACGGGATGCTATTTGGGACGATACCCTCCTAAAATTGAGTCGTCTTCAGCCAGGGGAACTGAAGAAGCAAGTTAAAGTGCAGTTCATCGGTGAACCGGCTGTAGATCAGGGTGGACCTTCACGTGAATTCTATGCTTCAATAAATTCTGCAGCTCAAGCAAAGTTGATGTCAGATGGTGTTTTCAGGCATAACATTTCATCCCTGGCCAAGAAAGAATTTTTGGCATTTGGCCAGCTGACAGCCATTGGCCTTCTGCAAGGTTCACCTGGCCCTAAGTGCTTTAGCAAGTCATCACTAGAGTACATTCTATCTGGAAAAATAGATGATCTCCTGCCAACATTGGATGAGGTACCCAATGCTGAAGTCAAGCGGTTCCTCGAAAATCTCGATGCCATTACAGATGATGAAGAATTCAAACGTATGGCCTCCTTTGGCTGTGAATTCAGGTTTGAGGCAGGGTACTCCAAACCATTTGTTCACCTGAATGAGAAAGAGGAGTTCTTCAGGTGCATTTGTTTGCATTATATATACTGTGTTGTCCTCCATCACAGAAATTAATCAATTCATTGATGGCCTCAAAACTTGCAATGTATTGAACTTGGTACGAGAAAATCCTGAAATATTTAAAAAGGTATTTCAAGTATCAAAGCAGCTAACAGCTGAACAGATTGATGACATATTTGATCCAGTGTACAGCCTCAAGGAGAGCAACAGGTACAGAGTTGAACAGAATATTGTATTCAACTTTAACCAGTACCTGGAAGATGTCGAGCAAGGGAATATCAAAACCCAAGTGGAGGGAAAGGATATGGTCATCATGCTCAAGCATGTCCTACAGTTTATAACTGGAGCTGAAGATATCCCAGCCATTGGCTTCACCCCTCGGCCCACATTGCATTTTTCACATGATGTTCTATCAAAGAGAAAGATGACTACAAACACTTGTGCAAATATTTTAAGAATCCCTGTTGCAAACATGTCTGACTATTCACAGTTTTCTGATGAATTCACCTTCTGTATGATGAATTCTCCTGGTTTTGGTGTCATATAACCCATAACAATGAATTTTAGAAAACAAGAGAGCAAACATGCTAACATGGCTTGTGCAATGTATGTGTGCATAGCCATGCATTGTATCATTAGTATATCATGATGTTTTTGCATAGTTAAAGTTACAGTTATACAGCAGTTCATTATTTTCTGAATTTATCAATAAGTTCCCATAAAATTGTTTGGGCACTGTAATATAATAATCATGTTTTTCTTATATTCCACAAATTAGCATGTTACAAGATAAGACTATTTTACTATTATTCAACCAATCAATTTCAGTTTCGACAGTCCGGTCGATGTTCAACTGCGTCTCAGTGTCGCGAGTTACCTAAATTCACACTTTTGACATGCTTTCGTCAAATCAGTGAGCCAGCTGACATCAGGAATGCAATTTAGTACAGGAGTGTAACAACATATCTCAGCATAATTAAATATAACATAACCCATGGCCCATCCCCCAATGTGTTGCATTATTTCACTTGACCCACCCTATTTTCTGTGCTTGGAAATGATGCCCCCCCTCCCTTTTTTTTACCGGCCCACCCCCACCTGTACTTTATGACCAGTCCCTAAACTACTACTAAATGTACGACTTTATTTAGCCAGGGTAGCCCATTCAGCAACGAAGCTGATATCCAGAGGGGCCCTGCATATAAAACTATAAATACAATTGTAATGTACTGTTTAAAACACGAACAGCAGTGTTTTATCAAGTTTAAAAATTCGACTTGATAAAACACGTGCTGTGAGTGTTTTAAACGGCTTCAAAAACGCTTTAAGAATGCAATGAAAGAAAGACGCACATCTCAAGGGAATGGTTCACTTAATGAACCATTGAACCTTTGTATTCACAACGCCATGCAAAATATTCGAGGTAATCACCGCCTGCAATTACGAAAATCTCAAGGGAATGACATGAAGAAATTACCATACTATGTTGTTTGAAGCGGCGTTTCGCAATGCAAGAAGAATCTGCACTTGAAGGATTTGGTGTCGTGGTTTACCTCGATAAAGTCCAAGACTTGGAAAGCGATGTGACTGACATGACGGCAAACTCTAAATTTTTGACTCCGGCACAAAATATGTAAGTTTAATGCACGTTTTTATTATTTTACGGCTTTGAGTTTGGTTTTAATAATTAAACTAAACAGTGGCTCGGTAAACAAGTAATGGTAGTTGGATAACTTCATTTTAAAAATATTATCTGTGTATCTCGGTAGTCTGCTGATATTAGTAAATTTAGTACCTTATGTTCCGTGCACTTTTTGCTATCTTTGGGTCTTTATCAGTGAATTCTTAATTAGGATGAAACTTTATATAAAATTTCATGTTCATTGGTATTCTTGATATAAAGTCTTCATCCTAATTTGCATTCTTTTTTAATATCTTTGTACCCCATATTCCCCTGGTACCGAAATCAAAGCCCTCCCCGGGCTTTTTAGAATGATGAGATTTTATCAGGTATAAAGGAGCATGCACGTGACTGATTTGCTTCATCTGATTGGACAAAATGCTCATTAATTATTCATGAGTTTTTGAAGTATAATTAAACTATTTCTGCTATGACTATAATACAATTTGTTTCTACATATATAATAGCTAGTATACAGCGATTTGCAAAAATTCTGCAAAAAATTATAATAATAATAATAATTTATTCACTTATACTTAATAACCATCTGAATGCCAACAGTAGTTCGGCCCTGGGTTCAAGTATTTTCTTCTTTTGAGACGATGCTTTTTCCTTAGCTCTGAGCCTACAGGATCCAGTTCACGTAGAATAACCTGAACAGTAGACCTGGGTACACTTATTCCATACGTAGAGTGCAACTTCTTCCACATGGCTCTATAACCAAGTAAGCGCCCAGGTCCATCCATTTCCTGTAGAATACATCGACTTCATGGCCGCGGCGATGCAAACCGTACGCTTTCAGTCGATTAAGCAAGGTCCCTTTTGACATTCTTATATCATGATACTTCTCTAGAAAACTTAGAATAATTTTATATTCATAGTTTTTGTCGAAATAATACCTGATAATTTCTTCTTTGTCCGCCATTTTTCATAACAACAAGCCAATTGTGTTTTGGCATTTCTAAATGTGTTTTGGTGTTGTTAAATGTGTTGTTAAATGTGTTTCGATAGTTTTGAATGTGTTTTACACAAGCTTCTTTGTGTTTTCAATTCTTAGTGTTCGTGCACTGAATCCTTCAATTGTGTTTTGCGATTGTCAAATGTGTTTTATACATCTGTGTTGTGTTTTGTACCTCTGGGCCACCGTACGTAATGGCAAGAACAGCAAATAAAGTTACATAGAGGCACACAAATTGACATAGCTAGCTCCATCACAGGATGGACAGGATACAACTTATAATATGGTACAAATATAAACATACATATGAGACAATCATGTATTAGTACTCGGAACCTGCAGTATAACAGAACAGCAGACTAAATTGTAAACGTGTGCTACATGAATAAGTCGTGTTTAAATTACGAGAAAAACAAAAATATTAAATTACATATATACTAGGGGAGCAAAGAATGAAAGTCACCGCGCTACCGGCCACTCCTAAAGACTGCTAAATTCAGCGAATAATTATTCCCTTTGGTTATTACTAAGAGGATTTCAAATGAAAGTGTATTTCATCTTCAATCTCATGTGGCCCGAGTGAAAGCCCAGATGGACTCTTGTTATAGAAGGTGTTTGATGCTGTGAAAGAGAAGAGGCGGGGCACCAGAATCAGTCTCGCCGGCCGGCTAAAACTTTTCAGAGCGTTTTCTTGACTTTCTATTTTCGTTCTATACATAGTTTGAAAAAAGCTCCAACTCGACGCGAATTTGTGCGAATTACTTCACATTTTCACAGATTGTTTGCAATTATATCAGCTAAAAAAACTGTGTCAGTGAATTTTTTATTTTTTAAAAGAGAGGCGCTGAGAGCGATTCCCGCATCTATACTTGGATTTCGCGTTAGCAGTTTCACGAAGACCGAAATATCTTCAGAACGGCTTCGAATTACCACAATCGCCGACACAGTTTCGTAAACAAGGTCTGTGGAAGTCCAGAAAAGCAAACAGATCTTAAATTCATTAAATTGCCGTGGAATTGGAGCTCTTGGAAACCAACTCGCTTGTTCGGAAAAGAAGTTTATTTAAAAATCGCACTTTTATAAAAATTACAAACCTTAGGTATGTCATTGTAGCCAATTTTATAAGCTTTAAAATGAGGTATAATTTATCTAAATACCACGAATATTCGAGACGCTACTTAATTTTATCCGGAACAGTACCCTGAAGGTATACGATAACATTAAAGGGGCCGTCTCACCCACAGTGCTTAGCGCGCTCACATAGCATAGCGGCCATTTTCGATGCCATCGAAATCCAGAGTTTTATGGTGGTGGTTTTAATCTTCTCTACATCTCTGCCATCCTTCCAGCTATCGTCAAAAAAATCATACTAGGTTGAACCTTTTTTATTGCTCTTCTTATTGAGCCTCTTATGTAAGTGTTTTAAATTATTTGGTCATGCAAATTTTAGTAGTCTCGTTCGTCCTCTGTTTGTGTCCACGATTTCCACCTACAACATGGAGAAGCTATTCTGACCATTTATCTTTATATGTAAAAATATATTAGCGCTTAGTTAGAGTATCTACTATCTTTGAGCCGATTTGGGTTTTTGAACACCGTGGCTGGCTTACGTGACCACAATTTGCAACAAAACTCCACTTGAAGAACAGTTTCCTAAAATCATTTTCAGGGCTTTGGCGTTTAACTTGTGGAAACAGGTCTCTCTCTGGTTTCGAAGGGCGGAATTCGGGCTTTTAGACAGTGATTTTGCCGAGATTTTCTGATTCACCGGGTTGATCATTTGAAGTTTGTACTAGCTCGCACGAAATTTGACAAACAAAGCCGCCGAGACTGCATATTATAATTTCCTATTCAAGCGAGCTGTTATTCGTTCACTGTTCTCTCTTGAACTGGTTCTCTCACACCAGCAACGAGATTGCTTGCTAGCAGATGATCTCTCTCTCTCTCTCTCCCTCTCTCTCTGCAGGGAAAAATAAAACCGAGGGGAGAAACCTCTCTTTTCATAATTATTAGTATTCTCTGTTTATAGTACTGATGGGTGAGCGGTAAATATTATAGTCAACAAAATATTGTAGGCAACGAAACTCGACCCAAAAAGAATTGAACAATTTCCTAAAATCATTTTGAGGGCTTCGGCGTTTAACTTGTGGAAACAGGTCTCTCTCTGGTTTCGAAGGGTTTTCACACTGATTTCGCCGAGATGATCGATCAAAGTTTATACTCGCACGAAATTTGACAACAGAGCCGCCGGATAATAATTTCCCATTGAAACGAGCTGTAATTCGTTCACTGTTCTCTCTTGAACTGGTTCTCTGCTACTGCCTGCTAGCAGATCTCTCTCTCTCTCTCCCTCTCCCTCCCTCTCTCTCCCTCTCTCTCCCTCTCTCTCTCTCTCTGTGAGCCGTAAATGTTATAGTACAGCCCTCCATGTTCAAATCAAAATTATCATGTCACCAACAAAAAGCATACGCTTAGTTCGTGAGGTTCCCGCCGTGAACAAGGGGTCAAAGTCCCGGATATAAACAATAACAAAAGCACGCTAAGCACTGTGGGTGAGACGGCCCCTTTAAGTGTCCACAATAATTACATCATCTACATGCATGTTGGCTTCAGGCAAGAAATACTAACAACTAATCATTCGAAGATTGACGAAGATGCAGAATCCCTTGTCGAGTTTCTTGTTGCACTGCTCGCGCGAATGAAAATTGCAGCGTTTACCGTAGCTTTACGTTTACCGTAACGAATTTTGTCGAAGAAAAGTGAAGCGTAAATTTTAAAATAAAATTGAATTACATGCCTTTATACACATTACTGATAGCTTTTTGCCGTACTATTCTCCACGTCCAATGCATTACAGTAGTAATAATAAGGAAAACATGTATTCATAACCTTTTAAAAGGTTGAAGGGGAGGGGGGGGGGGGGGAGGGGGGGGGGGGAGTGGGCGAAATCGCTAGAGGGGGTCGAGGAAAGGGGGGCGAATTCACTAGCGATTTCGCCCCCCGGGGGGCGAATTCATGCGGGGGCGAAATCGCTGGTACACCGGGCAGTAGGGTTACCCTACCTGAATCACTTTGCTATCTTTGACCCTAGTGCTAGGGTAACCCTATCTCCTTGTAAACGGGCCCTTAGAGTCTAATTTTCGTGTCAAAGATCGGCAGGTATGAACGTTGTTTTAAAGTCTCACATCCTGTCTATGAGGCACGACACTTGTAGGTTTTAGTCTGGAAATGAATCTGCCTTGTATTAAATATAATAAACGTTGTGTCATATGAGTGATGCGCCTGACTGGCTGCACATCGAATTATTAGCTCCTCACATTTTTTAGATTTTTAGACGTTTTACTCATCATTTAGGCTACAGAAAACTTTTTATTTGCTGTATCTATGGCCTTGGAACTATGTTGACCACTTTTTATTCAAGAACTGCGCTGTTAACGATTATTAATTCGATTCGTGTTATCCCGCGGATCGATTGCAAAATATGCAGTCGCTGAAGGCTAAATGTAGTATTGCGAAATCTACTCGCCGTGGTTGCAGAGCAGGAGTCTTCAAACAGAGGAGTATTACATCTATTACTGGCCAAGAAAGGTATAGCTACTTATCAAACCTGGACCCTGGCCATGTACTGAAATCTACATGGTCGTGTTTGAAGTTCCAAAATGACTCAATTACGGGTTCTATGAAGCGAGACGAAGGATTCACGAGAGGTGACAGATAACAATAACAACCGTTGCTTTCCAGCTTGCCGAATACAGCTAAACCCATGGAATTTTCGCTTCTAAACACAAGATCGATCAGAAATAAATCGCTACCTGTTAAGGATATGATTGTTGATCGCGATATTGATATCCTAGCATTAACCGAGATCTGGTTGAGTTCCAGTGAGTCTGACGAACAAATTACTCGCGACGTATGTCCTAATGGGTATGAGTTTTACAACGTTCCTAGACTAGAGGTTGTAGAGGTGGGGGAGTAGCGCTAGTCTACAAGAAACTGTTAAGATTCCAAAATCAATCTCGTATCAAGGAGAAGTTCAAATCGTTTGAGTTTACCGACCTACTTATGAAGCACTCGACCTCCAGCCTGCGTGTTGAAATTGTTTATCGACCGCCGCCTTCAAAGTCCAATAAGAGTTCTCTCCCTTTGTTCTTTGATGAATTTCCAAGATTACTAGAGAGTCTAGTAACTGCTTCAGGCTCACTTCTGATGGCCGGCGATTTTACCTTCCATATATTGGAATCGATAGTGATCCAGCTGCGTCGCGATTTCTTCAGTTGCTCGAGAATCTCCGAGTCTACGCACAGGAGCGGCCACACCCTTGACCTCATAATTACCAGGATCGAGGAGTGTATGGCTAGTAACTTTACGGTGTTTGATCCTGTTCTATCCGATCACTCTGCCGTTTGATGTACGCTGTCGCTCCCTAAGACAGTATTTGCGTGAAAGGAGATCTGCTATCGATATGTGCCAATTACGGGATAACATTAATAACTCTACCCTGGCTAATCCCGATTTGTGTGGTGGTCTGGAAGACCTTGTTCGGCAGTACAACACTGTTCTATCTGGCCTATTGGATAAGCATGCACCTTTAAAGAAGCGCATAATTACACTCCGTCCGGCTGCACCCTGGTACACTGAAGCGATCATGGTTGAGAAAAAGAAACGGAGATAGTTTGAACGTCAATGGAGGGCATCACGGCTTACTGTGCACCGTGAACTCTATGTTGAACAGTGTAGCGAGAGATTTACCAGGATCATTTACCCAAAGTGGATTTATTCGCTTGTGGACGGGCCAAGAAGTACAAGTGGTAACAACCAAAAAGCAAGGTCTCGTTAATCTTCAAGTAAGTTGCATCATATGGCTACCCGTGATGTCTACCACCAGCAAGCGAGAGATTAATAAGAACCGAAAGATTAAGCGAAAGCCTAAAATAAACAATGATCGTATCGATATTATGCCGGACAATTAGGCTCAAGGCAACTTTGCTACTAAAACTACGCCAATCTGTCTAAATACCTAGCCGTACTAGAACTGGGAAGTAACTAGTTTTGAGGTAATTTGTGAGCTTAATGACTGTCAGGTTGTGAATGTACGCTTGCTTGTGGCAGACACATCCGTCATAGCACTAAAATATTGACAATGCACAACGGGTAATACTTCACACTTGCGTGATCTCGCTACACACAGAGAGAAATCCCAAAAAGCTAAAGTAGCATAACACACTAAGGGCTTGTTTTAAAATTGATTGTCTAGCTAGTAATTCCAATAGCTTAGCAGCGATAAAACAAGACATAAAACTAATCTACTGAAATCAACTCTTAGGCCTACTCTGGGTCCTTAGGTCGCCTTATGTCGCCTTATGTCGCCCAATGCCGCCTTATATCGCCTTACGTCGCCCTATATTGGCTTATGATATAATATCAAATTACACATTTAGCTTAAATAACTGGTTATTATAAAACTATATTTAGACTGTAAGTGTTTTTGTTTTTAATAATTATTAATGAATACAAATTTATGTATCTCTACACCTACATTGTATATCAGTTGTAGTGACTAAACCTTACCACCCCCCTTCCCCCTTCCCCCTTCCCCCGCCCCCCACCCCCGAGGTCCCACTGCCCTTACATACCTTACCCCAGTAAATTTCACAATTGCTCTTCATAGTTGAGAACCCCATAAGGTACAGATTTGCCTATTCGACCGACTAAAAAGAACTGTAACTAATTATGTTAATGTATTTATACACAGCTAATAATAATCTAAACAAGGATCTATACCATAAAAGGGATTTGTACCCGAGGGATTGGTATTGGGAAAGGTATTGGGATGATTGGAAGTGTATTGTCATGGTTGTGTTCATTATAGGTAGGGGTTATTGGATGCAGCTAGGGTATTCTCAGACAGGTTTAGTACAATGTACATAAGATGACATGCAGGACAATTAAAGGAAGGGCTAGCTGCACTAGGTAACTGTTTCACTGAGCAGGTTGTGAACATAAATAAAAAAAAAATGGTAATATGCACATTCAAATCCTGTACAGTTGTTTGCTGACAGCATCAGAGAAATCCTCGCTTTGTGATTGGATTACGCGTGCCATACGGAATTATCAATCTGTGTCGGCCTATTGTTTTACTGTAATATAATGGAGATGTGAACGAACAAGTATCGATCCAAAAAGGTTCCTTGGGATTGCTAATGCTTTTCTTCAACTCTGTTGCATTGTCCAGTGCACAAGTTCATTAGACTCCAAAATTAAGCTGTACATAAAATTATTTTTAGCATGGATAATCAACTTTCCTCTGTATTTGCTACCCATGTTGTAGTTCAGTGCCCTTTAGTACTTACATAATCATACTTTTATGAATAGTGAACAATATCAAGGTAATTATTATAATTTATCCAACATGTCTGCCAAAATCCCCCTTGCTCATTGTTTATCACTAGTTGAAGTTTATAACACACACATCTCTATCTCAAGTTAAAATGAATGAAAGCCAGGAATTTTATAACATAAAGGAATAGCTATGAGTAGGACACAAAAAATTAAAATCTTGAATAAAGTGACAATGACATGTCGACTGCAGTATACTGTATGTAGAAATATGCATCTACCTGAAATTGTCCGGTTGCATCCAAATCGATGATGGCTTCATTTTTGGGGCCCTAGTTCTTTTGCAACTTGCGTTTAGAACTTCGTGCTTTTACGTGAAGTAAATGGTTCCAGTACAACGACTATCCGCTGGTCAAGAAAGCCGTGGGCAACTTTGAAAAAGCCTAGGTACTTCATATATGGTCTATTATTGCGTCTTCTTTATATAAAACAGTCTTGCACTATATAGAAGACATATAATAGACCATATATGAAGTACCTACCATTTTAGCGGAAGTCGACCGCTGAACTGGTTTATAAAGCAAAGTGCTGGCTCACCAAGATCAATTATGGAGGCGTTGGGAATTTGTCCCGGGAATTTGTACGACTTTTGCACAAACGTTTCTGGTATTTTCCATGACACAAATGAAGGTAACAATTCCAACTTCTTTGTGTAAACTTGTTATGTCATTTGTTCTCATTTTAAATTTGTAAATCCGTGTCTGTAAGTTAAGACTTAATAAGCTTAAGTGTAAACAAAACCAACGCATCCTTTCTTAATTTTACAAGATATAAGAAGCTTAAATATATAAATAAAGCTACATTGTATAAATTTGTGTCTTTGCCTTTGGCTTAAGACTTATTCTTATACAATATTTAAGTTGTTATTCCACACCTGCCCACCCCTGTTCCAACATATGTGGTCAGCTATGCAAATGCCCCATGTTTGTGATTGGTTCATTTATGTTTTCTGGTTTTATGACACTCAGCTGAAAACTGCTCTAAAACCAAAACCAACTTAATTATTTTTTAGAGCAGTTTTCAATTGAGTGTCATAAAACTAAAGCCAAAGTACTTACAGAGCCAATCACAGGAGCAAGTGAAAATACAATTAGCCAATCAGGAACTGAAGTAATGCATGATTGGTTTTACTTTCAAAAGCCAGTCACAAGGAAAAGTAAATGCAATCGTGGATAATCTCACTAGATGGCGTGATTGCATTTGGTTTTAGTTTAAAACTTTATTGGCTGATAATTAAATACAAAACATTTCTCACAGCCAATAGAAAATATAAGCAAACGCAAAACCAAACCACTTACTTATTGTTTTCAACACTCAATTGAAAACAGCTCTATTAAAGAGCCATTCATGGGGGCATTTAAAGTAAAAACAAATGAGTCACTAACCCAATTGGTCAATATTAAAACATTTGAAATTTAATATCTTAATATCTCAAATTTGCTGCATGTTACCAAAATTGGGTTAAAAATATTACACACATTAGTTTGTGTTATACATGTAGTCAATATGTACTTGTTCATGTCTATTTTATTTAAATTTTATATGGAAAACATGCATACTGGCATTTTTGATTAAAATTAATCTTTCTAATTGAAACGCTTTCAATCAAAAACTCACAAGTAGTAGTATTATTTTAGATATACAGTACAATGTATGGTCAATGAATGTCACCTTATGTATGTGACATGGTAAAAGCCACACTGTCACCTTATTTTACAAAATAATATTGCTCTACATAATGCCTTCTATCACCAAATGTCGCCTTGTATTGCCTAATGTCGCCTTGCATTGCCTAATGTCGCCTTATAATGCCCAATGTCGCCTTATAACGCCCAGTGTCGCCTAATATTTCATTGTTTTTTGTAAAAAAATGCTTATGTCGCCTTAAGTCGCTCAATGTCGCACTTCATCGCGGCGACCTAAAGACCCAGAGTAGGCCTAACTCTTCTAATTCTAGCTCATATGGCCAGATCTACAAAACGGACATTTCTTCTAAATTTCCTTCGTAACAACAGTGTAATATGGTCAATAAGTGTATTTTTGATGCAAAATGAGCTACTATTCAGCTATCATTGAGGACAATCAATCTGATCCCAAAAACCTATTTTCTAATTTTGAGAAGCTGCTTCACCGTCAGGCTGAGAGGAAATTGCCCCCTTGTGGTGATGATGAAACATTAGCAAATGCTTTTGCTCACTTTTTTACAGAGAAGATTGTAACTATACGAGATGAGTTACAGGCCAGAAGGGACGTTGTAAATGATCCCCTCTCTGTGTTGAATACCTATTCTGGTGTTAAATTTGAGACATTTAAGCTTGTCATGACTGAGGGACTGTCAAATCTTATCAGTACTTCATGTTTGAAATCTTGTGCCCTTGATTCAATCCCGGCATCAGTTCTAAAGGGTTGTTTTGATTCGCTATTGCCGTTTGTCACCAGGGCTGTGAATTTTTCACTAGAACATGGCGTATGCTCCGACGACTTGAAGGAAGCTATGCTCAAACCGTCACTCAAAAAGCCCTCCCTTGATCATGAAGTTTTCAAAAATTACAGACCACTATCGAATTTAGTGTTCCTCTCTAAGTCTTGTGAAAAAGTGGTTGCATCTCAACTTAACTGTCATTTGAGTGACAACAATATTGAAGAACTTTTTCAGTCTGCCTACAAATCTGGACACAGCACTGAATCTGCGCTCATCAGGGTCCAAAATGATGTTCTTCGCGCCAGTGATGAGGATAGATGTGTTATTCTGATGTTATTGGATCTCTCGGCGGCCTTTGACACGGTCGACCGTCATATTATGTTGTCTAGGCTGTCTGAGTGCGCCGGGATAGAAGGCACGGTACACGCATGGTTTACGTCATATTTGTCTGGTCGAAAGCAGTTCGTTTGCATTGAGAACGCAAGATCTTCAAGTCGTCCTTTGACCTGTGGTGTCCCACAAGGGTCGTTCCTTGGATCAATCTTATATCTCATCTACACCGCCCCTCTTGGTGACATAATGCGTCGCCATGGTATCTCTTATCACATGTATGCCGATGACACACAAATATATCTCACCTTCAAGTCATCTATGTTGGGGGATATGGAGCAATCTCATGCTAGAATTGAAGCCTGTTTACGTGACATAAATTACTGGATGTTGTTTAACAATCTTAAGCTAAACAACGATAATACATAACTATTGGTTCTACACTCGAAGTATCGCGCCCAGCCATCATTAGAGTCTCACTGTTGCCGTTGGCAGTAGGTCTTAACATCCAGGAACTCGGTTTGCGATTGGCCAAGGGAAGTGACCAAAAAGAACGCTTCGCGGGAAAAGCTATCCAATGAGAGCATTCGATCGATTCGCATAATTCGAAATATATTCTCGATCACGGCGTCGTCATAAATATCATTCGAATCACAAGTTTTACAAAATACTGTTCTAGGTTAAGCTTATATTTTACGACATGAGTTGGCCCAGGCGTGGGACAGGTCAGTGTCCACGGTGTAAAGAGATTTACTACAATAGCTGGAAGCCAGAGAAATGCAAAGGCTGCGAGTTCCATATTGGCGGCAAATATGTGCCTAAACGAAAGAAGCAGAAGGTTTACACACCTTCTGCCGTTCGCATTGATGGAGGGAATTCCGATAGAGGGGTGTTTTCAGTCCAAACTAGTAACCGGGGAGATCGCTGTTTCGTCACGGAGTCCGGTAGGCAGTGGATTTGCCTACAAGAAGCCTGCAAAGATCGGCGGGCGATGTTCTCCGCCTCAGACAAGTTTGCAGAGTTCAGTTGCGAGCACTCGCGGAAATGTGCGAAATCCGAGAAGCCCTTGGTGACCTACAGCGCTGTACCCTGGTTCCAGAGGGGCTTGTTGCTAAACGAGAATTCGAGTCGCGAACCGACTTTAACGGAGTCGCGAAGCGACGAGAGTCGAGGAGCGAAGCGACTAGAGTCGTGGAGCGAAGCGACGAGTAGAACGTTCTCAACGATATACATTTAGAACGAAAAATTACTCTTAATCGTGAAACTTCTCAAAACCTCTGGCACCCAGGGTAACAGCGCTGCGGAGTTACTTGGAAAAATCACAAGTTACCCATGTAGCGAAACGATGAGGGACACGTTGAAGAATGTAGTTGACGGCTCTCCTGGCGTTTGCGGTGGTCAGATTTCCACTTCCATGTTCTTCGTCCGTGGCGAGCCCACGCTTGGGCTTCGCGAAGTCAAAAATCGTACTTTTCTCGCTTCTGTAAGGTCCCCAAATGATAATAATGAAGATCAAAGCCTTCTTTTCTAAAATCTGGTTTTAATCATTTTTACGACAAATATTTCATGGATAATTCACTTAAACTAATATACCTAACAGGTAGTGAATGCTGCTATTAGAAGAGAACCTACAGTAGCACTTTAGCAGGAAAAATAGATTACTGGGTGATAAAAATGCCAAGGTGTTAGATGAATATATTTTGTAGTTTTGGGGCTATCGTGCGACTGAATCCATTTTGAGCTGTGGTGTGTAACTCAAAAGTTGTCCCGATTAATTTTCATTTTGTCCCGACATACAACGATCTCCCGGTAAATTCCCTGAGCCTACCAATTCCCGACATTTTCTTAAGATTCCGGCACAACAAACTACTGTTCTCCCCGGTGAAGTTTAAATACCGTTCTCCCCAGTGAAGTTTAAATACCGGAAATCGATTGTAATTGAGAATGTAATTGTAAATGCTGAACCGGCTGCTTGACTATCGAAGCTAATAGAAGAACATTATTTGCTGCTCACCATCTTGATAACAGGAGAGATCTTGCTCTTTGGAAACTGATAGTTCCCACAGAGTTAGAAAGAGTTCGCCTACACTTCAACAAAATCATGATTACACAAGGATCGCATACCCAGAAATGCATTAAAGACGGTTGAACGTAGTTAGATGCAACAATGCAGATTCCACCTCGTGTAATGTCACGTGACGATCAGATCCGTGCAAAGCAGTGTGGGTAAGAAAAGGAAATCGAGATTTGGACCCGCTTACAGATTAGAACTGCTGCCTTGCTCGCTCGTTTCAGGCTCGCTCGCTGCGGCAGCAATTACAAGTCGGTGGGATACTGCATGGACCCGCTGTACGGATACTGGGCACCTCAGGAGCTTTGCAATAATTCCTATAATTCTCAAATTATTAGAGTAAAGTGTTCAGCCTTTGTACATCTTTTTGGTAACTAAACGGACAGTCGCTGGACAAAATGTCACATTCCTAACTGTTACGAGGACAGAGATAACCTGAACTGGTCGGATAATGGGCCACATACGGTACTGTGATAGAAGACGACGGGCATTTGAAAACACAACAAAATGTCGAAAGAAAAAGAGCGGATCCAAAGGTAAAGAAAATAGTGTAAATGCCACCGATAAACCGGCTAGACGTGAATGATATCGCTAAACGTTTTATGGCCGCCAACGATCAGCGCAAAATATAGCTACTTTGGCCCTTTCAATTAAAATCGTAAGTACCCGGGATTATTCAAAATCGGCTAAAATAGCGGGAGTTAGCAAACCACTTGAATGGAAGCCAGGGGTGGGGGGTCTAAACCAAAGGGGGCAGTAACATTCAGTCATTCGCCAATTATCATCGATGGAACTGAGGAAGCAAGTCAAAACACATGCCCCATTTTTTCAACACATACAGCTGTCAGCGCAGTGTACCACCCCCATCCCCCAATTTTGACAATCTATTTTCCATTCTGGGGGGCCTAGTGGTAATTTTAACACAGAAAATGAAATGATTAGGTAAGACAAACCATGCAGTGCATTTGTTTCTAGATTATGCCTTTTTATAGCTTTGAAGATATTTAAGATATTTAAGAACACATTATTTTCAATATTGAGTTTCCTCTCCAAAGGAGACTTTATTTATACATCAGTAATAGCATAAAACAATTACAAAATACAGAGATTGTAAAAAAGTAAGATATGCCTACTGTTTTACATCAAGGGCTCCTAAGGAAGTTTTCGGTTAAAAAGCTGTTCGGGAGAGTAAGTTAGCCTAAAACTTTCGGATTTGAAAAAAATGTCCCTAGAAAATTGTTTTCTGAAATACTGGCTAGAAAATTTGTATTCAATCCCTAGAAAATTAGAGAAGAAAAGAGAGACTAAAAGGTTTCTCCTAAAATATTCGTACGTCCCAATTCGTCTGATCAATAGAGTCAGAACGATCCAAAAGAACCCCTAAAAAATTCGTACCTCCACAAAACTTTGCAACATGAAGTTACTTGGGCTAGAAAATTATTGTTTATGTTCTAGACTACTAACAAATTCGTAGGCCGGGAATATTTTGCCATAGTATTTTCGGTTGACGCGATTTCCACCTAGAAAATCCGAACAGCTAATAGCTTTCTAGAATACGTCAAAAGACATAGTAGGCGCCTTAAAATGGCTAGATGAGCCGCAGACAACTGGTTTCAAACGAATTTCAAAAAGTACTCGTTGGGTGCCCTTGTTACATGAATGTCGTGTGTTGAAGTATGATAGTTAAAAGTAGGGAAGTTAGGTTACAATATTGATAGTATTTTCTTAAAAATACTTATTTTATCGGAGGCTCTGACATCCTCTGGCAGTGCATTTCATATCTTTGCCCCGTGAAAACGAAATCATTTTTTTACCAAAGTTTGTGCGCGGACGAGGAAAGGAGATTTTAGTCGACGAGCCTCTGAACCCCTCCTTACTCTCCTTCAAGGCTTAATGATTGTTTTTAAACATCGCATCCGTAATTTTTAAATCATATTATCTTTATTATTACAATATTTTAAGTAGTAGTAAATTCTTAACTTGTTAAAGTACAATAGTTTTATTATTGATGTAAGTAGGTTAGTTTTTAGCTTTCACGGCTACTTGAAAAGTAGCTCAGCTGAATTTGTACTACCGTGGTTAAATAAAGGGTATTATTATTATTATATTATATTGGATAGCTTCGGTTCTTCTTTCAAAAATTTTAGTCAGATACTCGGGTGCAAGGCCGTACAGTGCTTTATAGATCATGACTGCTTTTTGAATGGCCCTTTGAGATTCTAGGGTTACTCAGTAGCTCGTCAACATGGGTTGGAATGGTAGACCAGTTAGTATGCGGGCTGCTCTGTTTTGTAGTTTTTGTAACTTGTCAGAGCCGAGCCCTTGGTTTAAGTTTCCCAATATGCAGCTACAATAGTCAAAGTGGGGCTGAATTAATGCCCTATAAACACTTGAGAGAGTCGCAAAAGGAACACATGGCTTCATGCGTTTAAGTGCACCAAGACCAGAATATTATTTTTTTGTAAGTTTTTTCGATATGAGTATTCCATGATAAAACTTCACTGACGAAACTCTCTTTACAATTTCACCACCAATTGGAAACGACATATCTTTGGGAAATTCCTGGAAATTCCTGGCTTGAGCCAATGAATAGTATCTCTGTTTTTGATGCATTTAGTGAAAGTTTATTGGCTGCAAGCCATTTACTCACTTCAGTCAGGTCATTCGTGACAGATTCACGAATGTAATATGTAATATGTAAATGATCTTCCCAGTGTAACCTCGGCTAGTACTAGGTCAGTCATGTTCGCTGACGATACCAAATGTTATCGCTCTCAGAAATCTCAGCAAGACCATTTAGCTCTCCAGTATGACCTAAACGGTTTGGTCAGCTGGAGTGTCAAATGGGACTTAGCTTTCAATTCCAGTAAATGCGAGGTTCTTAAAATCTCTAGAAGACGCAATCCACTGGTGCGTCTCTATAACATCGACCACGACGCCTTAAAAGAGAGTAGCTCTCAAAAAGATTTAGGTATTATCATTTCAAATGATCTGCGCTGGCACAACCAAGTAGTGTCGGTGGTAGCTAAGTCAAATAAGGTTTTGGGTTTCCTGAGACGTAATACCCCTAACTCTTTAGGGGTAACGCTGCGTCGTACCCTTTATCTTACGCTAGTGCGTTCCATTCTGTGTTACGGTAGTCAGGTTTGGGCCCCGCAGTCAAGCTCTAGAGATATCCAACTTCTCGAACGCATTCAGCGCCGCGCAACCAAATTCATGTTAAAAGTAGACTTACCCTATAAAGATAGGCTACTTAAACTTAATCTACTGCCACTTTCATACTGGCTAGAATATCTAGACCTCATATATTTGTTTAAGTGTCGCCTTAAGCTTAACAATACTGATCTATCTAGTTATGTAACTCCATGCTCGCTTTCATCAAGATCTACAAGAAGCACTACTGGTTCAGACTACAATCTTAACCCATGCAAAACATCTACTTATAGGGATTCTTTCTTTAATCGCATAGTTATTCTATGGAACTCGCTGCCTTTAAATATTAAGTCCTGTAGTTCAATTTCGTCTTTCAAAACATTGCTACGAGCTCACTATCTTGCGCTTTTGCTTTCCACTTTTGACCCTGATCGCATTAGAACCTATAAAACTATCTGTTCTAAATGCCGATCTACTAACATATCTACTATTTGTTGCCGCTAACTTTTTTCTGCGCTTATTTACTTGTACTTGGCCGGCCGACCAAATGTACAAATGTACACTATTATTATATATTTTTTTTTTTTTTTTACATCATATATTTTACATTTCATGCTTAATACATTATTCATAGTTCTATCTGTAATGTATTGTCAGTGTATTTGTATTTGTCTCAGGCTGAGCTTGTTTGGACCTAGAGTCTGTTTCTCAGCCTGAGTTAAGCTATTAAATAAATAAAAAAAAAAAAAAAATCGTTAATTTCCTCTGGATCGTTTCCAGTGGAAACGGTGAGGGTTGTATCGTCAGCATACATACACGTAGCTGCATCTGGCAAACAATTTGGTAAGTCACTTATATATATGAGAAATAACAGAGGCCCTAGTATAGAGCTGAGGTACATCACATATTACAGGTTTGAGGGTAGAAGTTTTACCGTTAACACAGCAGCTTTGTTGTCTATTGTTTAGATAAGACCCCTACCGCAAAATGGGTCCGTCGAGAGCTAGGGCATGTGTTTTGACCTGCTCCCTTAGTCTCCCAGGCTAAACTGCTTGGCGTTGTTATCTCTAGTGACTTAAAATGGAATCTGCATGTTGATGCCATATGTAAAAAGACTTTCAAACGTCTGTATGCGTTCCATCTGCTAAAGCGGAGTCCTCTTCCTGTACCGAACAAACGTTCGCCCACTTCTGGAGTACGCGTGCGAGGTGTGGCATTACTCTCTGCCTCAGTGAATCGAACGTCTTCAGAAAAGAGCGCTATGCATAATGTTTTCTAGTCTTACATTGCTATGACTAGACTAGAGGTGCTATCTAACCGCCGTGTTTTCTTGTGCGATCGCTTTTTTGTGAAAATGAAATCCTTATCTCATAAGTTACATGATCTTGTGTTCATCGCGCAGCTCCGCTTAAAATGCCGCACAGATCGCTATGCGAATAGTTTTAGCGCTCGCAATATTGAATATATCTTATGCCTTGTAAATATAATTAAATAGTCTTAGAATATAGTATATAGTCGAATTTTAGATGATGTAATTCTTCAGTTTTAGCCGGATGGCATCGTTATCTCTTATTCGATTCCAATTGTAAAACCACGTAATTCAGTTCTTTTTGCTGCAAAGTTGGTTCTAATAATAATAATAATTATTATTATTATTTTCAGGAGCCTATTACCTCCTGGGCTCCTGTTATTATTAATGTCAGCCCAGTCCCCCCGCCACAATAAAAAAATACACACACACACACTTTTCAAGCCGCTCAAGAACGGACCTCCAACTCCCTGTATGGAGCGTTGGCAGGTTCTGCCGAGAGCTCCTTGATGTTTGGCACGAAGACAACATCAAGTGGAACAACCACATCGATGAAAGCAAACACAAGATTGTACTCGCTAAGGGAATGTAGGAAAGCACGCTTTCCTACTGATGTTGGACTAACCACCTACTTGACGAGGATCAGACGCAGCTGTGTGGGGATAGTTTCCTCAATACCTGGAGGACGAACTAGAACGCGTTCAAAGAAGGAGTCTGAGGATTGTCGGAGTGTCAAATAATTACCTCCCGCTACTTAGTCAAAGAAGAAATGAGGCCACTTAAAGTGAATTGAAAATGATCTTAAAAGAAGGGTAATAAGCACCCTTGTCACCATCTTATTCCGCAACCTCAAAACCATGCATGTAAGAATTAGGAATATACATCTTAATGATATGCCTTATATGCCATTAAAATTTTAATTAGCGCCTTCCTTATAATAAGCGCCCCTCTCTATTAAGTCTCAATAATCTCCCCTTTGAATGTGTTTTTGTTAATATGCTCCCTGACCCCTGTTTTAAATAAGCGCCATTTAAAATATACCAGAGCTGGAGATATTGCTTTTATTCGTCTGCCATACATTATTGCAACCCGCTTAGCCTTAAGGAGGGTTCATACTATATAAGGGGTTAGGGTTAGGGACATAGATAGTTTTGGATAAAGCCAAGGACCAAAGAGTTGGGACCAAACATAGTTTTATGGTTAATAACAACATTTGCAACATTAACGCAAAAACTCGTGGGTGCACTACGCGCTTGCAGATTTCTCGGCATCGCACTTATCTGTTCCTGTGTTTAATTCGTCTAATATCGATTTCTCATCAATCTTATCTTTTTTTAATGTTTAATTCGTTGGTGCGCGTTTGCAGATTTCTCGGCATCGCACTTATCTTTTTTCACCTTTTTAACTCGTGGATGCGCAATTGCAGATTTCTCATCTATCTGATTCTCATCGATCTTATCTTTTTTCTCCTTTGTCCTTTTTAGGCGACCATTGCGCATGCGCAAATATTTAATCGCGCGATTCTTCTCCATGCACATGCTGGAAAGTACGTCCCCGACTAGGCCCTGTGAATCATCTTTGCCGACACGGGATAGATCAGTCCAGTTCTGCTTTCTCACTCCTCACTCGTTCGAAGCAAAACCGAAGGCGAACCAAGAGGATCCATAACCGTTACGTTACGGATCGAGCAAACGAGGTAAATATGGTCCGTGAGGAAAGTTATGGACCGCAAATTGATCAATCATAGCTTTCAAAATTACTTAGCCATGTAATAAGAGTACGTTTTCGCTTTTTAAGATAACATAAGAGTAATCGTATACCTGGTGTTATCGATAAAGGGAGAGCAATTAAGACAGAAACTGAATGGACAACAAACAACTTTTAATTCTCGAATCATGAAGTAAAACTCCGGAGGAGACGTTTTGTGGTCAGGAACGCGTGGCAGATTCAGGCCCTGTTTCGCCTTACAAAGTAACGTTGGCAGGATCACCTGGCTTATCTTCAACTGAACAACATGAAAAGGATCTATAGATGGTTTGCACTCAATCCCCAGAGATTCAAATGACAAAGGGCATGGCGGCCATGTTGGTGTACAGAACAAAAGAAGCTAACGAAGAATCTATTGTACACCAACATGGCGGCTATAGCGTAACGTGCAAAGGGTCTATTAACAGGATGTTCCTAAGCTTAACCAGTCTCGGTTGGGTAAAGAGGACCATCCTTTCAGACGAACCGTTCATTTGCTAACTTATTTTTAGCTCTTACCCGATCTCAATTGGATATTTAGATCTTAAAAGTGTCCAAGTGCAGGAGTATTTAGAAGAAAAAAATAATAATCCTAAGGGAATAAATATAGGGCGACAAGGGCGTCCACACGTTGTCAAATTGAGATGTGACTGTGAAAATGGTCGCCGCTGTTCGTATTTAACTGAACTCGTGGATGCGCGCATGCAGATTTCTCATCAATGTTTTCTCTTTCCTACGTAGATCGTGTGCACGTGTAACCGTGTTCTTTTAATGATTTAGGTATCGGTATACTCAGTATTCTTTATGTAGAGTACGTTTTCGGTCGCCATCTTGGTTTACCAAAGTGGTACACCAACATGGCTGCCGCATACTAATTACACTAAATTGTTCGAATATTATTTGTACGACAGCTCAGTTACGAAGTACTCTAATGCTCCAAAATTTCGGTCATTTACATATTTTTACCTGCTCTATATACAACATTAAAATATTTTACTAATATCAGTCTTTTCTTGAGGGAATTGTTTTTGTGACGTCAGTGAAAACGATCTATAACTCGTGAATTATGAAATATTCATTGAACTAGTGAATACGCGATTTATTGGGCGATTTATTGTAACTCGCTCAGATCTATGATTTAATCAAGTAGAGATAAACCTGGCTACATCTGAAAAATGAAATATTCAATGAATATATTGTAATAGAGAATATTTTGGCTCATGCGGACCGCGTCCGCTTACGAGAGGTGTCCGTTTGTGGGAGGTGTCCGCTCATCACAGACGTATGGGAGGTGCGACTGTAATTAAAACTCAAACGAACGAGAATACAGGCCCGAGACCACTCTGACCACCGAGACCACTCTGACCACCGAGACCACTCTGACCACCGAGACCACTCTGACCACCGAGACCACTCTGACCACCGAGACCACTCTGACCACCGAGACCACTCTGACCACCGACACCACTCTGACCACTCTGACCACCGAGACCACTCTGACCACCGAGACCACTCTGACCACCGAGACCACTCTGACCATTCTAGCTGACCACCGAGACCACTCTGACCACCGAGACCACTCTGACCACCGAGGCCACCGAGACCACTTTGACCACTCTAGCTGACCACCGAGACCACTCTGACCACCGAGACCACCACTCTGACCACCCTGACCACTCTGACCACCGAGACCACCACTCTGACCACCGAGACCACCACTCTGACCACCGAGACCACTAGGGCTACCGAGACCACTAGGGCCACCGAGACCACTAGGGCCACCGAGACCACTAAGGCCACCGAGACCACTCTGACCACCAAGACCACTCTGACCACCAAGACCACTCTGAGACGGCCACTCTGACCACCGAGACCACTAGGGCCACGGAGACCACTCAGCCCAGACCACTAGGGCCACCGAGACCACTCGGACCACCGAGACCACTCGGGCCACCGAGACCACTCTGACCACCGAGACCACTCAGTCCACCGAGACCACTCTGACCACCGAGACCACTCAGCCCAGACCACTAGGGCCACCGTTTACCACTCTGACCACCGAGACCACTAGGGCCACCGAGACCACTCAGCTCAGACCACTAGGGCCACCGAGACCACTCGGATCACCGAGACCACTCGGATCACCGAGACCACTCGGATCACCGAGACCACTCGGATCACCGAGACCACTCGGATCACCGAGACCACCCTGACCAAAGAGAACTTCGGGGCCATTATAGATCACTGTCACTGAACACACTTCTGATATTTGTACTCTGACTCGCTTGCAGTAAGCTGGCACCGCTGTTTCACAGTCACGATCCGGGAGAAACTCGATCGGTACCAGTTCGTCACAGTGGTATAACCACCTGTATGCCTCCTGATCACTTTCCTGCCAGCAATTGAGCTGCTCAAAGCTTTGCAGGTTTGCTACCGTAAAACGTAGAGCGTACGTTATTGAATTCGATTTTGGTAATAGGATTAAAAGCAGGGGAATTGCACTCCACTCAGTTCTATTACCATTATTAATTATATTCATTTTGAAATCACTGGTGTTTCCTGCAATTTGATTGGTTAAAAGCAGCAGTGATTCCAGCCTAAATTGCATCATTTTGTGTCTGTTATTGCACCTTTTGCTGAACCAATCAATAAGCAGAATTTAAGAAGCCATTTCACAGCGAAGGGATGGCGTGATCGCTCGCGCACGCTCTTAGATTTTAATTGCCTTCTTCAAAGCTCTACCCGCTTGACCTTTCTAGTTTGTTGTTGTAAAAAAACAAATTTACGTTTATCGTTTGTTAAGATTTAAAAATGAATATAATTAAGTGGTAATAGAACTGAGTGGAGTGCAATTTTGGTCTGAAATCATACTCTTGATTACAAATTGCACTCCACTCAGTTCTATTACCATTATAAAGTAAACTAAACTGAGCAGAATTAAACCCGAAAGAAACAGAGAAAGCGAGAACGCGAGAGAAACTTACCGGCTATACAGCACCAAAGCAAAAAAACTACTGAAATGAAACTAACCTGAATTTAAATTACTTATACACATGACTGAACGAAGAACAATGACTAACGGACAATAACTGACGAATACAGCACGATAACAAACTCAAACACACGCAAACATGCTATTTGGTGGCTACAGGGTCTATTACTTCCGTGTGATGTATAACACCCTTCCCTCACAAAGCCAGCAACATTTTTAAAATTTCCCTCCAAAACACTATTTTTTGTCGCCAAAATATATCAGTCTATATTTTTATTTTCTTGAGATAATTCAATATATTAAATTAATATTTCATAAGAATAGCATTATCTGTATAAATAGGGAATATCAAGAGGTATAGGTCACAAAAACATTATCTAATGAACTATGGAAATATAGATTCTGCAAGCTGGATACAGCACAGGCAGCCCAAGCTCACGATTTGTGGCTCTTACAAATCCTACGTAGATTACGTGATCACTCGCGCAAGATCGATTGCGTGATAGCGCGCGCTAGAGTCACCGTTTTCTCCACAAATTTTCCTTGTCGTTTGTATGTGTTGATAATAATAATAATAATTTATTTACCGTCGGTAACGCAGGAAGTGGTTGCCCAATCTCCCGAGCCAGGGGCTCATGATATAAGCGCTTGACAAATTAATAGTAACAAAATATAAAATTTGTAGTAGGACAATAAAGCTAGGGCATGACATTATAACACGAATGGAAGCTAAGATAACTCTAGTTTCAACTATTTACATATATATAGTAATATTGTTAGTACATAACAATATGGATAAAGGCTAAGAGAACTCTAGTTCAAACTATTTACATATATACAATAATAAGTAAGCAAGTCTAGCTATACTAATACCATACGATATATATACAAACTCTAAGTTAAAGGTGCCAAAATTTAAAGATATGTAAACTAATGTAAACTAAGTAGATCAATTATATAGGTGCATGTGTGCAGGAGCTAGTTAGAGGCAGTTTTTACACTGGCATCCAATAAAGTCAGACTTATTAAGATATTGCCGAAACTGTGTTAAAGAAGTTGTAGTTTTAGCTGCCGATGGTAGCTGGTTCCAAATGTGAGAAACTGTGTATGAAAAAAGAATTATGCTGGAAAAGGCTGAACTACGTTATTACCGCTATTATAGCTAGTGACTCTAGGTTTAAAAAGATTTGATATGTATACAGGACCTTGATTTCTGAAGCATTTAAAGAATAACATTAGAGATTGTACGTTGCGTCTATGTTTCAATGACCGCATTGATTTCTTATCGTGATAAAAATAAAGGTAATGAAATAACATTTTGCAATAAATGTACCCCGAGTGTCCTTTTCTTATGTCTTTAGGTATTCTCTGCTATTTTGGGCTATTTTGGATCGGTTTTAATATATTATCAAAAACTCTCTAAAACGGATCCAAACTAGCCCAAAATAGCAGAGAATACCCAAGGACATAAGAAAAGGACACTCGGGGTACATTTATTGCCGAAAATGTTATTTCATTACCTTTATTTTTACCACGATAAGAAATCAACACATACAAACTCTATTAGTGAGATGACAAGGAAAATTTCTGGAGAAAACGGTGACTCTAGCGCGCGCTATCACGGAATCGATCTTGCGCGAGCAATCACGTAATCTACGTAGGATTTGTAAGAGCCACAAATCGTGAGCTTGGGCTGCCTGTGGATACAGTTATTTCAACAAAGGTTGTCTCGGACAGACAACAAGCGTCATTCCCAGACCGAAATGAACTGTGGTTCTAACTGTCCAGTTGTGTGAAACGGATAAGCTACAGTGTCACAGTGTCACTCGAATCGATTCGAGATCATTAATGTTCGTCTTAAAGTGTTTGACCCAAAAACAAACGAATTCACCAGACTTTAGCTACAACCACAAACCATTGCGGTCTGGGAATGTCTCTTGTCGTTTCTTTGGGACAACTTTATGAAACAGCTGTATGATAGCCATTACAGCATTGGCTAAAACTCTGGATATTTTTTTGCTGTCCATCGGTGAAACTGCTATGCAACTCTAAATCTGTAAGAGATCACTAGTTTCAAAATGCTAACATGCACTAAATTTCAACAGTAACATTCTTACTTCTGATCTATACTTGGTACTAGATGTTTCCTGGTGTTAATAGACACAGTTTTATGATATGTACAAATAGAAATGAATATACAAATCTATTACTATTACTTTTACTCATTAAAATCATGTCAGTTGATATGCAGCTCATAATTATACTAACTTAAACCCAGGGCAAACAAATTATATTTGGTGGTCGTCGCATTCTTTAGGGCTTTAAATTGGTGCTCTCAAGTTAAATAAAATGCAGTTGAACCTCCGCTAACGGACATCTCCTGTAAGCGGACACAATTCCGCGGTCCCGACCATTTCTCTAATAAAACACTACATTTGCCACCTCCTGTAAGCGGACACCTCTCGTGCCTGTCTCTAGGTCCGCATGAGCAAAACTAACCAAAATTAACCTCTCTTAAGCGGACACCCGAAGAGATTGAAGTTAATTATTTCAAATGTATGCAGTTTTATCTTTTAATTCTAGCTAAATCAAGGTCTGCTTAGTAATAAAAGAGACAACATATTTGAGCTATGAGCCTTAGATTGGACCTATATAGCCGTTCAAAGTACATGTGGTTTACAATTCCAGTTGCTTGCCACTTCCTACCCCTTTCTGTCAACATCCTGTAAGCTGACACCTCCCGAGAAAATTTGATATCAGCGATCATTCAAGGGCCGAATTGAGCAGTTACGTGAAACCCCGCACGAAACTATGACAGGTGGGCAACACACTGCACGGAAACACCAGGGCCCGGTTGTTCGAAGCAAGGGGAAGCGCTTCCCCGGGGTTAAATCACGAGGCTAAACTGTACAGATTTAGCGTTATCCTAGGGATAAAGTTACCCTTGCTTCCAGGGCAGTGCATTTTGCAGGCGAGGTATTTTTCTAGGGTATTTCTCCAACTTACTTACTTACTTACTTAATTAATTAATTAAGTCTTCATGCAGGTCCTTCAGTTTGTATGGCTCTCTCTAGCTCCTCAGTTCTTATTCTAATGTACTCTTCATCTTCTGGGTTTATCTGCAGGAAGTATCCTGTTTGTTGCTCCACAAATTCTCGAATCTAGAAAACCAATAGCCAGAGAGGGCATGAGTTAGCACTAGTCCCATATTAAAGCTTAAGTTTTGAAGAACACATATTCAAATTTTGTACTTTGAATATTGTGTAATTTATTCACAGGTCATCATTATACGTGTCCAAAACATATCCATGGACTAGCTATTTCACTTAATCTTATTATGATCATTTGAAATATATAAACATGTCACTGTATATGTGTGGAATTCACCAAGAGAGTTATGGGAAACTGTTGTTGTATCTTTTTCAGAACTACTTTCAAAATGTAAGACCATTATCGCATTTGTAACGTGATTGAACATAAAATATCAAGTCTTCCCCTCCTCCTTAGGGGACAGAGCATTTGACTTTGCAGAAGCCACCAACTAGTGGGGCATTCGAACACATAAAAAACCTAGGAGGATTTGACCGTCAATTTTCAAAAAAAGTAAAATGCCCTGGGGCAGTTTGCCTGGAGAGTGATTGATTTTGGAATTGACTCATAAATAAGATGCTAAAATTCTAGCAATTTTGAAGTGATCAATTGAAATGGTCGGGAATTCTGAAGCCGTACTGGAAATAAAATATAGAATGACTGTGTTTCACGGCCACGGGTCAAGTGTTGTGCAGCGTGTCTTTTTTGAAACAGCATCGCACTGTGTTGCGGAAAAAGATGGTTTTGTTCATGCGGTGTTTGGAGCGGACGTTTTCCATGCAACCGGGACGAGGCGGAGACAAGGAAACCAACCATGGTGGTGCATGAAGTAGTGGATGGGCAGAAACGATGGAGTACGGTCCTCTGAGATTGGACCGTCCGCCTTGGACCGGTGCATCATAATTATAGAAAAATGGTGTGTCGAGGAAGGGGTTCAAGACGGCGCAGGATGGACTGGCAAGATTCTCATGTTGGAGAAGAAGAATCCCATCATTTGTAGTTTGAAGCCCTTGTCCAGTTGCCCTTATCCCACCCATTGGGAAGATGTTGTCTTACAACACCACGAGGCGGATTTGCGTCGCGTGACTAGAACTATGGCGGCGGCCATGGCGCGTAGTGAACAGACGTTTTGCGCGCCATTATGTGGAGGTGGGACAACAACAACAACAACAATATATTTATTTATACTCATAAAGGTTTACAATATTGTGAGAAAAAAAAAAAGGCGAATTAAAATAAGTTTTAAGTATGAGCTAACCTAGAATAACCTGCAGGTTAATCGAGCTAGGTAGCACGTATAATGTATTTAAATGTAGTTAATTGGTTGGGCTGTGGACCAAAAAAGAAAAGACACGAAAAGGAACATTGAAGTAGTTACTCATTTACTATAAGGACAAAAACGGATTACAGAGAATTATAGACAATGAAGCCGGAAACAAACAAGTGTTTGCAAGACAATGACCGGGCAATTAAGTAGAGTGATAGAAAAACAGCTTGTAAATACAGTAGAGATATATAATAGTCTAGTAAGGCTGAGAGAGAGATTCTTTAAGTAGTCGTTTGAAACTATTTCGAGTATGATATTTTAGGTTTTCGTCAATAGAATTCCACACAATGGTACCTTGAAAGCGAATATTGAACTTGCCATAATTTGTTCTTGCTTGAGGAAGATAAAATGATTTTTTTGAAGCTAGCCTGGTATTATATTGATGAACAGTATTGACATTTTTAAAAAAATTCCTAAACACTGGAGGAAGTTTTCCAGAGGAAAAATCATACATAAACAATGCATCATAGAAAAATACAAGATCTTTAAGTTTTAGGATGTTAAGACGTTTAAAAAGTGGGCTGGTATGTTCAGTATAACTGGAAAAAGTTATGATTCTAATGGCTTTTTTCTGTAAAATGACAAGAGGGTTTAAAGTAGATGGATAGGTGTTACCCCATGCAGTTAAAACATATGTTAGAAAAGGGTAAATCAAAGTATAATAGAGTTGTGTTAGGATTTTTGTACTAACAAAATAACGAATTTTAGAGATTATACCTATGCATCTTTTAATTTTTTTTGAAACATGTAAAATATGAGATTTCCAATTTAACTGTGAATCTATAAAAATTCCTAGGTATTTAATGCATTTTTCTTGTCGTATCTGTTTATTTTTTATGTGCAGAGTAATCTGGTGTTGTAATATTTTTTGTGGGGGTTGAAAAATGACAAAGTTAGTTTTATCTATATTTAGAGAAAGCTTATTGGCAGAGAGCCAGTTGTGGATTTTTTCTAAATTTTCATTAACAGCTAATTCTAGTTCATTCAGGTTTTTGTTAGAATAGAACAAATTAGTATCATCTGCAAATATGTGAAAATCAAATAAATTGGTGCATGAATTAAAGTCATTAATGTACAGAAGAAAAAGAAGAGGACCAAGAACAGAGCCTGGGGCACGCCACAGGTTATTTCCACCTTATCAGATGTACTATTTCCAATCGAGACAAATTGTTGTCTGTTATTTAGATAGGAGAAGAACCAATCTTTAGCAACACCACGGATGCCATAGTGATCTAGTTTTTTCATCAGTATGTTATGATTCACGGTATCAAAAGCTTTAGAGAAGTCTAAGAAAATTCCACAGGAGTATAAACCTTGTTCAATTGCTTTTTGTATTTTGTCAGTTATAAGCATAACTGCTTGTAAGGTTGAATGATTGGCACGGAAACCAAACTGTTTATCGAAGAGTATGTTGTTTTTATCAATATAACTTATCAACCGTTTGTACATTAATTTTTCCATGATTCTATTAAAAATCGAGAGAAGAGAAATAGGACGATAATTATCTACAATTGTTTGGGGTCCTTTTTTATGTATAGGAATTACTCTGGCAAGTTTAAAGTTATCTGGAACAATACCACTGGAAAAAGAACAGTTATACAGTATTTCCAAAGGAGTAGATAAACAATTTTTAAGTAGTTTGAGCAGTTTAATTGGAATGCTGAATGGACCTATTGCTTTGGATGTGTTTAATTCACTAATTTCTTGCTCTATTTCCTTTGCAGTAACAGGAAACAAATAGAAACTGTTTATCTGAGAAGGTCCTAAAAAATCTTTTGGGGCATTTTCAGAAATAGGGATAACATTTGCTAAGTTTTTACCAATGTTAGCAAAGTATTCATTAAATGCTGTGGCAATAGCTACACTATCCCTCAATTCACAATTTTTTTCCACTAATTTGGTTGGTGGGTTTAGTCCCTTTGGTTTAAGGGTTATAATCTGTTTGATTCCCTTCCAGGTATTTTTAATATTACTGTTATTTGCATTAAAGTAGCTTTCATAATAGTTTTTTTTGCTTAGTTTAATAAGATGATTTAATTTATTACGATATGCTTTATATTTTGAATGATGGTAAGAGTTTTTAGTTTTGAGGTATTTCTTGAATAGTTTATCTTTAATTTTGATAGAGGTCTTAATACCAGGAGTTATCCATGGCTTAGACATACATTTAATTTCTCTTCTACTGACTTTACGTAATGGTGCATGTTTGTGTATAATATCTGTGATGACTGAAAAAAATGACTGAAAAATTTCATTAACATGATTGTTTTCAGGAGGAAAAATTTCATTCCAGCAAATATTTCCTACTTCTTCAATTAAGAGCTCTTCGTCAAAGTTGGAGTAATCTCTCTTATAGAGTTTAAAATTACTTGGAAGTGCAGAAAATTTATTAATGATTAGAAAATTTGGTAAATGGTCAGTAATGTCACTCAAGATATTACCACTAACAACATGATGTTCTAGGGAATTGAAAAAGATGTTGTCAATCAAGGTAGCAGAGTGTTCAGTGATTCTTGTTGGTTGCAAAATTTGTGGATGAAAGGAATAAGAACCTAGTGTATTAATAAATGTTTCAGTATCTGGATGAGATTCAAAATTTAATAAATTGATATTAAAATCACCCATCAATATGCAAAACTTATTTTCTTTATGTATTTTTTCAATGGACTTGTATAAATAATTTAATGTAGAGTCTAACTTTGCATTTGGGTGTCTATAAATAATACCACATTGCAGATAGTGTATTTTTGACGACGTCCCTTGTGTGGCCATCGTGGCTTTTGTGATGGGACATCGTTTATTGTCGAAACATTTGGTGGAGGGAAACAGACGGGAAAATTTGGAGTGCATTGATCTTCTAAGTGGGCTGGAAGGATTGCAAGGGAGTTAGTCTGCCTGGCGAGGTCTCGCGGCGTAGAAGTAATAGAAGTCGCGTATTCTTCATATTTGTTTGTGTAAGGTGACTGTAGAAGAGTACAAGCAGGAGCGGGAGGCAGTTTAGCATAACAATAACGTGGAGTCACCTCGTCAGGAATGTAATTTTTCTATAGTATTATTAATAGGCAATGAGTAAAATAAACCTCAACTTGAACATTTCTGCCAGATGCTGCTGATTCAGGTTGAGCGTTTAACGATGTCAGATTTCGTGTTCGTTGCAATGGTTGATCGGTCGCATTTTATAGAAACAATTTGACATGTTGCTAACAATTTGACATGTTGCTAACAATTTGACATGTTGCTAACAATTTGACATGTTGCTAACAATTTGACATGTTGCTAACAATTTGACATGTAGTAACAATTTGACATGTAGTAACAATTTGACATGTGGTGACAATTTGACAGGTGGTGACAATTTGACACGTGGTGACAATTTGACACGTGGTGACAATTTGACACGTGGTGACAATTTGACACGTGGTGACAATTTGACACGTGGTGACAATTTGACACGTGGTGACAATTTGACACGTAGTGACAATTTGACACGTAGTGACAATTTGACACGTAGTGACAATTTGACACGTAGTGACAACTTGACATGTTGCTAACAACTTGACATGTTGCTAACAACTTGACATGTTGCTAACAACTTGACATGTTGCTAACAATTTGACATGTAGCAACAATGTGACATGTAGCAACAATGTGACATGTTGCTAACAATTTGACATGTTGCTAACAATTTGACATGTAGTAACAATTTGACATGTAGCAACAATGTGACATGTAGCAACAATGTGACATGTTGCTAACAATTTGACATGTTGCTAACAATTTGACATGTTGCTAACAATTTGACATGTTGCTAACAATTTGACATGTAGCAACAATGTGACATGTAGCAACAATGTGACATGTTGCTAACAATTTGACATGTTGCTAACAATTTGACATGTTGCTAACAATTTGACATGTTGCTAACAATTTGACATGTAGCAACAATGTGACATGTAGCAACAATGTGACATGTTGCTAACAATTTGACATGTTGCTAACAATTTGACATGTAGTAACAATTTGACATGTTGCTAACAATTTGACATGT
Source organism: Actinernus sp. WN-2022 (assembly GCA_030867875.1). NCBI lineage: Eukaryota > Metazoa > Cnidaria > Anthozoa > Actiniaria > Actinernidae > Actinernus > Actinernus sp. WN-2022. Next base: position 44,952,541 of record JAOWCC010000577.1, on the reverse strand, counting down.
TGCTAACAATTTGACATGTTGCAAACAATTTGACATGTTGCTAACAATTTGACATGTTGCTAACAATTTGACATGTAGCAACAATTTGACATGTTGCTAACAATTTGACATGTAGCAACAATTTGACATGTTGCAAACATGTTGTAGATGTTCTCATTGCACCGTTCTTTGTTTCTTTCGTTCAATCTATCTTTAATCGAGATACAAGTAGGTTTAATAATTGTACTATTGTGGACAAATAATTTCGTCACTTTAATGGGGAGAAGGTAGGAAAATAATCAGTGTTTGACTTCGAATTATGTTTTGCCAATAGATGGCAAATTGTTAGCAACATGGCAATTTCTACTTACATGACAGATCAACTGTTGTAACAAACTCAAAATCGGGTCTTTCTAGATGTATCAACATCCTGAAATTGAGGACAATGAACAACTGTATTGTGGGTTAGGTTCTTTGTACTTCAGGGTATTGTTTTGCTGTAGTTCATTGTCATTGATACACCTATAAAGAGCCTAAAAATCAGATGCCGTTAAACACTCAACCTGAATCCGCAGTACTTGGTAGATGTTTGGCTGGTGTAATAGACAGTTTTACGACATATACAAATAGAAAAGCCTATACAAATGTATTACTTTTGCTCAATAAAATGTCAGTTGACATGCAGCTCATAATAATAATTATAATATACAACCATAGGGGAACTCATGATCATTATATTTGGTGGTGGTGGAGGGTGCGCACCGCATTTTTCAGGGGTTGAAATTGGTGCTCCCAAATGTGAAACAATTACTATGGTCGTAATTAGAATGAACACAGCTCATTTGTTAATGAGAACATTTGCTATCAGCATCCTCGTCCACCTCATCTGGTCATAAACAGTAACATTAATTGAGTCTTCATGCAGGCTCTTCTGTTTGTTTGGCTCTCTTTAGCTCCTCAGTTCTTATTCTAATGTACTCTTCATCTTCTGGCTTTATCTGTAGGAAGCGTTCTTTTTGTTGCTCCACAAATTCTCGAATCTAGAAAAACAAGAGGAGAGGGCATGAGTTAACTACCATACTAGTTCAAAGGTTCAAAGGTTTTTATTTTCCACACATACAAATAATAATACAAACAACATAGTGTGAAAGTTAAGTAAGTAAGTGGGGGTGCACGAGTTAACCACCCTGAAGGGTTAAAGGGATATCATGCACCCCTGTAACAAAACAATGACAGAAATTCATAAAAGTCAAAGATGGTATTTGCTAATCTAGGAGTATTTTCGACTTGAAATAACTAAAATAAATAACCAGATAGCATAGTAATAATAAGAGTAATAGATTATAATAATAATAGTCTAATAATATATATACATATAGAAAATTAAAGGGAAAAAACGGTAGTATGTCTTCAAAGATGGTATAGTTTACTTAGTTGTAGTTTAATTAAAAATAGCAAGGGATAACTTGTCCCATCTTAAAGCTTACGTTTTGAAAATAAAAACACTGTATTTGTAATTTGATTATCGTGAAATTTGTTCACAGGTTCATATGTGGCCAGCTAGAATCTGGCCATATATACTGTTAGCTCATTTCATCTTATAATGATCATTTGAAATATATAAATATGTCACTGTATAGTGTAAGTGTGGAATTCACTGAGAGAGTTATGGAAAGCTGTTGTTGTGTTGTCTTTTTCAGAACTACATTGTACAGGGGGTTACAAAAGGTGAGGACATCATCACATTTGTAAGGTGTTTGAACAAAAAAATTCAAGACCTCTGGCTTCCTTGTCCATGGGATGGGGCATTTGACCCTTGTATGCACATTCCTTGTATAGGCCAGTTTACAGTTCATGCGCAGTTGTACAAATCTTTTGGTTTATTTCGCGGACCACCAGATGTTAGACAATGATGGCCTGCCAGTTGAAACAAAACTTGAACCGTACAAATTTAACTGCAAATTAATTTAACTCAGAAGCTTCGCGTGAGAGAATTACATGCTTATTATCCTTGAAGGAGCAGCAGAACTCTTTGTTAGTCATAGCACAAAACAAACAAACTTGTGTAGCATACTTAAATATTATTTTCTTCACAGAGATCAGAAAACTTTGTAAAATTCGGCCAACGTTTCAAAACTAATTGCTGAGATCAATCTGTGATGACAGTTAAGTCAATCTCCGAAAACTGTAAATAAATTTCTTTGTTAAAAAGTGATGGCTCAACAACGTAATCTTTGGGGTGGAAAGCCTTTCTCCAAGGCTCTGTGTCAGGCTCTCTTTCTTTTCTCTTCTTGAGAGCCTGCTACTCAGGTTAGAGACGTCATCAATTAGTGGTGCATTTTAACATGTAAAAAGCCCCAGTGGTTTGCTTGGGGGTAATTGCTATTGACTCATACAAAAGATGTTAACATTTTAGTAAATTTGAAGTGATCACTTGAACTAGCCGGAACTGGACATTATGCTGCCTGTCATCAGTGGCATATGCCTAAACCCTACGGGAGATGGTAATTAACTTTTTGAAGTATCAGCCTGCCCCACTTGGCACATTAAATACCGCCTCCCGATTAGCTTAGTGGTTAAGCGCCGGTCTGTTGTGCAGGAGGTCGCGGGTTCAAGCCCCGGCCGGACCAACACTCAGGGTCTTAAAATAACTGAGTAGAAGGTGCTGCCTTTGTGAAACAATTTCATTCACGAGCTGCAAATGGTTAGACCTTCACATCTTCTCGGATAAGGACGTTAAATTGTAGACCCATCAGTGGATGAAGAGCCACCTCGTGGATATGCCACTGATTAATCCGTTATTATTATTATATTACAGGTACTACAATATTAAGAGGGTAACAAGCTAGAAGCTCCTAGGGCTTTACATTTCTAATGACTTATCCTGGTTTACTCATGTTGACTACATATTCAAAAAGGCCAATAAGCACCTACATGCAGCCTATAAGAGTATTTAGGAAGGCAGGTGTTTCTCAATCCACCATACCGAAAAAGATTGTACATTTGACCACAATTCCTTGTGAACCTAACATAGTCAAAATAACACACATAAATCATCTATTCTCTTCTATCAATAACAGTGTATTTTTGCAACAGCATTTGTACATGTACTTGCTTGTTTTTAAGATTTAAAACCTCTCTACTGCAATTTTATAACGGATTAAAAGTTTTTCACATGCAAAGGATTGTGGGTAAAAGTACAAGCCACCAACTTTTTCTGTGCGGTGGATTGTATTTGGTTAAATTCTACTGCTTGCTCATTCCTTCCACTCTTGAGTATGCAGCACCAGTATGGGCAGCCAGTTGCCTGATTATCTATCTAATTTAGTTGAGTCTGTGGCTCATTCTGGTCTTAAGCTTTCGGCTGACCACCATGCAGATCAGGCAGATCAGGCATGTAAGACGTTTACAGGAAAGTTGTTAAACATTGATCCACTCAAGTACCTTGTGCCTGAGGCAGTAGTGCAGAATGGATACTGCCTACGCTCTGGTGAAGGTAGTAGGTCACTAAAGTACACTGGGAACACTGACTGCTTTAATAACTTTGTCACCATCAAATATGGCCGGCGTAAAGTACAGGTCACAGGTCAGGTTGTTAGTTCTAAGACAAATCCTAACCCTAACCCTAACCACAAACCTAACCCTAACCATCTGACAAGTTCACAGGTAAACAACGGGTTCTCATTTACCTAGAGCTAGGGTTCACAGGTAAACAAGTGACCTGACCTGTGACCTGACCTGTACTTTACATCCGTCGCCATCAAATACCAGCAGTAGTTTTTCACTCTTCCTTATTGTATAGTAGCATCATATTTATTATAATAATTATTAAGCTCATTCTTGGTTGTAACATATCTATATCCTGGACCCCACTGTAATTCAGTATTAACTGCAAAACTGGTTAATAAACAAATATTATTATTATTATTACATAATGTACCGATCAATTCGAAACATCAACATCAGTTGGGAATTTGACATCGGTAGCTATCCTTGGGGTGGGGAATTTGACACTGGAAGGGAGGGGTGGGGGATTTGAACAAGTTGTCTTGATTTCATGTTACAGTATGTGCTGCATGGTTTCCTGGATCGAAATAATGGTGGAATTGGAGCGGGGAGGTCACTACGGAGCCCTGTAAGGGCCATCAACAAACACACATTTTATGAAAGACTATCGCCTGATACTGCTTTATTATCGTGTGATACCGTTTTAATATCGCACGATACTGTTTTATTATTGCACTATAAAGTGTTACTATCGCACGATACCATTTTACTATCGCACAATGCTATTTTATTATCGTGCAATAGTATTTTAATATCGCACGCAGTGCTCAAACTTAACTTTTTGCTCTGGTAATCCATGGGACCATTGAGCTAAAAATGCACTGGTCCAAAATGGAAAGTCACTGGTCTCAATTTATTATTATTTGGTCCTTTCCTTTAGACAAAAATAATAATACTGTTTCACTTACGTCCAACAACGAATTTGGCTTTACCTGAATACTTAACTACCAGCGATTCAAAATGCTATTGAAAATAACAGGGATGCATTAGTTGACTGAGTACTTTAATCTAGACTTGAATTATGTGGAAATCCTCGCTTTTCTTTTAATTTATAATGCCATCAAGATAATAATAATAATAAAGACTTTATTTATGGTGGGTAACACATAATAGTGCAGAACACTAATAAACTTGTGGCTCTCTCCTACCTTATAGCTAAATCTAAATTGTATTTACAAAAATGGTGAAAATATCAATACTAGAAAACTACATTATGAATGCAAGATATAAAATATAAAAGATAAAAAAACTGTAATAATCGACTCATAGAAAATTTCATGAATTACAACAAATTTTAAAACTACAGATAAAAATGACCTAAAGAAATTTGGTCCTTAAAATACAGTTCTCGGAGAGTACATTTAAAGGCATTAAGACTTGGTTTTCTCTTAATATATAGCTTGCCTATAAATTTTATAGGCAAGCTATTCCAAAGCTGAACAGCCGAAACATTAAAAGACCTACCGCCTTTGGTGGAACAATTAAACTTAGGAGAGACAAAATTACAGCTAGAATAACGAGTGTTCCTTAAGTGTACATCGGAGTTCAGTAGTAAGGAGTCCATTAAATATTTAGGAACAGTAAGTAAGTACATGTAAGTAACTTTATTTAAGTGTCAAATGTATTTAGCTTTGCAACTAATTGGGGACACTAGTCCTACGATTTTATGTCCTTATCCGAGAAGATGTGAAGGTCTAACCATTTGCAGTTGTTTCACAAAGGCAGCACCTTCTACTCAGTTATTTTAAGACCCTGAGTGTTGGTCCGACCGGGGTTTGAACCCGCGACCTCCCGCTCAACAGACCGGAGCTTAACCACTGAGCTAACAGTGTGCTGTGCTGAGCTAACAGTGTGCTGAGTTCTCTTAAAAACAATCAAGCATTTGGTGATCTTAGCTTCAGTATAAAATGGCAACAAGATGAGTCTTCGCCAGTGCAGCTTAAATGTGTCCTGAGAAGCAAGAATTTACGAAGGAGAAAGGCCTACAGTAGTCCAGATGAAATAATTTATGCCATAGAAATGGAACTCCAGGGAAGTGGGAGCTGTCTAGGCTACAGGCAAATGCACCACTTGTTAAGGAACAAACATTCACTACACTTTGATGAAGGAGTTGAAAGACGGTAGCGACACAGATTAAAGCGCGGGCAATATTTTGCACCAGGGCCTAACTTCATATGGCATTTAGATGGCTAACTATATTTCTTGACTAATGCATCCCTGTTGTTTTCAATATCATTTTTAATCGCCGGTAAGTTTTCTGGTAAAGCCAAATTCGTTGTCGGAAGTAAAAGTTGTCTAGCTAAGTAATGTAAATGTATGTACATTGTATTTTAAAATAACATATTATCGCGCGATATTAAGGTTACTGGATACCTTCAAAGCGAAAAAGATGGTGAAATTTTTTTTAGCACAGAAATGTAGTTTTAGTAGCAGTGTTTAATATACTAAAAAAATCCGTTCAAAAAAAATATATATTGACGGAGAAATACATTTGTACCAAAAGGAAGTTTTTAACCGGAAGTAAAATGTTCTGTTTGATTGACAGCAGATCAATTAACACATGACAAGTGCTCACTCGCCCGTATCGAAAGTGTGGGGAAGCTGGCGCATAAATTCATTTCATATACCAATGTTTACGTTTATTGAGAAACGTTTTTCCACACACGATTCCGTAATTTCATCGGTTGTTCGCCTTATGTCTTCCAAAAAGCAAGCAGGATACCCTTAGCTTGGAAAACAAAGAAAAATGAAAAGCAAAACAAGGCCAAACAACGCATACGACTTCGAGCCAAATCAGAAGTCCTCGCAAAACTCGACAAGGGTTCGTATTTTCACTTGTGTGCCGAGTGATCCACATCTGAACATAAAGAAGAATTGATAGGAGCCAGCCGAGATAATATTTTATGGAAACGTAAGTCTGACGGTTTACCTTTTTGTCTTTTTTTTTTCAAGTCAAAAAGCCGGCTATAGAACGGCGCGTAGCTTTGATCGGAAATCAACATACAATATTCATCTCGGCAAAAATATATATTTCTCTAATTCCTAGATTACAGTACCACTGGAACCCACATATTAAAATAAGAGACAACAAGGAGAACTATGGCTTGTAATTATATTTACATATTGAAACTCTACCTTTAGATTTTCCCGCGGAATTTTGGGAGACTCCAGGAGGTTGCTTCTGATTGGAGAATGGGTGTCGAGTCCGGAAAGCCGCTCTAAGTAGGTGTGAATCAGTTGCTGAACTTCTAATGCCGCTTTCTCGGCTACAATTTTTCAACGTTTCTGCAGTCTTCAAATGAATTGATTGCATATAAGAATTTACCGGTAATTTTTGAAATTTCGTCCAGTGATTCTACAATAACTAATCTCCAAAAGCGTGTGTGCTTTTTCCCGATTTGTTTTTAGTTTTAAAGATATCGGTCCAAGCGTGATGGCTTGGCAAAAATAATCAATGACTCGACTTTAAACTGCAATAATTTAACATAGAAAATAGATATCAAAAATCGCACACACGCTTTTGGAGATCAATGCCCGCTTAACTTGACATAAGTGTAATTACTTCGTAAGTATAAAAACCCGACACTGGTAATTCGCGTTTATAAACGTCTTCAACATCGGGTTAAAGTGACTGTAGTTTTAAATCTAGAGTACATTGTAATTCCGTATAAAATAACCTTTTACTGGTATTCTTCAGTAATCAACCTTTCCATTGATATATAGGTTCCCATATTTTGTTCGCCAAGCGCCCGCGTAAACGCATTTTTGTGGAAATCACTTTTGAAGGTATCCAGTAACCTTAAACACTATTGCATGATAATAAAAAAAGTATTGTGCGATAAATCGGTAGTAACACTTTATCGCGCCATAGTAAAGCAGTGTCGCGCGATATTCTTTCATAACATTTTGTGTTTGTGATGGCCCTTACAGGGTAACTTTAGACGACTTCAAAAAAGGACAAAATTCTGATTTTGTAAGCGACTGGCTTAAAACAAAGGGACTCCAAAAGCTTTGTGCTGTATTTCAAGGTATTAAAATATAAATGTACATTGCTTACGAATATTTAAACTGTCTGTTAAAAAACAAAATGCGGTGTCACAACTAATACTAAGTCCTGGGGGTAGGGGCATTTGATCATCGCCTAATACGACGATGGGGTAGGGCATTTGAACAACACTTTTTGCCCGGGGGATGGGAATTTGAACAATCCAAACTCCAAAAATTCAAATGCCCGGGGGGGGGGGGGGGGGGGGGATGTTGATGTTTCGAATTGATAGGATGGTGGTGAAAAAACATCAGGGGGATGAGACAGGCATGTATGCTTCACTTACTGGCATGAAGCAATGATCCTTATGTGGAAATTCGTGGAAAAATACAAAATAAACCGTAAGTCCTGTAAAGAAAAACGTGAAAAGTGTAAAACAATATTGTCGAAGAATAACAACGTTTATAAGGGAAAGTCAAATTTGCAAATATTATTAGCTCAAAACACAAACATAAATCAAATTTTATAATTAAAACACACCTGCAGCTACAGCAGCGTTAAATAACTTAAACCCTCTTTGGCTATTTGGGAAGATAAGTGGTCGCAATAGTTCTTTCTTGTCGGGGATTCCATCACCAACTGGAATTCTAGCACCACCATCCGCCATGTTGGGTTTTAGCCTTTCGTTCCAGGCGTCACTCGGTCAATTAAATACAGGTAATCCAACCATGCATCTTGGATATGGAAATGATTTTAAAATGTGCAGAGATATTAGCTATATCTTTAGGATATGATATGTGAGCAATGAAAATATAGATTGTACGTTATAAGAAAGCTGAAATTAGTCCACTTATGTACTTCGGAGAATAATTGTAACCAGATGACTTGGCCGTCGGGGCCTGGAACGGGTTGATTGTCAATTTCCCGCCAAAATTCGATCGAAGGTTATCTAATTCTAGCTCTGGCTAGTGTGTTGCCGTTGGGTTTTGATTCCCTCTTCATTTCACTTCACTTCTACGGATTTTTGGGACTTGGTCTTCATAAGGTATGCTGTAAAGGCAATGATAAATGCAAACCAGGGATACTGGTTTGCATTTATTTCGGGAAAATGCATTGAAGGAGATATATTTAACTGATTTTACGCAATTGGCTTAGTTGGGGTTTTGGCGCGAAGTTGTTCTACTTCTAGTTCTAGCATTCATTGTAGTTCATAGATTCTCTACATGTACATGTTGTACTTCTCCAATCTATCTATGAAAGTGTTGCTGTTGTCCTAGTCGCGCAGCATATTTCTTAGTAAAAAAATATGGATTTCTAGCTAACGACCTGAAACAACCAAGCCTTAGTAGCTGATCGACCTCGGCTTGTGTCACAGTTCTTCTACATTCACAGATTTAACTTCTTTGAAAGTTTCTGACAAACCACTCTAAAATAAGACACCAGTCATTTGAAATCCATCACCCCCCCTCCTCCATATGTACTGTACAATATCAATGATAATTAAAATAAAATAAAATTACCCAGGTTATGATAAATAATTAACAGTTATTCACCGAAGTGGAGGTGAATAGTGGTGGATATTTACTGAGCCGCTTCGGCGAGGTAAATATCCACCACTATTCACCGACACAAAGGAGAATAATAATATTGTTTTAGTATATACCACACTGCAGGTGAATATAGCCAGCACCAAATAGTTATTTTATTTTCTGTTAAATGGACAAAAACTTGCGCGAGATGATCGCTGCTTCGCTCGGAGGTGCTGTTTGAGTAGCCAATCAGAGCTAGCGAAAAGTGATATTCACTGGTGTGGTATATGCTAACAATGATTATAACATTTCCATGTCAGAAACAACATGTTGTCTGGAGAGCCACAACCGATGGTGGACAAGACTAAGAGCTCTGCAATCATCACAGAATTAAAGGAGGCCAAGAAACAGAAGATGACAAGAAAACATGATGAGCTGCAGTACCTAGAGCTGATTCGTCATATAATGGATAATGGGATAGAAAAGGGTGATAGAACAGGTGAGTAATGGGACTTGGGTGTCTACCTCCTGTTTGTGATAATTTTCTTACACTCAAACTAGGAGTACATGTAATAGTTACAGATTATACCCCCTCCCAGATGTGTTATGTGTTACCTGTATTAGGATAAACTTGTTCTGCTAGATTTGCATGATATGATAATGATCCGCTCAATACACTCAATTGTTGTGATTCACATTCATGTGATATGCTTGATCAATCTTTTGAATTGCATGATTAACCTAAGCTAATATTCACAGGTAAACGTGAGTTATTGCCAATCTTGTGCTATAGGGTTCACAGATGTTTTACAAAAATGTACCAGCCACATTATTAAAAGTGTACATTTCAATATAAATATTTCAGTCTAATTGTTTCCAGGGACTGGAACAAAATCTTTGTTTGGAGCCCAAATGCGGTTCAACTTACGTGATGGTGTTTTCCCCCTGCTTACAACCAAACGTGTGTTCTGGCGTGGTGTTGCTGAGGAATTGCTGTGGTTTGTTCAGGGCTGTACCAATGGAAACACACTAAGTGATAAGAATATTCACATTTGGGATGCTAATGGCTCAAGATCATTTTTAGACAAACAAGGTAAATACTTAGAGGTAATTATGATTATGGAAAGTTGTTTAATATGGCAGGTATTTTTACAATTAGTCAGTTTTACTGTTTTTTGAGCCTGAAAGACAATAGAAGTTTTACACCCAATTAACACATGATTTTTCTTAATTCATCCAAGAGAAAAACTATAATACCATGTCTGGAAGAAAACCTCAAAATTAGCCAATTTTGAGGTGCTCTTCCAGTCATGGTATTAACTAAAGAAAAAACATGTTGGATGTTATACACTGCCGTTGATTTTTCAAATTGGCACACACACTTAAAATATCATTTTCTTTCAGGTTTAACAGAACGTGAGGTGGGTGACCTTGGGCCTGTATATGGATTTCAGTGGCGTCACTTTGGAGCCAAGTATGTTGACATGCATACAGACTACACAGATCAAGGTGTTGACCAATTGGCACAGGTTATTGACAAGATTAAAAATAATCCAAATGACAGACGTATCATCATGTCAGCATGGAATCCAGTTGGTGAGTTTACACAGGCTATGGGATATTTCCCAGAATTTTTGGGTGAGTGTGCTGCCCGGGTCTCAAAACACCGACCCTATTTCAGACAAAAATATAAGATTTTCCATCTATAGATAGCCTTTTTCAGACCTGTACTCTATTTCATAACAAGAGAAATATGCAGTCTTTTAACTTCCCTGTCAAAATCATATCCTATTCCAGACTAAAATTCAAAATTTACAGTCTTATTTCAGACTAAAACAACTTGAAAACCATTACCCTTGGAAGTCATGCCACATGCCCGTACAGCTTATATGGGAGTACCCCCAGAGTCCCAATACTTTTGTATTTATGCATAAAGCACAGTCAATGTACATGGTTTGCACAGGCCTTGAAAAGTTCTTGCATTTTTACAGATTAGGTTTTCTCCTTGAAAAGTTCCTTGAAGTTTTACTAAAGCTTTGTGAATTTTATGGAAACCTCATTTTTGCCTCAAAAAGATCATTAGGCAGCAATGAATTGCTGAACAATTTGGAATAATGTGTCTGTGGAGGTAGTATTTAAATAATGAAGGGGTCCATGGAAGAACAGTATCAAAGTAACTTGTGATGGCTTATTCTATTTTGCAAAACGAAATGAAATGAATGAACTAAACTAGCTAAGCCTTTTCCAAAAGTGACAAAACATCCCAAACAAGTCTAGCCACACCATTATCTGCAACATCTATTTCATGCTATTACTTAAGTGAGATTACAACACATTCGGCCTTAATTGTTTTGCAAAATAGAATAATTCATTTGTGCTCAAGTTCTAAATTCTCCTTTAGAAAAAAATGAAAGAATATAGAGGTTAACCAATTTTATTTCAATGACCTCTATTGGTACACTTTTATCTCATCAGATCTCCCTTTAATGGCATTACCTCCCTGTCATGCATTTGTCCAATTTTATGTTGTGAATGGAGAACTTTCCTGCCAGTTATATCAAAGGTCTGGAGATATGGTAAGGGAGAACGGCAGGTGTAAAGTACAGGTCAGGTCACAGGTCAGGTCACTTCTTGTTTATCTGTGAACCCTAGCTCTAGGTGAGTTAAAACCTGTCATTTACCTGTGAACTTGTTCGATGGTTAGGGTTAGGTTTGTGGTTAGGGTTAGGATTTATCTTAGAATTAACAACCTGACCTGTGACCTGTACTTTACACCTGCCGTAAGGGAGAAAGGTTATGGGAAATCCAACATAAAATATATATTCTTTTTGCTTTAGTTAAGATAACTTATCTAACTTTTAGTTACGATAACTTTTATGCCAAGCTAGTCTAATTTATTTAAAGGCCACTTGAGCTGTGAAAATTTTGAACTGTGAAGCTTAATTAAAGTGCATATGAGCCTTCGTGCAATTTTCATAGCTATGAACCTCAGGAAAGTTTTGAGTACCCCTGCGAAGAAATTTTTGGTTTACAGAGAATACTCTATCTTCTACGCTTGTTTGAAAACGTGGAAACGTGACCTTTCCTGACCCATGACCGCGTAAGTAAAAGCCTGGGTCGATACCTCGGTAGACGTCATTTAATTAATTCAACTTTGCAACAATTTGAATAAAAACTTACAATTTTCACTAATATGACTTTTTCCTTTACTAACAGCTCATAAACTGTGTATATTATCTAAAAATCGATGTTGTTGTGATAGAAAGGTGCCATGGAGAATAATGCATTAATGAGATGACGTCGACCGAGGTATCGACCCAGGCTTTTGCTTACGCGGTCATGGGTCAGGAAAGGTCACGTTTCCACGTTTTCAAACAAGCGTAGAAGATAGAGTATTCTCTGTAAACCAAAAAATTCTTCGCAGGAGTACTCAAAACTTTTCTGAGATTCATAGCTATGAAAATTGCAGGAAGGCTCATATGCACTTTAACAGTTTTTTTTTTCAGGGGCTTGGAGTTCCATTCAACATGGCGAGTTATTCCTTGCTAACCTTTTATGCCAAGCTAGTCTAATTTATTTAAAGGGCACTTGAGCTGTGAAAATTTTGAACTGTGAAGCTTAACAGCTATTTTTTTTCAGGGGCTTGGAGTTCCATTCAACATGGCCAGTTATTCCTTGCTAACCTATATGATTGCACATATCTGTGGATTAAAGGTATAGTGATGAGTGTAAAACATTTACTGAAATCTAGCTATTTCAAAATTAAAGAACAAGTTCAGGGATATCTTTAATTTTGAAGGTAAAGGCACTAAGTTCAGTTGGTATACACATATATAGTATATTATTAGTGCAATGAAGGAGGAACTATACACAAGACGTAACCCCCTGCAGTATAAGGTTGAGTAGCTGCTAGACCTCTGGCAGCAGCAAGCTTCTGGTGAAACCCAGCATTGTTGCCAGAGGGTCAAATAGGTAGGGGGGGGGGGGTCAGGTTGGCGCCAATGCCCTCCTTCCTCAAGGAACTGCCCCCCTCTCCCCATCAGACTGCCTTCCCCCACTACATTTAGCCACTGGCTGTCACTCACAATATAAACACATCACTGTCAGAGTCTCAAACATTTTTTCCCATTCGTTTTCTGTCTTACCTGACCTTACCCCAACATATTTCCCTCTTTTTATAAATTTTTCCCATTTCTTATTTTTCTTGACCTTACCCCCGAATCCAGGTGACAACCCTCCTTGTACATTTTTTTGTTTCCTGTGTTTAGTTATATTTTAATAGAATTCATTCTAATATACATTCCTATGATATTACTTTCAAAATAATGTCAACATCAACTTTTCCTGAAAAATAAAATAAAGTAACTATCCCAAATTACCCTTTTCAAGGGAAATCTGAACCTCCCTAATTAGGAGCTAGTCCAGCTTGTCAATTATGCCAGGGTAACATGACAAAACTAATTTATTCCCCTGACATCACAAGTTACGAGTAGTCTGTTGATTTTGATTTTGGGTTCAGTTACCCTTTTTCAAAGTCATTTTCCTTTTTATTTCCTTGTAGCCTGGTGACTTTGTCCACACGCTGGGGGATGCCCATGTATATCTCAACCATATTAGTGCTCTGGAAGAACAGGTTTGTTGTCTTTTGTAATGAAATCTCACAGACTGTGTCAACATAGCCAGGTTGTGATAAAGTTGTAGGACCACACAATTGGCCTGGCATGGGTTCCCTAGGGGGACCATTTCCAAGCATATTTTGTGGTTTTTATGTGGTGTCCCAAATCTAAGATTTTTCGTCTATCCAGTGTCATTGGAAAAAAAATCCATTTTTGAGTAATTTCATTTTTTCTTAACTTAACTTAATTGTTTGAGATAATTTCCAAGCATATTCTGTGTTTTTTTGGGTGGTGTCCAAAATATATGAAATGTTTTTGACCAACCCAGCATGGTAATATTATTGTGTTTTATTCCATTCTTAAAGAAATTTTTTTTTCTTAAATGCTCTATTTAAAGACCCCAAAAATTTGAAAAGGACAACCTCCAAGATTTGAAGTGGAGAACTAAGAAATTGAACGTAACATTTTGAACTCTAGTAACCATAAACTTGCACTGGCCCCCCCCAAAAAAAAAATATATATGGAGAAATGAAGAGAACAATGAGTAAATAGATTACAGAAGCCAAGGGAGTCAGTGTAAAAGGGGGCTTTGAAAGGAAACAAGAGGAAAAGAAGATGAAACAAAAGAAAAGTGATATACTCAAACCTGTGCCTTAAGGTATAAAAGGCTCACATTCTTGCCAATGGCACGAGGAAAGACATCAAAGGCACAGGTTCAAGTCCCATTTGGTAAACTTTCTTTTTTCTTCTTTTTATCTAGTTTCCTTTTAATCCCCTTTTACATTGATTCCTTGGCTTCTGTCATCTCATTTCTCGTTTTTCTCTTTGTTTCTTTTTTTGGGGGGTGGGGGGCAGTTACTAAGTTCAAAATGGGGTAAAGGAGGCAACAGTTCAATAGAGTTACAAACACATTTACTTAATTCTCCATTCACTTGAAATCTTGGAGGTCTTTCTTTTCAAGTTTTTGTGGTCTTAAATATTTTTTTGGGGTCTTGGGTTCTTTAAGGAGTCTTCGTTTTCGAGACACCCTACTGAATACCAGAGTTGAGGTCCCCCTGTGAATGCTTCATAGAACTTGTTTATATATCTCAACTAACACTGTGTACCTATTCACTTGCAGCTAACACGTAAACCTCTACCTTTCCCCTTGTTGAAAATCAAGCGCAAAGTGATGGATATTGATGACTTTAAATTTGAAGACTTCGAAATCATTGATTACAAGCCACACCCAAAAATTAAGATGAAGATGGCAGTATGAAGACAAGTCGAGCAAGTCAATAGAACTTTTGCTGCATCATTAGATCGTTGTTATATTTTTCCTAATCACTGACTTTTGTTCTTCTGAAAAATTCTGCAGAGTATCGGTCTTACCACACTCTTTCCCCTATAAAAAATACACTCTAATTGTGCTGACTTGCAATAAAAATATTGGAACTGCATTAAGTCACTGTATGGCAAAAAATGATGTCCTATACGCCCTTTTAATAAGTGGTTAGAATTCAAGTATAGTGATGTCAATTGCAGAAAAGCAAACAAATTGCGAACGTTTATAACTCATAATTTCTTGAATTAAAAACATAAATGAAATTCAGACTTTTCAAGATGCAGCAGAGGCGCCCATGTAACAACATCAAACAGGCATTCAAGTCCTGATACACAAGAAACTTGTACACGAATGATGTCATTGATCATTAACTTGCAGTCAGACTTAATGAAATGGCATATATCATTATTTTAGAACTAGCAGGGGCTCGGGCGGCCTGTAGTATGAGCGTTGCACACAGACACGGACAGACCAACACTTAGGCATCAGCCATAAACCAAGTGAGAAGCATCATTGTACATACTGTAACATCTTGTGATTGACTTTATAGTAAACGTTTTATTGTTACACTGCTAGCCTTCCCTTAAAAGTTTCCACACAGTTTTTGAGCACAAATGTTCAGTGTGATCCGGTAATATAATCATAATTAAGATGCACTGGTGTGTGCACTATGCGTACTCTGCTTGTTGTAACCGGGGGCTTATCGGAAACCGTCTTCACAGAAACAGCTGGAATGTTCCCGGCTGAGCTTTCCTTTGGGGGTAGTGTTTTGCTCCTGTTTAGGTGGCTCCTTGTGTGTTGGCGTAGCTTTGTCCATTGGATGGCTAGTATAGCTGCTGATCCTCTCGGTGGTAGCTGTGCTCTCAATAGATCCTTTGCATGTGACGTCATCAAAATTCTAAAATCTAAACTGAGATATATGAAGCTGTTCTTTTAATATGATTTAGATATCGGTATTCTCAGTATTTTTCGAAATATTGACGTCGATACGGTGATTTGTTTTTGAGTTACAGTACTTTGAATTTTGTGACAGCCCAGGTCAGCGTGTTTCCTAAATGTCAAG
Source organism: Actinernus sp. WN-2022 (assembly GCA_030867875.1). Lineage (NCBI taxonomy): Eukaryota > Metazoa > Cnidaria > Anthozoa > Actiniaria > Actinernidae > Actinernus > Actinernus sp. WN-2022. The sequence goes on along the minus strand of JAOWCC010000577.1, from coordinate 44,936,478 downwards.
GAAATCATATATTTCGGCCAATTTCAAATTTTAGACTTGATAAACCTTTAAAAGTGATATCTAAAGTGGTTTGAAGTGAATGCTAATCATATTGATGGGAAAACAGCTTTATTTTGGCCGCCATCTGCTGGCACCAACATGGCCGCTGCATACTAATTACACTAAATTGTTTGAATATTATTTGGCCGACAGCTCGGTTACGAAGTACTCTATTGCTCCAAAATTTTGGTCATTTCTATATTTTTACCTGCTCTATACACAGCATTAAAAATATTTTACTAATATAAGTTTTTTCTTGAGGCAATTTTTTTTGTGACGTCAATGCAAACGATCAATTCCAGATGTTCCGCATCTTCTTTGGTTTGTCTCCGGTTGCGCCTATATTCTCGTCCATCTTCTGAAGAAGCGGATGTCTGCCTTGCCTTCCACCCTTGCTTTTGTCCACTCCTGCTTCCCTCAAAGCTTTGTAAGGACTTGATACGTATGACATCACCTACACGGAGATCACTCAACTCTTTGGACTCCTGGTTGAAATGCATACTCTGTTTGGCCTTCTGACGTCTCAACTTCTGGTCCACATCTTTTGATAGTTTGGGCTTTAATAACTTGCTTCATGTGGGTAGTAGGGTTCGTGTTCTTCGTCCGTATAACCGCTGTGCTTGAGAACTGCCAAGGCCCTCGGTGGAAGTGTTCCGCCAGTCTAGCAAAGCTAGGTACGGATCCTTGTTCTGACTCCACTGACTTCATCATCAACCTCTGCTGTCTTTACCGAATTCTCGATATTGCCATTTGAGTGTGGCTATCCTGGACTGCTTGTTATGTGTTCAAAGCTATATGCTTGTGCCGGTTGGCCGTGTCGAGACAGATGTGCCTTCAGCTTCGAGATTACCTCATTCGCAGTCTTATCATGGAGGCATACAACACACAACACACACATACATACATGCTGTGCATGTACATTTCAGCCACAATTTCCCTCAATTCTGTAGTTTAATATTACTTTCTTTTCAATATTATTGTTCCTTGGGGGTCGTTAGAATTACAAAAAAAAAACTTGGTATGGGTGTTGTTGATTGAAGTGCAATAGTTATTTGAGTAGTCTGCACGATATTGAGTCACTCAAATTTAATGCATTGTAATTATATCAGGTGCAGTACAACTGAGAAATCAAGCAATTTAGAACAACAAATTCCACATAATGTTGCTATTCATTGTGAATATTTAGGTAATGTCATTCTACATGTGAAATAAAGTCATCTATTTGTAATTCTCAATTATTAACAAACCAGTGGAGACGGCTGACATCCAGGCTAAATTCTCAATACAATATTTTCGATTGAGGTCGTAAACTACAGACCACCATTTTCTAGTATTAGTGAGCTTCCACTGCTAGTGCTCATTTTCTACATCTTAAAATAATAATAATAAATTTAGTATTTATATTGCGCGTGTTCCATTGGCAGATGCTCACATGCGCATTACAAATGCCTATAGCCTGACGTATATACTAATCCTAACTAAGTAATGTGTATAGTATATCTAAATCTATCATAATTGAATATATACAGTATATAAATATATACAGTATATAAATCTTGAAGGAGACTGAAACTTATAATGGCAGGCCACAAATAAACATGCAATGTCCACTCTTTTTATATCATTGGGGTCGCAGCAAGATTAATTTTCGTTCCCAAATAATTTGTAAAAGTACTCGTACTCGTACTCCTGATCATGACCGAGTGAAAGTGACGATGCTGACGCCAAGAACTGAGGAACAACAACAACAATTACATTCTCATAAGATGATGGAAATGTTTACGAGTAATAAGGCATAATAAGAAATACAATGATGAGAAGGTAGGTCCTTAAGGTAACCTTAGGGTCACCTCAGATGGAAAACACTGAAACAAGATCTAGCTTGCATGGATATATAATGAAGAAAGAGTGCCACTTGCATGTAAGTATACTCTCAGTTCTGGACCAAATTTAGTTATGTTATGTTATAAACTTGCAATAATGATAAATACACTACTCTATACATAATATCATTATGTCAGTTCTAAAAAAAAAAAACATTAAATACACTGTAGAATGCCTACTAAACCAAGAGATAATAATCAAATACAAAGAGGTACAGACCAGATGTAAATAGACCCGGGAAATAGAACAAAATAAAAGCAGTGTCAATAACACGCCACAGATAAATATGCGATTTCCACAGTCATTTATCGTTCGTTTGAAAAAATCTTCATTTCGGATTACTTACTTAGTTTATACTCACTCAGTTTATACTCACTCACTGCATGCTGGATTTTCGTTCCCGAATTTATAAACATTTAAATCATGTGCATGGGGGGCGAAACGACTGTAATTCTTTTAAAAGGCCCCTGTCAGTCAGAGAACTGAGAAATCGGGTCATTTCTACTACACTTTCGAGAGGTTAATAACAATAAATAACAACACAACGACAGTCAATTGGTATAAAGGTTAAAATTGTTCAGATTAGCGGCTACTTACATTTACAAGCTGTTGTCTTTATATATAGTCAGTATTGATCGCAGAGCAGACTGTCACGTCTCGCGAGTGTATTTTAAAGCATGTCGCATAATATGTGATAAATTCCCGTCCAAAGCCCGTGAAACACCTCTCAGCTTTAGAAAAGACAAAAATCTTGGTATTGCACTTGAAGGAACCTTTGGTTTACACAAAAAAATAGCTGATATTAAAGGTTTTGCTAAGTCAAAACTCCCACTCGCCGCCATCTTGAAAAACCAGGAAATGTTGTCCACGTGACCAGCACAGTGCAATCTGATTGGTACGGTGGCGAAAAGAACTTCCAAAGAAGGTGCTATCTGATTGGTTGACGGCGCAAAATCTCGACAAAAAAATAAGAACAAGAGGCTGGGTACAGCCTTAACTCGGGCTGTATACACAATCGTCACCATTTTTTATTTTTATTTTCTACATTCTTTACATTCCAGACATTCCAGGGGTGGTACTCCACTCCTGTTATTTATTAGGAGTGGGGTAGGGGAGTTATCAGTTGCGGTGACTTTCCGCTCTCTGCTCCCCAAGTATATGTATGTAATTTTATATTTGTGTTTTTCACCATATGTACATTAAATATGTTTTTCTCGTATGTAAATTAAAGAAGGTGACCTTTTACTGTAAACACTTATTCATGTAACACACGTCTACAATTTACAGTCTGCAGTTATGTTGTACTGCAGGTTCCGAGTACTAAAATATGAATATCAGTTATCCCATATTATAAGTTGTATCCTGTCCATCCTGCCGATAGCGCTGCCACAATATTTCACTACTGTTCTTTCCACAGTTCTGTGTACTTTATCTGCTGTGTTCATAACTGAAATGCATGTTGGTTATCTCTAATTAAAAGCTTTACCTTCATTCACAAAACTTCAGCTATAAAGGAAACTGTTCGAAGCCTTTCTCGAACCAAAACCTCGCTCGTGAGAATTCTCGTTTAACAGGTCTAACGAAAGTTAAGCATGCGCCAATAATCTCGACAAGCGGATGCGAAACGCGCTTAGGACATGCTGGCCACTTCTGATATCTGTTAACACCTCCAGCACTGAGCGAGTTTGGCAATTAGCAATGTTCAGATTAGAGATTAAAAGAACACGCTTATATCCAGTTCATGTTACGTGTACTTGTCGCCAAAGTTGTGCCTTGTATTGAACCCTAAAATCTAACTAAGATCACTAGAACACTTTAGCGAGTATATCGTTGTACCATTTCTAGTTTTATATTGCTGCTCCGTTAGTTGTGGCGATTGATGTATCCTGTCCATCCTGCCGATAGAGCTTCCACTATATTTCACTACTGTTCTCACAGGTATCCCAGGCTCATTTTGCGTAACGGTTATTTCCGGCGATATTTGAAATTACAGTAAATGTATGGAGTTTTAGTTCGAATGCCCGTTTGTTCTAAAATAAAATTCAATAAATCGTCAAAATATTCTTTCCTGTCTCTTGTGTGGTCCTTTCAGTTTCTGTGAAGTTTCAAGCCATTCCGTTCAATATAGAGGGAGCTAGTTACAGTAATTTTCCTTCCCTTAAAAACTGTAACTCCCTTAATATTAGGTAACTAAAGAATATTTTGACGATTTATTGAATTTTATTGTAGAGCAAACGGGCATTCGAACTAAAACTCCGTACATTTACTGTAATTTCAAATATCGCCGGAAAGAACCAATTAAAAGTTTTACCTTCCGATTCACAAAACTTCAGTCTGCTCACTATTATATTACAGAGCCATAAAGGTAACTGTTCGAAGCCTTTCTCGAACCACAACCTCGCTCGTGAGAGGATTCTCGTTTAACAGCTCTAACGAAAGTTAAGCATGCGCCAATAATCTCGTCACTCGTGGTCTACCGGTTACTGTTTGGTAGGATTGTGTCAGTCGTTCTATAAATCTTAGCTTCCTGGGTTTCGATTCCTACGCTGAGCGCAGTGAAATTTATTTTCAAGTAGAGGCTCCCCAATGCCTTGTAAAATTTATAAGTGCCGCTTCGGGTGCTCGGGAAATATTGTAAGTCCCAAATTATTCATAGTTAACAAAGGGGGTTTTGTGACGCAGTCTGAGGTTGTTACACCGAGGTAAAGCCCCTATTTTAGAACTCTCCACTTACAACATCTAGGCACCTGAAGAAGACTAGTTTGGCTAGCCGAAATATAGTACGTTTTAAAACTATATACACGTTTCAGCTTTGCTATAGTCCTCAGGATAGAGTAAAACTCTATCCGCAGTCTGTGGCTTCCGGTTGACCTTTTCGACATTATGCGGCGCCAGGGCGGCGCGGTGTTCAAGTATGTGCACTTGAACGACTTGAACAGTGACTTGGAAAATAAAAACAAGAAACACTTGCGATTTAAGACTCGGGCCTGCCCACAGGCAGCCCGAGTAATAAAGGAAAAAAACTTGCGATTTCTGACTCGAGCCAGCCGAAGGCCTGGCCCGAGTAATAATCAGTAAATGGCAAACACGCTTGAAATACCGATTATTGGTAATTGTACGACAAATCCTAACCCGATCCATAAACCGAACCCTAACCATCGGACGAGTTCACGGGTAAACGACGGGTTCTCACTCACTTTAGCTAGGGTTCACTTGTAAACACTAAGAGAAGGTAAACGAGAGAGAAATTTTTTTTGAGCGCTCCTACTCTGGCTCGAACTCGTAATGTTTGCGTGTTGTGCTTGGTAGTGCAGGCGTCACGACCACTACACTAAGCACGTCTACCGCCGTTCTGATTTGGACAATTGTTTATCTTTTTCCTTGACTGGTTTTAAGAATTAGCGATTATTGATAATTGAAGAGCAAAAGCTAATTACTGATTATTGGTAATTGTAGAGCGAGGATATGTTGTTTTAGAATGACTAGATATTATCAGGTATAAAGGAGCATGCATGCACGTGACTGATTTGCTTCATCTGATTGGACAAAATGTTTATTAATTATTCATGAGTTTTTGAATATTATTTTGTATGTGGATTACATTATGCTAATTATGTCTGATCAATTTTGATGTGTCCAACCAATTTTGATATAATATATGTCCGATCAAAAGAAAGGTTTGGAAGGACACCTGTCCAGCCATTAGTAAGAAAACATATTTCTAGGCCTGGGAGTCTCTTAGGTGCGCTCAACAAACTCTTCTTGAATATACTTTCCAAGGGCTTGTAGTCAGACTCCACTTTAATTTCAATCTTCTACCATACACGTAGTGTTCAAAGCGTTCCACTCCAAACACAATGGCTAACATTTCCTTTTCAATCTGGGCATATTGGGTCTCGGTTTGTGTCAGTGATCTGGAGGCATACGCTATCGGTTATCCCGATGCCCCAAGGCCTTTCTGTGAGGCATCACATTGCAACTCGAGGTCTTCATCTGTGTTGAAGTATCTGAGCACACTGGGCTTTTGAAAGGATATCCTTCACCGCCTTGAAGCACTGGCCTTGTACATCGTTGCTCCACTGGAACACATTGTTTTCTTGTAGTAGTTATCTCAGGGGCGCAGTGACTTCAGATAAGTTAGGTGCAAACTTCTGCAGATAGTTGATATAAATGCCGAGGATTCTTCCGTACATCCTGCTTGTTTTCTGGTGTGGGCATTTTCTGTATTGCCTCTATCTTTGCTGGGTCGGCCTTCAACCCATCTGATGAAATTATATGGCACATGAATGTGACTTCCGGTAGGCGGAGTTTTAGCTTATCTTTGTTGAGCCTGATGCCTCTCTCTACACCGTTCCAGAAATGCTGTCAACTTTCTATCATGGTCTTCTACAGCTTCATCATATGTATCTCCCACTCCATAGACTATGGAGTCATCGAAGATTGGGACAACACCGTTTAGCCCTTCCAAGGTGGCCTCCAGCCTTAGTTGGAATTCTTCCGGTGCTGGGGATATACCAAAAGGCATACTAGTCCAATGGTATTACTCCACGGCGTCGCAAAGGTTAGTGAGGTAGCTGCTGGCTGTGTCCAGTTGTACATGCTAAAAACCGTTTTTGGCATCGGCGACACTAAACCGGCACCTTGGCTTTAGACAGGTCTAGCAGGAGATCCTCGATCGATGACAAAGGGTAGTGGTTTCTCTTTTGGGCCCTATTCAAAGGCTGTGGGTCGATGCAAAGCCGGAGTAGCCTGCCGAACAGGCGCTTTGAGAAGGAACCCCAGAAAGTAGCTCTTGCGAGCGAAGCGAGATGCGAGAGAAAATAACTATTTGGTGCTGGCTATTCACCTGCAGTGTGGTATATACTTAAACAATTATTCACCGAAGTGGAAGTGAATAGTGGTGGATATTTACCGAGCCGCTTCGGCGATATGTAGAATCGATACAGCCGCAAAAGTGATCCCCAAATCGCCGCAAAAGTGATCCCCACCGCAAAAGTGATCCCGCGAAAGATAAAGATTGTACGGTGACGGGATTGCGGGACTGAATTTTTCGCTTTCCGAGTTCAATTTCAACCAATTTTCAAAAAGATTTATAGTAAATAAATTGGCATTCTAAGTTCATTAACTCTTGCTGTATTTGAAATATTTTGCTAATGAATCTCGTGTATTTTTATTTATGATATGTATGAACATAACTGAGTTTGATAAATTTCGTCAAGTATGTTCAAGAGATGGATGGATAAATAAATGGTTTATTGATTTCTTGATTATAGCATTACAGGCAGTTTGATTAAAAGTTTAATTATCCTGGCCCTCGGGTTGTTCAAAGCCATAACGCTATATCACCGCTTTACAGTTGAAAGTGGTTATCCGGCTTCGCGACGTTTTTTCCACGAAAACAAATATTTATGAGAACACTATTCCTTCGAAAAATGGAGTTTGCAAGTAGGACTTAGAGTACAGATGCGAACAAGTATCTTTACAAAACAAAGTTTTGCAATGGTAAACAGTCAAAGCGCGAATCAGATATCGCTAGATGAATACTGAAAACCGGCATCTTTTTCAATATGTTTTGTCCTTTCATCAACACTAATACGTTTTCAAAAACCTCCGTTTTTGAAAACGCTTCCCAAAGTGGAGGTTTTCGAAACGGTGATCAACCGTTTTTGTGTGGACGGTGAAGAACGGATGATTTCGAAAACGCTCGAGTAATGTGCAAATCAAACTAATTAATAGCGGCGCTCCCCGGCGCTATATTTTCGATGAGAGCAAATGTTGGACGACTTCCGGTTTCCTCGCGCCCGAACCACGAGCGTCGCGCGACATGCCTGAAAAAGTGCTGCAATGCGCGCGCACTGTTGAAAACAGGCGGCCCAGATCGAAACCTTGGCCAGTAGCTAGCGAGAATTTGTTTTTTTTGTTTTTCATTTTCCGTTATATTTTTCCCTTTTTAAAACTTTTGCACTGATTTCCCTTGGATCTACCAGCTATTTTTGTGTTTTTATCTTTGTTTGCTTAAAATAAGTTATCTTTTTTTCGGGTCGTTACATCAGTTCAGATAATTTGGAGCTCCGCTTTTATAAGGCTTGCCTAAATATATATTATGTGTAGATCAGTCTAAACATTCTCAGTTTTTGCCAAAGGTTGGCGTTTTCGAAGATGCGTTTTCGAATGAAACGTGCAGTGTATTAAAGTGCGGACGGGCGAAAGCGTTACGAAAAGTTTACACGTACTTCTCAGTGAAATAAAAACAAGTGCGGATGGGGGAACACGTTATGAAATGTATACTCCTGGTATACACGTACTTTTCAGTGCGGAAATAAAAACACAAGTGCGGATGGGCGAACACGTTATGAAATGTATACTCCTGGTATACACGTACTTTTCAGTGAATAAAAATAAGTGCGGACGGGCGAACACGTTATGAAATGTATACACGTACTTTTCAGTGAATAAAAACAAGTGCGGATGGGGGAACACGTTATGAAATGTATACTCCTGGTATACACGTACTTTTCAGTGCGGAAATAAAAACACAAGTGGCCATGGGGACGGGCGAACACGTTATGAAATGTATACTCCTGGTCACACCGCGGTAAAACGTTGTGCTCCGCTGGCCGAAAGAACGAAGGCTCTGGTTTCAAATACGAGTTTCCAAGGTCTTAAAGGGGCTGTGTCACGGTAATAGACTATACATTTGCGTTCTGGGCCGGAAACAGTTATTTTCACCGATTTTGATATGAACTAACGAACCTCTCAGCCATGTGGGATGCTTAAAATTAAAGCAAATATGCAAAAATGACTAACAAACAGTGTATATAAACAGTCTCCAGAGAAAATATTAAATCCTTTCAATCAAGCATTGAGAGAGGGAAGTTTAACTGTTTGTATCCAAACTAACAGCCACCAACCGAGCGATTACTCGATACATGCGCAGTACCATGACATAGCCCCTTTAAAGGGTGCGTTTACCAATTGTTTTGGGCCGTTGCTAAGTAGAATTTAAAACGCCTAAAACGCCAACAATTTGAGTAAAATAATTAATAAATCACTCAGGAACTCCTGGGAGACGGACCTTTTTATTATGATGACGTCATTGTATGACGTCATTATTACGTCATCAAGGCAGAAAAATTCAATTAACTCATGATTGCTTTGGGATAGTGCTTTCATATTTGCATATATCATTGGTCTGGGTTAGGCACAAAAGATGTAGCATGCATTTTACGATATACCGAAAATTGATCGTTTTAGAATTTTTTCCCGTGAATTTTAACAGTAAGATGGTCATAACTTCCGTGTTTTAATTTTTTTTGCTAAACCCATGCTTGGCTCTGTGCAATGCGACTTCAGGACAATTTTTATGTGAAAAAGGATTGACTTTTCTTTGTTTCACGAACTCAGTTTAATTTTTTGTGAAACCGGAAGTATAATATTGTTACCAGGGCCCACGGGGCGGTCCACGGGGCGCGACCGCGTTTGGGTGGTTACAAAGCAATTACTTTACATACATGGATTCTCGTGTACCGATGGAATGGCAAAGCTAAAGGCATTGGACAAGAAAATGAAATCAGTGAAATTGAAACAGAGCTGCATTATCAGACATCTAATTCCAGTGGTTTATTCACGCAAAGAAGTCGATTTGCACCATAATCAGTCACATGTCTAACCGCCTTCCGGTTGTAACAAGCGCCGGTCTGTCTACGAGGGGGATCGGAGGTTGCAGGTTCAAACCCCGGCCGGACCAACACTCAGGGTCTTAAAATAACCGAGTAGAAGGTGTTGCCTTTACATAATACAGTAAACGGTTAGACCTTCACGTCTTCTCGGATAAGGACGTATAAAAATCGTAGGACTAGTGACGTGTCCCCAATTAGCTGCAAAGCTAAATTATAATACATTCAAAAACTCATGAATAATTAATGAGCATTTTGTCCCACTGCTGTTCGTGTTTTAAACAGTACTTGACACTAAAATAAAGTCACTCACTTTTATACTTTACGTCGCGTCGAGGAGAAACAACCCGATTCAACTTACGGTAAGCTTACATCAAAATCTGACTCAGTTTTCTATCCTATAGCAATCAAAAACACTGCTAAATATGTCAATTCTAGAGGAATATCTTGCTATAATGTGTAATATCATTCGCACATGTTCGTAATCCTTATATTCTCCATTGATCAATAAAGAAATAATTACAAATTTCGGCAAGTAGGCCTTAGGCTTTGTTCGCCCTAAAGGAATGGTCGCAAGTTAATAGGAACTTGCCATCGTTCGTTTCCGTATTTATGTTTAACTTTCGCATTTTTCACAGACATTTCCGGCCTTAGAAATAGTTGACGAATTGGCCAGTAACAAAACGAGCAGGGGACTGGGACCGAGTTTACCAGAATTACTCTAATTCTAAAATGAAGTTCACCACATGACAGAGCATGTTGAAATTAGCATGTGTGCCAAGATTGACGTGATTCAAGTGAATCGTGTCTGAATTATAGGCAATTGAAATTTCTTTGTCCCTCCAAAATTTTACAATGAATGTATGGTTTGGAGGGACAACGTTAAAAAATAAGAGAGTTTGTATGGGAAAATTGACATATTTGATGCATTCTAGCATCGTCAATATTGAGCCAAAGTTCACCAAACTTTCCAGACTAGCTAAGTTTGATCTGTTCTTTTGGAAAATAATGCTCACTTTGACTAGTTATTAATCGAATTAGTTTTATTGACTCGGTTCCAGTCCCCCGCTCGATTTGTTACCGGCTAATTCACTTGAAAAGACAATTTTCATCTTTGGCGGGGATCACTTCAGCGGCGACTGCGAGATCACTTTTGCGGCGATTTGGGGATCACCGTTTCAACGCGTTCTCGAGGTTTAAAGTAATGATTATCATTACTTCTCAAGTCACTTTAAAGTAATGATAATCATTACTTTAAGATAAATCCTAACCCGAACCACAAAACTAACCCTAACCATCGGACGAGTTCACGGGTAAACGATGGGTTCTCGCTCACCTGGAGCGAGGGTTCACAGGTAAACAAGAATAGAACGTGAAGAAGAGAAAAAGCGCTCCTACTGGGGTTCGAACTCATAACCTTTTGCGTGTAGTGCAGATGTCATAACCACTACACTACATTCGGAATATATATAGATCCGGAATGCGGCTATCTTAGTAGAACAATGTACGGTTGGAATTCATTGGGATCACACTTCAACCGCTAACTGTTCATCAGCGATGATGAATCCAAGATGGCATATTTTTGGGTCACATGACCAGCCTGTACTAGGGCAACCTCGTTCCCAGGGTCTTCTCGGTCAGATCCAAGATGGCGGCTACTCAGAGAGAAGACCCTGGTAAACGCTGAACTGTCACGTATCCTGATTGGCTCTTCGATTAAGACGCAAGGGTTGTTCTAACAATGCTTTTTATTGGTCAAACGGACTTAGTCCAGAGAGATGAACTTGTATATAGTTTAGATTGCTCAAATTTTATCAATAAAACGATTTTAAATAACCTTAAAACACGTTGTGTAGATAGAGCAATAGATGAAGTGCATTACTGGGTAGTTTTCTGGTAAGGTTCATCAGTGGGAAAGCCAGGAGAAGCCATTAAACCTGAACATGTGCGATCGATCGCTTCGCTTCAACGCTAACAGAAAATGAACGGCTTTTTAGGATTCTCTTCTAGCTTAGATACATCCTGGTAGCTTTGTGATACCTTTCCACTGGTTCTTTATCCAAGTAAACTCCATTTCGAGCCATTTAGTAGACCTAGTACAGGCTGGTCATGTGACCCAAAAATATGCCCAATATGTGGGCATAGTTTGAGGAGCATCCGCCATCTTGGATTCATCATCGCTGAAGAACGGTTAGCGGTTGAAGTGTGATCCCAATGAATTCCAACCGTACATTATTCTACTTGTACCCAGTTGCGAAGTGAGTATAATAAAAGGCAAAAACGCTAAGTTCTGATGAATTTGTAGTTGTTTTCAACGAATTTTGAACGCGCAATGCGAAACGGACGACATCACCAGTTTATTTTTCAAATCAAAAATGCACGCGCTATTTGAAATTCTCCAATCAGCGCGCGCGAAACGTCTAGCCAATCAGTGGCCGAATCCAACCAGCCTGTACCAGGGGTACTTTGATTAGGCGCGTAAAGACCCCTGGGAACGAGGTTGCCAGGGGTACTTTCGACGCCATCTTTGATTAGGCACGTAAAGACTCCTGGGAACGAGGTTGGACTCGTACAACATCCGATCGACAACATGTGACAGTGGGCATCCTGTGGTTTTGCATGACGTAGGCCTGGAGCAAATGTTTAGGAACCTGGCCTTTTCCTGTTGAGCTAAACCTGGCAAAATAAAGTCCGGAATTACACAGTGTAACACTCATGGATTAAATAAATGCACGTACAAAAGAGTCTGCAACTCACCAATCATCAAAATATCAACTCTGGTAGGTTTGCTGTTAACTATTTGGAACATGTGCATTTCGGCATGCATTATGGCATTAAATTATGCATGATATAGTTTTGAGTTTGCCTTTGAATCCTCCGATATTTCCTAGCTGATGTGGTTTGTTTGGTTTATAGGTTAGTCGTATTGTTGGTACATGTAAGTCGTTATTGTATTGTTTGGTAAGCCATGCTATTTGTTGTTGTGCTTGGCTACCCTATTCATTCGCCCATGGTGTGGCTCGTTCAGACTCGGAGCACTAGATCGCGAAAGAGACGTCTGGGAAGTGAGGCAGAAAATGCGATACTGATGACGTAGCCGTTTCACGATGCATATTATTTTCAAGGAATATAACTACCGTGGCTGCTCGTTTGCTTGGCAGTTGATCACCGTCACGAACAACTCATGAAATTCAAGCCTATTTAGCGTGTGCCGGTGCTGTTGTTGGCTCCTTTGCAGACCGAGTTCTTTCAGCGGCTAGTATTAGTAAAGCGAAATGTCGTACTGTCAAAACATTTACAAGAAAGGTACTGTCATAGTTGTTTATAATTGCATATCAGTAAACCTACATACACTGAGCTATCACAAAACACTGGATGAGTTGTTGTTGCGGCGGATAAATCGTTCAGACAGTGAATCTGGGCTATGAATAAACATAATTACATGTAAGTGTGCTATGAATCACGAACCAAGTGTGATTATAGTGATATGAATCAATCACCCAAGCAAACGGGGAAACGGGCAGCCTCGGTAGTATACCTGAAAATTAGCGCTGCATTCTGTAGCTAACCTCTTCGGCTACTGACCTGACAAAAGAGCTGGCTTGAAAAGTGGCCTACTGTGCTGTGTGTAGGTTTTGAAATAATATTTACAAACAACTATTATCATGTTTTGACAGTCGTAGGACAAATTCTCTTGACCGGGCCGAGCCGCTGAAAGAACGAAGCTAGCGAGCTACCAACACACGCTAAATATATAGGCTTGAATTTCATGGTTGTTCATGACAGTGATCCACTACCAAGCAAACGAGCAGCCTCGGTAGTTATATTCCTTGAAAAGAACTCTGTTGTTCGCATTCGGCTTCTGAGAATTGCAACTAATTTATGCATCGTGAAACGGCTATCTGATACGTCATCAGTATGGCATTTTCTGCCTCACTTCCCAGACGTCTCTTTCGCGAGTGGGGAGCGATAAGAGTCGGCTGGTTTCCCAGGCTATAGATTTGCTTACGTACCTGATATACAATATAACTGATTATCAGCGTGTGAGATTAAGTCTTAAGAACCTACATTTACATTCTACATGTTTGTGAATTGCCCCGTCGTGTTCGATCTATAGACTATACCCTCATCTAATGTTGATATCAGCTTTTTAATACTAGTATTAAATACATTAAAAGCAGCAGCCTCACGACCCTTTCACTAGTAGACATAATTAATTTTAATACAAATTCCTTCTAGTGCAGTATTACCATAGAATTCCATCTCATCACGAGAAGAGAAGTCCCCCTTTAACCCTTTCACTAGTAGACATAATTAATTTTAATATAAATTCCTTGTAGTACAGTATTACCATAGAATTTCATCTCATCACGAGAAGTACCCCAGTGGATAATCATCCCCACCTGCAGTGTATGATCTTGGGATTACTCCCTCCTTTTGACTCCATGCCTAATAGCGATGTCACACATACAGGCCAGCCACGCCACATTTGTTAATTCTGTGGTTGGCAGAAACGAATAAAATAACACAGGTTGGTACTTACATGTATTCATTGCCAAATTAGTCTTCTTGTTCTTCCAAAATGCAAGCAAGCCCTTTCATTGAAGCTTATATGCTCTTAACTTATAAGTCTTATAAAAGAATTAAGATTTGGAAGCAGAATTGAGACTTTAGATGTATTTTAATTGTGAGGCCCAAATCGCTAGGTGCCATACAAGTCATACAAATGTGGGTTTTTCGCCAACCACATTATATATGCAAATATATAAATGACGTCAGTGTTTACAAACAGTAAGTATCGCTATAGACCACCTCAAAGTTTCTGCTGCCATTTTGAAAAGTATGCAAGATTTCCTGTTACAGTTACTCAATCCCCATACAAACCTTTGTAATTCAGACACACTTCATCAAAGCGCTCTGAAGAAAATTGTAATTAGGGCAAGCTGACCTATTAATTCTGCAAGAACCGACAATGGAATCAAAGATAAGATAAGAATGAAGATCATTTGTGAATTTAAACCCGGTAGGATGACTTGCTGGATGAGTTTTGATTGGACTCTGCAAAGAACTGGGAAAGAAGAGAAATTACGGATCACAAATGTATTGAAATAGCGAACTGAATATTAAAATAGGCTAAAGTAAAAATTATATGTACATGTAGGAATAAATTGTTTCAATTAATTTTGAGAGAAGGAAAAATAAATATTTTGCTCTCACACTAGGTGATCATGACGTATGACACCATGTTTCTGAACAGTTTGCACTGTAGTCTAAGTGCCGACCAGAAGTAATAACAATTTTCCTCAGAGCACTTTGACGAAGCATGAGCAAATTACAAAGGTTTGTATGGGGACTGGGTATTACCACGCCAGGAAATCTTGCATACCTTTCAAAATGGCTGCAAAAACTTTGAGGTGGTCTATTAATTACTGACTTCCATGTATAATCTCCCTGTAGATAGCCCACCCCCCTACCCCCCCACCCCCCATGGGTAATCACCCTCCAAAATCTGATGTGTCTTTGTCTGATTTGGAATAATAATTGTTTTGATATTGGGGCATTTTCCTCGACCCATGAAAAATATGATATTAAAATCAAATGAGAAGATGCTTAATTACTTGGTTTTACATTTTATGACATTGTTTATCATCATATTTCTTTCAGAAGTGTCTTACAGATGCAGAATTGATAGTGTTGGAATTTTGATAATTGTTAATAATCAAGATGTCAAATAACTTACGATTTGCAGTGAAGAACATTTATCGACAGGTAAGTTATTGTTGATTAAATCCTCTTTTGGTCAGACAAACTAACAAAATACTGATGCCAGATGGCATGATTGACTAAAATACAATGTAATTACTCTGGCATTAGTTTTGTAGGGTTTACTTGTCATTGCCAAACAAGGTTACAAATAATTAGTAGTAAAATAGGATATTTTCACTCAATCTAAAGGGTTTCCATCATGCCTAGAAATTCAAAAACATCCTTGGTGACTTAATTAAAATCTTGTCTCCAGCTAGCATAAATTGTATTGTTAGTACTATAAATTGGATTGGTGACTAATTGATAAGTTTTAATTGCCAAACATAATGTTTTAGTCACATTGCATGGTGACCAAATTGGTTTGGAAAGGCAAAAAAGTAAGCTCATTAGAAGTAAGGTACATGTATCTAAACAACTACAATGTAGACAAGGACACTGGATTAATTAATAAGACCACCATGCTCTGCTTGAGTTCTCCCTAACATAAATTTGTTATCCAGGGAAATTCAAATCAAACACTTGAGTCTAACTTCACAGTAATTAGCACTCACATGTACAGTACAATGTATTGATACATAACATTGTAAAGATTGGCAGTACCACACCCGAATAGCTAGGGGGTTGTGGTTTTGAATCCCATGCAGTTCAATCCTGAGGGATGTAAAAGCTGCTGGCCTTATCTCCAAACACTTTTTATTCATATTAATAAATGAGGGATGTTAAAGAACCTTTTGTGCTATTTGTGAAGTGAATGGGAGTGATACCGTACTTGCCCTAAGACCCGTCTCCTTGGGCCTGTTCTCCTGCGTCCTCTAGCAACGACAAAATAATGTTCTAAATCATTCCTATCAAAACCATATCACTAGTATTTCTCTGCAGCTACATGTGATTTCTTCTGTTCACTTTTCTCTGGTTTTAATGTTGGCCTTTGTACAGAGTAAGTAATTTAGTTTTGTGAAACAACACTTCATAACTTGCCTAATTTCTATACAATTCTGAACTTTAAGAATTACTATCACACCAAGAAGCCTGGGTACAGATATTTATTGAACAAGCAACTTGGTAATAATGACAAGGTGGTAAGTGAACTCCTGTGGGTGCATGGATGGATGGGTGGCTAGGGTAAGGTTTCACAACATTAGCTTAATTAGAGATTATCTGCAAACTGACAGTCAACCACATGCCCCAGCTGACATCAACAACCAATGGCCAATAGACTGAGCAATTAATTACTTGTATTTATTATGCTAATCAATGCACCCCTTTTAAATTTTGGAGTTTCAAAGGTGTGAAATGGGGGCATTTGGTAATCCTATTTATTTTATAGAACGCTTTTGTTTTTAAACAATGAAGACTCGTACTATTGACTTAAAAGACTACAGGTAATAAACTTGAGGCAGATTATTCATATCAGACAGGCCAATGTTCTTCTCCACCGGTAAGAAGACATGCAGATTGAACTTCAGATCAATCTTCTTTTGCAAAGTTGGCACCGTACCCATTGTTATTATAAGAACTATAAGAGATGTTCCATACAGAGAATTAAACTCACACTAATAATTATAGTCTCAGAACAATTCAGACCAGTATACATGTACTACAGGTAAACTGAGTTAAACAAGAGGTGGTCAAGTTCATTTAGATCAATAGGCCTTATGCAGAAAACAGTCACATGCTGATAAATTATCACTTCAATAACCAATGAATCGCGCTCGTGATCCCATGGGAAAGACTTTACTGGATGGCAAACAAACTTTTAAATGCTGTTTTAGAAAGATTGACAATCGATTGGAGGTTTGTAAACAGCATTTATTTTACAAACAGGTTTTGCTACTAACACAATCAATCTCGTACATTAGTGCCTTAAATTTAAATATATGAAGTCAGATTTTTTTGCTATCCAGTATACATGTACTGATGTATTTTACTATTGTAGCTCAGTGTGAGACAGTCTAAGTAACCAGTTAAGTGATAAACTACAAAAGTTACAAAATCGCACAGCCAGGGTGATTTCCAAATCTAACTACAACACAAGCTCTAATTTTCTTCTCAATGTGCTAGGCTGGAACAATCTATCTAAATGCAAGAAACAGAAGGCAGTAACAATGTATAAAACACTACACAAGCTTTTTCCAGCTACAGTTGTAGCTTACAAAAATTATTCATTCCCTGCAGCACAATAATATTACAACCACCTCCCTGAGTTAGCTCAGTGGTTAAGCTCTGGTCTGTTGAGTGGGAGGTCGCAAGTTCAAACCCCAGCTGGACCAACACTCAGGGTTTTAAAATAACTGGTGATGCCTTTGTGAAGAACTACAAATGGTTAGACCTTCACATCTTCTCGGATAATGACGATAAATCATAGGCCCTCGGAAACTTCCATAGAAGCTAGGGGCTTTAAGCCCTATTGAGGTTCTCTGTCCACCTTCGAGTGGTAAACAGACCAAATCAAATCAGCCTAAGAAATTTGGAAAACAAATTAACCCTACCTAAACCATGAACTGACTACTTAAAGCTTAGATTCACTAAGTTATAGTGGGGCCCTTTTATGGAATAATCTTCCCAATGAGACAAGAATTTGCTATTCTCTTGTGGAATTTAGAAGGGATATCAATAAAATATTTTATGTATCGGACTCCCACTCATTGGTAAGATAAGCTGTATTTTGATGCATTTTGGTACAAAATTGATAAGATTTTTAGACTCACATTTCACTTTCAGGGACATAATATGACAGTGCATAAAAAAAATTATATCACAGACATGGTTGGTTGCTCACGCATCTAGCCAATTCTCTTATCGTGGAGGAAGTGCAGCGGAAATTGAGCTTAATATTTCCCCTCCAACATGATAGTAGAATCAAATCATGTGATCTGTCAGGCATGGGTTATCAGCCAATATAACCCTTGTATGAACCTTGGGTAACAAAGTTAATATTTGTAACATAAACAATTTGTAACTCATATAACATACTCATACTCATATAACATACTCATTGCAGACCATTGTGTTTCTTTGTACTGGATGTGTGATTGCTTATCCGTGGTGTGTATGACGTATGGTATGAGGAAATTTGCACTGAATTGAGTTGCCACACAATTTAGATTTATCAGCAGAGAATCGAACTTGAAAACTAATTTTCTATTCAGAGACTCGACACAGAAAAATAAAATAGCAGAACTTATTTCTTTCAAATACATCTTTGTATAGTCATTGGGTTTTGATATTTCATGTTATTGTGAATATATTATTTAGTATTTTTTTTAGTATTCACAGAAGATACATGTATGCAACAATTATGCCACACCCTTGCAAAGCATAAAGGTCAACATAGGATCTTTAAGCTTTAGACTCAAAAACGTAGCAGTTTGTCCTCATATCTAAGTCACCCAGAGAGAGGATTAAAGATACACTGTGGCTGGATCTGGCTAAGAGTTCAAGATAACATACTTAGATAACCGGAATAATACCCTTGATAAGGTTCTCATCCCAGGAATCACAATCAAGAACTTCTTCAATTTTAACCAAAATAATAAGAACATTTTGTCTTAGGATTGAATCAATAGCCAGACAGGTTGTCAGGAAGTTCCTGTCCTACTAATGTGGACAGAAATGCCAATGGCTCTAACACTTTTTTTAGGTCTTTAGAATAATATTGATCATGCACTTTCACCCACAAATCATTCATAACAAATGTGCTGTTTATAGTTATCTAGTTTCCAAAGTACACCATCTCCATAAGCATTAATCAATAATGTTGGATACAGTTTGGCCTGACAAACTAAACTCAGTTTACTATACCATTGATTGTACATGAAATAGTTGAATAGTAGAACATTTAATTTATTGACTTGAGTGTTGCATATATAAGCTTATAATATGAGTTATAGAGGTGTATATTTCCAAAATGCTAATGAATGTGACCAACCCAGTAGACCCAGGAATCATTTATTATACGATTGAAACATACTGGTAGAAATAAATGACCTTTTGTAAACATATATGTTCTAACTGTAGTTCGTATCAATGATTTTACTTACTTTTGTTTTACTAAATCAGAGAATAGTTCACATTAGGAGAAAGAAATGACAGTAAGTTCCTGGTTAGAATGAATTAGAATTTTGGAAATATGAACCTCTAACTCATATACACAACACTCAAATAAAAATATATTCTACTATTCAACTTCAGTGGAACCCCGTTATGATGAACCTGGTTGTACTGAAGTCTCCGATATAACGAACACGTTTTTTCAGTCCCCAGTTTGTATGGATAAGTCCCGAATATAACGAACTCAGTTATAACAAAATCTCTGTTATAACGAACAGAATTTTGAAGCACATTCTTGAAATCTACTGTTTCCTTTACACTGTTTCCTTTACATGACCAATTGAAGGGACTGTGTGCAAAAAGAGCGTATTAGTGACTCTTGATCACATTCTAATCTAAATTATCCCTTAGAAAACAAAGAAATTGAAGGAGAATTTAGAATGTGATCAGGAGATACATGCCCTTTTTGCACATAGCCCTTCAATTTATACTAACTCTCTTTGATTCTTTAATTCATCTGGGATGGCTCAACTTTCAGTTACATATCCTTGACAAATGTCAACCACTGCACGCAGCCGGATACATGTTTATTTCAGTACATACTGTTCTCTCATGCCTAAGTGCCTGAGTCACTAACATACCCTAGCTATATGTATATATGTTGTATACCCTATATGTATATGTATATCTGTATGTATATGTATGTACTTGTGTTCTTTGTGATATTCTTGCTTATGTTATTATTGTCATACATGTACGTATCAATGTTATTATGATATACCTAAGGCCAGATAAAAAAAATAGTTGTTTAGCGTCCCCGCCCGACCTGAGAAATGTCCCCAACCTCTAATTAAAACAAAAAAATTAGAAAGTGTAAATGCGCCCGCAAACACCAATTCTTGTACCCAGACCCCTACATGTACCACTTAAAATATGCAGCGGCGCATTACATATTTTAACATCGACGCCATTTTGTTTCTAAATCACTCTGTTGTAGATGCAAACCGGTGTCCCTATGTCTAGTCAAGACAAAATAAACTTCACATAAAAAAATAAAAAAAATCCCTCCCTACCTGGAAAAATTGAAATGGGTGGACGCTAAACAAGTATTTTTTTAATCTGGCCTAACTTAGAACTATATATCCATATATTTTATTTGCCTCCTCTGCCGGCATCTCTCAAATTTTCGAAGAAATCAGATTATGGGCTCCCTGACTCCCCTTCTCTCCTGGAGTCGCAGGTAACCCAATTCACGATATTTCCGCGGTTTTTCCGATACGTATAGATGACTGCGGAGGGGCTAATGTTTTAACGTTATTTACATATTTAGATCCTTAGTTTAGTTTCAGTTTTTTTTATCTTGGAGATATTAGCTTATTCTGTATCTACTCTGTAAATCCAGGTATAAATAAAGTCTATGTACATGTATGTATGTACTAATGAAGTTCTAACAATCCGAATATAACGAAGATTTTGATGCTTTTGCTGGTAAAGCATTATAGCCTGGAGTCATTTATAACCAATCCTCGCTATAACAAACCTATTTTCCCAATCCCTAGCACTTCGTTATAACGGGGTTCCACTGTATTCACCTTATGTAGAATTGATATTTATGATATAAAGAATAAACGTCAGAAGCGTTTTAAGAGTTATTTAATAGATAACAAGAGGCCCTGACTTTTAATTAATACATGGAGTTCTAGCATATTTTTGTGTCATATATGGTTTGTGCTAGGGGAGCAGGATAATTAATTCACTACTCATGCTTGTGATAATTTACATTGCAATCACATGGTTGTACTAGATAGCAAACAAATCTTAATTCATATATTTAAAGGCACTGTATGAGATTGGTAGTGTTATAAACAAAACCTGTTTGTAAATGCTATTTTCCACCTTCTTCCAATTCTTTAAAACCACCAAAGGTGGTCACAGTCCCTTACGGGAGCTTCAAATTACAAAGTTTTACTGATAATTAAATTGGGGTTTCATGAGGGTTGTCGCTAAAGGGACTGGTCAGTAATTAGAAGGGGAGGAGGTTGAGATGAAGGGTCATATTTTTTTGAATCCCCAAAAATGGAGGGTCATAAATTATAGGGAACTGAAAAAGGGGTGGTTATAGGGGAGAAAGGGTCAAAATATTTCACTCATTGTCCAGGGAGGGTTATTAATATTCCAACCCCCCCCCCCCTTGCATCTCCCCTGCGAATGTTTGACTAGTCCCTGATGTTTAATAAAATATTGTGTGCGTTGATTTCATGCATGTACACCACTTGGAAAATAACTATTTAAAGAGGGTAACACTAACTAGTATACACAGAGAAATGTGTGGCCCTCCTACCCTGTGAGCAGAGGTTTCTCATCTCTTTGCCTTTCCTCCGAGTAGCATGGAACCTCGAGACCCGTATTCTGATTGCACCCATAATACTATACTTCTATGTTTTTTGTACTGCACTTTCTAATGGTTAGGGTGTTTGCTATTGTTGCGTAGGCCAATACTATCGCTCGTTTCGAGAAGTTCCACACGACCCCTTTCCTGGCGCCGAGAGAAACCTCTGCCCACGGAACGATTACATGCGCCACGGTATCTCGATTTCCATTGGCCGAGAAAAACGAGACGGTAGACATTGTAGATTTCAGATTGTCCATTTCCTATTGTTAACGGCAAGGGAAGGCGAAGTGGTGAAAATTAAATGCATTTCCTTCTTCGAGAGTATAAATCAAAGCTTTCTTTAGGATAAGGGACCATTCATTATTTATGCCTGGGGGGGGGGGGGGCTGGCAAGATTCGTTCTAAACAACAACAAAATGTCTTGACCCCCCTCCAAACAAAACAAAAAATTCATAACCCCCCCGCACACAATTCTGAAAAATATAGAGCCCTCCCTCCCTCCCTCCTAAACACGGACTGAACATTATGTGGATCGGCTCTACTAAGGGGGTCCGGGAAATTTTTTTTGAAATTAAGGTTTCTGAGATCGCTGGAAATGCACCCAAACCTACCTTTAATTAATTTCAGATGGATCTAGATGATATTTTTTTACTAATGGAGTTTCAAAATTAAGATGAGGCAAACAAAATATTAGGCCAGACAATTGAATGGTGGTTGCATTAGGTGCTCTGTATGTTTCTCATTGGATTGGCTGATTACTATTTAATAAAGCAAGGTATTTCTCTGGGGGGGGGTCTGGGGATGCTCCCATGGGGGAAAATTTTGAAAATTGCAGCCCCTTAGATGCCTGGAAATGCACCCAAAAATATAGACAGCCCCCCCCTTCTATGCTTATTTTTTTCTGTGACCCCCCCTCTCATGCTCTTGAATTTTTGATGACCCCCCCCTCATTCTTGCCAGCCCCCCCCCAGGCATAAATAATGAATGGTCCCTAAATTAAGGTAGATTTATTGAACGGTTATTTGAAGGTCTTCTGTGCAGTTCAGCAAAATAAGAAAACAAAGCCGGAGTTTGAAGCCCGTTCGTATCAATCGTCGGCAAACAAAACACTGCGTGACGACATAAATATAAACGGCTGCGAACGATACTGTGGGCAAAGCCATAATTTATACTCTCCAGTTCTAGTTTTATGACAGTTCGGTTTCTAGTTACGGCTTTCCACGACAAATCCTGCTATTCTTTTGACAGATCCAATTCAATTTTAATACTGTATTCTCGGTTTGTAAGACATATCCAGTTCTGTTTTTGGGTATAATGCGGGTATCAGTGGCCACCCAGAGGGGGCGGCCCCCAGGCAACCCACGGGCAACACAGGGGCTTAGCAGGAGATTTGTATCAAAAACATGCCCCACACGTGGGGCATTAGAGCGTTTTCGTCAAAATACCCCGGGGACATACCCACGGGGTTTGCAGGTAATCTGCTGTCTCACCGTTCAGCGGTTTTCGCCACAGGACTCGCTCAATCGATCTCTTTATATCCTTGAGTAAGTCATATCATTATCATTCAAATTAAGAGATTAAATTAAGCCATCCACTGTCGGAAGACAGAACAAAGAAATAAAGGATAATATTTGTATAAAACTATTAAGATTTTTGACACTTCTAAAACGTTTAGCTTCTAATACTTATACTATGTTGCCCAGGTTGCCCCAGGGGTGGGGGTTTTTGTCACAATTTTCTGCCCCACCCGAGGGTTTTTAGCATGTATTTGTCATGGATGCTGTGACAAATGCCCCTGGGTGACCGGGGGCCGCCCCCTCGGGATGGCCGCTGATACCCGCATAATTCGTGGTAAATTCTATCTTCCGAGTTGTTATTCTTATGACGATTTTAACTTTTTCTTCTTGGTCTCTATAAAGTCACATACAGTTCAATTTACGGACGATTTCATTTCCAGTTCGAATTACAATCACCATTACACTTAATAAAATTTTAAAAATATATCAACACAATTTCAAGCTCACCAGTTCTGATTTCCGTTCGCGTTCGAAGACAAGGGTCAATCACTGTTCACTTCCAGCTTTTGCGACTCTTGAGTTGAAGTCTTAGTAAAGCTCGCATTGGATTGACTTCTTTAGTCAAGACATTCCTGTTATATAATCTCAAAAGTATTTCAGGAGAGGTCACTTGGCGGTAAGCAGCCAACATTGCAAACAATCAAAATCCCTCATTTGTCATGACGTCCTCACAGTGCGTGATCACAAGGAAGACCGTTTCAACAATATCAACAACGCAACACTGCAATCCTATGGCACTTAGATGCAGTAGTACAGGCATTTTCTTTCAGTTTCCGTGGATTGCCTTTGCTAACTTCCTTCACTCCTCCGACCGTCCTCGCTTCACATCATTTCGCCGTGAGCCATGTCATATGACATGCGGCCACGTGTAGAATATGCAATGTGGTTGGTTGACGGCGCGATAGCTCGACAGAAAAACTTGCGAAACTTGACTCGGGCCCAGCCTACGCTGGCCCGAGTAATTACTGAGGCACACAGCATTATTGGGTCGAAGTAATTACATGTATCTATTATAATTACTGACCCTCGTCAAAACTCCGTGTTCTCTCACTTTGCACAATATTGACGATTTAAGCCACGATTTCTATTGTGTTGAAATGTATGAACCAATTAAATTTGCGGTATTGTATATGTTTGCATCCACTCGTATTCCTCTTACTTTGTTATATATAAAGGTTCATCAGTGGCCATTCAAGTCGTTGCCTTTAGAGCTCGAAATTTAAAATTCAGTTGCATCACTGACATGCGCAGGTAGTGTACAGTGCAGAAAATGAGGTCCCATAATTGTTATACGTCTGGGTGGTTCCTTCATGTAGGCAACACGTGAATTGCTATCAAAATACAATAGAATTAACACAATACAAAACAATAGAACGAAATACACAATACAATAGAACACAATACAATTTGGTAGTAATTCATGTCTGCCTACATGAAGGGAGAACCGACCTCTGTCTAGGCATAAAGTAAGTGAGTGAAAGCTTTATATTTGAGCTATCACGTGAAGTCATTGCACTTATGACAGGCAGTTTGAGAGTGCCGTGAGTCTTGTCTTAATTAAGGCAAGTGAGCAGGGCTGTATTGCAGCCTGTAGCCAGCTCTGGCTGCAATATTAATCATATTGCAGTGTGCTGGCAAAATCAGGCTGCATTCGTTGATGCAGTGCAGAGAGAGAACAATGGGTTTTGATGAGGGTAAGTAATTATTAATAGGTACACATATACTTGCAATAATTATTACATGTACCATTGTATTTTGTTTGCACAGCTTGTATATCTTGGAAGAGAGTATCCAACGGGGGAAGAATACTTCAAACAGAAACTAAAGAAAGCATTCATGAGAAACAAAGACGAGACAGATCCCGAGAAGATAAAGATGCTTATTGCCCGAGGGGAGTATGTTGTGAAAGAAATTGAGGCGTTGTACATGCTGAGAAAATACAGAACACTGAAAAGGAGATATTACACTGATAATAATTAGTCAAAAAATGGAGCTCAAAATGGAACTTGGAGGAATTCACACGTGCAATATTTTCTTGACGCGGCTAAATTTTTCAGGATCGGACAAACACTCGATACATATATCAGGGTTAAATTATTGCAAGTGCAAGCCGATAATTTCTGCAAACTTTGAGAGAAATTTGGAATTTTGAAGATTTGTAGATGTTACAGAAATACCTGTGGGTCATTTCTCTGCACACGTTTTATATAATTAGGCCTTGCACTTCATAAAAAAAACAATATATTCAAACCAGTGGACCTAACAATCCATGTTCCCGTCTGATGTAAGCGTATTTTCTCTTAATTACGATAAGAAATTTTAAGTCCTTTCTCGTGAGTTATCATTTTATCAGCTTTCATATTGACGAGCTAATTAACTTCTTTTCTTGATCGCATACTTGAAAATTTGTTGCGGTTAAATGCGTTAGACACGTATAACTGCATTATTGCTTTTTACTTTTTTATTTGTTGTTTTGAAAAACGCTCTTTAAATTCTTTTCTTCGGCCGGGGGCAGCTTATTCAAAATTACCAGATCTATTACTTTGTAAAATATATTTGGGCTAGACGTTTGAAAAATCTCTCAACGTTTGAAAGATGACACCAGACACTCTACAACAACTAGTTAAAAATGCGAAGGTTGGTACCACTTGTTATATAGGAAAATCACATGCCTGACGAGGTAATTCCACGTTAAATTGCACGATAAAACCGATATCGCCCGAGTTGCTATATCTGTTTTCGAGTGCAATTTAACGTGGAATTACCGAGTCTGGCTGTGATTTTCCTTGAATCGCATAGTCCGATGAATTACCTGAAGATTTAGTACTTTTGTTGATATTTTGCTAAGTTATAAATATCGCGCGTAGTCTACAGTGGTGATTCCATTCTGAATCACCACTCCGTCTCAGCCAATCAGCATCTGATTTCGCGAAGGCACCGTGCGATTCAGCTTTGGCTATGCGATTCTATAATATATACATACACAGTGTATATACATTATGCCCATTTGTAACATTCAATGTGTTATTATTGTATGAATATGTAAAGACTTTATTATTGTTATGTACTGTGTGGTGATGACTGTTCCTCTGTAACTTACCGTCATTTGCATGTTAGCGTCACGTCACGTCAAATGTAACGTGCATGTAAGCGTCACGTCACGTCACGTCAAATGTAACGTGCATGTAAGCGTCACGTCACGTCACGTCAGGCGAAATCATGTTCTAATTGGCTATCAAATGTAACGTGATTCGTCATCAAACTTTCGAGGTTTGCAGGCGTGCTAGAAGAACTTTCGCGTCCACAATACCAAGTTATTCTCTAGAGTCTAGTTGTGAGGATATTTACGATAAACAAATACGGACGTAACTTCGGAATTCAATTTGTGAACATATCAAGAATATACATAATAGAAATTTATATAAAAGAAATCTTAAAAAACAGATTTTGACTCAGTCTCAGTCTCACAGTCTCGTAAGCGAACTACAATTTTAGATCTTCCTAGCTGTCAGCTTGTATGCATATCCTTTTTTCCCTCTGACGTGTGTAATAGAGATGTAAATAGTTACTCACTAAACCTAAATTGTGTCTATTCGTTTGTTCGTGTTTTCTTGTCTGACCATTAATTTCGTATAGAATCTACTACATTTTTGGGGTGCCAGACTCGATTAGTTTTATCCAAACTACTTCTGGCATCCCAGCACTCTATCTTGTCAATTTTAATTCGTTGTCAAATATTTAGTATGTATACAGTGTGAATAAATCGTTGTTGTTGTTGACTAGGTATTCCTGTATTTCGGGACTTCAGGAATGAAGTGGTAGGGATGGTTGGAGAATTATCGATAGGGAAAGAGAATAACTTGATATTTTGGGTGCGAAAGGCATCACGGTACGTTTGATACCAAATAGGCCATTCTGACAATTTGCGCACGCAGTAAGAACAATGGCTATTTGTTTTGAATAACAAAAGGTGGTGAACCAGAATGAGTCTTAGCAGCTCGCGTCTATTGTTCTACTGATGCGTGCGCAACATCGTTAAAATGGCATATAGCTGACAACCTCGTTCCCAGGCGTCTTTACGATATTACAGTTGAGTCCACGAATAGCAGTTTCAGCGGAATTGACCCGAACGCCTCACTTCGACGTAATGAAGCACTATTCTATAATGATGGTTGCAAAGGCGCTTCATTACATCGAAGAGAGGCGTTCGGGTCAATACAAAGGGTCAATACCGCTGACTCTGATATTCATAGACTCAACCGTAGTATCAGCTATTAGAACATGTTTTCGCCTCGCGTGTTTACGCCTCAATGCAAACGACGGTATGAACAATCTTCAGTCCTGTTAAAGTGCCTCTAACCCTTCCTGATATTTTTCTACTTATGAACCTGTGAAAGGTTTTGAGTACTTCTGCGAAGAAATTGTTGGTTTACTGATAATACTCTGTTCTACGCTTGTTTGAAATGGTGAAAAACTGACCTTTCCTGACCCATGACCGCGTAAGTAAAAGCCTGGGTCGATTTCCCGGGGTGACGTCATCTAATTAATTCGACTTTGCAATAATATGAATAAATACTTAGAATTTTGTCTAAAATGACTTTTTTCTTTATTAACAACTCGCAAACTATGTATATTTTCTATAAATCGATGTTGTTGTGATAGAAAAGCACCATGGAGGATAATGCATTAATGAGATAAACTTGAGAAATTGCAAAGAACCGTGGACTAAAATCCTGCTGGTTGCTACGTTGGATCTAAGTCAGATCTAATAAGCCAAAATGAAAATGAATACGAAGTCCAAGGACTACGGCAAAGCTGACACAACGTAGGATTTTATATTGAATATTACAATATTTCGGCTGGCCAAACCAGCCTTCTTCAGGTACTAGATGTTAGACCAAAACTTGAAGTAGCAAACTAGTATAAGAGATAAGCACTATGTTTCATCACGTATATTCATACCATATGGTTCTAGAGTTTTAGCTTTATCTATAAGGTGCGCTTCTCTGGCTTTACGTATCGAGTCTCTTGAGGAGTATATTATTTCTAGAGGGATAAGTTGCATGTCGGTGTAAGAGTGGTTAGGTCTAGAAAGAAAATGTTCAGATACAGTAGTAGGTTTAGATTTAATGTTAGGCTTGTCTACTGTCCGTCTGTGTTCATTAAATCTGTCTTTGAGGCGTCGCTTAGTTTCACCTATGTATTGCAAATGGCAACGATTACATTGTATCATGTAAATGAGGTTTTTAGTATTACAGGTTGTGTGTGAATTAAACTTTTTTTATTATTATTTATCAATAAGAAAACATTTGATAGATTTAGAACTACTAAAACTTTGTGATGAAACTTCTTTAGAAATGGTATTCCAATTTTTTACGTATAGTTTACAAAACGAGCAGCGGTGTTTTATCAGATTTAAAACACTCTGGCTGCGCCCTCGTGTTTTAAATCTGATAAAACACTGCTGCGAGTTTTGTGAACGGCTTGAAAAACGTCTTGATGTTTTGAGTC
Organism: Actinernus sp. WN-2022; assembly: GCA_030867875.1. Classification (NCBI taxonomy): domain Eukaryota; kingdom Metazoa; phylum Cnidaria; class Anthozoa; order Actiniaria; family Actinernidae; genus Actinernus; species Actinernus sp. WN-2022. The sequence continues at coordinate 44,907,583 of JAOWCC010000577.1, read as the reverse complement.
ATGTAATTCAGTTATTTTGGTGATACGAGCTTTTTTGGCGGAGAAAATCCAAGTTAAAGTTGTGATGAAATCTATTTCACATCTATAGATCCCTCCATGCTAAGTGATTTTCTTTGTTTTAACCTCATTAATTATTCATGCCTTATTTAAAATTCTATTAAAATACAATGCTTGGTAAGTTTTAGTCTTACAAATAGGAACTTGCAAAATATCAGGTGATGCGAGACTGAGACGAGTACGGCCGTGTCGCGGGATACAAGAGCCGAGACATGTTCGTTTACATTTATTTCGAGGCTGCCGTACATGTCCTTATACAAGTGCATATAAGCCCTAGCCAGTTATCTTTGATATCGATTGTACTTAAGTGGATAGTCCAACGGTAGAATATTTCTTGATTTGGGTGTTGCGTCTAGAGATATAAGTGAGAGTTAAATACCGAGAACGGAGGCAATAAGCCATATACATCCCGAGGGCCGTAGGCCCTCAGGATGTATATGGCTTATTGCCGACTTTCGAGGTATTTAAGTGTCTTATTTCATACTTGACTAGGTTTTCGCAAAATTTTCATTGATGTAGCTCTTTTTAGGTAGATTTTGGGCGAGTACCAAGACGGAGAAAAGCCGAGGTTCTAAATCATTATAGGGATATTTAGTAAGTTTGGCTGAAGCCAAGGTGAATGAATTCCTTGGAGAAAATCATAAAACAAATTCCTTAATGCAAGCGCAATTCAGTGTATAAGCTAGAAACAAAATATCGTTGAATTGTATTGAATTGCTCGTTAGAAATGCAAGGATTTATGAGAAAAGTTCCCGGGATGTATCCAGATACATCCCGGGAACTTTTCTCATACATCCCTTGCATTTATAATGAGCAATTCAATTGAATTACCCTATATCATTATGACGTCACGGCTTGTTTATGAGGGGGACAGAATCGACTTGAACAATAGAATTTTGAACTAAATCTGCTCTGCTGAGGAAAATTTAACTTCGAATTGTCTGGTTTCCAGATATCAGCTGTATCAATGTTTATCCCACAATATTTACCGTATTTGGTGGCTGTTACCGCTATTCTACGTTCTACAAAATGCATTTGATAGCTATTTCCTTTGTGTTGTTGCTGTTTTGTCCCCCTCCCACGACCGTGATCCTTGGCGTTCAAACAATAGATTGTTTTGATTTGACGTCATAATGATATAGGTCAATTGTATGGGAGTATATATGGAAAATAAAGCCTCATGAATAACAAAGAAAACCGTGTCAAGTATGAAATAAAGGTTTATATCTCCTGTGATCCACTTTGTTGCCCTATCGTAGGTTAAAGGAAAGAGATTCAGTCTTACCAGTCTCTGCAAGATATTTCACCTGGCTTGCACATGAGCCTGATCTATCGTAGGTTAAAGGAAAGAGATTCAGTCTTACCAGTCTCTAAGATATTTCACCTGGCTTGCACATGAGCCTGATCTATCGTAGGTTAAAGGAAAGAGATTCAGTTTTACCAGTCTCTAAGATATTTCATTTTAACAACATTGTTCGTAAGTGCTCTATAGGCAGAAGTGGCATTTTCCGATCTCTTAAACTTGTGAACTGGCACTGATCGCTTAAATATAAGCGTTTGTACTGATGAGAATGCAACGAACTCCAGCCTTCAAGGAGCTAAAATACGAGAGAATGGCAAGTAAAAATGCCTTGACTTGCTTCTACGGTGTATTCAGTTGCTGTTTGTGTGGTCATCGGGCTCAGGTAAGGCAATTTCAGCGATCAGTTTTCGATCCCCATGAATCCTCTTCACGTGTACTGGAATCTGTGATGTCTGATTCCGAATCCACCGATACTGACCGAAACACGAGCCTGATGCATGAAAATAAAGCCTTAAAATCCAAACTGAAAACGGCAGAAGATGAAAGAGACTCCTTAAGGGTTGCCCTGACACTAGCAAGCAAAATATCACTATCAAAATACCGGGCGAACTCCCAAATCTAAACCAAAACATAGGTCTGAGGGGCTGAGCGAGAATCGAACCCGAAGAAACGACTTCTCAGGTGACGTAATGATAAGCATGCGCAGAGTTGCCGGAAGTCCGTGATTCGCGGACTTCCAGAATCGGATTCTTCCAGAGCCCTATTATTTCGTCGAGCATGCGCAGTAAGAAACAAATGGGGTCTGGGTACGAGATTGGTATCCTTTCTACCCTTATCTTCAGCATGTTGTTGCCAGGTGACCAAATCTCCCTCCCGTAGCACAACTGTGACTTAACTCTGTAACGAAAGGTAGAGCCGGTTTTTTTATTCTTGCGAGTTACTGACATAACTTTGCATTTGGAGGCGTTGAAGCAGATATTGCTTGCGCGGCTAGCTGCGGCTCTAGCTAGTCTATATTCGTCAAGGCACATACAGGCAGTCTCAGATTGGATGTGTCTGTATAACTTTGTGTCATCCGCGTAGAGTTCTGAGCTTGTTTAATCTGGTAGAGCATCTGAAAAGTATTTTATAATAGTTTGGAAGTAATGTTTTGTTTTACACCAACACGGTTCTGTTTCGGGCTATTTATACTTACTTCACTACGAAAAAGGTCGTCACAGACAAGGACATTCCGACTGAAATGGATTGTGGGGAGCCGGGGTGGCACAGTGGTTAAGCGCTTCGCCTTTCACCTCTGTGGCCCGGGTTCGATTCCCGGACGCGGCGCCATATGTGAGTTAAATTTGTTTGTATCTCGCCCTTGCTCCGAGGATTTTTCTCCGGGTTCTCCGGTTTTCCTCCGGGTTCTCCGGTTTTCCTCCCTCCATAAAAACCAAGACGCTAAATTCCAACAAAATTCCAGTCCTAACTTTGATCAGCCTTCATGGTTATTTCAGGTATCGTTAGAAATTCAGGTGTTTTGTTTTTCAGAAAGTTGTAGCTGAAAGTCTGGTCAATTCGTTTATTTTCGGGGTCAAGAACTGTAAGATGAATACAATCGAACCTCTATTAAGGAGACACCCTCGGGACCAGACAAAGTGTTAATGGTGGCTTCAGGGTTGAGAAATTTTGGTTAATAATTAACCATGTACATAACAATAGATGTCTTTTTCACTATGAACAAACTTAAACAACTGTTATATACATTGTTCTTGCATTAGGATTACAGTAGTAGAAAACATGAGTTTTCAAAGTCACGACTGCTTTTCCAGTACAGTCTGTAGCTCACAGCACAATGTGTGCATACAGTAGTTTGGAAATAAATTCTCATGTTCATTGAGCTCATTTAAAACACGAATGTAGAAATTGTCACATTCTGTATGTTCACGTGAAATGTTCACGTGAAATGTCCAATAAAGCACGTTTGAGGGAAATTAATAAGTCACAATATGAATGAGCTGTCATTTGTTTGTGATTAGAGTATACAGACTAAATCGTGTCTCTTTTCTTCGGATGTCACGCCAAAGAGATACATCTGACACAGCTGTCCTACTAATGGTGGTTGAAACAGTGTGGAAATAATACTTCGGGACGCTGAAAAAGTATCCCCGGCCCCATAATATAGAGGAGTCCCCTGAATAGAGGTCAGAAATACAAAGATAGTGTGGACGTTTTGCCGGGACCCAGGATTGTGTCCCCTTTATACTGAGGTGTCCCACAGTAGAGATTCGACTGTATTAACGGTTTTCTTCAAATCGATTTTCGAAATAACCGCATAATTTATCCGTTCCCTATAGCTGCAGATAATGTTTTCCCTATTGGCAGAGATCTCTTCCTGGTGTAGGACCTTTGATATACCGCCGTCCAACAGTGCTGAATAACAATCTCGTACCCAGACCCCATTTACTGAATAACGTGACGCGCGTAGACTAGGGACGACTGCAGCGTATACAAAAATGGCAGAAATTTCAAAATTTAGCGAGTATCTTGATGTTTTCTGCGAAGAATTATGCGGCTAGGTAACCCAAATTATGCGACTAGGTAACCCAACGCATGTGCGACAAATATAACTTTCCCTGCTGGCAGAGATCTCGGTCAGAGATCTCCGCGGTCTCTATTTCAAAAAGGTTGCTGGGATATTCCTCCTAGGTGTATCGTTAACTGTCGCAATTCGATAGCTTGTTTTCTTTGTTGTTTTATTTTTATAATCCAATCGACCAGACCTTCAGAGTTTATACCGCTGTGTTGATATTTACCTCGTTCATCTCGCGGTTAGCCGAGTGTCAGGCGTGTGTGAGGTCACGGATTTGAGTCGTGGCGGTGCCAATAGATGCCCCTTCTCGGATGGAATTTTTTTTTTTTTTACCAGGATCACTGGAAAAATCGCACTCTACAAACTTTGAAGAACTATGCCAAAGTATGTAAAACGACTGGTTAGCTCAGTTGGTAGAGCACGGTTTAGAGTGCGGGAGGTCGGGGGTTCGAACCTGGCCGCGTTCTTGGGCAGGGACGTTTATAAGCCGTTGGCCTCGTCTCCTACTACTTCTAAGCAGTATTTGAAAGAACCTGTTGTACTACTCGAAAAAGAGAAGGGGATTGTCACCCGGTACAGCAGCCTGGCCATTGCACTAACCACACACTCAACATTGTAAAACTGCGTGGCAGCCATTGGCGCCCTAACAGCAGTCCGAAAAATTCACTGACGGGATATGTTGGTAAAATGTGAACGCCATGAAATTGTGGTATATGGCGCTATATAAATATGGCTTATTATTATTATTATTATTATTATTATTATGTACAAATTTACAGACACTGTTACAAACGGCATTTTACACGGAATAAAAAAAAATGTCTTACATCAACTTTATTAACGTGTTAACATTCTAACGCTAGGGCACTAATAGGGGACACAACTTAAGATTTAAAGAAATATAAATGTTAAAACTAAATGTGGCATATATAAAAACTATTTAGTATATATACAAACGGGAACCTACATAGATCATGCAATTTGATTGGATCGTTATCTCGGAATAACGAGCAATAGCCACCTACAAAACTCGGGATAATTTTAAAACAAAATGGAGGCGTAAATTCACATTTCGCGATTGTTTCCAATGCGGAAATTTTAGACATTCAACAAAATGCAGTGCCCAAAAACCGGTTCCCGTGTTGTATATAAGGCTAAAACAATTATTCGCCTCAGGCTCAGTCGACTGATATTGGTGAATATTCCGCTCGACTTCGTCTCGGGGAATATTCACCAATATTGACTTCGCCTTCGGTAAATAATTGTCAAATATACATATTTGACATTCGATCCACCCATTGAAACTTAAAATTCTCTCCTACAGAATCCATCCTTATAATATTGTAAATGTATAACAGAAAAAATGGCATCGGTATTGCCAACTGTGTAATGAATTGAAAATGTTGGGCCAACTTCTCCTTGCCACCTGTTCAATAAATTTCCCTCTATAGTTTTACTTCACGAAATATCTATTAATCAAACTAGGTCATTCTTTTCAAGTTTCTACTAGTCTGAGTTGACTTTGATAGCCCTTTAAAATCGCAATTTCACCTGTACTTTTGCTTTTCTACAAGTCTTTATCGGAAACTACTGAGGTAACCCAAGCTTACGATCTTCAGCAAAGTTTCACTTCACAGACATAGCTAAGGAACACAAGAAGCACTCTTGTCGATTTACATTGTAAATGGCAGATTTAAAAAATCCCATATAATGCAATTAAATATTATAGAGATCGTAAGCTTGGGCTTCTTGTGACAATAGACAACTGATTGAATTGCGATTCAATTTACTTAGCGGCGAAACTAAACTAATCTGATCTTGTTGCTTGTGTAGCTTAACTTCTAATCCAAGCGCAGCGACCCGAGTTGGCTCAAGAAATTAGATACGTATGATAAAAACGTATGACTTAGGATAGCCTGTTCTGTCAACACCATGCCGAATACCCCGGCAATACAAATAAATAAAATGAGAACTGAAGCTTTTGCCGAAGCCGTAATAAGTAAAAAAAATCCGTGGATAGTAAAAAATCCAGTCAAGATACTTTTTTAATCTATCGTGTTTGAAACATGTACGCATTCCAGGAAAACAGGCGCGGCAAAGTTTGGGTTAAATGCCAATGTTATGGTATACTCTGAATTATTGTTTTATTTACAGCTTTATAATCAAACACTATTTCCTGTTCCAAGTGTTTCCAATCACTCTAATACGATTTATTGTGGTTAGGAAACAAACAAGATCAGGCGTAGCCATTTTTATCGCCAAAATATAAATCGCGAACAGCCTTGTTGATATTTTTATAGCACAATAGTTTATGTAATCGAGCTTTCAACAATTAAAGCTCTTGACTAAACGTGAACGACGCTATTAATGGTTGGATTGAGTTCCACTCTTCGTTAACTCCCAGACGTGTGCCTTGCGTTTCCGCTACTTGTGCGCGAACCGCAAACCGTCGGATATTTCCTACCGCAAGAACATGAGTGCAGTATGGCAGATCCCGGGGAGAATGCATTGGTACACCACCGCGGGCTACCCGAAGCCTATTCCAGTGTGCGCGTTGTGTACGACAGAATGGTGCCGCAGGAACGCAATCTGGAGCCATGGGCTTGGTGTACATGGGAGAAGACACGAGGTAGACGTTCCCGTGCGGCGCAATGATGAAAAAACCCTGAAGGAAGCTGCTGAAGTGAAAACGGAGGAGGAGGAAGATAGGAAAAGTAACCTAACACCAAGTGCAAAACTGAAGTTTAGCATCGAGAACATCTTGTATGGATCTACTGTTGGTGAGAAATGTTAAACTAAAATAGTCAGTACTTATAGTGTCATTTTCAGACGATCAATGAGCTTGAAGTTCATAAACAACTGCGCAATAGGAATTTATAGTCCTTCAGGGCAGCAAAACGTATAAGAAATATTGACTTTTAGTTTTGAAACCTTCAGGATTTCTAAACGTTATATCAGTCTCAAACGAGTTTACATTACGGCACTGAACATGAAGATCATTTTTTTTCGTGAAAACAAAGCTTGTAATCTGTTGACTCTAGTTTTCTTTAGAAGTGACAGTTGATCAGAGCTTATACTTTGCGCGGACCTCAGTTTTACAATGTTTTGTTTAAACGAGTCGCTTGTGATAATGATCTGATTTTTGTTGCCAAATACAATGTCTTAGGGACACTTAGGTTAGCCAAAATTCTGGGCATGAAAAACATGCTTTACCGATTTATCAAAATGCGTGCAGAAAAGATAACCTTCAGTGGCACTCACGTTTTCTATCAGATCCGGTCTGGAAAAGCAATAACCATCAGCCGGAGTTAGTTATTGCAGTAGTGGTCTCGACCGTCACTGTAGTTATACCAGTGTAAGTTTATTTTCGAGAACGTTTATTCACGACATGTAGAACTGAATCCATGGAGGTGAGTTCAGTATAACTAATGCGGCGAAGGGTTGCCACTTGGTGACATCTTAGGATACACAAAAAGAAAATTTGCTGCGTGCTCGTTAAATCGAATCGTGATTATTGAAGTTACCGCCTTTCGTGCGTTCCCCTGTCTGATAGTTCTGTGCTGATTCCGTCAGAGAAATATGTTCATTCTGCTATTCAGCTTTTGTCTTATGAGCTGATCTGTTCTTTTGTTATCGTATTTTTAATGACCGTGAGGTTTTAATTTCTTAAACCATTCATAACAACACTCCTCTAGCTCGATAACTGACTATTTTAAACGTTTTTAACTCTCAGTTAAACAGGCCAGCAGTTTATATACAAGACGATTATAGAACGAACTCAAGGCTCTTGTTTTTTATCAGTAGAGGCTGTAGAGCTGTTGTTCAGTGAGTCAGTAGTTGTAAATGGATGTATGGTACGAGGTAAAACCTGGACAAACCTACAAAACTTTCTACGAACAACTAAAATAGTTAGTAACTCGGCCACTAATAAATTGAAAATACTGAATAAAATAGGTTAAGAATACATTTTAAACTTAAAACTGTTCTAAGTAAAATAAACTCAGGATAAGTTCAACTGAATTTCCAGGAAAATTACCTTCAATTTGTTGTTATAGACTTTGCGAAGGCCTCTAGTGAAGCTCCTATACTAATTTTAATTTAGCAAGTGCAATTGTGCAAAAGCATATTTTCTATGTTCATGCAGATAAAGTATTTTCAATTCCACTTTTCAATTTATAACAGAGCCAACACCAGCATTTCAACGGCGACCTCCTCGACCCCGACCAGTCTTCTCCCAGTTCCAGCGACAAAACTTAGAAAACTATTTCCTGACAAGAAAGTACCTAAATAAGCACGAGCGAGTCAAAATAGCTAACGCGCTTGGTCTAACGGAAAATCAGGTCAAGATCTGGTTTCAAAACAGGCGCGTCAAATGGAGGATGGAAGTTCACAGTAACATGCCGGAGCAGGGGAGTGCGCCCACGGTACCACACAGGATGGTGTGTCAGCAGTGTTACCAACCTGGGATATAGACATGCGCTGTCTTGTATTTTATTAGCTTCCTAATGTCTTAGCATAAGAGTTTTGGGTATACAACGTCATAATCAGAATTTTAAATCAATTCTCCTTCGAATAAAGACCCCCCTCGAAATTTCCAGGATCTAGGCGCATACTCCCAGAGCCCCCTAGCAGCTCGCAGACCCCTACTTCGAGATTCTTTTTCAAAAATCTTTGGAAGGAATATCAATACATTCACAAGGTTTTTCTCTTGATCCCAAAGTGTTGTGTTTTATGTCGATTGACAGCGCCCCTTTATGAAGCAAAACTAAAACCCACATCATGCTGAGGACGATGTAGCACTATGGTATTATTAATACTTATGGCCAAAAGAGCAAAAAGATCTTGAATACTCTGTCAAATATCAAAACTTCAGTACAAAAAATCCCTCAGTTTTGATAGGGCGTAGTAGGTTTGTAATAGCCCGCTTTCGATTTCTGTTTCACTTGTACATGTCATGCACAGAGGTTCCAAAATGAGACTCCGGACTAAATTAGATTTATACTATTCTAGCATGGAGAATATAATCAATTTAATTTACTCCGGAGCCTCGATGATATTGATCACTTGCGTGACAAGTGAAGGATATATATCTAAAGTGGACTATTGTAAAATATAGTGGAGTAAATTTTGATATAACGACTACAGAACGCGCTCCTAATGACAGGAACCGCTCAATAAACAATCAAACCCTCTAACACAAACCCGAGCCATAAAACGTACCCTAACCACTTCGAAAGCAAGTTCTCAGGTAAACCAGGGGCGTAACGAACCTTTTCGGAGGAGTACGCACAACTGGTGCGTGGTTAGTGCCGAAGGTGCGAGACATCTAGCTAGGTTTTGGGGCATGCGCCCCCTAAACAAATGAAATCTAGAGTCTCGGAAATGCTATTTCCATGAGATATTTTTTCCTAACAAAATAAGTAGTAATTTTCTAAGTATTTTTGTATTAGCCCGTAAGTATTTCAGCCATAATCGCATCATCTTGGTAATATTAACATACATCACACTTTCACAATCAGTTTCATTTAACTTTCTTTATCTGGAATTGTGCTAAAAATGTTAATACAGAAACGTGAAACTTTAAATAAAGACCCGTAGCCGAATGCCTAGCCGTAAGGTAGTTCACAAACACAGCGCTAAACGTCTACCCTTATAATACTGACAAACTTTGTTATCGCTTTATCAAGGTCACTTTGATGTCCTTGTGTTTGTGTATCTGAAGGATAGCAAGAGAGGACAATCTCATATCACTCATAGTGCTGCTTCATCCCAGAGCTTCGCTCTCAGTGCAGCGCATGTAGAGACAGGATAAGTTAGGAAGGTTGTAATAGCAACACATATTCCTGGGTAAAGCTGGGGGTTGGCCGGGCATGGCCAAGGGTTTCAACCAAAGTATTTATGCCATCAATGTCAATCTATCTATGCCTCCACCTATATAGTGATCGACTTCACACTTGAACTCAACCTTTGCCATCTCCATATCATCCTCATAATAATGCTGTTCGAGTTATTCCTAAATGTTCTTCCATAAGCTTTCACATGAATATTCGTAACGCATAAGTATGATCATGACAGAACACTGTCAACTAAATGCATGATTGCAGTAAAGTATCTAATACGGCTGTGTTTTTACGAGTAATGCGTATATTTTGGTGAGCCGTTAAAATACGGATGACGAGTAAAAATACAGCCGTATTAGATGCTTCACCGACTAATAAGTTATTTATTATATAAATTCTGCAATGAAACGAAATTTTCTTTCCATAATAACTAAACCCTTGCGCGCGCACTCGAGTAATGTGATTTACCATATATGGTGACGGGAAGCCATTTTAACGTAACTACACGAAATATGGTCTCATATTTGGTGAGTTCTTGGCAGAATTATATAATATTTTTTCCAGATTTAAAAGGTACGCAAGTGCGCATTTGAATATAAGGTAGCTCCGCCCCTTTCTCGTTCCCAGTGCCGCCTCAAATAACTGGAACGAGAATTGACTACCTTAAGTGGTTTGTGTGTAGTAAAACGTGTCGCGTATTAAACTTAGAACACGAAATCAGTAAATCAAAACGCGGCTCCGAGTTTGAAACAGCTTGAAGCCTTTTACCTAAATCAGCTTAGAAAAGATGACTACAATGTTTCGTTAACGAGTAATTAAGGCGAAAATAGGTCACATGACTTTTTGTACCCTAAATATCTCCTTATCTTTACATGATAGTCATGTTTTCTACGCGTGGTCTGAAACACTACGGGAGGAGTAATGTTTTAGCAGGGTTACTTTATATTCATGTTATCGTCGCAGCCGCATTTCACTTAAACAATTTTACATAATTATGACGTCATCGATCACGTGATACGACACTGGGTGACCATCCACTTAAAGTGCCACTACGACGAAAATTTACCATTTCGATTTGCCACTTTTTCAGTGTCTATAGGTTAATCAGTATTAGAAATATCCGAAATAGTAAAAAATATTCCCAAATGGGCATCGTAAACCACAAATTTTAGGAGAGTTTACCGGTAAAATCCTGTCCGCCATTGCTGGAAGCCGTGCCCTTTGTTCAGCTTTAAACAAAGGTTTATTCACCGGAAGTGATGTCATACACTTAACACGACAACCTCGTGGCGCGAAATAGCGTGCATAAAAAAGTAGCCAACCTCGCAAAGATAAATATAACTTTCTTCTTATGTACGTGAAGACGTTTTTAGTAGAAATATGCCTCCAGGCGTTGTGTTCTGCAGGCGAGCGTTAAGTGTATGACATCATTTCCGGTGAATAAACCTTTGTTTAAAGCTGAACAAAGGGCACGGCTTCCAGTAATGGCGGACGTGTAGATTCAATAATCGGAGCTAAAAAAATAAGACTTCCTGTCGTTGTATCGAAAAACAATTTGAACTGGTAATAATATATGAACTCTACTTTATGAATATGCAAAAACATTGATATGTCAAAATTTGATCGTAGGGGCACTTTAACAAATTTTAGAAAGTTGATATTAGTATTATGGTGTAATTAGTTTTTTAACGTACATCTATTTTCCGTTAAATGAACCAGGCCTTAACGTGCTTGAGATGGCTCCACCCCTGTAAACTACGAGGTTTTAGGGCTATAGGGTTCACAGGTAAACCACAGAAGAGAAAAAAGTAGAGCGACAAACAAATGCGACGTTTTATGGATTGCAAAACCACAACCATCTCATCGAAGCCAACGTGAGGAACTTTCGTGAGGAACTCTAGATCTTAACCTAAGACCAACCTGAAATACCGATTTCATCCTAAATTTCAGGTCTTTGCCATAGAACTTTAGCTACTTTTAGATCTTGTACTCTATATCTGGTTTGTATTTGGGTCAGCTGTGAATGTTAGTGTCGACAGATCTGCAAAACGCTTGCCCATGCATGAATTTTACTCAGAAAAGCAATACGAGTCACGTTTTAGAGGTACCACTTTTACGTAGGGTTTGTTGTTGGGCCCAACACAGTCAGTTGTTTACTCTGTAAGTATGTTGGGCGGTCTGTTAGGCTCGGTTTGACAATACTTGTCTAGCTGTTTACTCTGTAAGTATGTTGGGCGGTCTGTTAGGCTCGGTCTGCCAATACTTGTCTCGGCGCTGTTTACTCTGTAAGTATGTTGGGCGGTCTGTTAGGCTCGGTTTGCCACTGCTTGTCTAGCTGTTTACTCTGTAAGTATGTTGGGCGGTCTGTTAGGCTCGGTTTGCCAATGCTCGTCTAGCTGTTTACTCTAAGGTTGTTGGGCGGTCTGTTAGGCTCGGTTTGCCAATGCTCGTCTAGCTGTTTACTCTGTAAGGATGTTGGGCGGTCTGTTAGGCTCGGTTTGCCACTGCTCGTCTAGCTGTTTACTCTGTAAGGATGTTGGGCGGCCGTCTGTTAGGCTCGGTTTGCCAATACTCGTCAAGCTGTTTACTCTGTAAGGATGTTGGGCGGTCTGTTAGGCTCGGTTTGCCAATGGTCGTCTAGCTGTTTACTCTGTAAGGATGTTGGGCGGTCTGTTAGGCTCGGTTTGCCACTGCTCGTCTAGCTGTTTACTCTGTAAGGATGTTGGGCGGTCTGTTAGGCTCGGTTTGCCAATGGTCGTCTGGCTGTTTACTCTGTAAGGATGTTGGGCGGTCTGTTAGGCTCGGTTTGCCAATGCTTGTCTAGCTGTTTACTCTGTAAGGATGTTGGGCGGTCTGCATGTTAGGCTCGGTTTGCCAATGCTCGTCTAGCTGTTTACCCTGTAAGGATGTTGGGCGGTCTGTTAGGCTCGGTTTGCCAATGGTCGTCTAGCTGTTTACTCTGTAAGTATGTTGGGTGGTTTGTTAGGCTCGGTTTGCCAATGCTCGTCTAGCTGTTTACTCTGTAAGAATGTAGCATGTGTCTTCCAGTGCTTCGCATATCCACGAGTTAACCGGAATATTGCAAAACAACCATCGAAGTCATCGTGCCGTGATACAAAGGCACATGACAAAGACCAAGGTTCTAAATATCATCCATTGGCAGTTTTTGGGAGAAAGACTGATTTATTCAGAATAAGGATATATGGTGAAGGAAATGTGCGCGCGACCATGCGTACCGTATTTCCTCAATTTAGCGCCCACCCTCGATTAAGCGTTCTTCCTCGTATAAGCGCCTCTTTAATACGAAATTTGACACAATTAGTAAGAGCAATTTGAATGAATGGTGTTACTTCAACTTCAGCCTTTTTTTAACAAGTACTTCTCTAAAAAAGAAAGTTGATTTGGGTTGAAAAACTGATCAGTTTCTTTTCTTAGTCTGTGGCCTTTCTCACGGATCTTCATTTTTACGCTTTTTGTCCTAACGAGCCAGAGATTCATCGCAAGTTCGGAAATGCGTGCGGGCCGGTTGCTTTGGAGTGACGTCGTAGTCGTGGCAAATATCAATCATTATTGTGATTTGCGGTTTTCGCTTGATCGCTTTGGTAATTACTTTATGTCAGCAAACAAAACACGTTTGAGGATCTTCGATCTTGCGGATCCTGCGTTATTTCAGGGGCTGTACTTCAGTGCCAGTGGCATTTTGACATGAGCGGGAAATACAGTATTATGAAATTAAGGTAAAGGATTGCTTCGCATACTGGACTCGTGCTTCGACTTATGGACGTATCCGCTTTGCGCCGTGTTTTTCTCGCTGAATCGAGCGGCAAATTCTCCGCAGCACTGCATCTTCTGAATTCGGAAATTTGCGGCGTGAAATTTGTAAGTTCCTGTCAAACAGCCTGGTTGCACGATCCCTTCGCAGTTTTCTTCGCCACTAGCGGACAGTGTCCAAATAGAAAATAGCGGGCTTTGGGATTTGGATGAATGGCTGCAGGATTGTCGATGGAAAGGTGGGTGTCTCGCTACGACATTCGGCGTTTTGGCGGCAATTATGCGCCCAAATCAGAAGAATTTCATCTTAGAGAATTACCAGTGGCTAATAAACAATTGAAAAGAACAAACCACTCGCAATCGCTTCTCGGTCAGGACGAAACACTAACCCGCCACCGACCCCGCCAGCCTCTTATGAGGAGATCCAAAGCTTAAAAGTGTCTCTGGCGAGAGCAAACGAGGAAATTACATTCCTGATAACAGAACGAAGGAAATCGAGTAACGAACACGTATGTATATATAAAGTAGAAGGAAATTATATGGGTGCGAAAATGGCGGGAAGTTCCCCAAAGTTCAAGGTCCAGAAGAGCTTCAAAGGCACGACATTTGGAGCATGATTACTCCCTCTGGTGTCCAGAATTCTGATGTGCAGTCAATACAATACAATACTGAGTTTATTAGCATTCCCATATACATACATGGTATGGCCTAATTAATATACAATCACACTGAGATTAGAGAAGAGAATTTTTTTTTTATACAGTCAATGCTAAACCAAATCGGCGAAGAAGTGACCAAGAATAAAGGGGAAAGTAAAGCCGTGATGCTTGGGGAAAGTACCCCAAAATATCTACAGTCCCAGGTTTAAGTCTGAGCACTTCGGGATATTGAACACAAGCCTATAAAAAGAGATATGCCAAACAAAAATTTTTTTAGTTGTTCGGTATCCCAGCTGGTTTACCCAGGTTGAAGTCCATGGCACTACAGTATGCCTGAGCACTTCGGGATATTTAACACAAGCTCAAAAGAGCCGGATATGCCAAACAAAATTTATTTTTGAGTTGTTCGGTATCCCAGCTGGTTTATCCAGGTTGAAGTCCATGGCACCACAGTATGCCTGAGCACTTCGGGATATTGAACACAAGCCTAAACGAGATGTACGCCAAAAAATATATTTTTTAGTTGTTCGGTATCCCACCTGGTTTACCCAGGTTGAAGTCCATGGCACTACAGTATGCCTGAGCACTTCGGGATATTGAACACAAGCCCAAAAGAGATATGCCAAACAAAATATATTTTTTTAGTTGTTCTGTATCCCAGCTGGTTTACCCAGGTTGAAGTCCATGGCACCACAACTTATGCCTGAGCACTTCGGGATATTGAACACAATCCTAAAAGAGATGTACGCCAAACAAAATGTATTTTTTTAGTTGTTCGGTATCCCAGCTGGTTTACCCAGGTTGAAGTCCATGGCACTACAGTACCAGGAGTACCATCGGAACTGCTCCACAAAATATCCGCTCCGCAGGCTGAACTTGAGCTGGCTGGGAATTTCAATATTTGAGAGATCCTTGTTGGGATTTTTTTTCTAACCGCTTAAAGGCCCATAACCAACCGGGAACCTCTGCGGGTGTTTGTTTTTGTTTTGTTAAATGAGGCGCCAGATATTCATTGTGACTGGGAACCTGGCGCGCGCGCGTCCGATCAGGCGGCCCAGGTCATGCACCTGCGGAATTAGTATTCCGTGTATTCTGTATTCTGTCATTTCCCAAGAGAATGCGCCCATAGTATTAGATATTATTGAAAACCCTCTCCCAGAGCAAGTAAAGCCAGAGCTTATTTCCTGACAACGTAACGATTTCGTTTTTATTTTGGTTACTTTAATGAGCGACAATAAACAACATTTATTTGCGGACAAAAATAGGTTCAAATACATTTCCTGACTGGGGGAAATAATTCCCGAAACATATCCTTGCTGGCAAATACATTCTTATAGTTGAGAGCTAGCTGGCAGTGCGGAGCGGATATATTTTTCCAAGGACAGTTGATAATTAATCGAAAACGTTTCAGTGAATGCCAACTAATCGTTTGGAAAAACGGCAAATCATTTTTGAAAAATGTCTCGTTGGGTACTCCTGACAGTATGCCTGAGCACTTCGGGATATTGAACACAAGCTCAAAAGAGATATGCTATACAACATTTATGTTTTAGTTGTTCGGTATCCCAGCTGGTTTACCCAGGTTGAAGTCCATGGCACCACAGTATGCCTGAGCACTTCGGGATATTGAACACAAGCCTAAAAGAGGTGTACACCAAAAAATATATTTTTTAGTTCAGTGTTCGGTATCCCAGCTGGTTTACCCAGGTTGAAGTCCATGGTACTACTAACAGTATGCCTGAGCGCTTCGGGATATTGAACACAAGCCTAAAAGATATGTACGTCAAACAAAATAGTTAGCCTACCTACGAGTAGCCGTTACCCATCGCGAAATTTGCGCAAATCAGATCAAAACAACCAGACGCGAATTACCGGTCGCGAACTGCTGCTACCGCGACTACAAACACCAAGACACGAGAAACCTGCTGCCAGGGTAACATCTCTCACATCTCGATATCTCATACGCTTTATTTTCAGTATCCACGATAATAATTTGGGGTCCGAATAATAAATAATAAGCGAAGTCTGCGACGTTTCGATCAGCAATTGGCAAGCGTGTAAGTCGCATTTTCGTCTCATTAAAGTAAATTCCACATCGTTCCCGACTTATGAAATAATAACTGAAAGATTATGTATTGTTGATTTTGAGAAATTAGCTGAAAGTCGAATAGGCACATACGGCAAACCAGATAAATCGTCGACCTCGATCGAAGCGTACTGAAAATCGGGCTACGAATGACTAGATTTCGTGCACTACTACGGGTAGTTGACTGATGAAAGGTAAAATGCAAAAGTAGTTCTTTATCACACATTGACACCGACGGATTACGATATCTAGGCGCTATTAAAAGTAGGCACTTTAAGGTGACATGAGGCTGGACTTAATTAATTAAATGGAATGCTCCTGCTTCCTAGAGCACCCCCTGGTGATAGGGGACCATTGGTCCCCTATCACCAGGGGGTAGTTTGGTTGCTAAGAGTGTCTGGCTCGTTATGAATGCTGTAACACTTCCCGGGAACGACGGAGGCTATTTCCAGTCAAAATAATTTATTAAGCGCCCTCCGTTAAACATGTAACTCGAAATAATTAAGCTTGCGCCCTGGCCACTTAATCGAGGCAATATGGTATATAACGACTCGACCCTGATTAATCGTACATAAACACCACAGGCAGCCCACATTCTAACAATTAGCTAAGTTTCCAAATTAAACCGATAATATTTCCGCCGTACGGTGCTTTATTGCGAGTGTTATTCAGTAAAATGAAAAACAGAGGCGGCTCAGTTCGGTAGCCAGGAATGCGCTTCATTTAAACAATTATTTTTAAGGGCAAGGGACCGTTTTATTGTTACGAATTTCACTTCTCACATTATCTCGAGAGTACCCTTGGTGCTAGAGGTTATTTTTTCGTGAGTCGAGCGACGAAGTTGCGAGCGGCGAAAAAACCAGGCTACCTCGAGATAGATCAAGTGAAACAAAACCGTTTCTTCAATCTCTCAGGTGACGGTCGTGTGCGCTTTGAATGTTGAACGTCTAAGGCAATAAATGGTTCAGGTTTCAAAATAATGAATAACGAAGTGTTCATACTGACAGACGGTTCGGTAATCAGATGCAAGCTTTATTTCAGAGTTTTAAGCCTCAGTGAAACGGTTTTAATATCGGTACAACATTTGTTGACGCCGATGTTGAAACCGTTTGACATGGCCAGAAAACATTGTCGAAAGGTGTTGAAAGCAAACAATCCCTACCGAATAGCCCACTTCCGAGATATGCCTCGCATTCAGCTCGAGTTTGTAAATTCTATAAAGCACGACCACTCATTTTGTATCTATTAAATACAAACTGTACCTTCTCTAGTCCCAACTAAATGTGTTATTGAAATTATTACTTAATTGTCTCAACATGTCGCATATTTTATATTGTATACTACACATCCTGACCTAGTCTTAAGCCTATACTACATGCCTGCACACCTTCATCTATGCACATCTTCATTTATGTTCTAAAATAACTAGATATTCCCATCATTTACTTTACAGCGGCTGAAACTCACAATAAAAATACGTTATGCTGGGCGAGAACTCTCGACGTTTTGTTTTCATGTGATATGAGGCCTGCAACGAGAAGTGTTTTTTAACCTGTATTATAAAAGAGAGTTTTGTCACCTGCCACACAGGCAAATTTCTCATTTTACCACTTGTGGGGGTCGGGTGGAACTTCTCGAAATGAGCGACAGTATTGGCCTACCCAACAATAGCAAACACACTAACCTTTAGAAAGTGCAGTACAAAAACAATAGAAGTATAGTATTATGGGTGCAATCAGAATACATGCAGGCCTAGATTTTTCGCAGTAACCGCGCAGTCACTTCGACTCTATCTTAGCTGTTCAGTTGTGTGAAATAAAAATATACAAAATAAGCCTGAATCCCGAACACACATGTTGGACAGTTCACCTCAGCCGCCTGAATGGGATCGAGAAAATAAAGCCCTAGCCCCCTTAGACAAAGCTAGGGACTCGCAAGTAGCCATATATGAATCCGCGTTGACCTGCTGTTTAAATTGTAAGTTTGACGTCGATCGAGCTCACAAATTACAGTACGGCTGTATTAAAGTTTCTCAGCATTTTGTTAACACCCACAAATGGAAATAAGTCAGTCGCAAGTCCAAAGGGATATATAAATTCATCATAACAGTGAAATAAGAGCTCACCGGCTGAACGAAAACAAAAGTAGCCTTTCGGCTGAATTTCCAGGAAAGAGTGGTCAACTGGTCACAAGTTGATAGTGTTTACGGCAATCTTTCGAGACTTGCGCTGATTGGCCGCGAATATTTTCATTCGATCACCACCCGCTCTAGCCTCCTCCGCAGGCAACTGTCAGCCGGATCCGAGCGGCAAATCCGCGAGGGGACTGGGGAGGGAGAGAAGTAGAAAGGAAGCCCGGTTTCACATCTTTTTTATCGATTTTTTCGATTTTAATTAGGACTGAGTTGCCTGCGGAGGAGGCTACACCCACTCGACATTGCAAGTAAATTTGTTCATGGGTGGTCTTAAACATTTTTGAATGGTTCCAGAAAAGCCGATTGGTATTGGTTTTATTACTGATAAAAATTAAACTGTGCGGTAAACCAATAGTTTCCTCCAGCAAAGATTTTTCTTTAGTCTGTCATGTATTAATTGTAGTTTAGATTCTATTATTTCATCCATTGTACTTCAGTTAAACTTTAGGTACAATAAGTTTTTGATATATTTGATGAAAGGGGTGATAGTCGCGCGCGAGTTCTGAGACGGATCGCGCGAGTGTGTGGGCCCACCACGCCAACCACATTATACCAATAACACTGTCGTCGCTTGCGTACAACCCGTAGTTCTTTCTCACGAAAACAAGATATTCTGTAGATCGAATCTATTTTCTGAAATAAACGCTAAAGTAAGCGGACTGTTACCAATCTACCAACATTTATTTTTCATTTTGGCGCGAATGTATGAACAGCGTAATTAACCACATCATAACCGGCGGCAGCACACCAGAGTCTGCTGTGCGGTATTACATTTTAAGAGACTATTCTTTAATTATTATAAGAGAAAGAATTTATAATGACGACAATTCGTTTTATTTCTCGAAGATTTTTCACAAAAGGAAATAAAGGAATAAAATGATAATGAAATATTCAATTTCTAGATGTTTGCCATGACCTTGTAATCAACCTGACGTAAACGAACATCAACTATGCGACAGCCGTAAATTATTCGAATGGTTTTATTTTTACCATTATTATATCACCCATACATCCAAGACATTCTATTGAAATCAACCGCATTCTCGCTCAAGTGTAACCATATCTAATATCATTCGAATTCGAATGGTTTTATTTTTACCATTATTATATCACCCATACCTCCAAGACATTCAATTGAAATCAACCGCATTCTCGCTCAAGTGTAACCATATCTATACATCATTAGTAATTATTTTATACATTCAAATTTGATTCGCTGACAATTGCGAGAAAGAGAAATAATCAAGACTTGTGTGATATTCATATTGGACGGTGCTATAATTGGCTCATGGCTCGGCCGGAGGTTATTGTTTGTCTCCAGCCAGCTGCAACACATAAATTACTCTGATTATATTTCAACACTCCCATATTTTTTTGAATATTAATCCGTAGAAATTGAAGACAGATATCAGCTTTCGACATGAAAGCGACGGTTTGTCTACCGTTCGCTCTGCTCGCCGTTTTTGGCGTAAATCCCTCTCCCGCGGTAATGGTAACTTCAACTACTTGTACAAGAAGCAGTAGTTCTAGATCTTTCCACGACTTTAAATTCATAAGGAAAGATGGCTTCGGTAAAGCCCTTCCGAATTCGTCCGGTCAAGTTGCCCTTGCTGTGAACGTGGCTACGTTTTGAGGGTACACCAAAGATCAGTATCCCAAATTGAATGCATTAACCAAAACATATGGCAAGGAGGCAGGAAAGAGTTGTGGACTAGTTCTTTATGGTTTCCCGAGTAACCAGTTTGGCTACCAAGAACCAGGAGATGCCGAGGAGATCATGAATGGATTGAGATACGTTCGACCAGGCAACGGATTTATTCCGAGTTTTCCGCTTCTCAAAAAGATGAACGTGAACGGGGCGAAGGAAAATTCCGTGTACACATTCTTAAAGGTACTAGCATGAAGTGTCTTTATTTCTTTTTTCTGTTACTATTCCTTTGTTCTTTTACTTTCTAGCTTTTCTACTGTCCTCGGCGCCTGTTTCGTTTACCGTCTGATCGTCATCGTACATTATTCGATCGGTTTTATGCCACTCTGGGTACTATAGCAAATGCTTGAAGGGCTAGAAAATGTTCTCGGCTAATTATCGAGAAAACACCTTTACAGAGAGAAAAAATCTTTGTATGGGCCACAGGGAACTTTCATAAACCATTTTTGATTAAAATAGCCGTGCACTTTCAATCAAAACAAAAACAACAAAATTTAATATATTTCTGAATGAATAAGTGGCGGAAATTGAAAGGATTTATTTTCAGTTCATTCTCGAATTAAAAACTACAATTTTAGCATTTCAAATGTGGAAGCTTTATGCTTTTATAAAGATTTAAAACTAGCAATGTACGTTGGCCCGACGTTGGCCGCGAGCACTGAGTTTCTCCTAAAAGTCTCATTATTTTCAGTATCAAAGTTAATCGCATTGTATTCATTTGGCTTTTTTCTTTTGTCACGTCCATCAGATATTAGATTTTGCGTTGCTTAAAACTAACCCTTCTAGTTTCGTTCTTTGTTGATTCTTTCTTTCTTTCTTTCTTTCTTTCTTTCATTGTTGACGTATCATTTTACCATTTCTCTCGTGTTATTCTATGTGTTCTACGTTGATTGGCTGACCAATCTGCGAACTTTTTTTCTAAACTTAGATCATTTTTACAAGACATTATGTGCTCCTTTCAGGTGGCTTGCGGGTATTGTGCCAGCCGAATTGGCATCATAAATATTCGCACTTTTGAGCGGGATGTTTTTGGCCGATCATTGAGATATTTTGGACCATGTTTTTTTCTGATTTTGAAGAATAGTAAACACAAAACTGAAGTCTAAGATACATAATATTTTCGGAGATATAAGTGCTTCTTTCGAACCCTTGGTTTTACGTAACTAATGATATTTAAAAAATTGCTGCTATAGATTAACTAACACATGAGCTTTGTTGGGAACGAGTTTTAATAAAATCGATGGAATGGAAACTTCTACAGCAAAAGAGATATAAATGTTCCAGCAAAATATAATGTTCGCCAATTTCTTGCAAAAAGGTATTAAAGCAAATATGATCACTGATTCCAATTCTACCGGTAATTTATAGATTAACACCATAGGAAACTACTGTGTTAACTACACGGAAAATTGAGAAAGCGGAAAATATCAAGGGCACCCAACGAAGTTTTCGGTTAAAAAGCTGTTCTGGAGAGTAAGTTAGCCTAAAACTTTCGGATTTGAAAAAATTGTCCCTACAAAATTGTTTTCTGAAATACTGGCTAGGAAATTTGTTTTCAATCCCTAGAAATTTATAGAAGAAAAGGGAGACTAAAAGGTTTCCCCTAAAATATTCGTCCCAATTCGTCTGATTAATAGAGTCAGAACAGGAAAAAAGAATCCCTAAAAAATTCGTACGTCCACAAAACTTTGCAACATGAAGTTACTTGGGCTAGAAAATTCTTCTTATGTTCTAGACTACTAACAAATTCGTAGGCCGGGAATATTTTGCCATAGTATTTTCGGTTGACGCGATCTCCACCTAGAAAATCCGAACAGCTAATAGCTTTCTAGAATATGTCAAAAGACATAGTAGGCGTTTTATGGTGGCTCGCCTGGATTTTCCAGGGACGCACCATACCCACTTTGAACGGCTGATACTCCACTGTCAGAGCACGGTCGGGCTAGCCACTTCCCCCATTTACTAGAAATAGAATAAACGTTCCAAAAATGTAGGTTTGTTTGACATCGGTGTTACCATAGCAACACAGCGTAGACGTCATGTATTTTACATATCATCAATTTTCTCGAAATCTAGACCTAAACTTTTAAAACGACCTAGTGTCCCTTGTAGTCTAAATGTAGGCCTTCAAGACTGCAAAGTTTAAAAAAATTGTATGAGAGCGTTTTCGAAAAAAATTGGGTTGAATATTTTCATTCAAAAAAATAAACAATTCGCCTTACTTCCTGTTTAGTCGTCGAGAACTGTGTTTGCCGGACCGATTCAAGCGCTGTTTTTAGCATATTTCATACCTGTGACATAGGACTACTTCCCATGAAAATGTCATTCCATTTGCTTTATTCGATTTCGGTTTATGGAATAATAAGTAATGTAATAAATATGCTCATTTTACTCAAAATAGTAACGTATTTTCTAAGGAAGCTGTAATTCGAAAACTAGTCGATAACATTTTTTTAAATCTTTTCACCTGAAATTTAACATGTACTTCCATTGCCCTGTAAATTTCAAGAGCATTGAATCATTTTAAGGGCGCGAAATAAAAACAAAAACATAGGGGGTGGGTATGGTGCGTCCCTGGAAATCCAGGCGAGCCACCTTAAAATGGCTAGATAAGCTGTAGACAACTGGTTTCAATCGAATTTCAAAAAGTACTCGTTGGGTGCCCTTGAAATATCACCAGATGAATGACGAAAGGTCGATTGTGAATATTTGGTGGAAAGCGCCAATTTTGAATTTATCTAAATATTTAAAAATCATATACGACAACATATTTTGTGACACCATGTACAATTTCATGTCGTTTCATGAATACGTTTTTGCGGATTGAGGTCGGGAATTTCGGTGGTTGAAACCTTCAGCATTTTCTAGCCTTTGCTACTCTGAGCTTTCTAATTATGGGCAAATCGTACATTTCACAGCGTGTTTTCATATCGTTCATGGCTTCAACATGAAATCGAGGCTAAAGCTATTTTATTTACTATCTAGAGTGACTTATATTTGCCCGAATTCTACAAAAATAGTGGATATCACTAATCTCAGCGTTCTCAGTCGTTTGAGCAGATTTTGTTGTAAAATTTCTATCACGTGACCAACCACGTGATTACAAAAACTGGAAATTTCATCCGTCATAATGAGCCGGTCACATCGTATTTTTAAAGTAACGGTTTCTTTGTTTATCTGATTACACTTCTGGTTGTTTCTAAATCTCCGCTTGAAATGGTTGACATTTTGCCAATGGAAGTGAGAATCGAAAATAGGGGGAAATTGGTCCCAAGTGAGGTCACGTGACCTGTTTTCTGTATTTTCGCCTTAACAATTTATCAGGGTCACCCATTTTAAGCCGAGATTTAGAAACAACCAGAAGTGTAATCAGATAAGCAAGAAATCGTTACTTTAAAAATGCAGTGTGACCATCTCATTATGAGATGAAATTTCCCGTTTTTGTAATGGTGACGCGTGATAGACATTTTACAACAAAATCTGCTCAAACGACTGAGAACGCTGAGATTAGTGATATCCACTATTTTGTAGAATTTGAGCAAATATAAGCCACTCTGTTCAATAAAATAGCTTTAGGCTCGATTTCATGTTCAAGCCAGTCTTAACAGCACTAATTATGTTTTTCATTTGAGTTATATTCATGATGAAGGAAACATTTAACTGAGTTGTGCCTCAAGTAAGAAGAAAAATGAAACGTTTAGTTTTGTCCTAAACTTGTTTATTTATTTTTAAATTTGAAACCAAAAGGCGAAAAAAATTCCCCCAAAATACCTCTCCAATATGCTAATGTCCTCAATGTTTCGTCGTGAATGGTGAATGGTGACTGAATACACGTGAGGAATCTGTAATTAAACACGCTGATGAAAATCACCCCAAGCCTTTTCTCCTTCAACCAGCTACATTCCCGACCTTAGTGCGCAAAAACGTATTCATGAAACGGTGTTAAACCACAGGAAGCCCAAGCTCTGTTTATGTAAATTTAATTTATAAGGGTTTGTATGGGAATTTTTTAATCTGGTTTTTCGACAAAATATACTGTATAATAAAGTGAATAAAACTTACCTGGTGTCTATGATCTGTGTCTTGGCTCAAAATTCGCCCAAATTCGCTGAAACTACGTACAGACACAGCCAAGATACAGATCATAGACAACAGGTAAATTTTATTCACTTTATTACAGTATATTTATCGAAAAATTCCCATACAAATCCTTATAAATTAAATTTACATAAACAGAGCTTGGGCTTCCTGTGGTTAAACTATAGATTACCGGGTAGAATTGCAAGCGGCGACCATAGTTGCCTGAGGTTTTGCAAGAAATTGTCGAACATCATATTTTGCGGTAACATTTATATTATCTTGCTTTAGAAGTTTCCATTTCATCGATTTTATTGAAACTCGTTCCTAACAAAAAGCTCATGCGTTAATTAATCTATAACGTCATTTTTATTATCTATCGTGTCGTTTTGAAGAGTTTCGCATTTTACGTGAAAACAAGGGGTCGAAAGAAACACTTATATCTCCGAAAAAAACTTTGTCTTGGAATTCAGTTTTGTGTTTTCTATTCTTCAATTCCAGGAAATATATGGTCCAAAAAATCTCACAGATCGGCCAAAAACTTCTTCCAACACTGATTAAAGTACAAAGAATGGAATTAAAGAGTGTTTTGCAAGGGTTTTAGGTTAGGAATTAACGCTAGAGTTCTTGTCCGGCGACCAAATTGGCAGAATTTTAATTAAAAGAATTAAAAGAATTAAAAGAATTAAAAGAAAGAACTTAACACAGTCACATCACTAATCATAGCAAAGCTGTAAATAAAATGTGTCAAACAGCAGTACCAACTGCATATAGAGGCTACGCCCCTAGTTACAGACATGATTGGCAAAACATTAACTGAAGTTGGTTTGAATTGGTAGGAGGGAAAATTAAGATAGCAGCACCAAAATGGCTTTTCTGAGACCCTGTTAGGGGAGGGTCTGAATAATCCGTAATCCTGGGTAAATTTTGGAAATAATCCGTATCCTAATTTTGTAAACGAAACTATCCATAAAATAAAATGAAATAAAATAACAAGCTATAGTATTTCCACTTAGTAACCCTGAATTACCATTTTGTGTTGCATGAATCGACTTACGAGCGACCCGCCATCTTGAATATTACCCAGAAGACCCTGGGAACGAGATACTGAAGAGGAATATGCGTCAATCTTTTTATGACTCTTTTATGTAAAAATCATCGATGTGATAATAATCCGTAATCCTAAAATCCAACCCAATAATCCGTAATCTTTTTATTTAGTTGCCAATAATCCGTATCCCTTCTCTAAAAAACCCTAATAATCCATAATCCTAAAACACTAACAGGGCCTCTTTTCTGGTTCTAGCATTCAGCCAGTTTAAACTGTACATGTGAACTGCCAAACCGGGGAAGCGACACATCTTACACCTGTTTCAAGGCATACAAACAATTTACCTTTACCTTTCAAAGCTGCACAGAGAAAGATAAATACAGCTTGAAGTATATGCTTCCAGATCGATAGTACATGGCATAGAAAATCCGAGTAACATATAATGTTTACTTTATACTAACATGTCACTTGGATGTAATACCGGCATGGCTATTGTTTATGATGGTTGCAAACCCTCAAATCCATGAGGCTTTGTCCCCTTTTTCCTTTCTGTTTTTTGATCCCTGCATGCGAGCAAATAATAAAATAGAACCTGGCTCTATCCTGAGTCCCAATAAATAAATGTAAATCGCTACAATTGTTAGAGCGGATTTCGATTGAGTGTCGGAAGTGTTTTGGTTTTGCGTTTACTAAGCTCTCCTATTGGCTGAGAAAGTAAACCAACCAATCAGAATCCAAAGTAAAACCAAACACAAATTGGTTTTACCTTTGCTTTGGTTTGTCATTGGCTCATAGGGAAGCCATTTATGAGTTACTTGTGATTACTCGCTCCTATGATTGGCTGACTGTGGATAATTTCAAGGGCACCCAACGAAGTTTTCGGTTAAAAAGCTGTTCTGGAGAGTAAGTTAGCCTAAAACTTTCGGATTTGAAAAAATTGTCCCTAGAAAATTGTTTTCTGAAATACTGGCTAGAAAATTTGTTTTCAATCCTTAGAAAATTATAGAAGAAAAGGGAGACTAAAAGGTTTTCCCTAAAATATTCGTACGTCCCAATTCGTCTGATCAATAGAGTCAGAACAGGAAAAAAGAATCCCTAAAAAATTCGTACCTCCACAAACCTTCGCAACATGAAGTTACTTGGGCTAGAAAATTCTTGTTATGTTCTAGACTACTAACAAATTCGTAGGCTGGGAATATTTTGCCATAGTATTTTCGGTTGACGCGATTTCCACCTAGAAAATCCGAACACCTAATAGCTTTCTAGAATACGTCAAAAGACATAGTAGGCGCCGTAAAATGGCTAGATAAGCTGCAGACAACTGGTTTCAAACGAATTTCAAAAAGTACTCGTTGGGTGCCCTTGATAAAACACCGACACAAATAAAACCTGGTTAACATGGTGCATCGACTCAGTAACAAAGTGGTACACCAGAAATCACAGACTTGAACTGAGTACATGCATGGAATATTAATTTTCAGTGCAACGTGGTTTAGCAGAGACATTCACAGCGGGGAAAAGCCTGGTTCATACGATTCGGCTACACGATCGTGCTGAAGCAATTAAGTATAAGAATCCCAGCGACCCTGCCGATTATATGGAAACATATTGTCTGATCATAAGGCGATCAGATAGAGCGGTTTTCAGTTGAGTGTAGTAAAACCAAACGCAAATTATCAATGTTTTATGCAGCCCGGCATCAGTACTGCACTACTCATCAGTGAGCTAGGCAAGCATAACTGAAGAAAGAGTCGAAGAACGCATCCACTATTTTTCTTTACCTTACCTCGAATCGTCCCCACCGCGTGGCGATTCGGTTTTTGATACTCAGTCGAACTTCAAGAGTTACGATCACTATCCATTCAGTAGACTGTGGCGAAAAAAACACAAAAAAAAACGCTAAATTCCAATTCGATCTGTGGATTAGCCGGGACCTGGCTTTGATCAGCCCCCATGATTGTTTCGGCAGGTCTCGTTAGAAATTCAGAGTTCAGAGTTTATTGTAGAGCCTCTTCGCTGGCTGCTCTGCCATTAAACACTTTTAGCGAAACGGTTCAACGCCGCGCGGGAAGGATATTCTTCGGCTTACTTATCGTTTTCTATTTTATATGTTATATATTGTTAAATTCAAAGTTACTCCCGACCATATTAACAAGAAGAACTAAGTAAATGCAGTCAGTCGACTCTGGTAATTTACCGGCGACTTTTCATGTAATATTTGAAGGAGAGAGTGACTGTTTCTGTAGTGGCACCTTGACTGACGACTAACTCGAGCTCAATATTGGAGGTTTCTGCCCAGGCGCGAGGAATGTTTCACCATGCATTTGTTCACATGGCACAAGTCCTTAATGTCTTCATGCACGTTTGCCGCAGCGCGCAAAAACCTCTGCCCTCTTACTAGAAGAATGTATAACTGAAACAACTGAGATACCTGGAACGGCGGTGACGTGGTTTTGTAGCCTTCGAAACTGATGCAGCGCCTAAAGTATCAAGCTTTAGACAGCGCTCTTTAGTACAAAGTATATGTAGTCAAACCTTATAAGTGGACTGAATTCCAAGTAGATACTAGCTGTTTCACTTATAAAATAAAGTATTCTTTAACCAGAGCGTCTAAGCTATAAATTCCCTAGTTTGTTATCGGGAGAGGGCCACCATTATTGACAAGGCCATATTCAGAAGTTATTATGTTGATGATACATATTTCAAAAATATTGTCTCGTACATCAGTTGTATGTTACATTATGCATGATGCATTGCACGTTCCAAGGCAGAAATATATTATAATGTTATGTTGTGTCAAGTGCGCGCATGTGTTTAGCCTACGCTGTATCCGCCTCTCTTAGGCTAGCATGTGTTGAGTTATAGGCATTTCTAATGCTGGAAAACATTATGAAAGCGAGGCTAGAAAGGCCTCTGTTGTTTTTCTCATACTAATCTCTCTAATTTCAAATGGCTGTAACTTCATTGCTTTTTAAGCTACAGTACTCAAAATTCTCAAGATCACTAATGTCGACATGCTCTCTGTACAAATGGATAAACTATCGACATGGGAATACGCATTTGTGGAAGTGGTGAGTGGCGACCTTTTTTGAAATAGGTGTATGTTATTTTAAAATCTCTTTGGTCCGCATATAGGCTCATTGTCCAGTCCCCGGTGGAGTTATAATGAAGAACAAAGACAGCATCACGTGGTCACCGGTGCGAAGCAATGACGTCACTTGGAACTTCGAGAAATACCTCATCGATCACAATGGAAAGCCAGCACGGCGCTACCACCCGTCTGTGGACCCTAGGGACATTGAGAACGATATCGAGGTGCTGATTGCGAAATGCAAATCTGAGAGCGGATCGGGAGCGAGGAGAGATGACACCGGGATGTACGAGGAAATTATGGAAGAGTTTTAGAACGTTTCCCTCTGGGGATAAAGGGAAGCTGAACCCTAATCAACCCAACTGACTTGACAAAGATGTACTCGAAAGACACTAATTTTCTCCTACTTTATTTCTCTGTATTGCGCGTCAGAGAAAGGGAACTCTGAAAGCCCACCGGGGGGGGGGGGGTACTCAACGGGGAAGCTCCGCCCCGAGGTCCAAATCCTTACCTTTTATATACCACACTGCATCCCTTTTCTATTCGCTTGGAATGAACTTAATGAACGATATCCCCGGAAAACATCAAGCGTTACCAGTAGAAATGTTAACCAAACAACAATTCACGTTAGGTGCGTCTGTTCGATATATTTTGAAAGGCTCTTTTAAATACCTAAATGACAGTTTTCCCTACCCTTTTCTATACTTCAACTCGTGAAATCCCTACCCTTTTATATACCTCCAGCCTGAAAAGGTACCCCTTTCGGGCGGATCCTCCCCGTACAGTCGATTAGAGGGTTTACCCTCCAGCCTTCCTCAAAACCTCCGCTATGTACAGACGGCTCAAGTCTTGTTGTTTGTAACGTCAGGTACGGGGCATTGAAATGCTGAGCTCGGATAGCGGTGCCTAATTAAGGAATTTGTGTTTTCTTTGTGCTAGAGGTGTGATTGTTTTTCCTTGGTATGTGTGACGTACGATATGAGGAAATTTGCACTGAACTGAGCTACCACAAGCTGGATTTGTCGATCAGCAACAATCGGTTATTTTTCGAACTTAAAAACTAATTTTCTCTTCATAGACACGCAACACAGAATAATAAAATGGCAGAAATTATTTCTTTCGAATACATCTTTCGGTATAGTCCAGTGGGTTGATTTAAGGTTCAGTTCCCCTTCAACCTGCGAATTACTTTTTAAGTTAAATAGTTAAATTCAAGTAGTTAAGTAGCTAACTCCGAGTTAAATATCTGAAAGAATCCACTTCACACGAATTGGGGCGAACTAAGAATTAACAAAACTGTGATATTACATTACGGAAACAGGTCGCACGAAACAAAGCTGCTGCCCAAAGACGTTTTCCGCCGTCTACCGAGTTAAAAAGAATATTTACAATCTGACACTGTCATTTTTCATTTTCTTCAGTCACGTTTATCGTTCAAATATATCTGGGTACCTACGAATATTCTTTGAAAATATGTACTAGATTTTAGTTAACTAACAAAGCACATCACGGTTTCCACTATCATCATTTATGGTCATAGAAGACCCTTATTGCGTGAGAATGGATTCTTTCAAGTTCTTCTCTCATTCTTCTTTGAGTACATGACATGCCGGTATGAACGTTTTTAAAACTGTCGAACCTTAAAGATGTTTCATACCTTGTGGGTCGTGATAAGAAGTAACCAAAGTTATTAATTAGTGTAAAGGTTTGCCCGAAAATATATAGAAATTCCGTTATTTTTTATGCCGCTAACCCCTCTCGATGAAAGACTTCAGTTATTTAAAAGCTAAATAATAGAAGCCCTGGCATGCCTAATTCTATGTTCGCTAAATTAAACTAACTCGTAAGAAAGTTGTTCTTTTTATTAAGGCTGTAGTTCTTATCCCTATAGCTTCATCACCCAGTTTATGATAAACTGGTTCCAAACTGCGCATGAGCAGTGGATCAGTATTGATTGGAGGAGAGCTTCTTGTACGGTTTTTAATGCATTCAGCTGTGCAAGAAGATACCTCTACTGGACACGATGATGTGTAAGCGATTAGTGAATACATGCTTGTGAATAATGAGTGAATTTTCTTACAATTAAAGGCTTAAACTGAAACAAATGTCAGTTTTTTTTCTTCATAAGGCCGATGATATCGAGGTTAAAGGAGGTATGTTGGGGGTAGGGAGACTCCGGTACCAAAATGACGGGAGTGCTCGGCGGTCATTTTGAAAATGTAAAAACCACGAGTTTACCCTTTGTTTTTGTTTTTTTTGTTTTTAAACATCTTTTTATTTTATTTTATACAATATACAAAAACACATATATATGTTGCACATACTCATACAACGACCCTAACCCTAAATAAATAACATAAATACTATAATAAATATAATAACATAACATAACACCCTTGCCAGCTATATATATAATCGACAATATTTAATTTAATTTCATCCAATAAAGCAATATTTAATTTTTCCCACTTCCGAAGATGCACGATAATATTGTTCTTAGATTTTGCCACTCTTAGTTCGACTTTCTGAGAATATCTTAAATGGTTTTTAAAAAGAGACAGAGAAGGAATATGTTTGCTTTTTCTAGCCTTATACAATATCAATTTATAACTCAGAATAATGTAATTTATTGGAGTTTCTGCCTCTACTCCCAAAATAATATTCACTATATTCGATTTAGGTAAAAATGTATCAAACTCTTCCAGCCAATCCCATATTTCAAAATATAGATTTTTAGATTCTATACATTCAACAAATAGATGATCTATCGTTTCTGAATACAAATGACAAAATGAGCAACTAGGGGACTCCAGCAATTTAAACCGATAAAGATCACGATTGAGATAGAGGCAGTTGTTTAGTATTTTATACTGAAAACATCTCGTATAGATCGTTTTAACTGACGTCACAAAAAAAAATTGCCTCAAGAAGAGACTGATATTAGTAAAATATTTTTAATGGTGTGTATAGAGCAGGTAAAAATATGTAAATGACCGAAATTTTGGAGCATTAGAGTACTTCCTAACTGAGCTGTCGGACAAATAATATTCAAACAATTTAGTGTAATTTGTATGCGGCGGCCATGTTGGTGTACCTCTTTGGTACACCAAGATGGCGGCCGAAAACGTAGTCTACAAATAAAGCTGATTTTCCCAGCAATATGATTAGCATTCACTTAAAAACACTTTAACGTTAAATCAAGTCTAACATTTTAAATTGGCAGAAATATATGGATTTCCATGACATTTAGGAAACACGCTGAGCTGGGCTGTCACAAAATTCAAAATACTCTAACTCAATAACGACTCACTGTATCGACGTCAAATTTTACAAGAATACTGAGTATACCGATACCTAAATCATATTAAAAGAACAGGGTTATATATCCTTTAGTTTAGATTTTAGAATTTTGATGACGTCACGTGAAAACGATCTATACTTATCGTTTGTAGTTTTATATATTCTACTATAAACTGCACCCCAGTCCGGTTGGGGACATCAGATTGATCCGTCTACATATATGTCTCTGAGAAGATGGTAATCGAAATTTCACGTTAATTAACAACTGATAAATCTGTTTAGTTTTAACCTTCTCAATTTCAATTCCATCCTTACTCAAATATAAATATCTCGACGATGATCTTTCCTTATAAACCTTATCTTTATTTTGTTTTAGTAAAGTTTTCCATTTCAAAGGTATTGAATCTATAATACTAGCCCATCGAATGTAGTCTTTTGCTTGTAATCCTTTACGTTGAGCAAATGTCCAATCAAATATAGAGTTGTCTTTACAAAGGTCACCGATTTTATTTATATTGCATTTAGAAAATTCTTTGTAAAATACCGCCTTATTGTCTATTTTAATATGCTTATTATTCCAAAGATATTGTTCTAAGACCAGTGAATGATTATCTACTACCTCAATGATGGCAATTAGAGCCCAGTTCGTGAGGACACTTGTAAAAAATTGGTATATTTGATGGAATCATTGTTACATCGAAATTATTGCATATCACATCAATTCCTCCTATTTTTTCTAAATGCAAGAGAGGCAAAATTTTCCATGTTTTCTCCTCCGGCTTCATGAGGTTAACAGCACATTTTATACGACCAGCTTTAATCCAAGAAGCAAGGTCAGGCAAGTTTAATCCGCCTTTATAATATTCCCCGATTAGCGTTTGATTCTTTATTTTCGGTTTCCTGCCATTCCAATAATACGTTCTACATCTTTAATGAACTCATCTGTGACGTGTATTTTTGAACATACGTAGTATAGTTTGGATAGTGCTAACGAACGCACCACTTGTATTTTGCCGTATAAGGTTAACCCACGCGCCCGCCAAATTGATAGGGTAGTTTTAAAATTAGATAATATACGTATAAAGTTGTTATCATAATGCCATTTCTCATTATAAGAAAAAGAAATACCCAGAATCTTAACATCTTTATTATGGAAATTTACCCATTTGATATTTCGTGAGCATGTTTCTCTTTTACTAACTTTTCCCAACCAACCTGCGTGTGATTTTGTTAAATTGATTTTAAGTGACGAGAAAGCACTAAACCGATCCAACTGATCTATTACCTTATTTAAAGGGATACCCGAGTGAAAAACACATTGGGGCTCAAAAGAATCTTCAACATGTTCTTTGTTCAGAAAATGTATTAAAATTTGATCAAACGTTTTTAGTATTAAGAACGAGCACCTCAAAGTTGGCCCCGCGAAGACATGGACGCCGCCATCTTTGTTTGCATTTACGGAAGTGACGTCACTTCGTCCCACCAGCGTATCGCGGCTACTTGTCTTTGTATGATTTTCACACGCTCGGAATTAAAGTGGATATATTTTCATCGAGATTGCAGAGGAATTCTTACAGAAACCGGAATTATGACGAAGACGACATTATGAGAAAAGTTCAGAAGACTGGGAGGAGGAAGAAAAGCATTGGGAAGGCGAGAAATTATCAGACGAACAACAAGGTCTCGTAACTGCCATTTAATAACAGCAAAACAACATGGCTTAAAAGACTCGAGTGACTTCTGAATAAGTATAAGAACTACAATGTATGCGAGGTACAGTTAAGGCGTTTATCATCCTAAAAACACCTAATAAGTGAGAGAGTGAGAACGCTGGTGGGACGAAGTGACGTCACTTCCGTAAATGCAAACAAAGATGGCGGCGCCCATGTCTTCGTGGGGCCAACTTTGAGGTGCTCGTTCTTAATACTAAAAACCTTTGATCAAATTTTAATACATTTTCTGAACAAAGTACATGTTGAAGATTCTTTTGAGCCCCAATGTGTTTTTCACTCGGGTATCCCTTTAAAGATTCAATATCTTTTAAAAAAAGGTAGTATCATCAGCAAATCAAACTATTTTCTTGTGCTTTTGTGCAAACCTGATTCCCTCAATATCCTCACTATTCCGAATCATTGTTGCCATTATTTCTATCACCAGAATAAAAAGATAGGGTGAAATTGGATCGCCTTGTTTCGTTCCTCAACAAAGAGGAAAATAATTCGTGGCTATACCGTTATTCATTACACTAGAACAGCTATCCTTTAGTAGCATCTTAATCCAATTGATAAATCCTTCCCCAAATCCGAAATGCTTTAAAACTGCAAATATAAAAGTGTGCTCAATAGAGTCGAAAGCCTTTTCAAAATCAGCCGCGAACAGCACTAACGACATACCTTTCATTTTAGCATAATCCATTACGTCATCTATGAATCTGATTGGGTCTTCGATATTTCTACCTTTCACAAAAGCAGCTTGGTCAGAGGCAAAATATCAATAATCCTACTGCATATTTTCGCATCAACATTTATTAAACTTATCGGCCGCCATGAGTTTAAAAATCTGTTATCTTTACCCGGTTTTTCAAGTAAGGTAATTATAACTTGCTTTTGTGCCGTCGTTAATGAACCATGCTTATAACAATCATTTAAACAACACACCAAATCTTCTCCTAGCACAGGCCACATAGCCAAATAAAATTCCTTTGTTAATCCATCATTTCCGGGCGTTTTTGACGTCCCCAGTTGTTTAAGGCTAGTATAACATTCACTTATATTAATTTCACCTTCACACGTACTTTTTTCATCTTCTAATAATTTAGGAGTATTAATTTGCGATAGGAATTCCAGGCATTCGCTCTCTGTTTTAGACGACTTCGGCTGGTACAATGAGCTATAGTATCGTTGAATTTGTTTTAAAATATCTTCCGGCTGAGTATACACTTTATTATCTTTATCAATTAATTTCTTTACGTGGGTTTTGGCTTTATTACGTTTTTCTAACGTTAAAAAATATTTAGTACTTTTGTGGGAAATACATTTACTAATAATAGTACACAGTGATATGTACACTTACATTCAATTAGCATATGTGATGACAAGTTCAAATATACCATCGAGCAATGTAGCTGTGATATCGGAATAAACATAGAAGGGAAAAACCTAAAACCGTGAGTGAAATTTGTGTCGGTAGAAACCGTTTCCGACATAGTGGCACCCCCGACGGGACATGATGGAAACTGTTGAACAAATGGAGAAGGCTGTAAAGGCAAAACTCGGGCTGCTTCGACTAACGAATGAGGATACACCAAACACGCTACAAAAGGGCAAACTCAGTGATTTGGAGCGACAACATAAAACGCTGCGAGGTAAGCTTGAAGAGGTTCACGAGATCAAGGTTTTAATACAGGAGAAGAAGTTGGAGCAAGAGGTGAAAGAGGAGGATGTTCGTCAGTGGACGACAGAAATTCAGGACTCCCTAGCGCCATTCGAAGGCGCGATTTCAGAGTTCGAGGATGCGATTAAACATACTAAAGAAACCGAAATCATAAGAAAACAAAAACTAGAGGATCAGTTAGCAGCTCGAGCCAGAGATGAGAAATTCCAAGAGCAACTAATGTTCGCCGACAAAGCGCAACTGGAACAGAAACTACAGTACGAGAAAAGGTTAGAGGAGGAGCGAAATAAACAGGCCTCGCAATATAATAAGGGAGGAAACAAGTCAAATGTTAAGCTACACAAGCTAGATATTACCAAATTCAATGGCACGCACGTCGACTGGCTCCGCTCCTGGAATCGGTTCGAAGCAGAGGTTCACGCTACTGATATTCCAGCCGTTACTAAGTTTTCCTATCTAAAGGAATATGTTGAGCCAAAAGTCCGAGTCACAATAGATGGATTGCCATTCACCACCGAGGGATACGAAAGAGCCAGGAACATATTGAAATCCAGGTATGGAAAACCTAGTGAGATCATTAATGCGTATGTCCATAATATTATGTCTTTACCAGCCATTCAACGGCGGCTGTCAGCCCGCCAAAGTACACGATTTTTACGAGAAACTCATAGCTAGCGTACAGTCGCTAGAAACTCTGGGGAAACTGAAAGACGTGAATGGATATGCGGCTATCGATAAGCTAGAGGGTATTAGAGGGGACCTGGTTAGAACAGACGACGATTGGCAAGAGTGGGAATTCCCCCATTTAGTTGAAGCCCTTAGGAAGTGGAATGAGCGTAACCCAGTCAAAACCGGGGAGAAAATGCCTGAAAAACCCTCGCAAATTCCAACGAAGCGTGGCAGAATTTTAATACTAGACAACAACAAGATAAGCAAGAACGTGAGCCACGGCCCCCTAGAGTTTGTGTGTATTGTGAAGAACCTGACCACAACTGACCTGTCACGATTGCGGATAGAAAAAGGAAGTTAAGCCAACAACAACTCTGTTTCAATTGCACGGGGTCAGACCACAGAGCTGTGGAATGCAAGTCACGCACGGCATGCAAAATCTGTCAAAGACGACACTACACGTCCATTTGCGACAAAACAAGGGAAACTGGGCAATTATTGACAGCAACGGGAACAGGTCACGGGGCAGTTACATATCCTGTGGTTATTGTAGAGGTTAATGGGATCAAATGCAGAGCCTTATTAGACACTGGGGCGGACAGTTCTTATGCATCTTCCGCTTTGATAAACCGCCTTCAGATAAAGCCACGCCGCAGAGAATACAAGCGCATTGAGATGATGCTGGGATCAGCTAATAAAGTGATAAGCGTTTACGATCTGAAAATCGATAGTATCGATGGGAAATTTGAATTGACAACGGAAGTCACGAAAGTCGATCGCAAGGAACTGTTGACTTTGAACAATCCTAAATACAACGAAATTATTGCTAAGTACCCCCACTTGAAAGAAGTTAAAATGGATGACGTAGACCGAAAATCTGAGCTCCCCGTGCATTTAATCCTAGGGACAAGCGAGTATGCTAAGATTAAGACCGACAGTAAACCACAAATAGGGCGGCCAGGAGACCCTGTAGCGGAACTGACGAAGTTCGGTTGGACCATTCTGTCGCCCGGCAAGGAAGTTGATCTGCAAAATATGTTCCTAACGCAAACCGCCGCAGTAGATTACGAGAATCTCTGCCAGTTAGATGTTTTGGGTCTCCAAGATTCCACAATCGGGGATCAAGAGGTTGTTTATCAGGAATTTAAAGAGCAGCTAACGGTAAGTCCAGACGGCTGGTACGAAACCAGCCTACCTTGGAAGGGGGACCACAAGGGGGGTAGTCTGAAACGACTCGACAACCAGGCGCGCTAGAGAAATATGATCAGATCATCCAAGACCAGCTAGAACAGGGGATAGTAGAGCCTGCAACCGAGAAGGCACAGGGAAGGGAATTTTACATTCCACTTAAAGCAGTCGTGCGAGAGTCAGCGGAGACAACAAAAATGCGCATAGTCTACGATGCGTCAGCGCGAGCTAGCGAAAGGTCTCCTTCGTTAAACGAATGCTTAGAAACTGGGCCGCCCCTGCAAAACCAATTGTGGAGCGTGCTAGTGAGAAACAGATTTCACGCAGTGGCCATAGCGGGGGATCTCAAACAAGCTTTCCTTCAGGTGCGCATTCGAGAGGCTGATAGAGACGCCTTGCGCTTCCATTGGCTAAATTAAAAGATCTTGAAAGCAAGCAAGTACAAGTGTTAAGATTCACTCGCGCGCTATTCGGTTTATCCCCCTCGCCATTTCTACTGGTCGGCGTAATCAAAGAGCATCTTGAAACCTGTAAAGCGGCCCAACCAGAGTTCGTTGAAGAGATCCAGAGATGCCTGTACGTGGATGATTTAATTAGCGGAGGAGAGACTGAAGATCAGGCTTCCGAGCTGAAACAAGCAGCCATTAAGGTCTTCAGCGGGGCCACGTTTCAACTTCACAAGTGGCACTCTAACGTACAGTCACTTGCGATGGAAACTGTGACTACGCGTGAGGCCGAAGAACAAAGCTACGCGAAACAACAGCTACGAGTCAAGGAAGGAGAATCGAAGCTTCTAGGACTACACTGGAACAAGCAGAAAGACACCCTACACGTCTGTTTCCCGACACCTTCCGCACAGCGCACCAAGCGGGGCCTTCTTGGAGAAATCGCTAAAGTCTACGACCCACTTGAGCTGGTGTCGCCGATAACCTTGACAGGAAAACTGATCTACAGAGATTCTTGTAATCAGCGGACTTCGTGGGACGCCATCCTATCAACTGGGATGGTAGACAGACTGACACAGTGGGAACACAGCCTCCCCCAGCAAGTCAGTGTACCGAGAAGCTTGGCCCGGCCCGAAGAACCAATCCAATCTATCGAGATGCATGCCTTCGGAGATGCGAGCAGTAAAGGTGTCTCAGCAGCCGTTTTCGCAGTTGTGCGGCAACCGTCAGGTACAACCCAAGGTCTTGTAACAGCTAAGTCTCGCCTATCGAAGAAAGGGCTCACCATACCGCGCCTCGAGCTAGTGTCAGGACACATGGCAACAAATCTCGTGCACAACGTTAGGGAGGCCTTGGAAGGGTTTCCTGTGGAACGCGTCGTTGGATGGCTAGACAGCACAGTAGCCCTCCACTGGATTAGAGGGGGAGGCAATTACAAACAGTTCGTCGGAAACCGAGTCCGAAAGATCCAGGAGAAAAGCTACATAACCTGGCGGCACGTAGACACCGATACAAACCCAGCCGACATTGGGAGTAGAGGCGGTGACGTGGGTAAAGCGTGTGACTTGTGGTTGCACGGACCAAACTGGCTACCGGAACCGGATAACTGGCCACCTGACATCACAACCGGCGAATGCAAAGAGACCCAAGTGGAAGCTAAAGCAATCAAGGAGATCTTTGCAGTAGCGGTACAAGAAGAAGAAGATGAGTTTGATCAGCTTATAAGGAAATTCGATTACTGGAAGGCAGTCAGGATATCAGCATGGATCTCGCGATTCATACGTAATGCGAGAGCTAACAAGAGAAAGAGACTCTTGGGACCGCTGAGAGCAGAATAAACGAGTAAACAAGTGCACTTATGGATTAAGAGAGTGCAGCGTAGGAACGAGCACACAGCCAAGTTCAAGGAGAACCAGCTTCAACTAAACCTGAAGAAGAACGACGAGGGAGTCTATCAGTGCAGAGGAAGAATCCAGGGGAACTACCCGATTTATCTACCTGACAACGAGGTGTTCACTGAGAAACTTGTTCTGCACGCTCACAAGCTCAGCCTTCACGGGGGAATAGGCCTGACCATGGCCAAGCTCAGGGAACAGTACTGGGTACCGCGGTTAAGAGGTCTAGTAAAGCGACTAATCAAAACCTGTTACACGTGCAAGCGATTTCGAGTGAAAGCGGTGGCAAGTACGCCAACTGGGAACTTACCGAGAGACCGGACGCGGAAGGTTCCACACCTTTCCAAGTAGTAGGTGTGAACTATGCTGGACCAATCAAATACAGAAACAAGAACAGAAGTGAGACTAAGGCCTACATCATACTGTACGCATGTAGTCTCACTCGTGGGCTCTATCTTGAGCTGCTGCCTAACCAAGAGACGGGGGTGTTCCTGGGGAGTCTCAAGCGCCTTATCGCAAGGAGGGGACGCCCACTTAAGATCTACTCAGATAATACCAAAACGTTTGTAAGCGCGGCGAAGTGGCTCAAAAAGATCATGAAAGACGAGCGGCTACACAACTGGCTGGCACAACACAAGATTAAGTGGCAGTTTAACGTAAGCCGAGCACCATGGTGGGGAGGACAATTCGAGCGGATGGTCAGCCTTGTCAAGCAGGCACTCTATAAGACCATCGGTAACAGTCTTCTCACCTGGAATGAGCTGCAAGATGTTCTGCTGGACGTGGAGGTATCGCTAAACAGCCGACCGTTGAGCTATGTCGAGGATGACGTGCAGCTACCCGTACTAACGCCTTATTGTTTAGACGCCCCAACCAGATACCGGAAGAAGACTACAGTGACAGCGAAGAGCCGGACCTTAGAAGACGCGCCAAGTACCTCCACAAGTGTAAGGACCTGCTGTGGGGGAGATGGTCTACTGAGTACTTGAAGGGGCTTCGGGAACGTCACAATCTCAAGCACCACAACAAGCAGTTCACTTTAAACGTAGGAGACGTGGTGATTATCAAGTCGGAAGAACGGAACCGGAACAAGTGGAAGATGGGGATTGTGACCGAGCTAATTCCAGGGCGTGATGGAGTTGTACGAGTGGCTAGACTGCGGGCGGGTAAGAGTCACCTTGAGCGCGCGGTACAGCATTTGTATCCTTTAGAGCTGTCCTGTGACAGGACACCGCCAGCAGTACCAGTAGCTGAAGGAGGTCTCAACCGTAACGCACCAGTCTTCCGACCAAGACGCCAGATGCTGCAGTTGCTGCAGGGATGCGAATACGGGACGCTGTGACAGAAGACGACTAATCATATGAACATTTGAACTGGTTGTCAGACTTAAAGTGACAAAACTACAGCTGAGCACTGTTATAAGCATGTTGAACTATATCAGAGAACATTGACAATGGTTTCATAATTTTATCGTTACAGTACAGTTATAAAGACTTATTAATCATTATATTTGCTTCCCATAGCGAGCGAATAGGGGGAGTGATTGTGTGGGAAATACATTTACTAATAATAGTACACAGTGATATGTACACGTATATTCAATTACCATTTATAAAATAGTTTCGATAGTACGCGCGCTCTGATTGGCTGTAAGCCGTGTTTCTATAACTCTATAGAAACATCAAATTAAGCGAGCGTTTCCGTGCTTTTATTTGTTTATTTTATAAAGGAAATAGAAAACATTTTCCTCTTGTTTCTATAGAGTTATAGAAACACTTGTGGAAGTTTGGAAGAACTCGAAACAGTTGTGGAAACACTCGCCCTTCGGGCTCGTGTTCCCACTGGCATTTCTCGTTCTCCCAAACTCCCACTCGTGTTTCTATAACTCTATAGAAACACGGGAAATGTTTTCTATTTCTTAAATGTGATGACAAGTTCAAATATAGAATTACAACCACATGTAATACCGGAAACTAAGGTAGGCGTCTTGAGAGAGAGAGTGTGAGCCATCGAGCAATGTAGCTGTGATATCGGAATAAACATAGAAGGGAAAACCTAAAACTGTGAGTGAAATTTGTGTCGGTAGAAGCCGTTTCCGACACTTTTCTCCCCTAATTCGTGCCATGTTGCTTTAGAACGTATAATAATTCCTTCTGTTATGTAATTACTTCTTTCTTCTAGAATTTTGCTCAATTTATCATGCTCTGCAATCATCTTTTCGTTCTTTTCCCACTCATTGACGTTTTCAATACGGTTGATCTCCGATTCAATGTTTTGGTAATCCGTTCTACGTTTCCTCGCTAGCTAGGGATTTCGAAAATTTCATAGTAAAGTTTCGCACCTCGTATTTGATTAACTCCCATCTAGATTGCGGGTTTAAAATTCCTTCATTAGTTAGACTACTTTTAGTATCCCTGATTAATAACTTTAACTTCATAACATACTCCTCATTTTCAGTGGGGGAGTTATTGAATTTCCAAAAAGATGGACCCTTATTTCCTTTTTGGATTGATTTTATGTCTAATGTTATGGCGTTTACCCTATCCCAGACCCAAACCATAGATTCATACTCAGTTACACTACGAAAGCCGTTGTTTTGTTTTAATATGGTATTTTAAGCTGAGATAGAGTGCTATGCATCGCGTCAACGACAAGTATATCAAAACCCATACGGCCTTTCCCAGACCATAACCGTAAAAAGGATACCCTATTCTAGACCTCGGCAGCTCAAAAACCATACCCTATCCCGCGGCACATACCCGTATAGCCCATATAAGGGAGTACCCCCTCCCCCCCAACCGGGCGTGTACGTTGAACGAACGGCTTAAAATTAAAATATCATTGCATACTGAAGCCGACATTTTGTATTGGTGATGTTTTGAAGTAAATGCGATTTTATTTGAGAGAGAGAGAGAGAGAGGACCTCAGTGGCACTGATAAGTTCAGTAATGTCATTTACTTGTTAATAACATAACTCTACGAAGGAGAATTCTCTTCTTTCGTGCGGGACTCTCGAAAATCTCTCCTTCTGCAGCTTTTACCGCCATATCAAAGGTCAACACAAGAGAAAGAGTAATAAATGGCACTTTAGAAGCGATTTGCCATACTCCAAACTGGAGAAACCTCGACGTTCAATATGAATCCGAAGGTACGAACTCAGTTCGCGCATGCGTATTCAAGCTAAACCCAGTTTTTCTCTGCTTGGTGGTTCCTAAACCAGTAACGCCTTGTAAAAATTCACTCCAACCAGCGTAATAAAATTCGAATTTGCCATGTTGAAATCTTAACATAATTATTCCAAACTGTTACCAGTCGCAGATCAGATAATACAAAAACTTAGATCTGCGAGGGTAAGAAGAATTGTATTATTCGCTAAAAATGGCAAAATAGCTCAAAAAACCGTGTGCTTTCGAGTGAGTTATGTAAGCTTTACCGGAAGATCGATATATAGGCTTTTACATGCAATATTGACCCCTAAAAGGTATGACTCGGGTTGCGTAACTAACTCGCGCGAACTGGACCCGCTGTACGGTTAGGCCTGAATTTGTATCCCTATAAAAGGAGCGCCGAACATTATATAATTCCGGCAGTTTAATGCTTGATCGAAACGACACCCAATATTTCGCACAGTTTCTTTAGTCATTTTTGCATATTTGTTGCTTTGATTTTAACTATCCCACTTGTGTGCGAGGTTCGTCAATAACTGTGTCCGGCGGCCACCCCCACTGTGACGGGCCTTTGGCGTGAAATTAAAGGCGCACAGGAGGCGCATGATTTATAATCAGAGTCTAATCTCTGAACTAGCGTCCGTTACAGGCCCGAAGGAAACAAACAATGCATTGGTGAGGT
The DNA here is from genome assembly GCA_030867875.1 of Actinernus sp. WN-2022. Classification (NCBI taxonomy): domain Eukaryota; kingdom Metazoa; phylum Cnidaria; class Anthozoa; order Actiniaria; family Actinernidae; genus Actinernus; species Actinernus sp. WN-2022. The sequence goes on along the minus strand of JAOWCC010000577.1, from coordinate 44,864,935 downwards.
GTTGGTACGGGCATCAGGGGCCAAATGTTGCTTATGTGATAGGGCTGGATCACTGATTGAGATCTGCACCTTGTGCATGGCTTGGCCAAATATTGGTCCGGCCCAAGCCAGTTGACGGTCCGTATACCGCTTCCTATGGCCTTGCGTTAGAATAGGAGCCATTATTCTCGTATATTTTTCCCGAAGCTGGCTACGTGTATAGTTTATCAGGCGGGTTATGATAAAATGAGATGAATAATAATAATAATAATAATAATAATAATAATAATAATAATAATAATAATGTCTTTAATGAATCACCGATAAAATACATATCGTGTGTTACAGCTATAAATAATAAAGCATAAATATACAACTCTCATAATATAACAAACGTGTAAAGTATGTGGGAACTCTAATGAGGATATTCTTGACATCTGTCAAGGAAACATTGGACAGTGGACAAGTCAGCCTCAGAGGAGCCATACACGGATAGTCCATAAGTAATCTTAGGAATAATTATACTGCTAAAAATGACTGAAGGTAGCCTGCGAATACAGCCGTCTCGCATCGGGAACCTCAATCAAAACGTGGCCCCCGAGAGAGACGTCTGCGTCTTGGGCCGGAAAATTCCATACTGATGACGTTTCGCGGACATGATCTGGTCGCGTTATTTGATTGGCTAGTATGCCTAATTATCATATAAAAGCCAATCAAATGACGCGACCAGATCCTGTCAGCAAAACGTCATCAGTATGGAATTTTCCGTCTCAAGACGCAGACGTCTCTCTCGGGGTAGCCTGCAGAACCGGCGCTTTTCTGATACCAGCGGAGCGAGTGCTCGGATCGGGCCGCGAGAAAAAATAAGCGCCTGCCACCATCTTACTAGTCTCCTTCGCAGCCGTTATTTGTGACGACACAAATAACGGCTGCGAAGGAGACTACCATCTTACTGCCCCTTTTCCGCATGGATTAACATGATTATTAAACACTGATGTCAATCAAACTTTGTGTGCTCGTAACTTTGTCGGTATCTTGGGGGGGGGGGGGGGGGGGGGGGTCGCACTTTAAGCGAATCCAAACATCTTTGACGCGCCGCAGGGTCGCATTAGCGACGCATTAGCACGTTCTCACAGTGACAAAAAACAGACGGGATTATGCTTTATCCGTAACATGAGCCATTTTTTTTGTAAACAAAGCGCAACCATTCGGCCTGTCGAAGCACTAGCTATAACTTTAAAGCGTGTTCTTCTTTCTCTTTGTGCAACTTAAAATTCAGCAGGTATTCATTTTTCACATTTTGTATGAAAGATGGAACAATGAACTGCTGTTCTTGACTGCTGTTCTTATGAGGCGGACAAGGCGACGTCAAAGGAGGATTCATCGTGCGCCATATGCCGGCGAAAACGTGACAGACTCCTGTGGTTTTGGCTCTTTCGCAATTTCTCGAGGTCTGGTTTTCTTTCAGTTGACAAGTGCTGACACTTCAGATGCGATTCCTATTGTTCAGCTGTAATTTTTGCTCAAAATACTGTCCCACCCATACACTTCGGTTTCTTTGAAGTTTTGGTCAATCCGCAAAGTTTTTGCAGATCTAAAATTCAAGGGTCGCACACAGAACGACATGTGTTGACAGATTTTATTGGAAATGCAAACAGAAACTCAAGCAACTTTTCTAAGTGCGAAGATATGTAGTTTAAACACAGGTAGCCCAAGCTTGGGATCTGTATAATATTTAACAGCATTTGTATGGGATTTTTTAGTTTTCCATGTACAACGTAAATCGTGAATAAAACTCGACAAAAACCTATACAGTGTCTTCTTGTGTTCCGTAACTATGTCTGTGCCATGTTACAGCGAATTTCAGAAAAATTTTCCCTTAAAACCCTAACCCATACATACTAGTATGGGTTAGGGTTTTAAGGGAAAATTTTGCTGAAATTCGCTATAACATGGCACAGACATAGTTAAGGCACACAAGAAGACACTGTATAGGTTTTTGTCGAGTTTGATTCAAGATTTACGTTGTACATGGAAAACTAAAAAATCCCATACAAATGCTGTTAAATATTATACAGATCCCAAGCTTGGGCTACCTGTGGTTTAAACATTGCACAGTTCATTGTTATTTCCTTTATTTCTCCTGTCCAAGTCTCTGCAGTGTAGGATTTATTCACGACCACGGCCTCTATGAAGTCGCTCTGTCCCCGCTCAGTTTTTCCATCATCAGTTCATTTTAATACTCGACCCTGACTGACTCTTTCACTCGAACAGCGTCTCACAGCAGAAGCGAAAATTACTTTAGGAAACTCCGTAATTTCCTTCAGTTCTACGTCTAGATCGTAGAGGGAGATGGCTTTTAAGTCCCAGTGTATTTAGTTTCGATTAACTGATCCTTCACAATGCTTTTCAAATAGGATAATGCCGAAGCGCTAAGTCCTGTCTGACTCGACTTCCACGGCAAACAGTTGGAAAATAAGGCTTTTACCTGTTGGTAAAACCGCCAAAATATCTCGCCTAGAAAGTACAAATGTAGACTATTCACTGCCTGCTTTGTTCTTCTAAATACTTTCCTGGATTAATGCACCAGTCAAAATAAACCCCGACCCCCCACCCCGGGATATGTGGGGCTTTGGTGAGGATTTAGTACCTTCTTGGCAATAACTTTTGGCCCAACTATATGTCGGAGATTCGTACGTTTTGTCAACCCCTCCCGTGGTATGTGGGGTTATGAGTGGGGATTGGTAGTTGCACAAAAATTATCCAAGATGGCGCCGTTTTTTTCATGCAAAGATCTCTGGGTATATATAAAGAATCCCGATATAACGAACCCCTATTTAACGAAGTCCCCGGTATATTGTGAACGATATTCTTCAGCCTGGTCAAACTTGTTACAGCCGCGACTTCAATTATAAGCTTGTACTGACTGATAGCCTATAAACTCTTTCATATTCAAATCAATCCGCATCCATCAATGTTATCCGCATCCATCCGGCCATGGATCCGCATCCATCCAGTTAGAAAGCATATGTTTAAGTTGGAAAAATTTTCAGCATCAAGATCAATTGCAAATTCGTTCACACCAACTAAACATGGAGTAATTAAACTGGGTTCATTACGCGGGGGGGGGGGGGGGGGGTACTCCTGTTTGTGACGTATTATGTATGTGCCGCAGGGGTGGGTCAGGGTTTTGAGCTCGGTTTGGGCAGGTAGGGTCAGGGTTTTGACCTGATTTGGGCAGATCAGGGTCAGGATTTGAGTATAATTTGGGTGCTCGGGGTTCAGTATTTTTTAGGCAGTTAGGGTTCAGTTTTTTTTAGGCAGTTAGGGTTCAGTTTTTTTTGCTACTATGTCAAAAAAAGACATTCTGTGGCCGCATTTTGATCGCCTGCCCACATGCAAGCATTGAGGTTCCCATACATCGTGACGCCGCTAATTCGTACTTCAGTACTTATCTATGTACTTCATCTGCTGATTTGTTTACCCAATGACACGTCCCGACTTGAAATGTTCCGTATTTTGCATGCAATCCGGGTACGCGGTATACCGGCCGGGGTATATATCCGACCGTGTTTTGAAAACAATTTAAAGAAGGGGCAATCAGGTTTTTCTTTCCAAAAAGGGGGCAATCAGGGTTTTGGAGCTCGGATTGGGTCAAAGAGGGTCAGGGTTTGAGCCTCTTGGCCTCACATACATACCCATTTTTCATGTAAGTAATCCCCCCTCCCAAATCTCACCTCTATCGAAAATGTGTTTAGTTGCACAGGGTCAAAACTACCTTGAACTTATTTTTTTAGTTGAGAAATGTTAGTTTAAATATGGTTTAGCGCCCTGGAGCTTGAGGTGTAGGTAGGAGATTTTTTAACATTGTTTAACTAAACAGCTTTTCAACATGTTTAAGCTATGATGTGGACGGGGTATAAGCCACATCTTTGCCCAAGGGGGTGGAGCATTTACATTTACAGAAAATTTTGGGGAATTTGTCACTTTTTGCAAGCTATCCAGAACCAATCCCCACCTATATCCCGGGGTGGGGGGCTCGGGGTTTACTTTGACTGGTGCATAACGCTCAACCGCTCGATCACTTCTCTCTTGTCGCCGCTATTTCAGTCAGTTCGCAGGAGGAAGTGCGACATTTCGTGACACATGACAGCTAATTGACCAATCAGTATTTCCCGTTCAGAATCTGAACGGGACATGAAAATGTACAAGGGATGGCTGCAGGCCCTCCTTCTTCTCTCTCGTGCCAGTCTCCTTTTTTCCATTTTCACGCGGCCAAATCATTTTGCCTGTTTCGCAGGCTACTCTCGGGGGCCACGTTTTGATTGTGGTTCCCAATGCGAGACGGCTGTATCGCAGGCTAGACTATTAAAAGGCCGATTAAAGCCCGGATTACACTCCAGACATTTTGGGCACGGCACTCCTAACTTGGTACTCTGGGTTCCAGAGCCGGGTTAAATGTTTTGCCTTTTGTTGGTAAATATCGTTGGCAAGCGCAAAAGCCGCGAGAATCGTCGAGTGCGCGGACGGCAAGCCCGCCGAATTTACCAACAAAAGGCAAAACATTTAACCTCTGGAACCCAGGATACTAACTTGGGGAAGGCACTCCTAACTTGAACACGGTACTCCTACTCCTAACTTGGGCACGGCACTCCTAACTTGCAACCTCGTCCCTAGGGCCCTTTTCCCCTTCGACTCGTCCCCAAGCGAAGGGAAAGGACGGCCAGGCCGAACACATCCTCCCCCGTTGAATTAACAACTATCCTTAAATGGAAACACGCTTGAAATAATGATAATCGTTAATTCTAATGACATTCTTAAAACCAGTCAAGGATACATATTTGTTACATTCCAAACGGCGGTAGACCGGCTTAGTGTAGTAGTGATGACGTCTGCACTAAACTGCAGTACGCGTAAAGGGTTACGAGTCCGAGTAGGAGTGCTCAAAAATTATTTTCCTCTCTTTAACCTTCTCTTCTTGTTTACGTGTGAACCCTAGCTCTAGGTGAGTGAGAACTCGTCGTTTACCCGTGAACTCGTCCGATGGTTAGGTTCGGGTAAGGATTATTTCGAGCGTGTTTGCCATTTAAGGATAATTGTTAATTCGAGCAGGCTAGGCACGGCACTCAAATCGGGCACGCGTTCCCGGAACGTTTACGTGACAAAAGTAAGGGGTGTCGTGCCAAATATTTTTGGCACGCGTATCTAAAATCCTAAGAGTGCTGTGACCGGGCATCCTACCCAGTCTCCTCCTTTGATCATGAACACAGAGGACCGCGCATCCCTGGGAGCTACGAGCCTGCGATGTGAAACTTCCATAGCTAGCGGTTACCACCACGTGCATCAAGAAGTCAACATGGTGCTAAAGAAAGTTGACAATCGCATCAGAATTCAGATAGAAAATGGTGTACAGACTAAACACAGATCACTGTTTGTTGTGGTGGGAGATAAAGGAAGGGATCAGGTAGGTCGTTGTGCTATTTTCTGAGATATTTTATGTTATGTTATGGCTGTTCGAGTCATAAACCGTCTTGGACTGAAATGTTAACAAAAACAAGAGGCCCTGAGTGGCCTTAATCCAGGAATATGTGAATACATTTAGTTTATAGAGTTCTAGCATATTTTTGACAGTGTTATACGTGGTTTGTGCTTGCCTGTTTGTTGCCCCATTTCAGACCATGTAATAGTTCTCCAGAGGTTTCAGTGCTTTCAGTTTTCCAATATAGAAATTGGTACATTTCCTCTTGGGTTATTTCAGCATTACTCAAGGGACAAGAAACAGGATAAATAAAATTTATTAAGATCTGCAAAAACTCAAAATGCTGCTGAAATTATATCTTAGCAAACATATTTTCACTCCTGTCATAGCTTTGTATACAATATCGAAGATCTTTTCAACCATTGAAACTCAGTAAAACCATTTCAAAATCTTGGCACTTTTACATTATTTAGCTGCCTAGGCACGTGAAAGGCAATTGCGTCGAACAACAAAGCCAGTACCAGTGTGAGATCTGACAGCACATTAGTACACAAGCTCCTGTGCATGTAACCAAAGTGAGCTTTTACCCCTGACCAACAGGCAACAAACATATGACAAACGCCCCTGGGTTCCCTTGGATTTAGCTGGGAAAAGTTCCATACGATCTGAGAAACATTGATTAAACAACAATACAATGTACTGTACATCACATACATGTATGAAGACTCAAGATCATTCTGGTAATGATTTGCTAATTAACACTTTAGTGAGTGAGTGACACAATTTCTCCCCATCCCAATAACTTGTTTCTGCACTTGTTTCTGCACAAGTTAAAAAGTAATGTAATATGACAATGGTTTTTACTTGCAGGTTGTAATCCTGCACCACATGCTTTCTAAAGCAACAGTAAAGGCTAGGCCCACAGCTTTATGGTGCTACAAGAAAGAACTGGGATTCAGCAGGTCATTCATCCATTCCAATTAGTTTTGTTTGTTTGTGGCTTTTCTGAGTTTTCCTATTTTTTTTTTTTACTGGTATATGTTTTTTTCTTAAGGTTCACTTCAGATTGGAAAATTCTAAGCCCAAAATGTCTTCTAAAAAAAATATTTTTTTCAAAAACTAAAATATATTTTTTAAACAAAGTTCCAGTTTTGATAATACATGTATTGTCAACAATTTAACAGCAATTTGTTCCAACAGCCAGAGTTTCCTTTAAAACAGTCTATTAAAATGCATTTCTTCATTGACCATTTTGATTTGAAGAATGTTAATAAATTATTAGTATATTAGGTAAGCAGATTTGTCTTGACTTTTAATAATATAAATTTGTTCTACAAGATGCTGAATATGCAGGTATGGTTTTCTTTGATTTCCATATTAATATACATGTATGTGCAACATTCTCTGTCTGCAGCCATCGCAAGAAAAGGATGAAACAACTCCAAAAGAAGATCAAAAGTGGCACTCTGGATGTGAAAAAGGATGACCCATTTGAGTTATTTATTTCAGCTACTAATATTCGCTATTGCTATTATAATGAAACACATAAAATCCTTGGCAATACGTATGGCATGTGTGTTCTTCAGGTTAGTCCATGTCAGAATTTTGCATCCTTGTTTAAATTAAGGACTTCTCTGTTTAAATGCATTTAGTATAGAAAAAGATGCTCTCCAATTATTGTCAGCCAAGACCTACTGTAGCCTTAGATCTTAGCTAATTAAACTCCCAAGATACATTATATTGTAGTTTGCACTAAAGTCTAATACTGGGAGTTTGAACAATATTGTGAATAAATAATCAATGAAGTACATATAACTACAGGTAAATTATGGTCACTTGACATCACTGACCTTGGTCTATACTGTTATGTTCATACATTTGTAGGCTGATATTCCCCAGTATAATAATTACTATAATAACAACAACTGCAACAATAATAATATTTTTATATAAAAAAATAAATAATAATACATGTATTATTATTATTGTTTTTGTTGCAGTTGTTATTATTACAGTAAAGCAATGCAATTTAAGCAACTTTATTTATACATGTATACAGTGTACATTGTAAATGGTGCATTTAATTGCAACTCAAGCTGATGTGGCCATGTTTAAACTAAACAGAATAAGAATCCCAGTAATCAATCCATAGTACTTATTTATACATGGTGTGTTTAATTGCAGCATAAGCTGATGTTGCCATACACGTATTTAAACTAAACAGTCAATAAGAACTCCAGTATTAACTCAATCCATGTAGAGCAGGCTTCAATTGACTGTAGTAAAACCAAAACCAAAGCAATTACAACGAACCAATCACAAACTAAAGTGAATACCGATTGGTTTCACTGGCATGAGAAAGCAACCAATCAGGAGGAAAAGTAAATGCAATCGTGGATTGATGGTGTGATGAACCAAAACCAAAACCATGATTGGTTTTATTCTGGAATTTGATTCGCTCACTGATTACAAAACATTTTCATAGCTAATAGAAAAGCTAAGTAAACACAAAACCATAGTAATGACCGAAAACTTTTGACACTCAATTGAAACCTGCTCTATCTAGCACTTATTTATATGTGGCCATGTTTCAACTAAACAGAATAAGAATTCCTACAGTCAACGAGGAGGCAAGTCAACTGGCTATTTACAAGCATGGCCATTAGTGCACAGAGAATTGAACGCAGGGTATCTGGGTTAATATTTCCCTCATGTTAACTGTTCAGCCATGCTGGAGGCCAGAATATTTTTTCTCTTGCATTTAGGAATTTAAGGAGAGTTGCAGGCCCTTAATTGTGAAGCCGTCATGAGGTTTCAAAAGTGTCCATGCAAATGCAGAACTTTGTGAAAGTTATCAAAAAGTTATCAAAAAAGTTATCAAAAAAGTTATCAAAAAAGTTTTATACTACATGTTCCTGTAGCTTAAATACATGTATAAACTGATGGTATTATTCTTTATGGTTATATTGTTTAGGATTTCGAGGCACTGACTCCCAATTTGCTAGCACGTACCATAGAAACAGTGGAGGGAGGTGGACTTGTTGTCATTTTATTGAGGACTGTGTCATCACTCAAGAAACTTTATACTTTGGCTATGGTGAGAATATTAACACCAGTTAATGACACACAAACACAGTCAATAAATGAATAGTATCAGCTGGCCCAACAATAATATTTCCATTAAGGTGTCAACTGGCAACTAACCAAACTAATTTTCCTTATAAATAAATAAAGTTGAGCGGCCAAAAGGCAACCAGTTCTTAAACTCTGGTTGACAACATGCGGTTCCAGCCATTAGGATCTAAAAAAGAGAGACAAGTTACTTTTTAGAATTATCAAAATAACAAATTAATTTGTAATATGCTGTAGTTTATTTAACTCATGTATATTAATTTTCATGACTTTCCATGTCCCATAGTGTGAACACAAAACTTACAATGTTAAGGTAGTTTTATATCTGTTCCATAACCATAATAATTATATACATGTACAATGTACATTAAAAATAATGCTAATTAATCCATCAACTTGAAGATATTTATTTCCATTATAGGATGTTCATTCACGGTATAGAACTGAATCTCATCAGGACGTAGTAGGACGATTTAATGAGAGGTGTGTATTGAAATGGTTTCTCTATTGCTTTTGTCCTGCTGATCCAATCCAATTGCAGAGTTACGCTGCTTCTCTAAGGTTACAGACTGTGGTGTACGCACTGCATCCAATCCAACACCTGTGCTTGATCCTGTACCTTAGTTTCTCAGATTTTATACAGCCTGCGTGCATGAGGCGACCACCAACCTGGATGCAAGATTACGTGCATTCTTAGTTGGGTTATAGGCACACAAGCTTAGGTTTTAGAGATACATGTATATAGTGTTGACTCTATATTATTAAGGATAGTTTAGTTGACCTTTGTTACATTGACCTGGGACATTTTGGTCATATAAGAGAACTTCTATACAAACATTGATTTAGAAGAACATTAATACTAAGTAGAGGGGAGATGTGATGTACACACTGCATCATGGGCAAGAAAAGGTCCCGGATGTATAAGAGAGCACATGTACATGTAAGTCCTCTATTACTATGAGACAATAAATGTTGTTGTTGTAAGTCAGGGTCCTAAATACTACACAGACATGCCATAGGTTGTTCCACTCATAAGAAATCTGCTATAAAACTGAAACTGGTAGTCCTTAATTAAACCACTATAGAAGGCAAGAAAAAAGAAACACTATCATCGTTTAGACTCAACAATTAATTATTCTTTTGATGTTTATTTTTATTTTTTATAGGTTTATTCTATCCTTGTCCTCTTGCAAGAACTGTATGGTGATAGATGACCGACTTAATATCCTGCCACTGTCCTCGCACACACTGAGAGTAACGGCAGTACCACCAAAATCAAAGGTTCAAAACCATAGTGATCTAACTTTTCTATGATGATCTGATAAAAAATATTGAAATAATGTGATAGCTACGTAGTAAAGCCCATTACAACCATTAATAACATTTCCAACTTCATGCACAATACAAAATCCAAGCAGGTGATTGGCTAATTAACAATTAGACCAGCAGCCCGAATGGGCTACATGTCAATAGCCCATGTCAGGCGCAGCCGAATGGGCTATTAATTTTAACTTGTAGCCTATGAGGGCGAGAGGTCTAATTGTTTTAGTATAAACTAACTAGTCTAACAGTAGAAAATAATAGAAAGAAACAAATTGAAGTTGAATTTTTTTTATTATTTTGTAAAAATATGTGCAGTTTTTCTCAACCAAATAGACCTGTAGTAGGGTAGCCAATCAGAATGCAGGATTTGTAATAGTCCACTAGTTGGTTTATACTAATGACAGCTAGTGCTTTATTGGTGACCACAGCATGCTGTGTGCTCAGTTGGAATATCAAAAGGATTCAAGACTTTATGGTTGTGTTATTGACAAATACATGTACAGGCACTTGCTGACTTGGTATGATGTACTCAAAATGTCTTCATTTTTTGGTCTCATGAAGTCAGTGTTCTCCCCAGAGCACGACGGCCATGGCTGCTCAATCATCACGATTTTTAAAGCGTTTAAAACTCCATCAGCGTATCTAAAATGGCCAGAGGATGTCTTATTTTCAAGTTCTACGACATTTACAACTCATCAACCTGACAAAAATAATGAAAAATCGAAGTTAAACACATGGACATCTTTCTCTGTTGGGTTTTCGCTGCCTTCGGGTAGGTACTTCATATATGGTCTGTTATAATGTCTCAGCATTTATTTGCTATATCCATCACTATCCATTGTTATCCGTGACTATCCATGCATAACGGTCGATGGCTATCCATTGCTATTCATTGTTATCCATCCCTCTCCAAACCTATCCATTACTATCCATTACTATCCTTTGCTATTCTTTCCTATCAATCGCTATCTCTGCTATCCTGACTGCTATCGATTGAGTTTCCATTGGTGAGTATCCATTACTCAATCCTTTGCTATCCATCACTATCCTTTGCTATCCATCACTATCCTTTGCTATCCATTGCCATTTACTGCTATCCTTTGCTATACAATAATATTTTATGGCAAAATGCTGCAGCAGTGGTAAACTACAGGTATTAAAGTCTTAGACAATGTGAAACTAATTAAATTACAGAGTTCTGTTTAACACAAATTTGCTTATAAAAAAGGTGTCATTTTTGTTAACAATATAAATTCATGAATATTAATGAACCTATAAGAATATTAATTAGAACACCGCTGGAAAAGTCTGGGGAGAACACTGGAAGTGTTCATTATTTTTCGTTCATCATACAGTCAGTGTGAGCCTGTAATTGTCAGTAAACATGCATGCCTTAATCAAATATTTTCTCTTCCACACAATTGGTGGAATTGCATCATGTGACCTGATAACTGAACTCCCCCGTATTGATTATTATCTGCAGGCAGTGACCTTCATGCGAGCAAAGGGCTGCCTGTGAAGGAAAATAAAGACAATATAACCTAATTTGTGGCCTTGGAAAAATGCACTCTTCTTATATTTGTTCTTGGACATTATGCACCTATCATTGTTAAGCCCAGGGAGGGGAGGGGCGACAAGGGGTGGGGATTTGAAATTTTTGCCCGAAAAAATGTCAAAATCCACACTCTTGGGACATGTACAACACCTTTGGTCAAAAGTATCAAAATTTCCCACCTCACTGCCCTCTGGGGCTGGAATACTATGGCAAACCCGCCCCCTTTGGGTGACCAAGATTATCAAGTCCATACCCCTTTCCCCCTCCCCCTTGGGATTAACATTGACAGGCACATTATATGTGGATAGAATGTATATGTCTGTGCACATTTATTTAGGTTATGGTTTTTATAAAGCTGCTAAAACATTTGGCTTTGTGTTCTCAGGAAGAATCCATGACAGCCAGTGATATTGAGTTGAAGGAAGTGAAGGAGTCACTCCAAGACACACAGCCAGTAGGGTCATTAGTCAGTTGCTGTAGAACTCTTGACCAGGTAAATACCTCTTTCTAATTAAAGGAGTTTAAGGTCTGTACTGTAAGTTATATGGTATGTTAGTCTGCTGCTGTAGAACATTGTCAGACCATGTATTATATTAGCCATATAATAATCTTTGGTATAATCAACTAAAGTTGATGAAAGTACAATGTATGCTAACCACTGTAGGAAACAAGTAACAGCTGACATTTCGAGCATTAGCCCTTTGTCAGAGCGGAAATAAAGCTCTTTGTCTAAAAAATAATTATGCTCTAAGCATCAGCTGGTACTTTGCTTCTCATGGCAGGTAACATACCTTAATATTTTTATTGACTGTTATGAAGTAGTTACATGTACTACCAATCTTGCAATTGTCATAAATGTTTTGGTTGTTATGTTGGATTGCAGATAACAAGTGAATGTACATGTAATTGTTATACACTGAGCCAAAACTTTGCACAGCTTTCCTTCACAGTCTTCTTATTCTAACATTGCAAGTACCACTCTACTTTGTAGGCCAAAGCATTACTAAAGTTCATAGAAGCCATATCAGAGAAGACACTCAGGACAACAGTGTCACTAACTGCTGCGAGAGGAAGAGGGAAGTCTGCTGCACTTGGCCTGGCTCTGGCTTCTGCCGTAGCTTTTGGGTAACTAACATCATTGTCATAACACATACTTACCCCCCATTGAAAAATTCAAATGTGGGACATGATGTGAAAGTCGAAGATAGTGTTCCCTCCCTAAATGTCTATGCAACCAAAATAGGGCTGTGGAAATTATGAAGGAAATGCAAGACAGAAACAAAAATGTTAATAGTACAAAGCAAGTCAATAATTTAATAATAAAAATGTGGGACAGAAACGTGGAAACTAAAATCAGGGACATTTTCACGGCCATGCAGGATGCAGCTGGACAAATGACCAAAATCTGGGATATTTTCATGGCCATGTGGGATGTGGGACAAATGACTAAAATCTGGGATATTTTCATGGCCATGTGGGATGTGGGACAAATGACTAAAATCTGGGATATTTTCATGGCCATGTGGGATGTGGGACAAATGACTAAAATCTGGGATATTTTCATGGCCATGTGGGATGTGGGGCAAATGACTAAAATCTGGGATATTTTCATGGCCATGTGGGATGTGGGACAAAATAATGACTAAAATCTGGGATATTTTCATGGCCATGTGGGATGTGGGACAAATGACTAAAATCTGGGACTTTGGCATGTATGATAACAATGATACAATAACTCTGAACCAGTACTGTACTAAATACTTGTATGTTTACTTCTATTTTTAATGGTATGAAATTGATCAACGACACAACAACATTAATTTAAAGAAAGAAATATTTGTCTTGTACATCGTGTTAATTTTCAAAATTACAAGACAATTACATTAAAATTAATTATAATAATTTATACTCAACAAAATCTCTGGATTCTGATTGGTCAATAACGATTGAGTGCATAAAAAGGTTATCGAGTGCACAGCTGCATGCTCTCAGCAAATGTTTGCTATAATAATGAGTAAGTATATTAAAAACTAAAAAATTGCATGAACTGCTTGTGCTACATTAATTTATACTTGATTTATAGGCACTGAGTGATATTTTGAAAGTTCTCAAATTGCACTCGTGGCTTTGGTAATTATCAGAACTTTAATACAAATGTAAGATCACTCAGTGCCCGTAAATCACATATATCACATCGTGTTCATGCAATTTCCTCTACATACATGTACACCTGGGCTGGTAGGTTAATGGCTTAAAATAATATACATGTATTACCCTTTTGTTTTCCCCCTTAGATATTCTAATATGTTTGTGACTTCCCCAAGCCCAGAAAACCTTCACACACTCTTTGAGTTTGTCTTCAAGGGATTTGATGCTTTGGAATATCAGGTAAAACAGTGATGTATTTTTGTCATAAATGTGACTATGCAGCAGTATTCTCATTAGGAGCCAGAACCTGGTAAAAACTTCCACCTTGTTAAGCCCTCACTACTGCCTGTGTTAGGGCCAGTATTTTACCATTTGCTGCATTATTCACTTCCTAATTACAGCCTTATTTCAGTGGCTTGCTGCCTTGCTCAAAAACTACTGAGAACCCTGACTATCAGTCCATATTCATTTGCAGGAACATATTGATTATGAACTTGTCCAGTCGACAAACCCTGAGTTCAACAAGGCAGTGGTTCGTGTTAACATTTTCAGAGAACACAGACAGACTATTCAGGTATCTATCTATCTATTAAATACTGCAGCAAAAATCTCCTAGTGGAGTAACGCGCCACAGGGGGATGTTTTGTTCTAGTTGGTGTTTAGCTTATTCATGAATATAGTAGGCGAAGTACTCGAGATTACGTGGTCTGAGAGGCTATTCCACTCAGGGATAGTTTTAACAACAAAAAAAAGAGTTCATAAATTGTTCTGTGTTACAGGACAACTGCCAGAACTTGGCAGAGTTCGATTTAGTTCTATCACAGCCCAGCACAAGGTAATCTTCCTTTGAGATCTTTACAATACTACTGACGACTTTGAACAGTAGAGTTAATCTTTCATTGCGCCTCCTTGTTTGAGATTTTGAGGTATGACAGAACACAGTCAAACCTCTTGTTATCGACCACAGAGGAAGGTGGTTGTTTAGGGAAAGTTCATTTAATATGACGAGGGGGTGGGGTGGTGCATGGTATCGAGGGGGGCTCTTAATTGTTTTGGATACGTATCTTACATTGAAATGATTGTGCAACTGTCGTTAAAAAAGAATACAGAAGAAAAGTAAAACAATAGAAAGTAACAAAGATAAAGAATAATAAAAATACAGGCCCTTAACCAGGATTCGAACCAATGACCTTCAAATGTCAGCATTTGGGTTACTTGACAAGTCAATATTCACGAATATATTAAATATTTTTGTCAGACGAGCGGGCGGTGTTAAAATGTTTTAACTTGCATAGATTATCCTTTTCTTCACCTTTCTCCCTTTTTACTGTATTCAATTTCTATGTGTAGAAAAATCAATAAGAAAAGCCGCCAAAGCTCCGCTATAAATATGTTTGATCATGACACTCAGTACACCTACAGTACATGTACAATGTACCTTGAACACCTACAGAAATTTATTTTGTTACCATAATATCTGAAAATAATAATATCTGACTGTACTTACAATGTGTGCAGGTAATACCTGATAGGCCTTCTGCAGGAATCGAAACCGTTGTGTGATGTTATCTCACTTCAATAACCAATGAATTGACCAATTTAGCTTGTACATTATTATTTTTTTGTTGTCCCAATTCAGGTCACCTGACTTTTCCCTTGAGTAATGTTTTCTTGTTTTTCTGTATCCCAAGAGGAAATGTACGAATTCCTCTAATTGGAAAACAAAGCACTGAATCCTCTGGAGAGCTGTCACATGATCTGAATTGGGACAACAAATGTAGAACCTAAATCAGTCAATTAAGCTCGTGATCTCATGGGAAAGGCTTTACTGGATGGTAAACAATCTTCAAAACACAGTTTTAGAAAAATGGACAATCGATTGGAGGTGGAAAATAGCACTTACAAATGGGTTTTCAGTGCCTTGAATGAAATACATGCAATGAACTCATATCTTTTTTGGCACTCCAGTACAACCCCATGATTATATTCTTGTAAAAGGCCCAGTATCATTAATGTTTATTTATATTTGTCATTTATTTGTTATATTTATAATTTTTTATTGAAACAGTACATACACCCGTCAGATGCACATAAGTTGGGCCAAGCAGAATTGGTTTGTATTGACGAGGCAGCTGCCATTCCCTTGCCATTAGTCAAGAATCTGTTAGGACCTTATTTAGTGTTTATGTCTTCTACAATAAATGGGTAAGAACTGGTGATACGAAAAATAACATTTCATCATTCATTCTAAATCTTTGTCATGCATGCATTGGGTTTACCTAGCAACCCTGTCATAATCCTCCACATAACTTTGACATCTGACGTCAATCAACTATTAAATGTGGGTTCAAATAGTGTAAGTGACATGTCATGTTTGCCCAGGCATACACAATATGAAGGAGGAGGTATAACACTTAATGACTGTCACCCTTGGCTTCGCCTTAGGGGGACATTGAGGGTTTCTTTCCCGGCGAAACTTTGATGAACAATTCATCAATGGTTCATGAATTTTTGTGCATGAACATACATGAAATATTCATGAACTGTTCATGAATGGGAATGAACATTAAATGGCTACATTCATGAAAGATGATTTTCATGAACATCTCACGACCTAAAAGTACATGAACATTTCATGATGATGGTTCATGAACAGTTCATGAATCAGGCATGAACATTTACAGGCACTGTTCAAATAAATTTGTGTAGATTCATGAACAGTTCATGAATAAGGCATGAACATTTACAGACACTGTTCAAATAGATTTGTGTAAGATTCGTGAACAGTTCATGAATCAGGCATGAACATTTACAAGCAGAAATTCATAAAATTTTATTAGATTTGGTAGATTCATGAATAGTTCATGAATCGGACATGAACACATCAGACATCAGATTTGACCATGATACAATCATAAATAAAGTAACATAAAAACAACATCAATAAAGAGTTAATGCGTGTTTCATGCTAGTCCAGCTTTTAGTTTATTATCTATAGCATAATTTCTAGTTCTAAATACAAGCGGTTTTTCAGTCACTACATCATGTGTACTGATGCATTTGACTTGCCCCTGAGTGTTCATTTCAAGACTTGACAATATTAAATAGATCTGCAACTCCAAGACCTGCAACAATATAACCAACAAATCTGGAATTATGATTAGAATTGCTTTTAAAAGTGACAATTTAGTAGGATTTGTTGCTCTGTCACTGAATCCCGTAGGCCGTCAAGTAGTAATCTCTTGGTTTGAAAATTTTACGCCGCAGGGTTTAGAACTTCGATTCACGTATAATTTTTTTTTACTTTATTTCAAACTATAAGATCTACAAAAGTCATCACTGAAATATTTTCGTGGTAAGAACAGTTTTACCAAAGATTATTGCGAATTTTGCTGAACGAATACGGGGCCCCCAGATAAAATAACGTCAGATAATGTCAGATAAAATAACGGCCATTTTTGATGACATGTTCGGGAAGGATTTTACCACATTGACATTGTTATTTGAAGTATATTCTATGTGAGCAATAATCTATTAAAACGAACTGAATTACTAGAAAAATCTAAGCTTTTATAGTGGTTTTAGGTAGTGACTGTTGCATGAAACTGAAAGTAAAACTGAAAGCACATATATCGTATTTCCAGGTGGTAGTATAAAGTAAGTCATTTTAAGCTTACCTACTCGGCTACTGTACACATTTCTCCATTAAATCGTGTCATCCAGAACTAGTGATGCCTCTCAGTTGCAGCGGTTATTATTATCATTCCATCTAAAGAATATTGTGCTTGAAATACTCTTTGAATTGACCTTTCATTGAGCTTGTAAAACTCGAAGTCCAACCGAGCAACACACGTCCCTTCAAAGAATAACCACCCCTGGAGGCCTGGCAACTCTGCCAACCAAATATCGTCAACTTGGTTCCAGTCTTAACTCATAAAAGTAAGAGTCGGAGATTGAAGGTCCTACGTTCTTCTGTTCGAATTTCTTAGCAGAAATACACATTTTCAAAGGGGCAGACAGAAATACTTTGCTTATATAAACGATGGGAATTTCTTTTTTGAAAAGCCAGTCAAATTGGTAAGTCAACTCTTAGTCTAAAATAACCAGGAGAATGATGCTTAATATTATTTTAGTCTCAGCCCTCAGCCTCCTCACACATGACTGCTATCTTAATTTAACTTATTTTATTTCTCATTTCATTGTATTTATTGTGATGTTTATCCTGCCTTCAAATAAGATAATTATGTAGCTTTTCCATGCAGTAGTCTCTGTTCCTTAAGGATTCCCTGAGAAACCTGGCAATTCATTTCACAAGGGGAACTTGGCTGAACGAACTCATTTGAACCGGAAAAGACTGAATGCATTGTTGTTTCATTGATTATGTTGTCTGCCAGACGGGTTCTACTTCTACTTTATTAACTGATAAACGGTGTAACCATATCACATCAGTGTAAATTAAAAAAACACATTTCACAATAATAACAACTAGGTTACTGATAATAATGCCATGATAAAAGGAGACATACAATAAAATGTTGGCATAGTCAGCGGTCTTAAATTTGTTAGTGTCATTATTATTAACTATGCTCGGGGAGCTAATAGACCATGGAAAAAAGACTATTGCAATGTTGATTACAGTTTGAATGTGGTCTCAAGAATAACATAGGGTTCGTAAAAGTTCATCAGAGGTTATTAATGTTGCAGTTGATGAATTTCTTGTGAACTCTCATGAACTTTCTAGCACTCTTGAAATGTTCATGAAAGGTTCTTCAACTTATTATTTTGTGAAATTATAACAGTTCATGAAAGTTCATTAGAGATTCATTATTGTATTTCATGAATTAATTATGAACTCTACTGAACCGTCTTAGGTTCTTGAAATGTTCATGAAATGTTCTTGAAATAATTCAGTGATTGTATTTTGTTCCATTCATGAACAATTCATCATAAGTTCATGAACATATTTGGTATTTATCAGTGACCATCAAATATTCATGAACAGTTCAATGAACATTTCATGAATTTTAGTTCATGAACTGAGACAATTGCCAGTCAAGAACTGTTCATGAACTTTCATGAACAGTTCATGCTGGTTCATGAAATCATGAACATATTTTCGCCGGGGTGGAAACAAAACTTACTGTGTTCTTCCATGGCTGTGGATGGCGGTTTATTTATAGAAAGCGTCCTACACCGGCAGAGTTATCTGCCTTCCAGTCTTGTGCATCTCTCTCTCCATTCTTTTTGGGAAGGAAGAGAATTCTACCAGCAGGGAACACACGTTTAAAGGGAGTGTTGGCAGTATTGTGGACAAGTTTTGTTGTCACCATCTTATAATTATCCTTGGTGCTATTCCAGATACGAAGGAACTGGTAGATCTCTATCCCTGAAGCTCATTCAAAAACTGCGGGAACAGAGTACCCACCAAGGGTTGAGAGCCACTAAATCAACTCCTACTCCCGAGGCTAGTAGCACAGCCGTGACAGGCCGCTTATTGCATGAGGTAACACTGAATGAGTCTATACGTTATGCCCAGGGTGATGAGGTTGAGAAATGGCTTAACAGCATACTCTGTTTGGATGCGACTGTTGCACAGAATATCAGTGGTGGATGTCCTCTGCCGGAGAACTGTGACTTGTATCCTTGCACCTCTGTCTTTGCCAAGTTTTTCGTACTATGTTTTCCTTCCACTGATTTTCACCTTCGAATGTTCATAAAATTCGTTTAACGCAAAATATCGAAATTCGCCTTCAATAACTGTTTTGAAGACCAGGGTTTTCTACTGTATGTTATCGTACATAGTTTCACGTGGATACGTTATATTTGGGGAGCCGGGGTGGTTAAGCGCTTCGCCTCTCACCTCTGTGACCAAAGTTCGATTCTCAGACGTCGACGTGACATCATAATCATGTGACTTGAGTTTGTTGGTGCCTCGCCCTTTCGATTCTCCGAGGGATTTTCTCCGGGTTCTCCGGTTTTCCTCCCTCCTCAAAAACCAACCTAAATTCCAATTTGAGTTCATCGAAATACATATAAGCCTCTGGCTTGGGAGACCCGGTAACGGCTTCCTGTATCTTCGACGTAAAATAAACCATTAAAAAAATATTATATTTACATATACGATCAATTAAAATCTGTTAAATTCACCTATCTGATTGTAAATTTTCCCAACTTGCGTTACCATACAGCAACAGTTCATAAATTTGTACAGACAATAATTATTTATTAGTGATTATTTTCGTATATAGGTTGCAGGCCTTATTTTGTAAACTTCGTCTTTACCCCCAACCTGCTAATATGTTTATTTCTCTTTTAATCCAAATAAAGTTCTGAAGTTGAAGAAGTCAGGTTGATGCATCTATGAACATTTACCTACAAAATGCACTAATGTTGTATAAAATAATATAGGCAGCTTGATTTTGCTGCTTGCATCCATGTGCTCTACTTAACAACCTATTTTACATAATGTCTGTTTTGTTTCACTTGCAAAAGCTCGTAGGATTTTGGATAGTGTTCCTTATTGACTGAGTGGGAGGGCCATACAGTATCCAAACATACTAATACTAGGTACTTATTGAGTATGTGGGGCTGTTGGATGGGAACATATTTGGCTCGAGGTCGTGATGCCAACTGAACAGTTTCCCCTCCGGCCCGACCTTATAACTCAGTCAAAAAATAATAATAATAATTTGACCACTTGCAAATGGCAAAGAGAAGCCAAGGTTTGGGAGGGGTGGACAGCTTTTTCCGGCCCGCTCACTTCAAACATGTACGGCCTTCCATCACGTGACTGTTGTAAATGGTTTGAAAGGAAAGGTCGCACGGGGCTGTATGGGTTATATGATAATACAGGATTCGTACGGTCTTGGAAAGCGCTTGAATCCTCAAATGTCCTTGAGTTCTGGGATAACTTGACAAACTTAATGATGTAAAAACCGTAATCAAGAAGTCAAGCAGCATCCTGCGTACTGTAAGTATTAGAACTTGAACACGAAAATGTATTTTTAAAAGTCCTTGAGTTTTTGTTAACGGAAGCTGTATGAACCATGGTTTAAAACTCCATGATATTCATTAATTATCTGAAGATTTTTGTTGCACTTGTTATTAATGAGCAACAGAAATAAACTGAAATTTCCTTGTAAGACAGGCTCGTCACAGGTTAAGATCAGCTGTGCATGACTCCAGACAAATGTGTTGAACGTTGCTTGGTGGTTTGTAAACTTCCTTGACGCATTTGTGCAGATATTATGTGAACAGAGACACCCTCTTTTCCTATCACAAGGCTTCAGAAGTGTTCTTACAAAGGCTGATGGCATTGTATGTGGCTTCTCACTACAAGGTTAGTTTCTGATCTTTGAGGATCAGATAATGTCCAAGGACAAATATCAGGGCATATTTTGCAGTTAGACTTCAGTGTTCTGTAGGTCGTATCCTATTGGACTTCACTGATAAAGAATCCCATTGTTTTAGGGGTAGGGTTTGTATTGTTTTCGGGGTAGGCTATTGTTTGGGTAACCAATAACAGTTCAGGTTGCAAACGTCTGCCCCATATTTCGACACCACGATGTAGGTTATTGTTGTTATCGTCCTTCAAACATCTTCTTTGACGCATGCATATAATAGTAGTATTATGCTCACAGGGGGTGTATTCGCTGTTATTATTCAGTTCCTCAGTATCCTGAATTCTGATTGGTTGATTAACCTGCAAATAACTGCGTGCAAATAAGCGTTTGCCTCCAGATATTGTTGTGAGCATGCGGAGTGCTGTTCAACAACAAATCCAACATGGCCGCTCGGTTTCCAGAGTGTTCAGAGGAGGAAATTGCGAGCATTTTGGATGCGAAAGGTAACAAAAACACTGAATAATAAAACAATTATTGGAACTCCAACTATCGCAAAATATGATGAATTGTCTGTGTCTCGCTATCAGTTATTTGCGAATGCCGCTACCAGTTATTTGCCAATACCAGTTATTTGCCAATTGGCACAGACAATTCATCATATTTTGCTCAGCCTCGTTCAATAATTGCTTAATATTTCCCGCTCGCAGAGAGAAAATATTGGGTCACATGATGCATTCAACCAATCATGTGCGAGAGAACATATTTCACGGGTTATAACATTGTATAATACATTGTAAAACACAAGAGCAATTGGAAAAGTTAAGGAAGATCACAACGATATTTTCAGGAGCAAAACAATTGCGGTTCAATTTGAAAAATTCTCAACTGAAGATAAAAGTTCAAGATAATGTTTTATTTAAGAAAGTATACAATGCTGCATTCACTTTCTTCCGGGATACCGGCAAATAAAAATAACCACAAATACTGTACTAGTGACACAAACACTTTTGGTTTCCACCTCCGTTTTTCCTTGACCGATCAACTTGTATCCAACTTTTCCAAGAAAAATAGAGAGAGAGACCCGCTAGCAGGCCTACAAACCGAGCGCTGGAAGATGATTGCAATATTAGATGAAGTAAGACAAAGGTGAAACAGCCATTGAAGACAATAGGGCTCGAAGTTAGGCTCGCACACTTGAAACATGCATGTAGATTTTTTGAAATGTGAGTAAAATCTCGTGACAACTTACAACTTTTGCTAGTAGAATGTTGTTGAACTATTTGTGGTTTTATGGCTGTTGTTAGTAAACCAGACCATGTTGCTATGACAACTAGCAACTGTTGCTAGTGGTATTTCTAATTGTCCTCTACTTTTGTACCCTGGACAACGTTATAAAATTTAGACAAAATTCTAGATCCTTGCTGTCTTTGACATGGAAACTCTGTGGTTTATTCCTATCTAGAACACACCTAACGACCTCCAGCTGCTCTCAGATGCACCTGCTCACCACATCTTCTGTTTACTGGGGCCTGTCAATCCAGCTAGCAAGGCGCTGCCTGAAGTGTACTGTGTTTTACAGGTATAATGATTATCACTAAGCGCTTGTCGTATTGATGTGGCTCGTGGTGTGAATTCTCAGGGCCCGGATGTTCGAAGCAACGATAACTTTATGCGTGGGATAGCGCTAAATCTGTAATTGTAATATGTACAGTTTAACCTTCAGTTGAGGTAGCGCTTACCCTTGCTTCGAACAACCAGACCCTGGCGGTTTTGTTGGCGACTACTAAATTTAAAAACCAGACTGGGACCAAATTTATAAAGATAATCTAATTAAGAAATGAACCACTTCACAAGAAAGACGACATCGGAGTTAGTAAGAATACCTATTTTTAACATAATTTAAATTTGGTAAATCCAAACTGAATAGCAAGCTTTCAAAAATCGCAAAAGTAAGTGACGTCGTGATATGAACGTCTCTTATTTTTGCAACTTTTGAAAGCTCACCAGATGGTAAATATCCAATAAAACGCTCCAAACTTAATCATTTCGATGTGCTCTTTCATGTGATGTGCTCTTTCATTAGATTTAAAGCACAGCCCCTCCGTTGACAGCTTCAAGAAAAGCTTAAAAACATTTTTATTTAAGAAAGCTTACTACTGAGCAATTACAGTCATCGTATAGTATATTGCAATTAGTAGTAGTATTTTAATATTATATAATATATATATCTTTTAAACATTTTATTCATACGTATTTTATCATTATCACTATTTTGGTTTAATTCTGCTGTGTTTTTTTTATATTAGGTAATTATTTTTAGCATTAGGATACCTTGTAAATGTTTTTTTATATTATTGTAAAGCGCTTTTGGTCTCTGAAGGAAAGAGCGCTATATAAATAAACTATTATTATTATTATTATAACGATGGCATTCACTACTTAATTAGATTAGCTGCACAAACTCGGCCCCAGGCCCATTTGGTAGTGGCCAATAGACCGATTAAGCTTGTACATTTGTTCAGATCATGTTACAGCTCTTCAGAGGTTCAATGCTTTATTTCCGAGATCTGCACAGTGATTTATGCATTACCTCTTGGGATACAGTAAAACAAAAATACTCGAGGGAAAAGTCCGGTGACCTGAAGTGGGACAACAAATGTGCGAGTTAATCGGTCAATTGGCCGCTTTGTTGCCTAAACCATTCAAATGCCAAAGAAACCTACAATTTGCCTCGTCTCAATGCACATTGTATCCAATGAGAACCGAGAAAGAGCGTAAAGGCGTGTGTGATTGATGGCAGTCAAAATTCCAACTGAAGAACGTCTGAGTCGTATAGTTATATAGTTTTAGGTCTCTGTTAAGGTGAACGTGCCCACGGATAAACTCACTCGGTCATTTTTTCTGTCAGGTTTGCCTGGAGGGTGAGATCTCCAAGGCAACCATCATGAACAGCTTGTCACGTGGCAGGAGAGCGTCTGGTGACCTCATACCTTGGACCGTCTCCCAACAGGTCAGCGCTGATTGGTTACATTGGATTTGTAATATTCAATCAATATTCTGTACTAGAAATAGGCTCTCTTTTTTTTGTTTCCCTTTATTATGATTAATAACTTTGGTTACATGGGCCATTACAATGGTTTCATGTGGCGCTGATTGGTTACATCGGCCATTAGAACGGTTACTGATTGAGTGTCATAAAACCAAAACCAAAGTAATAGACCTTTATACTGAATATTTCGCCCTATTTCGGAGTTTATTTACGACTTGCATTCGTTTTACTTCATCAACTACTAAAGAAGCACAATTCTTATCGCCCATTTTACCCAATCGCGTCGTTTCTGTGCAGCGCGGGAAAACTATTCGGTAAGGTCTTACAGAGCCAATCACGGGAGTAAGTAAGATGCAATGAGCCAATCACGGGAGTAAGTAAGATGCAATGAGCCAATCACGGGAGTAAGTAAGATGCAATGAGCCAATCACGGGAGTAAGTAAGATGCAATGAGCCAATCACGGTAGTAAGTAAGATGCAATGAGCCAATCACGGGAGTAAGTAAGATGCAATGAGCCAATCACGGGAGTAAGTAAGATGCAATGAGCCAATCACGGGAGTAAGTAAGATGCAATGAGCCAATCACGGGAGTAAGTAAGATGCAATGAGCCAATCACGGGAGTAAGTAAGATGCAATGAGCCAATCACGGGAGTAAGTAAGATGCAATGAGCCAATCACGGGAGTAAGTAAGATGCAATGAGCCAATCACGGGAGTAAGTAAGATGCAATGAGCCAATCACGGGAGTAAGTAAGATGCAATGAGCCAATCACGGGAGTAAGTAAGATGCAATGAGCCAATCACGGTAGTAAGTAAGATGCAATGAGCCAATCACGGGAGTAAGTAAGATGCAATGAGCCAATCACGGGAGTAAGTAAGATGCAATGAGCCAATCACGGGAGTAAGTAAGATGCCATGAGCCAATCACGGGAGTAAGTAAGATGCAATGAGCCAATCACGGGAGTAAGTAAGATGCAATGAGCCAATCACGGTAGTAAGTAAGATGCAATGAGCCAATCACGGGAGTAAGTAAGATGCAATGAGCCAATCACGGGAGTAAGTAAGATGCAATGAGCCAATCGCGGGAGTAAGTAAGATGCAATGAGCCAATCACGGGAGTAAGTAAGATGCAATGAGCCAATCACGGGAGTAAGTAAGATGCAATGAGCCAATCACGGGAGTAAGTAAGATGCAATGAGCCAATCACGGGAGTAAGTAAGATGCAATGAGCCAATCACGGTAGTAAGTAAGATGCAATGAGCCAATCACGGGAGTAAGTAAGATGCAATGAGCCAATCACGGGAGTAAGTAAGATGCAATGAGCCAATCACGGGAGTAAGTAAGATGCAATGAGCCAATCACGGGAGTAAGTAAGATGCAATGAGCCAATCACGGGAGTAAGTAAGATGCAATGAGCCAATCACGAACTGCATTAATTCGTGATTGATTTTACTTGAACCAAGAAGAAAAGTAAAAGCAGTTGTGGATAACTCTCGCTAAAAACGAAAATTGATTGCGTGACCATCCAAAATAGTGATGATTGGTTGTTAACTACGAAAACAATTTCACAGCCAATAGCGAATGATAAGTAACCACAAATCTAAAGCAATCACCGAATTACTTTTGACACTCAGCCTAAAACTGCTCTATCGCTATCAACATGAACACTAACCTCAAATCATAGTTGTATTGGCCAAGAGCGCATCGCAACTGGGAGATTACGGCATCCAATTAGAAGGAAGAATTAAGGGAAGGCATTCAAACTGAACGCCATTACATGCAAAGAAAGAAAGTTAAACACTGTGTTTGGAACAGCTTGGTTAGAGATAAACCGTCTAGCGAGTTTTCAAAGAGTGCAAAAATGACAGACATCAGTATGGTTTGAAGGGACAACAGCTTTTTACTCTCTTTTCGGTCGAACTCGTTGTGACTTGGTTCATTTTTTAATTGGCCACTTTAGAAACGAGTAGGGGACTGGGACCGAGTGTAGGAATTTAGTCTGATAAAAAACCTCCACCACAAGAAATATCACATCGACATTAGTAAAATGTTTACCAAGTTTGGGGACGTTTCATCCTATATTTACCATGTGGTGATCTTTCAAAAGTCGCAGAAATTAGAGACATTTGTATGGATTGGAGGGACAAGCATCCCTACAGTCCATACAAACATATTTTATTTTTGCGATTTTTGGCTGCATGTTACTTTACGTACCTTTTAGTTGTGTTGTGGTGAAGCTAAAGAGCAAACCCTCTAAGTTCTACGGCATCACCCCAAGGCCCTAACCATATCAAACAACGAGTGTCGATTTAGAGGTCTGGGACCTAGAAACCGCCATTTTGAATGTCGTGGCAGCTCTTCCAAATATGGAATATGGAAGAGGCCGCGGGAAGTTCAAAACGACACTTTTGCTTGCTATTTTATTGATATGAATTCATCAGTACTCATACAGTGAGCTATTTATTGCAGTTTAACGATCACGATTTCGCGAGTTTATCAGGAGGGAGGATCGTTAGAATAGCAACCCACCCCGATGTCCAAGGGGTAAGTAATTTGGCCTCGCCTTGATGTGCTACTACAGTCATGGGTATGGACTTCTGTATACATGGGCCCATTACAATATATACAACAACAACTCGACTTTATTACCAAAAACTGAACTTAATTACATGTACAATATTAATAGACTAAGAAATGATGGTAAAAGTTACTCAGAATAGCAGAGCTAATCTAGCTGAGTAACTTACATGATACGATTATGAATAATATATGGACGTGGAAATAATAGGTATTAAAACAATCGCAGGAATTTATCAATCATTTGGTAATTAAGTACGCACAAAAGAAAAGAGAGAAAAAGGGCAAATCAGATGGGTGGTACCATATTTCATTCAATAATATTTTTGTTATAGCTATGAACAGAAATGTCAAATTATAATATGATTATAATATGATGTCTTATTCCAATAAATATATCATTATTGTGGCCTTTCTAGAACGCTTTTGCCGTAAAAATGTTTAGGGTTTCAATTTTTGCTAGAAAAGATAGCAAAAGTTGATTCACACCGAGAACGTAATAGCTGATCAGGAAGAAACTCAACGAATAGAACTGAACTAGGGCCTGCTTCAGACGGCGATACAATAAAATACAATACATATATTCGCATTTCGTCTTCATTTTTTTACAGATATGTATTACTATATTTAGAAAATAATATTTGTAAATAAATATAGTTCTACAATAACTAAATATAGGGAAAACGTAAGGAAATGTCTAGAGCCTAAGTAAACCGAGAGGTTTTCGAGTTAGACACTAGACAAAGAATGTAAGTAGTTTTGTGTAGTTCTGACACACAGAAACATGTTGAGCACAATAGCAAAACCTTATAATTGCAGATTACATACATGTATAATAGCAAAATAGCATGGCGTTAGTTAGCCTAAAGCTGAAGCTGGTAAAAGTATGCTAGTCGTGCCAATACCAGTTCAATACCCAAAATTCGGCGAACTTTAAATGCGCCGAACTTAATGCCATAACGTTCGATGTTCTGCTGGCAAAGACGCATAGAGCGATAGCGAAAACGACTGGGGCTACCCAGGTGAGGCGAAGTGCTGCCTGGATCCCTCCAATGGATGCCACCATGTGTGTGCACCACCCCCCTTAGTAAGGGCAATGGTAGTAATTCAAGAGAAAGACAAATCGAAATCCCTTTATTCCTCTGCGGCTGTCGGAGAGATTGCCCCTGTCATAAAAAACTATGGGAAGGTTTTTACATATTTTTTTTGCGGGAAAAAAGTATTGCTCTCAAATCGTCCCGCTCAAAATTGTATTACACATGAACATTCATTGACAATTACAAACGAGAAGATTAGTACAACAATACAACAAGCTTTCATCTTCACAACACAAGGAACGGCGCTCGGAGTCATGTTACGTCGTATATCTAAAAAAAGTTGGCCGCAAAAAAAAAAGGGTCGGCCACCAAGAAAGAAGACGGCCTCTAAAAATAAGTTGGCATGCAGAGGAATAACAAAATGTAACGACGTTGGATAGCACTTACTGGGCTCCGTAACTAGGGGATTTTTTGTCCAATGTCAACTAACTGAAAGCGTTTAATTTGTGAAATATACATGCACTTCTACTCTTTAATATGAGCCGAAGAAACGGCACCGCGAACTGCTTCAAAAGTCTACAATAGTATGCCTGCGTCGGCTTCGTTCAACCAACAAAGGTCCAGCATTGTATTGTAGAGGGAAATATTTTGATTTCTTAGCCAGTCTAAGTTTTATAAAGGGAGATTCACGTCCTTGTGGTTTAGATGCATTCTAAAGTTCCGACCTGTTAGAAGCTAGCTTCGCACAAAACAGGACAACTTAAAATACGGGCCTGGGCTTACCTCCCTTGTGAAACAAAACATTCAGGTTTATAGGTTTAAGAAGAACGGACTAAGCCACAAAATCTAAGTTACATAGAAAATGTGCTACGAATTTGAAAATATATATATTTTAAGATCTGTTGTCAAGGGTTCCGCTCCTCAATGACGATATGGTTCTCCATCAGCATATCATCGTTCACTCGGTAACAGGTATTTTTTATAACAAAATTCAAGTTGGAATACATCTAAACTGCAAAGGACGTGAATCTTCCTTTAAACAGGGCCGTTCCTGTTTTCGTTTCACATTATCATAATTTCTGTATGCATTATGCTCGGCGCATGAAACGAGCGGCGTTTGAATCAACGCAGCCGCAGTGTCGCTCTGCCGCACCTAATTCAGACATGTCAAACCCAATGTTTCTGACGTGAGAAGTTCGCCGTCTGTAACGTGCCTTAGTAATTTCTTGTCTCGATCGGTTTTCTTTTGAGATGGGTTATGGACGTCGTGCTGTGAGTCTTTTAACGCAATACTTCGAGGGCAAGATTCCAAGTCTGTCTGAGAATGGCAGCGAGGAGACGGAGCAGATCAGTGCAGTTCAGGCAGACGAGGTGAGAAAGTACTGGTTTATGTGCGCACTCTGCAGTGTGTCATTTTATGTCTTGCGCTAGGCGCTAGGCCCTCCGCAGCCAACCTCTACTAACATCCGGAGTTTGAGAGTTTGGATTTCCTGTGCGTGTGGACAGGTCTGCAAAACGCATGCGTGAATTTCACTTGGGGAATTTTGGTTGTAATTTCACTCGAGATTTGGATTTCAAAGTATTTTTACAAAAAAGCTTCGATTTTTAAGTACTAACCATGAATCAGTCCCAAATTTAATTGGCTTGACGTTTAAACTAATAAACCTCAGTCTTGCGATTTTCCTTTTCTGTGAGATTTTGAGTTTCTGTACAGAATCCATTTTGGATCATTTAGATTATTTAGGATCGATCGAGGTTGACTGAAAATGTTTGGTTGGACTTTAATGTCTATTTAGTCACATTTACTCTGCATTAACAAAATTAATAAGTAATAACTAATATATACAATGGCATTAAGATGAGACTTGCCTAAACTTAGGAAAAAGAAAAATCTCCAAACAGCATCCAAGATTCCATGCTAGTATTCCGCTCATTGGAATATTAGTGCCCGAAATGTTTGGTTTCTGTGGCACCCGGGAAACTCAAGAAAATCAGTCCATAAATTTTCAGGAAACAAACACAAGAATAGATTTAGGTATCCATAACACACATTTGAGAGCAAACATTGTTTTTCAGTTAAGGTTTCCTATAAAAGATCACCACAGTATCTCTTTCATTATCAGCCCTGTTTTAGAACAGAAATGTTCGCATCCCCTATGTAAAGGCGCTTTGTAATGGTGAGGGGGACACCTTTATGTTCTGGGCCGGAAAATATTTATTTTCAGTGATTTTCCTATAAACTGACACGTGTGGGATGGATGAAATCAAAGTAAATGTGCAAAAATGATTAACAAACTGTGCGTAGATCTAGTCTTCAAGGGAAATATTGTATATCCTTTCAATCAAGCATTAAGGGGGGGGGGACTTTAACTGTTTGAAGCCAATTAAAAGCCACCAATCGAACATTGATTCTAAACATGCGCAAAACTATGACACAGCCCCTTTAAGTCACCTCCTGAAGTGTTTGTTTCTCAACAGGATGTGGAATTACTATCTGAGGCTATAACTGCTCGTGCCAATCTCCCTCCACTGTTACTGAAGCTCAGCGAGCGACCTGCAGAGAGACTGGATTACCTTGGTGTCTCCTACGGACTTACCTCACAACTACTCAGGTCTGTCATCGACATTTATTCCGGAATAGGAATACAATCCGATAAGTGAATAGTGCTTTTCGCACGCTCTGATTGGCTACTCAAATTCGGAATATCCAGAGAATTAACTGGTTAATGGCATTTTGAACTAATTTGTGTGGTATATACTAAAACAATAATTCACCTCGGTGTCGGTGACTAGCGGTGGATATTTACCGAGCCGCGAAACACAAGTCACTCCACTTCGGGGAATAATTGTTAACTATTCTACGTATAGATCAACAGGAATGCTATTCAGTGTTTCCGTAAAAAAATATTCCTGATTAGGGTAGGACCGCCTGCCGGTTAGCTCAGTGGTTATGCTCCGGTCTGTCGTGGATTCAACACTCAGGGTCTTAAAATAACTGAGTAGAAGGTACTACCTTTTGGGAAACAATCTCGTTCACGAACTGCAAATGGTTAGACCTTCACGTCTTCTCGGATAAGGACGTAAAATCGTAGGTCCCACGTCGGCCTCAAGTTTACCAGTCTCACCAGACTGTCACGAGTTACAGACGTCAAAGAAAGTTGCTTTACTGTACTTTTACTGTCACTGTCACTTTCACTTTTACTTTTACGCTACGCTACGTTACTTTGTTTTAAGTTACTTTGTTTTAAGTTACTTTGTTTTAAGTTACTTTGTTTTAAGTTACTTTGTTTTAAGTTACTTTGTTTTAAGTTACTTTAAATTTCTTTAAAGGGATACCCGAGTGAAAAACACATTTGGGCTCAAAGGCATCTTTCAGATGTACTTTGTTCAGAAAATGTATTAAAATTTGATAAACTTTTTCAGAGTCGAGAACGAGCTCCTCAAAGTTGGCCCCGCGAAGACCTGGGTGCCGCCATTTTGTTTACATTAATTCCTGTGACGTTTTTTACGTCACTTGTAGCGACGCCACACTGCAGCAAAACGTCACGCGCATGCGCTTTTGATGAGCCCATCGCGCGTGCGTCTCCCCAGTTTCCTGCCGAATTTAAAAGAAAACAGAGGCAATCACCCCTGTTTGTAATGTTAAGCACGTACGCGTATATACGTGAAATGTTTCGCGAAAAACAAGAAAATTACTTAAAAGCTAAGCCTAAAACTTTAACAGATTGAAGTTTTCTTAATTTGTAATTCACTGTGAGTTTACTAAGTTATAAAATTATTTACTAAAACTTTGAAACTTGTATTTGAACGCCAGAGCCTTCGTTCTTTCGGCCAGCGGAGCATAACGTTTTGTCGTAGTGTGAGCCTACGCCTTGGAACTCGGGCTTCCTGTGGGAACATGAGAGAAGAGAGGCTGGTTCCCCACAGTAATTCGATCTTCCTCTCAACTTCACCTCCCTCTTTGGCTCCCCTACCTCAGGAACCGAGATCGAAACTGAGAGATGCCTGCCGATAACAGAATGTTCAAAACCTTAGACACGTTTCCAGTCTCTAAACGTTCATCTGACTTTAAAATATTGTTTACATGCATGCAGTGATAATGGTTTGTGCTATTATCTGTGAGTTAGATTTAAAAATAGTTTATGTAATTCATTGTGTTTTTTCATGCAGGTTCTGGAAAAGAAGCGGGTTTGTTCCTGTTTATCTACGCCAGACTGCAGTAAGTTCGCTTTATATTGCCATAAATTCAAAAACAACTTTGTCAACATCGCTAACTTTTCGTCGCAAATTCCAAGCAGTTTTAAGAATAATTTTCACATGCTATTCCACTTTTAAGAGTCCTCTAAATCGAAATAACATAAAGCTTGTCTGCATTGCATTCCCAGAATGATCTGACTGGAGAACATTCCTGTATCATGCTGCGCATGCTCAGTGAGTCAGATGTCGAGAAGACTGAGGACTGGCTTCAAGCGTATTCGACAGGTAAGGAATGACGTCACCATGACGTAATGGCCAAGTTGTTGGGGTTGTGTCACCAGGATCAAAACTGTGAAAACTACGTCCAATGATATCAATGCTGGAAGAGGACACGCTGTAGTTGCATCTCATCAGTGAAATGAAAACAAAACTTGAGAACTCAGGCCCAACTTATTCAACAGGAATTCTTTTTTGTAATCGTAATCCTAACTTTCCGTGACCAAAGACACTGAGTTTTTACGGTTTAATGTATTTTTTGGATATTCTACATTTACCAGATTAGGGCACGCCCTCTCTTCGAGGCTTATGTGCCCGGACATCGGCTCGATCTTAATGTCAGCAAACAAGATCTTAATCATTTAGCGCGCAGACACCCCTCCAGAAAGATTCGAGAGTGGCGGCTGTGGCTAACTCGGCGGGCAAATTGTTCCACTGTTTAATAGTCCTTGGGATAAAGCTATAGTGGATATAAGTTTTGTCCTCCGAGGGTAGAAGGAAGGATCGGATTTAGGGTGCAGGTGTCTTGTATATCTAGTAACTGGAATGCGTTCATTTGAGTCTACTTCGACGAGGCCGTTTACTATCTCGTAGAGCGTTATAAGCCTACTGTCAGCCCTGCGCTGATGAAGACTGCACCAGCCAAGGTCAGCAATCATGGCGGTCACATGGCTTCACGGTTGTAGTTTGCGTAAACATAACGAGCTGCCCTTCTCTGTACCATATCTATTTTATCTTGGTTTCCCTGTGTAAACGGGTCCCAGACGACGGAAGCATATTCGACTTGCGGTAGAACAAGAGTCTTGTATGCGTTTGCCTTGATATGTTTCTGGGAAATTTGGAGATTGCGCCTAAGAAAGCCTACTAACGAGTTAACTTTCTTAATTATATTGCTGATGTGCTTATTCCAGGAAAGCTTGTGGTGGATGGTGACACCAAGGTACTAACTGAATCAGTCATGAATGAATGGCTTCTTGCTTGGATATCTTAAGCTTGTCAGAATGATATTGAATATAGATAACAGAGCACCTTTTATTTAGCAGCATAAAGAAGTAAGTTAATGTGCCTATCAGATATCCAATCGTTCCAAAGCTAGAAGCGATGTTTTTAAATATATTAATTTTGCACAGTATTAATGTGTGTAATTTTTTTCTTTCTTTTAATTAGATTTTCGTCGTCGGTTCCTGTCTCTGTTGTCGTTCCAGTTCCGAGCATTTGCTCCATCATTGGGTCTGAGTATTTTACAGGACAAGACTGCAAAGGACCCAAAACAAGGTATTAAACATGCTTTTCGAGAGCCGTTTTAGACTGCAAAACAGCCCCTTTCTTGCGTATCTCTCACCGCTCTCATTTTCTCCGAGTGCCATTCTCAGTTTTGATTACGCTTGAGTTGCAGATCCGTTTCTCGGGGACATAATTTCATTACGAGAAGAAGATAGCTGACAGTCTAGAATATTTCCTTCTTAGCGAACTGTCAAAGCGCCACTGTCAATCGAAATGTTGAACTTTTAAGTTTCTCTAAAACAAAACTGCAGAAATAACACCTTGGGATAGAAGAAAACTACCTTGTGATTGTCCTGCATGACATTCTTTCCAAACTCTTTTGATAGAGGATGGCCAAGACGAAAATAGATTATCAATTTTATTATAGTAATTTTTATCGTAATCTGTGGACTGAAAACAAGTTGCCCGCAATTTACGTTTAAAGGGGTTGTATCACGGCGAGAGAGCGATTTTCATATGAACTACGAACGTCACGCAAATGTGGGGTGGTTACAATCAAAGCAAATATGCAAGAAATGACTAACAAACTGTGTATAGACGTAGTCTTCATGAAAAGTACTGCATATCATGTTAATCAGGCATCGAGAGAGGATACTAACTGCTTTGTAGCCAACAGCCACCAATAGAACATTGGATTCATACATGTGCAACAACCTTGACATAACCCTTTTTTTTCACTCAAATCTTGCTATCCTTCATCAAAATTGTATCATATTTTCTCCAGTATACCTGGAAAGCCTACTCTTCTAATCTGAGTAGTTAGAGTTTGTCTTTGGTCACGAGAAAGGTAATCCTTTTGGGGTTAACAGTGCCCCTTTCGCGTAATTTAGGCAAGAAAAGTGACCACTCGTCAAGTTATGTTTCTTGTAATCGTGCTGCAGGTCTTACCAAGGTCGAGCTGGACGGTGTGGTGACTAGCTATGACGTCAAGAGACTTGACCTGTACTCTCGTAACATGGTGGACTATCACCTTGTGATGGACCTCCTGCCTGCAGGTGAGTAGAGCATAGCGTTGCTATGACGCATGTGGGACGCGGCTGATTATGAACAATTAAATCGTATGCAGTACGTGTACATGGTATGGTAAATCCGTTGAGGGCACAAAGTTGCAACCATCACTACTGCGTTTGATTTGCTTCCTTAGTGTGACAAAGTATCTATCCTTTTTTGCTCTGACGAAAGGCTAGCGCTCTAAACGTCAGCTGCTACTTGCTCCTCACGGTGGTTATGATATCTTAATCGACTTTTAGTTGATCGTACCAGTGTTTATCTACGTTGTTGTTTACAATTTGCCTCATTAGCATAAGTAGAAATTCACTCGATAAACAAACAAATATGAACACTTGAGAGAGCATATAAAATTTAGCTATCATGACAAGTTTGGCATGAAAAGGTTGGAAACTCACTTTTAAAATGTGCTTACTAAAGTTATACCATTTACAAGGGTTTAAATGGATGAGTGGCAAGAGTTACTACACAGACAGACAAACGCCTGTAAATGTAGCAACTAGTTTTTAAGTCATCTAGATTTCTCATTACATATTCAGTTTGTGTTTCTCGGGTTGAGTACATTTAGAGTCGCTCCAACCAGGGAGGTGGAAAAAGAGTTGTGTCTCCTTCTTCTTCCACCTCCCTGCTCCAACGTCAGTTGACGATGTAAATACATTTATACTACATTAATGAACTATTTAGTTGACGTCAGTCCAACGGTCACAGCGAAATTGGGGGGCCGAATATAAATTACAGTTTGAAAATAAAACCGTTGATTGATACAATCGCACACTAGCCTTATACCCGATTCCCACCAACTAAACCTGTTTATTAGACCAGGGAGGTCTTCTTCCACCTCCCTGATTTATCTAGCCCTATCTCGAATGTGTTTAGTTACACAGGGTTAAAACTACATTGAACAGGTTGTTTAGTAATAAAGAAACGTCAGTTTGAAACTCGTTCAGCGCCAGTGAGCATGCGGTGTGAACAGGTTTATTTTTATATATATATTTTTATAATTAAACACTTTTAAACCTGTTTAAGCTTTGGTCCCAGGATCTGAGTTAGGTGACTTCAACTAAATTAGTACTAAATTTAGCCAATTTAGTTCAGCCAGTAAATCGTCAATACCGACTAATGCTAATTAATTTAACTTTTATTAAGAACATAAAATGCACGCTGAACGATAACTAGACTTATTATTGTTATCTCATCTAGTTGCCAGGCTGTACTTCTTACGCAAAATGGATTTCTCGCTTTCTGCTATCCAGTCGGTAAGAAATACAATTTTAGTTCAGTTTTGTCATCATTGTCGTCGTTGTCACATTAGGGAGTTTTCAGTAAGAAACCACGACGGCAACGTCTAGGACGAAGACATAAAAAAGTGGCCTTAATTACAAAATACAATAACTACATGTGAAAATGCACGCAGTCGTCTACATTTTGACCGTCGTTTGCAAAATCACAACGTGAAAACCATACGTTTTATGTTTCATAGAGAACGCGAACGTCAAAAAGTAAATCACGCCGACTTTCGTTGGGCGTGAAGGGAACTCTATACTTGTTATATTTTTCGAAGATTTGGATATAGTAAACACCAAATTTCGGGAGAAACGGACACTTTTCTACGTCCCGTCGTCACTGCCGTCGCCGTCCTGGTTTCTTAAAGTCCCTATTATCCTCAACGTCGCCGTCGTCATTATCGTCAGCGTAATCGTTATCATTGAGTGAACCAATCACAGGAGCAAGTAAAGCCAATGAACCAATCAGGAGCAAGTAAAAACACAATGAACCAATCACGAGCAAGTAAAAACACAATGAACCAATCACGAGCAAGTAAAAACACAATGAACCAATCACGAGCAAGTAAAAACACAATGAACCAATCACAACTGAAGTAATTCACGATTGGTTTTACTTCAACCAATCACGAGGCAAAGTAAACGCAATCATGGATAACTAACCAATCAAATTCGAAAGCAATCACCTGATTACTTTTCGACACTGAATTGAAAACCGTTCCAATACATCAAATTTCAAACGTAGATACATCGTTTGAAATAGATAGTGTAGGGAAATGTCATTATTAACTTTTGTTTTCTTTTTCCAGGCGATTCTTCTTGGTGTTGGACTTCAACACAAAACCTTCGACGATTTAGAGGTAATATTTACACTACTGTGTTGATTTTATTATTTCCTGTCTTCTTTTGTCCGCCGAGTGTTCCTGATTTGACAGCCTACAGGTTTTTTTTCACGTCCACCTCTCTCTTATCTTCCTTTATTTTAGATTAATATCATAAATTGTAAATAGTCTACCATCTAAGAGTAAATAAATGTTGTTGTTGGTGTTGTTGTTACTGAGGACACTAATCAGTTGGCCTCTTTCTTTTTTCCATCTCCACTTATAATTGCTGCAGCATTTTAGCTTTCTTAACCTTGAAGTATTAACGATTATGAGCGACACGTGTATTTCTTAAGCTACGCTTTTTAAGTTAATTATCTTCTTCTTTTACCTAACAGAAAGAGCTGGAACTGCCCGCAAGTCAACTACTGGGACTTTTCAACAGACTTACACGGAAGGTCATTCAGGTGAGAGATACCATAGCTATAAGACGCTAGCGTCAAATAGAACGACCGAAGCAACCATAGCTATAAGACGCTAGCGTCAAATAGAACGACCGAAGCACTCTCGGACACCGAACTAAATACAGGCAAATATTTTCTTTTGATTAAATAATAAACAGGTATTGTACGGCTTTGCGTTTTCGCAATAAGTAGTGCAAATATGCGAACGTATTGCACGGCTCATGAACCGCTTTTCCACTGAAGGCGCTTTTCTGTGGTTTTAAAAACACTTGAAAGGTTTTATAAGTGTGAGAGCCAATTAAAACGAGGCTGTTAAAGTAATAGCCAATCAGCTTTTATCGCGCGAAAACATGTTTTAGTGGGCACGCTCGAAAGTTTCTGAAAGCTCGTAAAAAGTTTGTTGCACTCTTCTATCGGAGCTGATAGAAGCTAAAGCAAAATTATAGTGTCCTTAATTGACCGTCCAATAATAATAATAATAAAAAATAGTGTAATTCGGCTGAGATTTTGTATTCGAGGCTTGAAAAAAGGAAACCCATGCATGTAAATAGCCTCAGTATAACATTCAGGAGTCACAGTCGTAGCACTCAAGAGATTCAAGTATCGTTTGTATACGTGACGTGCTTTCCGAGATCGAATTGGAATTAGGTTAGTTTTTGAGGAGGGAGGAAAACCGGAGAACCCGGAGAAAACCTTCAAAGCAAGGGCGACATACCAACAAATTCAACTCACATATGACACCGAGTCCGGGAAACGAACCCAGGCCACAGAGGTGAGATGAGAACGTTTTAACCACTCGACCACCCTTGCTTCCCGTTACGGTGAACTGTTGTATACTGAAGTCTTTAAAGCTTTGATAGTGTTCGTTTATACTTATAACCCTTGTGGTTTTCTTATGTTCATATCGTTGATTTGATTTAGTGCTTTAACTCCGTGGTCGAGTCTGCCATTGAGTGCGAGATGGTAAAAGTAAAAGAAGTGACGATGAAGCCTTTGGTGAAATCGCTCCACCAGGATCTGGTAAGAAAACATAACACGGGAATAATGGACTTGTTAGAATGATACTTCAGTAGCCAAGTATAACATCACCTGATTACCACCGGAGAAATATATAGAGAAATATATAGGAACAGTGAACACCGATGAGGAACTTAGTTGGAGCAGTGTCGAAAGTTTTCGGTGATTGCTTTGGTTTTGCGTTTACTTAGCTTTTCTATTGGCTGTGAAAATGTTTTGTAATCAGTCAGCGAATCAAATTCCAGAGTAAAACCAATCGTGGTCCACGATTGCGTTTACTTTAGCTCCTGATTGGTTGCTTTCTCATGCCAGTGAAACCAATCAGAATTCACTT
This sequence comes from Actinernus sp. WN-2022, assembly GCA_030867875.1. Classification (NCBI taxonomy): domain Eukaryota; kingdom Metazoa; phylum Cnidaria; class Anthozoa; order Actiniaria; family Actinernidae; genus Actinernus; species Actinernus sp. WN-2022. The sequence goes on along the minus strand of JAOWCC010000577.1, from coordinate 44,826,630 downwards.
TAGTTCGTCATTGGTTCGTTGTAATTGCTTTGGTTTTACTACAGTCAGTTGAAACCTGCTCTAAAACTGCGTTGTCATAACATTTTAAATTTGTTCCCATTCTTAAAGTCTAAAGGCTGGTTTTCACAGCGGCGCCGGAAGCGGAAGCACAAGAAACTTATGCATAAGTCTCGTTCAGAAGCGAAAACCTCGCTTCCATGCTATATTTACATTGCTAAGGGCCTGAGAATGAGCATTCTGATTGGCTAAATTCTTGTTTACGCGTTTGACTAGTTTTCACTGGAACGGAGCGACGGAAGCAACGGAAGCAGAAGCGGAGACGTAAGAATATGGAAACATCCGTTCCTTCTGCTTATCCTTCCGTCAAGCGTATGCTTCCGCTTACGTCTCCGTTTCCACAAGAACGTAAGGCTGCTTGTGCTTCCGCTTCCGTCGCTAGTGAAAACCAGCCGGTAAGGTTGCCTTCAATTGCTGGACCCAACGTGTAAGACATAAACTGACAAGTCCAATGTAATTTATTTAGATCGTAAGAGCGGACAGATAGATGTCTTATTTACTCCTTCTTAAATGTCCAGAACACCGTGTTCTATGGATATAAAAATTAGAAGAGTAGTCAGGTAAACTATAAAATAGCTATAGTTAAGGGGGCACTATCAACTCAGTCCAACACGATCAACGTTCTCATGACGAAAGACATAATAACTACTCAGATTAGCAGAGTACGTTTTTTGCTGGTAGACTGGAGAACATTTGAGACAGTTTTGATGAAGGATGGCAAATATTCGAGTGGGTGTATAATACTGCTTTTAAGCCGAGAAATTTAGAGCAACTTGAAACTGGTTCACTGTAACGGAAATCAAGTTTCTAGAATAAGCTTTTGTAATCCACTTTAATCTTTGTCATCCTCCAACAAAAAAGTTTGAAAAGCATATCAGGACGTTCACATGGTGTTTCTCTTGTCTCTCAGAGTGTTATTTTTGTAGTTTTGTTTGAAAGAATCTTGAAGGTTAATTTGCTTGCGTGGCAAGCGCAGGGGTAGGGGGATTGGAGGGAGGGGAGGGAGGGAGAATGAGTCTTGATAGGCTAACAAACTTGGGGTCCACAGGGTGCGAATTTAAGTTTTAAGCCCACAAGATAAAAAATACTCGTTCGTTTCGAACCTACAAATTTACTGAAAAAAAGCAACAAGCTAAAGTTTTCAAAGACGAACAGAATTAACTTTTACATAAGTGAACATGTTCAATACCAGTAACTATAGATCGCAGGTGTTCCATCCGGGGTCTACGATTTGACATCTTTATCCATGAAGACTTGAAGGACTAACTTTTAGTAGTTCGAGGTCGGAAGTGGTTCAAATGCAGCATCTACTCGGAGACCTTCTTCTCTACCTCCCGCCGGTTAGGCGGTAAGATTTTTCCAGTCAAATGGTAATAAGCTATCATGAATGTAAGCCATGACGGCAACGTCTAGGACGACAGCATAAAACAATAGCCTTTAATTACAAAATACAGTAACTGCACGTGAAAATGCACGCAGTCGCCTTCATTTTCACCGTTTTCTGGAAAAACACAACGTGAAAACCCCAAATTGTACGTTTTAAAGACAACGCGAACGAAAGAAAGTAAATCCAAATCATTTTTCGTTCGGCGTGAACGGAACTCTATAGTCATATTTTTCGCAAATCTGGTTGTGAAAAACAATCCAAGGCAAACAAGGGAAATTGTAAACACCAAATTGCCTGAAAATTTTTTTGTATATGTCCTCTCATCACTGCCGTCGCCGTCCTGGTTGCCAAAGGTCTCTAAAGGCTGGTTCACATATAATCGCCCCGATCGCCCGAATCGCTCCGATCGCCCGAATCGCGTTAAAAAATGTGCAAGCGATCGAGACGATTCGAGCGATTCGCTGTTCACATATGATCGCACCTGATCGCATGTGAGTTCAATTTCACACGGCCATTCCTGGACCCGAGATGTATTTTCGCGCCATATTGACACAAAATGGCGGCAGAAAATCGAAGAGAACAGCTTATTGCTTGTTATTTACTGCTTTTGATAACATTACGACGCAGGAGAACAAGGGCTGTTGAACCGAAACGTTTACGTAGGCTCTGGGTGCGACATATTTTCCAAAAGAGAGAGGAGTTAGGTGCTTTTCATACGCTGGCTCGAGAACTTCAGCTTCACGATCGCGAGTACTTCTTTAGGTAAACAACTGGACATGAACTGTTATTTAGGCTTAAATAATGTCTATTTAATGATAAATAATGCGGTGTTAAAGTCTTCGCTACTTGCCGCCATTTTTAAATGAAGATAACAATGTTTGGATGTGAGAATAATGCATCTTGGGTACATGCAGTGCATTTTGGGACATATTTCGATCGTCCGAATCGTCCGAATCGCCTGGCCATGTTCACATATAATCGCTCACGATTGCTCGTGGCTTTTTCTCGATCGCACCGATCGCCCCGATAGAGCAGTGTTCTATCGGGGCGATCGGTGGCGATCGCGATCTTCCCGATCGCCTGGATCGTCCCACAACTTAAAACGTGTGTTCACATATAATCGCCCGGATCGCCCGCGCACTATTTCAAGCGATTCGGGCGATTCGGGCGATCGGGGCGATTATATGTGAACCAGCCTTAATAGCACAAAATGAAACGTACGTTTTAACGTTTTGTTGAGAACGCGAACGTCACGAAGTTAATCACACCATATTTCGTCCGGTCTGAAGGGAACTCTATGCTTGTTATATATTTCGAAGATTTGGATGTCAAAAGTAATTAAAGCGAGTAAAGAAAATAGTAAACACCTAATTTCGAGAGAGAACACTTTCTACCTCTCGTCGTCATTGCCGTCGCCGTCATGGTTTCTTCATGTCCTATTGTTTTATTGGACTGTTTCAGGAAGAGGCTGCAAAAGAAATGGAGGTGAAGCAGAAGAAAGAACTTGAAAAGTTGAAAGCCCTGGATTTGAGCGAGTGAGTACTTTAAAATAGATTTTGTTTGACCACTTTTATGCGTTCTTCCTCGATTTTTTAATTTCTGTATTTCCTTAATATCATTTGAATATGCGGGTATTAATTGCTAACCAATAATACTCCCAGAATATCGAATCTTTTAATCCATCTAACATTTTCACTCCTACGTAATAGGACATTTTCATTATGACGTCATTTTACTACAACTACCAGAATCCTTTTCATATTTTCTTTCTCATTCAAATTTTTATACTCCTTTGAGAACCCCAAGACAATGGTCCAAATTAGAGGAACAAAAGGATTCACGCAAAGAGTTCTGGTAGTTGTAGTATGTGACGTCATATGCAAATATACTAATTGGTCGAATCGCGTTACGTGACCCGATAACTGCTCTACGCCAGATGAGTTATCAGTGAATAAACAGCGCGCGTTGAAATATGCACTATTAGTATATACCACGCCAGTCAATATCACTTTTCGCGCGCTCTGATTGGATACTCAAACAGTGAATATAAAGAGGTTATTACACGGAAAGTTGTGTAATAGGGTTGAGTATTTTTATGAGTCATTTTTTTTTTTTCGAGCCTGAAAGGCGAGAAAAAATTAAATTGACGAGTAAAAATTCCCATCCGTACTTTTCGTGTAATAAATTGTTTATTATACGACAGCTAAAGCGAACAAAAAAAGTTTGTTTTCGCTTACGTTACTGCTCTGTTTGAATTAAGAAAATCTCGAGAGAAGAAACCTCTCAGCCTCATTTGAAGTCCATGCAATGTCGGGGGCGGGCGCGCACTGAAAAAAGTTTTTTTCGCGTGCTATAAGCTGATTGGCTGTTATTCAAACAGCCCCATTTCGATTGGCTGGCGCGCTTACAAAACCTTGTAAGTGTTGAATAAACCTGTTCGCGACCCGTGTAATACGGTCTCATATTTGCACTCGTTTTAGCCCGTATTTGCACTCGAAAACGCCAAGTCCTTATAACCCATCAAATATTTTCTCTCGCGCGTGATTGGTTGAATGCGTCACGTGACCCGATATTTTCTCTCTGCGAGCGGGAAATATCTGCGAATACATCCCCTGTGAGCCGTATAAGCGCGCGTCAAAGAAAATATTTGAAGGATGATAACAGCAATAACCTACATTGTGGCGTCGAAATATGCCCTGATATTTGTCCTTGGACATCATCTGATCCTCGAAGGTCAGATAATGTCCGCGGACGAAATATCAGGGCATATTTCGACGCCACAAATAGGTTATTGTATTTCTATTCACCTCCACTTCGGTGAATAATTGTTAAATATTTGTCTGTGGATGTTATCTGTCCCGAAAAGCGAACAGTTTCCGAGAGCGAAGCGAACAGTTTCCGAGAGTGAAGCGAACAGTTTCCGAGTGTGTAGCGAGCAGTTTCCGAGAGTGAAGCGAACAGTTTCAGAGAGTGAATTCGAAGCTCGAGGAAAGTGCGGGTTTTCGAGGAACATATATAATGTCCAAGGACAAATACTGGTTCATATTTCAAGCTCACAAACTAGGTTATTGTCTTTATAATCCTTCAAACATTTTCACTATGGGCGTGATCACCATCTCGCTTCTATATCTCCTTGAATCCTCCGAGAGCTGTCTTTAATGCTCACAGTTGACAAACCTAAAACTGTCATGGACCCCTAAGATTTCTTGACTGTGTTGTGTTTATTACTTGTTAGGTTCGCGATATCTGGCAAGGAAGACGATTGGCAAGAGGCACTTGGTGGAAAAGCGTCACACAAGCTTGTCAGTATCCCAAGCAGTAAGCGGAAATCGCAGGTATGTATAGAGTCTTCTGCATGCCCAAGAACGAAAGGGCCATATGATTATATTTGGGCTACAATGATTATAAAATCCCTCGAAGAAGAAGGCTGTATAGCCGAAACAAGGTTCAAGGTTCTTTATTTTACACTATTTACAGGTACCTGTATGTTTGAAGTTTGACATAGGATTACTGCGATAAAAGAAAATTAACAAAAAGTACTATGTATGGTTTACAGGAATGGTGTGTAGTGGCCAAAGTAGCATTGAAGCTTTCGAGTTAGCCACTACCATCAGAATAAATATACGAGGACAGGTTTACCAGAAATGATATCAGAACTTAATATAGTAAGGAAAAGAAGGAAAATAAGAAGAAAATACAGGTTTCAGTTATATATTTACATATTGCATGTACATAATATGAAATAGACAGGATGTTATAATCATTTTAGCCCTAGTTAATATCATTTTATTGTCCTACCTAGAAAAAGAGCTAAGCCGTATTTACTTTTTTGACAACGAAAGGACCATATCGAGGCTCAAGGGAAGAAAGTACGAAAACTGAATGAAGTCATTCACCAAAGCCTCGACATGGAATTTATATATTTAAAAAAGTGGTTTATTTTACGTCGAAGATACAGGAAGCCGTTACCGGGTCTCCCAAGCCAGAGGCTTATATTTAATATTCCGAATTGGAACTTAGGTTGTTTTTTTTAGGAGGGCGGAAAACCGGAGAACCCGGAGAAAAACCCTCGGAGCAAGGGCGAGATACCAACAAACTCAACTGACATTCGGCGCAGCGTCCGGGAATCGAACCTGGGCCACAGAGGTGAGAGGCGAAGCGCTTAACCACTGCACCACCCTATCTCTTGCCGTAGAACGTTATCGAAAGTAGCTTATGATGTCATCATTCTCGTGATGCTTTAAAATCGACAAATGGGTCTTTTGCAGGATACGATCACGTGGTTGTACTGGATGGGAAACAATATATGACGTCATTGCACTTGTACGAGATCGGTAGTGTTATTAGCAAAACCTGTTTGTAAATGCTATATTTTCCACCTCTACAACTTCGATTTAGAAGATTGTTTGCCATCCAGTAAAGCCTTTCCCATGGGATCACGAGCTCAATTCATTTGATACTGAAGTGATATATCAGCACGCAACTGTTAGCTGCAAAAGGCCTAGGTACAAGATTGTATTAATCTTAATTCGTAAACTATTTTAGCGTTCAAAGTTCTTCTCGGAAGAATAAAAAAGTGCTGTAATTTATCCCTGTCATAACTTCTTCATTAATAACTTCTCTGTTTTGTTTTCTCATAGTCCGCTACAGAAGAGACAAAACCGCACAAGAAGCACAAGAAAACGAAGAAACATCGTCATTCGGGGAAATAATGATAAAATAAAGAACTAAATTAAATATCAGTCTGAGTGCAAACAATCCAACATTCCCCATAAACCTGTTGTTTTACTTCCGCTCTATTTTAGCTTGCGTACAACAGAGCCGCGCCGAGACCGAGGTTCAGTCTTCAGTTTAACCATAATTACTCACATGCAGGCGTAACGGCTTAAAGCTGTAATACAGTTTTAATTTCCTCAATAAACTATTTTCTATCAACCCGTCACTCGAATAAATTGATACTGTGTAATGAAATGCTCGTCACGCACAGGCCCCGCAGGCTCGTGCATGCCACGATTACAGCGCTTCTCATTATTAAACACGTGCAGGTTGAGAAGTAATTTCCGGTGTTCAGGGTAGTTTTTCGTGGATGTCAATCATGTGTTTCTATGGCAACTTAGGCAGCTTTCCTGCAGTCGCACGTTCCGCTTTCGCTTCGCAAATTATTCGGTCAGCAAATTCAGTTGTGTGCTGTCGCGCTGTTTTGTGATGTTCGAAAATTTTCGAAGAGGCTTCACCGAAGGACAGTCAATAGGTCTATTTGGGACGCCAACGATACGTGACTGAAAATTATTCAACGGGTGATCGGGACCTCAACTGAATCGCAGCCAGATCGGTCAGCATGACGAAGCCTTTCCTGTTTCCCACAATCTCAAGTAAAGGGAGACCTCTCGCTAAACAAGTCAAAGTGCACATGTGAGAAATAGACTGAATATCACTTCAAAATTTCAAAGACGGGGTTTATCGGCAGTGTTCTCCACACCTTAGATGCAACATTGTACATGAATTCGAGCTGTATTGAAGTTTGTTGACGGCTGCTTCGGGCCTTTAGTCTTTACAGTGTTGAGCAGTTTGTACTTACAACTTCGTTCTCATTCTGTGCGATTTGCGTTCCATCCAGGTCTGGTAGAGCGATTCCAAAGTCTCTTAGAAAATTTTAATAAAAATATTTGCTGACCCAAGGTACGGGAAAGCTGCCAAAGTTGCCATAGAAACACATGATTGACATCCACGAAAAACCACCCTGAAAACAGGAAATTACTTCTCAACCTGCACGTGTGAATGAGAAGCGCTGTAAGACGAATGGAAGCGACCACAGTTTCTCCCTACATTAGCTATACGGTTATGTGCCGCTTCAGTTTCGAGCAGTTTCAATTCAGGGTTATAAATTTTGCCTTTTCAGTCTGGTATAGGGTATGACATGGAAATATGAGACCGCACATTTTTTGACATTGATCTTCAAAAGAAATCGAGAAAGAACAAGGGCGAAACATTTCATTGGGTTAGATGACTCGATTAAGGGCCGGTTTCTAAAAATGCGAAACATTTTGCGCGCTTTCACTAAACACCAAACTTTTTCCCGTTAAAATGTTGTTGACCACGTTCTCCACAAATTCGAGCATGGATTTTGGAAACCGACAATAAATGCCAAAGTTATGGCTTTTCATTCGCCGAAAAAGCTTAAATTTGAACTGAAAAGTGTTGTAAAATCTTCATTTTTTGTCGTAATGGCAAACGCATGCTCGGTTTTATGCGCCTTAATTCGTAGGTTCGGAAAATATTCATAAATTACAGGAGCCCATTACGTAAATTACTAGTAGTTCAAAAATCCTTGGATTTGGATGACGTCATCATGACGTCACTTGATGACGTCATCAGACTACATGTCTTTATAACGAGCCTCAGTGAACCGGATGTTCAAAAATACTCGAGGTCCGGTTGCTATGGAGTGACGTCGTAGGCCTGCTGAATTGCTTTCGTCGTATTTGATTTGCGGTTTTATTATAACAGCGCTTGGTAATTCCTTTATCGGTTTGCGTACACTCTCGCCTGTGGTGCGAGGATGCCTGTTTAGTTTTAGAGGCTGGACTTGAACCAAATTTTGACATCATCCCGTTGGTCCCGTTGCATCCGGTTGGAATTTTCTTACAAAGATCGCTAATCCGTCTGTAGTTTGTAGGTCTAAGAACTGATATGTTCTCAATTCGAAGATCTGCGGTATTCCTGTTGAAAAATTAATGTCAAGGAGCTCTTTAGTAGCTAATTTTCCTGAGGAGTTCGCGAAAGTTTGAAAATGGCGGGCTTTCTGATCGGCGACGAGTGTTCAAAGATCAAGGAAGTCTTAGCATTGCCTCTACGTTTGGTGTTGTTGCCGCCATATTGCTACAGAAATTTAACTCAAACCCAAGATAATACAGCTGGTTGGTAGATGACATCAATGCACTAAAACTTGATGGCGATCGACTCGAAACACCAACTGCATCGGCAACGTCAACAACCGTCCCTGAGGTAGTGACTACGTCATTTAATAATTTATAGTCAATATATATATCAACAAGAAGAGGAAAACAGAGCTCAAAGTTATTCTCGAAGCTGCCATGCACCAAGTATCATGCCTTCGAGACGACTTGAGTTCACAAGCGATCTCGTGAGGACAGCGATGATAAGGCAGATAAGGGGTAAGCGAATACTTCAATCTTTTTATTGAGATGAATTAAATTGGTTGTGGACACTTACAACTTACATGATTGAAGGTGATTTTTTTGTCATTGATGCGACTGATTATGATTGTTTTTATTTATTTATTTAGAGGAATACTAACACTGACCCCAATCCTTCTCAACAAGAATCAAGTATACGGCTGTTTGAAACGTAATAAGAAATGCAATAGACATAAAGCCTTTTCCAGACAGTGGTCCTCAAGGTTATCAAGTCAACCTTTCTGCTGCAGTTGCTTGGGCAGCGAGGAAGACCAAGCTGCATCAGCCTGATAGACATGCCAACTCTAGAAGTCCATCTAAAACTTGATTTGTTGACAAACTTGATTGAATGTGCGATAAAAAAAACTAGGTCTGTGTTCTATATCCTCTCTGGTTCACCCAGGTTGAAGTCCTGGCATCACCGTATGCCTGAGCGCTTCTGGGATATGGAACACAACTTTCTTTTATTTTTGAAATGTGCATTGAAAAATTAGGTCTGTGTCAGTTCTATATCCTTCAGTTCTGGTTCACCCAGGTTGGAGTCCTGGCATCACCGTATGCCTGAGCGCTTCTGGGATATGGAACACAACTTTCTATTATTTTTGAAATGTGCGATGAAAAACTAGGTCTGTGTTCTATATCCTTTCTGGTTCACCCAGGTTGAAGTCCTGGCATCACCGTATGCCTGAGCGCTTCTGGCATATGGAACACAACTTTCTATTATTTTTGAAATGTGCGATGAAAAACTAGCTAAGGTCTGTGTTCTATATCATTTCTGGTTCACCCAGGTTGAAGTCCTGGCATCACCGTATGCCTGAGCGCTTCTGGCATATGGAACACAACTTTCTATTATTTTTGAAATGTGCGATGAAAAACTAGGTCTGTGTTCTATATCCTTTCTGGTTCACCCAGGTTGAAGTCCTGGCATCACCGTATGCCGCCTGAGCGCTTCTGAGATATGGAACAGAACTTTCTTTTATTTTTGAAATGTGCATTGAAAAATTAGGTCTGTGTTCGTGTTCTATATCCTTTCTGGTTCACCCAGGTTGAAGTCCTGGCATCACCGTATGCCTGAGCGCTTCTGGGATATGGAACACAACTTTCTATTATTTTTGAAATGTGCGATGAAAAACTAGCTAAGGTCTGTGTTCTATATCATTTCTGGTTCACCCAGGTTGAAGTCCTGGCATCACCGTATGCCTGAGCGCTTCTGGCATATGGAACACAACTTTCTATTATTTTTGAAATGTGCGATGAAAAATTAGGTCTGTGTTCTATATCCTTTCTGGTTCACCCAGGTTGAAGTCCTGGCATCACCGTATGCCTGAGCGCTTCTGAGATATGGAACAGAACTTTCTTTTATTTTTGAAATGTGCATTGAAAAATTAGGTCTGTGTTCTATATCCTTTCTGGTTCACCCAGGTTGAAGTCCTGGCATCGCCGTATTCCTGAGCGCTTCTGGGATATGATTACCCTGGATACCAGAGGCTCGAAATCGTCGGGACCAGCTGAAATCAAGCCGCAGCACGAAACAGTCGTCACGCAAAACAAACTCCTTCGGGGAATCAAAACTCTTTCGATCGCGGCACATTACAGTATGTTCGTACCTGAGCCCCTCTGGAACCACAGGAAGCCCAAGCTCTGTTTATGTAAATTTAATTTATAAGGGTTTGTATGGGAATTTTTAAATCTGGCTTTTCGATAAATATACTGTAATAAAGTGAATAAAACTTACCTGGTGTCTATGACCTGTGTCTTGGCTGTTGAAAAATTAATGTCAAGGAGCTCTTTAGTAGCTAATTTTCCTGAGGAGTTCGCGAAAGTTTGAAAATGGCGGGCTTTCTGATCGGCGACGAGTGTTCAAAGATCAAGGAAGTCTTAGCATTGCCTCTACGTTTGGTGTTGTTGCCGCCATATTGCTACAGAAATTTAACTCAAACCCAAGATAATACAGCTGGTTGGTAGATGACATCAATGCACTAAAACTTGATGGCGATCGACTCGAAACACCAACTGCATCGGCAACGTCAACAACCGTCCCTGAGGTAGTGACTACGTCATTTAATAATTTATAGTCAATATATATATCAACAAGAAGAGGAAAACAGAGCTCAAAGTTATTCTCGAAGCTGCCATGCACCAAGTATCATGCCTTCGAGACGACTTGAGTTCACAAGCGATCTCGTGAGGACAGCGATGATAAGGCAGATAAGGGGTAAGCGAATACTTCAATCTTTTTATTGAGATGAATTAAATTGGTTGTGGACACTTACAACTTACATGATTGAAGGTGATTTTTTTGTCATTGATGCGACTGATTATGATTGTTTTTATTTATTTATTTAGAGGAATACTAACACTGACCCCAATCCTTCTCAACAAGAATCAAGTATACGGCTGTTTGAAACGTAATAAGAAATGCAATAGACATAAAGCCTTTTCCAGACAGTGGTCCTCAAGGTTATCAAGTCAACCTTTCTGCTGCAGTTGCTTGGGCAGCGAGGAAGACCAAGCTGCATCAGCCTGATAGACATGCCAACTCTAGAAGTCCATCTAAAACTTGATTTGTTGACAAACTTGATTGAATGTGCGATAAAAAAAACTAGGTCTGTGTTCTATATCCTCTCTGGTTCACCCAGGTTGAAGTCCTGGCATCACCGTATGCCTGAGCGCTTCTGGGATATGGAACACAACTTTCTATTATTTTTGAAATGTGCGATGAAAAACTAGCTAAGGTCTGTGTTCTATATCCTTTCTGGTTCACCCAGGTTGAAGTCCTGGCATCACCGTATGCCTGAGCGCTTCTGAGATATGGAACAGAACTTTCTTTTATTTTTGAAATGTGCATTGAAAAATTAGGTCTGTGTTCTATATCCTTTCTGGTTCACCCAGGCATTGCCCAGGTTGAAGTCCTGGCATCGCCGTATTCCTGAGCGCTTCTGGGATATGATTACCCTGGATACCAGAGGCTCGAAATCGTCGGGACCAGCTGAAATCAAGCCGCAGCACGAAACAGTCGTCACGCAAAACAAAACTCCTTCGGGGAATCAAAACTCTTTCGATCGCGGCACATTACAGTATGTTCGTACCTGAACCCCTCTGGAACCACAGGAAGCCCAAGCTCTGTTTATGTAAATTTAATTTATAAGGGTTTGTATGGGAATTTTTAAATCTGGCTTTTCGATAAATATACTGTAATAAAGTGAATAAAACTTACCTGGTGTCTATGACCTGTCAAGGGCACCCAACGAGTACTTTTTGAAATTCGTTTGAAACCAGTTGTATGCAGCTTATCTAGCCATTTTAAGGCGCCTACTATGTCTTTTGACGTATTCTAGAAAGCTATTAGCTGTTCGGATTTTCTAGGTGGAAATCGCGTCAACCGAAAATACTATGGCAAAATAGAAACAAGAATTTTCTAGCCCAAGTAACTTCATGTTGCAAAGGTTTGTGGAGAATTTTTTAGGGATTCTTTTTTCCTTTAGGCAATTCTTAGGGAATGAAAATGTGTTGTTCTGGCTCTATTGATCAGACGAATTGGGACGTACGAATATTTTAGGGGAAACATTTTAGTCTCCCTTTTTTCTATAATTTTCTAGGGATTAAAATAAAAATTTCTAGCCAGTATTTTAGAAAACAATTTTCTAGGGACAATTTTTTCAAATCCGAAAGTTTTAGGCTAACTTACTCTCCCGAACAGCTTTTTAACCGAAAACTTCGTTGGGTGCCCTTGACCTGTGTCTTGGCTGTGTCTGTACGTATAGTTTCAGCGAATTTGGGCGAATTTTGAATCCCTTACTCTTCATACTATAGAAGAAATGAAAGGTTCATTTCTTCTATAGTATGAAGAGTAAGGGATTCAAAATTCGCCCAAATTCGCTGAAACTACGTACAGACACAGCCTGTCGGAAGACACAGATCATAGACACCAGGTAAGTTTTTTTCACTTTATTACAGTATATTTATCGAAAAACCAGATAAAACAATTCCCATACAAACCCTTATAAATTAAATTTACATAAACAGAGCTTGGGCTTCCTGTGCTGGAATCAGGGTAGGATATGATGGAACACAACTTTATACCTAGTGAGGCATGCAGGCTAACGGTCAAAACATGTTTCGAATCCTAATATGAAACTGCTTTAGAAGGCCCCAAATCGCCAAAAAACCACTCACACAACTTCATTAAGTATCAATCTTTTATTATTGAAGATTCATTTCGTAGGAATCGGAAAAGAGAATTCACACGAAGCAATTATTTATAAAACTCTTCTGAGATCGTTATGAAAGTAATCGATAAACCACAGGTAACCCAACAGACTAAAAAGCGGGAAATATACTCGTTAGTTCCCTTTTCCAGCGACCCTCCGCAGCTAGAATGGCTTTCTCGGTTTTATCGCTCTTTTTCGCCATTTAGACTATATAAAGTAAACTTGAAGTAAAGCAACCCGGGTTCGACCCTTCATAGCAACGTCGCTGCTTAGTGACGAAATTGGTAAACGCACAAACCAGAGCCTTCATTCTTTCTGCCAGCGGAGCATAAACGTTTTGCCGCGGTGCATCACGCGTATCACGTGCGTCATTCGTACGTCAATTTTTTTTTCATAAAGTTTGGCTGCACGAAAGGTGTTTGGCTGCATGTATTAACTACGGTCCTGTATGTCAGGTAGGTGTCCCATGTATGGTCTCTGTTCATTGTTACAATCGATTCTAACTCTTAAGTATTTGCACTATGCTTTTAGCTGTATATTTTTAACGCTTTGGATCACTTTTAAGTAATATTTGTAAGAATTATAGTGTCTCAAATCACAATGCAATGCTGAGTTGTACCGACTGTAGCTGCCGTGTCAGAACATGCAGTGAATTAATGACTGTTTTGCTCAGAAGAATGTTTTAAATGGAGAAATTATTCATTGGTATATAATAATTATAATCGGCCGTAATATATAAAAAAAACACTGTTTAAACTGACAAAATCATAACGTTGGTCGCTCACCGTGGAAAAGTGTAAAATGACTCGTTGGGCGACGCATGACGCATGTTTATTCAGTTGTTTATTCCCCCTAGTGGTAATTTTAACACAGAAAATGAAATGATAACGTAAGACAAAACATGCAGTGCATTTGTTTCTAGATTATGCCTTTTAGTTTTGAAGATATTTAAGACCAAATTATTTTTAATATTGAGTTTTCTCTCCAGAGGAGATGGCTGGCAGCAGCCCCCACCCCACTACCCCAAAATGGGTCCGTCAGGAGGGCATGTGTTTTGACCTGCTCCCTAATAGAGACAATAGACCACCTCAAAGTTTTTGACACCATTTTGAATGGTATGCAAGAATTGCTGGCGCAGTTACTCAGTCCCCATACAAGTACAGATGAAAGAAGAGACATTGTATTGAAATAGCGAACTGAATATTAAAATAGGGATTAAAGTAAACATTATACATGTATGTAGGAATAAAACTTTATATGCATGGTTTAAGTTAATTTCGAGAGAAAGAAAAAATATATTTTGCTTATGAGGCAACGCCATGTTTTTGAACAGTTTACACCATATTTGGGGTGCCAAACAGAAGTCCGATCAAAAATCATCCGGCAAAAGTCATCCTACTGGGTTCAAATTCACAAATGATATTTGTTCTTAACTTACCTTTAATTCTGTTGTCAGATCTTGTAGAATTATCAGGTCAGCTTGCCGTAATTACAATTTTCTTCAGAGCACTTTGACGAAGCATGTCCGAATTACAAAGGTTTGTATGGGGACTGAGTAACCACGGCAGCATACCTGTCCATTCAAAATGGCATCTAAAGCTTCAAGGTGGTCTATTGAAAAACAAAGCACAGAATCCTCTGGAGAGCTGTCACATGATTTGAATTGGGCCAACAAATTGTACAAGCTAAATTGGTCTATTCAAAGGGTGGATATCCACTGGATAAATCCTTATCCGGTGGATAAACTTATCCACCCTTTGAACAACTGGGCCCTGACATTTAATTCTATATGTCAAGACTTAGTGAATTGTTGAGTAGTAGAATATTTCTTGGTTTGAGTAGTGTTGCATCGCATCATGTAGCCATTAATAATTTTATAGAGCAGGTTTCAATTGAGTGTTGAAAGTTTTAGGTGATTGCTTTGGTTTTGCATTTACCTAGCTTTTCTATTGGTTGGAAAATGTTTTGTAATCATGCAGTCAGTGAATCAAATTCCAGAGTAAAACCAATTGTGTGTGACGGACCAAAACCAATTAATCGACAATTGCATTTACTTTCCTCCTGATTGGTTGCTTTCTCGTGCCAGTGAAACCAATCAGTATTCACCTTAGTTTGTGATTGGTTCGTTGTATTTGCTTTGGTTTTGGTTTTACTACAGTCAATTGAAACCTGCTCTAGAGGACCGGTTTATATTTCCAAACTGATAATGAAATGTGACTTGAAACCAAGAATTTAATGTAGGGGTTTAGTCAAAAGTTTGGCTTTAAAAGTAATTTCAATTTGGAAAGTACATAAATGTTATCCCCCTTACTTTGCTGAGAATTTTCCTTTTATAATAACAAAATTGGCTGAATAGAACCAGAGATATGATTTTTTGACAATTAAGACTTTTCTATAAATGGCTGCTTGGATGCAGGTTTCTATTGGCTGAAGTTGATGAGGGGCAAAGCCCAAGTCAACTGTCAAACTCTGTATAAACCAGCAATGCATTGTGGCTCCCAACATTGCATCATGGTTATACCAGAGCAATGCATTGTGGTTCCCAGTGCACTGCATTGTAGTTACAGAAGTTCTCAGCACAAAATTGTAAAATTTGTCCCTTACATAGATTCACTCATGAATGACTGCGACAGCAGATGTCTTTCGTATTCTTCTCTACTCCCTGCTGTTTCAAATCTCAAAATTTCTAAAGGCTTTAATAACTCAATCAACATTTACATGAGAAAGAAAGTGTATACTTTTGTGTAACTGACTAACCTGCTAGCAGCTCTTATGTGTGTTTTTTTGTTAAATAGATTTGGATTGGGCTACCTGTGGCACGCAGTCAAAATGCGGCGAGGAGAAAAGGGAAGGAGGGGGGAGGGGGGAGGGGAAGGGGAAGGGGAAGGGGAGAAAAGGAAATTAGAGCCTGCAGGCAAGGCATACCTTTTAGAGTTCTGCCCCTGCTGAGATGAAAGATTGTCACTTGTCGGTGACGCGTCAACTGTCAGACAGTCAACCAGTAGTAGAAAAGTTAAATATAAATAAACATGCCTGTTTAAAATCGTGTTTATATCAGTATCCAAACAACATTTTTGCATGTACATGTACCGGTATAGACTAAAATAAGAGTAGAAAGAAGTCTTGAACTGCAAACAATTTTTGTAGCCTGTGTAAATTAAGTCTTGTTTCATGTACACGTACTTGTTTTTTGTTGTCGCTCAGCAAGTTCCTTACCTAAAGAAACAGCTGATGCAATTAAGTTTCTCATTTTTTGTCCACAAGGATTATAAACACGGTCGAACAAACCGGATGATTTTGCATTACGTTGAAGCCAACAACTTCACATGACGATGCCAACACTCATCGCACGATTCCCCTCGCGATCGAATGCTTCAAAATCATCCGGCTTGTTCGACCGTGTTTGTAATCCTTGTGGACAAAAAATGAGAAACTTAATTGCATCAGCTGTTTCTTTATGTAAGGAACTTACTGAGCAACAAAGAAGGCAACCAGAATTGTGTTAGTCCAGCTACAACTCGAAGCAAATGGCCGATCGGATTCTGTTCTCAAAAGGAACTCAACCGAGATCAAGATGACTTGTATTAAAGAATACAATCGTTTCGCTCCCAAGTCGTTTCGCCCCCAATTAAATAATAAATCTGACATTTTAGAACAACAACTTCCACATAATATTATTACAAGTTTGGGGCAAAACAACCGGAACCAATGACATAAATTTCAGTTGGTATTAGACGCTTTCCATCATTTCTAAGATCCGTCCAATCGCAAGTCACTTCTTTAGTCTTTTATAAAATACAAGACCTGACAAAGGGCTCATAACTAAAGCAGTTGCATTTATTCAGACTTATGAATCCCCAATCCAGTAGACGGGACAGGAAAAACATATTTATGATTAATTAAACAGTTCACCACCGCTTATGATTTCAAGCTGATGTGAAAATAATATCTGCTGCTCAAAATCCCAATTTCAGCCATGTCAGCCACCTGATCCATGCAAGATTGATCACTTGATTGACACTTGTCACTTTTAGCCAATAGGAGAGTTACAATAGGAGATGAATGCGGAGAACTCTAAAAGGTATGCCTTGCTACAGGCTCTTATTTCCTTTTCTCCCCTTCCCTTCCCCCCTCTCCCTTCCTTCCCTTTTCTCCTCACTGCATTTTGACCGCGCGTCACTAGCCCAATCCGAAAACAAATTAGCAAAAAAACACCCATAAGAGCTGCTAGCAGGCTAGTAACTGACCAATCCAGAGACTGGCAATTTCTAAGAACGACTGTGCACAGACAAAAAAATCTCGATATTAATCGACAGCTATTAAGTTAAAAAGAACCACAGGTACAGCTTGGTACCTTGTAATTCAACCTTGCAATCCGTAGAAATTTTCACTTCATAGTTATCCAATAATTGACATTGTTGCAGTATGGATACTGATACTCTCATTGAATGATATGGACAGACTTCAGTGCTCGACCTTAGCAGTAGTCCACTAGTCCTGGACTCGTAAGAAATGCTTCTGGACCAGTAAAAAGGAGTAGTAGCTATTCTATAATTTTTAATTTTTAATGAAAGATAAAAACAAAAATATAGTGTCCTGTGATTGTATTTTGAACACGTTTCTTTGCAAACGTTCCGAAAAACAATTGCGAAAAGGCCGAGAAGACTGAACAAGGCTGAGGTGAGAACTGGGCACTAGTCAGCCCCAGGAGCTCCAGTGAAGGCTGCTATCACCGCCATCTTTGTTTTGACTTGTTCACTCGTGCATGTATCATGAAAGGCTTAGATATCAGCAAATATTGGCATGCCGGAGTCGGGACTACCATGATTTTTTTTCTGGACTAGTAAATTTTCAGCTCTACTAGTCCCAGGACCAGTGATTAAAAAAGTTAAGGTCGAGCACTGGACTTAGAGAAAGAGCTGAAATTCAATTATCTCTGGGGGTTAAATGACCACCAAATCGAAAAAATAAGTTTACCATAAATACCTGCATATAGACTGCATTCCAAACTTAGATGCCTTTTTTGGAAAAACAAGTTAGAAGGTTCATAAATGCTCGTACTTGAAGCAAAACTTCTTCAGAAGAGATTGTTGTCATGCCAACTGCTATTGCAACTTTGAATATTCAGGTTATGACTTTCCTTGTTATGTCTTGTGTATGTTTTAATATTTCTGTCTTTAAATCACTCCAGAATTCATCTTCTTATATTCCTCCATTCAAGGAACCTCATTCCTTTAAGCAAAGAGAAAGTGAGGTTTTCTGGAGAAACTATATACGCATGAGTCCAAGGTCCACCATGTTGGATTTTGAAGGAGGGGCCTGGGGCGAGTGCTCATGATGAAACATGATATGTATGCTTGTACCTGCGTATAAGCCACACCTCCCTACAATATGTTGGCCATTTTTGTCCAAAAGTGTGGCTTATATGCAGGTATTTATGGTATATTAGCCATTTCATAAACTGATAAAGGACTGGGACCGAGTGTTAAAAAATATAAAACATTTTTAAAAATGAAGTACCCCACCACATGAAAGATCACATCGAAATTAGTACATTGTATGTTTACTGAGTTTGAAAATGTTTGAGTAAACTAAGGCCTGATTCAAACGTCGAACTTTTCATGCGCCGAACGCAATTGAAACAAAAGATAATTAGACGGCTTCTTTTGATCTAATTAGATTCGGCGCATGAAAAGTTCGACATTTGAAATGGGCCTTAGAACCGAATAGCAAGCATTTGAAAATCACAAAAATAAGAGAGTTCAATATGGATTGGGGAGTCTCCCAAACCATACTGAGCTCTCTTATCTTTGTGATATTTGAAACTACCTTACCACCTGGTTAATATTGAGTCAAACGTTCCCAAACTCAGTCAACATAATAATTTTAATTTGAGTAAAGTTGCATACTCAATCCCATGCAGTCCTTTTTTAAATGTACGAAAAGGCTAATACATTGTATAGTAATGCAGTTGATCATGAGTCTCAAATTCTCTCCCACCTCCCTGCTAAAATCAATGTTTGTTTTCTTCATACAAAGATGTGGCATATAACATACATAAAATAATGCAGTCCTTGGCTCGTGTTGGCCGTGTGCTAGCTACAGCAGGCTGTGTGAGTAAACGTTCAAGGGGTGTTAGCTCCTCTTTTGTGAGAATGAAATCAGCACAAAGTCAACAAGGCTTTGAAGGTGAAATATTGTTAAATAATGTACTGTTGTGGTCATAAACAGGAATGCAAAATGAAAAGTGATTCATGAGTAAGTACTTTTACATGTAGCAACAATCTTACTTTATTTTTCATTGAGAAAATTCATGGCTTTAGAGATTTTAATTAATGAACAAATCTTTTTATGCACACACATACAGTATATATACAGTCAATGCCAAAAAGGTTGTCCTTCACAAACATAATAATATAAGTATATACTGTAAGTACCTTTCATGGAATAATGCTAATATCAATACTTACAATAATATTGAAGGGCCGTGTGCAAAAACTGATCAGTGACGATTTGAAAACGATTTGTAAACAATACAGACATAATCTTCCTCGATGAGCTTTGCTCTTGGAGAAAATGTTGAGAATAAATAAGTTTAAATAAATAAAAAAAACTCTCGATAGCCAACTTTTTGATTAAGAAAACTTGTAATTTCTAATCTAGAATGTTAGGATATCACTTGAAATCTCAAATGAAATAATTAATGCACAAAATAATTAAGCAAGCCATCAAGTCATTTCTACAGCGAAAAGAGTTGTTATTGTTTTGCTATTTTAATAGGTGAGGGAGGTGGAGAAAAACAATTGTCGTGCACGCGCTCATTCGTTGTATATTGGGCAAGAAATAGATCTTAGACTAATATAGACTACTATAGACACTTATAATTCCATTGTTTTCTTTTGTTTATATTTCACTATTATATAGACTAGCATGCAGGGACCCATGGGAACTCACAGGAAATCAACAAATATGATAAATTATAGTAACATAGTCTAGCCGGCTGACTGACTCCTTTCAAGGTTGTATTTTGATTTTTTTTAAAGGGAATAATATCTTACGGATCTCAGTTAATTTCTGAAACCGATGAGCACAATTATTGTCAAAAAGTGCCAAAACTGACGGTCACAGGCAGCTCGAGACATGAATTCGTGTGACGAAAACAAATCTGGCCGCCGAAACAGTTGGTTTTATATCTAAGAACACAGGAAACTGGATACAGAAAACAGACATGGACAAAATATCTTACTATTAGACACATCATAGATCAGTTGTAAGATAAAAAAAATAACAGCCTTTTCCACGGACAACATTTCTAACTGTGTTTGAATACCTGGTTTTACCTCGTTTGGTCGTTTGACTTCGGCCGCTTCGCTTGGCGATAGGTTTTCCCTAAACTCTAAGTAAAACATACGCGTAAACTCGATGGCTTGCTCGCCCAGGTTTTCCCTAAAACAGATTCCCGTAGGCTCGATGGCTCGCTCGCCCAAGTAAGTGTAGAACTTTAGAAAACTCATTTCTTTTTAACATTCTTTCCTCAAATGCAACCAAGACCAAGACAGAAAGCAACTTTTCACATGATTCGTCGTCTTCATTGGAATACCTGTGGCCGTCACTTTTTGGCGCCATTTCCTGACGCGAGCACGCGTGCATCCTCCATATTAGGAAATCGATCGAGGGACCCTGGGAAAGAGCGTTACACTAACACACACTGACTGACACACACACACACTTAGCGTATTATTATATAAGATACTGACTATTAATGTTTGTTTCATGAGTTAAGTAAAAACAACCCTATAACCAACACTTAAACACTAACATGAGACTAAGATAACCACTGCCAATCAAACTCAGGCTGACAGAGTTTGGGCGCCCTGTGGCTTCAGCACATAGTGTACAATATTGTAGAATTAAGGACGGTACCTACTAATGTCAGCGCACATGCCGTTCTGCGCATCTTGCATCCCACAGGTTAATTGTGCAATTTGACAGACCCAAAGATGAAGGATTTTAAAATATGAGGTCGAAAGATACGCTTAAGAAATGAATGATTTGGAAAATCTTTAAATTCAATTACGCGGCCACAAAAGACAATTTTCAGCTGAAATAGTAAAGAGCCGACCATCTTAAATGTGATGATTTATCGTGGGGAGATGGTCAAAGCATCATAAATTTAGGACATTTACCCGACCCATAATTGAATTTGTAAGCCTTATAAGTGAGTTATTTGTAAGATAAATGGATTGATTCCTTTGTGAAGAATGCCATGTCTAAGATTTTTCACCATAATATTTTGGCAGATAACACAAAATATCAATAGAATAAAAATAAAATTTTCTTGGACAAAGAAAAATGCTGAGTCAGCACTTTTTTCGATTTTCATCCTTAATTATCTCTTTTAAATGTACATGTATGCACACCACACAATTTTTTTTCTGATTTCAAAAGCTGAGTGAGTGAGTGAGTCCTTATAGATTTTTAGGGGGGGGGGAATGGTTTGTAATATTATTAGTAGGCACATGATCCTTTAGGACAGTCATTAGCCTGTACTTGTGGATCAGTGAAGTTAAAGCCAGATTGGGTGAGGTTAGTGTTTAGATGGTGTTTAGATGTGGGAATTTAACTGCTATTTTCTGGTTATGTTGTAAGATTAAACAAAATAATTTCCCCTTTTTTCATGCTGATATAGCTATACAAATATCTCTGGAATGTGGAAAGTCTTTCAGTCCACAACATGATATAAACTGCAGGTTAATTTTCAGGTTTATATAGAGAAATGGAATCAAAAAAATATGGAAAAGAAACATAGACTGAACAGAGTGTCCATAGATCTAGAGTTATAGTTCAATGCAACTGATAATTATGGTATGCAATAACAGGACACGATTTTGATTCACCATACGTGTAGTTTTGGAATTCAAAAAGTATGTACTTCTAAACATCATTGGTCAATTATAATTAAACCAGACAGGTCATTTACATGTAGTCAGACAGTATGAACATTGCCTGTAACACACGACTTAATAAGCTGTTGCTAGCTGTGATATTTTAATACTTCATAATCTTAAACTTGTAACAAGAATGAGTGTGGCCCTCATGTTTGCAAGTACTTTAACATTTTGTACACTTCGAGCTCCCAAAAGCTCTTTGTGACCTGATAGAAACTGACCCATTTAAAATTGCTTATTTAAGGTTGTCTTCCACTGTCGGGGTGCTAGTGACTCAGTGATATGAACATTTAAAGGAATGATCTAGAATACAAAGCTGCAAAATAAGGCTTCAATTAAAGGAACAGTGCAACAGTAATGCGCACGCGTAACACATGATTGTTAATAATGAGAAAGACAATGGAAAATCACGCTGTTAATGTCATGTCACGTCAAAACTCAACTGATCTGGAATGACCTTTGGAATTTTCGCTTGCACGAAATCTAGAGTTAATAGTTTTGTAATTTGCATCAGTTGAGAAGTTCAGGATTTAGAATCGTATAAACTTCCCAATGGACCATGAGATAGTGCTTCGAAGATCTACATGTATGGTATTCGAGAAAATAGTTTAGGAATCCACTCGGAAATGCAGACTCATAAACAAACAACAATTTCTGTGTGAATGATAATATTTCATTCTACTGCAGTTTCGCGAAGTGAAAGCGAAACTAACGTTCTGACTTCATAGCTTTGGGGCTTTGTGATTTTAGGATGAGTTGTTGTACAATTATAAGAGCGCTTCCACTACAAAATCGGGGAAGAAAAGAGTTTGATTTTGCTAAATAGTGAGGCCTTGAACTGTACCGAACGAAGGCTGTGTTGACACTTCAATAAATACACGCGAATCATAGTACATTCAGCGACTTACAAGCAGAGTAAATGTCTCCCCTACATTCTCACTGTCTCCAAGTTTGGCTAAACTGCAGAATACCCCGCAACTTTTTTTGTCTACGTGTAGCCGGCTACGCGTAGCATCGTTCTATAAAGAATTCATTAAGATATAGCTTCACAGGTGTGACTCGGCCTCAGTCCACCTCTTCCATTCGACGCGTAGCATAGCTTCGTTCTATAAAGAATTCATTAAGACTTAGCTTCACGGGTGTGAGACTCGGCCTCAACGACGCATAGCCCGTAGAGCCTTGGGGGTGTCTTTTCATTTGCGGGGTATTCTGCAGTTGCTCCCCAAGTTTCCTAGGCCATTCATTGTCTCCCTCTCAAATGCTTTGGACGAAACTACCAGGAGACGGAAGCTTTCTTCTGTAGCCATTAATTCCTCCGCTCGACGAACCGTCCAAGGGCACTGAATTCAGAGTCAAAAACACTCGCAAAAATTACGGAGACGAACAAAATACTATCTTAAATCCTAGGATATAAAACTAAATTACTATTCTAAATGGGTATAAGGTCAAATGAAACTTAGGCAAAGCCGATGGAAGAGGATTTCTTTCACGTATCAAATCTCTCCCCATCTTTTGATTTCTGGACAACCCAACCAAAATTCAAACATTCGCACATGCGCACTAAGGATGGCACTGTTCTTTTAATGTGGCCACAATATAATACTATTATAAAGTCTACCATGAAATATCCTTCTCCATGATCATCTGTGGTGAAAGAGAATATTAGTCTTTCAGTAAAATTACCAAAACACAAAACCTGAAATGAAGCCTCAGGAATATGACTGAAACATCAGGAATATGACTGAAACATCTCATGAACATAATTGTTACCAGTATGTATAATTATTTATTCACTTGTTTATCAAAATCATGTATTTGGCTCTTCTTACAGTAATTGTTGAGCCACTTGAGGCAGCCCAATCTAATTGGGTTTGTGAAAATATGACTGAAAAGATATGTGTGGGTTTTTTAAATCCTTTCAAATTGTGAATAATGTATAATTAAACATACCTTTCACTTCCACGTTGTTTCATTTGTGGTTTTTCTTCTCTTGGAACCATTTTTGGGTGTTTTTCATCCATCTCGGCTCACCACCTAAGAATGAGAGAAGGCTGCAATCTTCCAAGGACTTAATTCTGCCACAATCATCTACAATGTTCACCTCCAAACTCTCACTTTTCATCATCGAAATGCCATGAAACTCCTGTCTCTAGAATGAATGATTGAATGATAAGTGAACTAAGCCTTGCCTGAATTTCAGGATCCAGCGATCCTCATTCTGGAAAAAAATCAAATACTATTTCACGACTTTTTACCAAATCTAAGGCTCCATAACTTCAAGGCTCTGTACTAAGGAAGTCGGCATGCACCAAGCGCCAACCATCACGAGAGCCTGAGTTAGTTGTCTTACACCATAATGAAGCTCTCCTGATAGATGGTGCTCACAGTGTCCAACTTAATTAGTATGCATGGAGCCTTGAAGTTAGTTGAAAGTTGTGAAATGAAGTATTCATTTTTTTCCAGAATGAGGGATTGCTGGATCCTGGAATTCAGGCAGGCTTAGTGCATTTATCATTCTACCAACAACAGGAGTTTCGTGGCATTTCGATGACGAAAAGTGAGATTTTGGAGGTGAAGATTGTAGGTGATTGTGGCAGAAGTCTTTGGAAGATTCCAGCCTAATCTCATTCTCAGGTGGTGCAATTGTGAGCCAAGGTGTATGAAAAATTCCTAAAAACACCCTAAAATTGTTCCAAGAGAAGAACAACCACAAGGAAACAACATGGAAGCAAAAAGGTATGTTTATTTTGTATTATACACAATTTGAAAGGATTTATAAAACCCCACACATATCCTTTCACAAACACATAGTTGGGTTGCCTGTGGTTGAGCTAGATCGAGATTCACTTTTGGGGGTCACTTTGACCATCACAATAATTTGGTTATAGGAAGAAGTTTATGATAAATAGAGAACATAGTCTGGCATCACAGTGAGCTTTTCCCACATGCATAGCAAGGTAATGGGTTGAATTTAACAAGCCGATTTATTTAAAGTGCCTATAACCCTTTTGAAATTTTGATAGCTTATGAACCTCCGAAAGGTTTTGAGTACTTCTGTGAAGAAAGTTTTGGTTTACAGTGAATATTTTATGTTCTACGCTTGTTTGAAATCGTGTAAATGTGACCTTTTGTGACCTTTCCTGACCCATGACCGCGTAAGTAAGGGAGCGCGTCCAAATATCGGAATCGGTCCTGACCGATTCCGATCATTCGGTAATAGATCCGATTCCGATGTCACTGAAGGTCCACCCGATTGAATCGGTGCCGATAGAATGGGAATCGGAAATATAAAGTACAGTATCGGTACCGAAAGAATCGGAACGGAAATATGTATCAGTCTTTGATCTGTCAGATGACCTTGTTCAGTACTGCATGCAGCCGCCACCACAACCCATTAAACCTGATCGCTACGCGCTAGGAAAAGCACGGTTTTCTGCATTCGCTTAATAAGCAACCAAACGAACTTTGAAGCGATTGCAAATAGCTGGGGCATTATTAAAATCCTAATGAAAGTTAATTAAAACTTTACTAAAACACGGACTAATGATAGATACATGTAGGAGATTTAAAACAGTGTACTGTAGATCGAAATGTTTGTTAGCTCCGCAAGCGGCGTGGAAATATGCCAGTTTCTTGCTACTTCAATGGTCGTTGTTTTAGTTTTGATATTGACACTTTTTTTCTTTGCTTCCCCAACTTCTCTAAATTTCTTCATAGTGTAGCATCATTAAAGATAGGACACATGATATGTACACCAACATTAGCTAGCTGACGATAAGGAAGCCCGCACGAAACTTCGCTTCTTCGAAATGTCGCTTCGTAATTTCGATCCACTCGGTCAATTCGACCAACCTGAGTTGTAAACTTTATTTGGTCTTTGACTAACTGAACTTTTCGGCTCATTTTCGAACGGTACAGGAAGACAACTGTAGAGTTTACTTCAGTTCAGTCAGTATAATCAGGCTAAGAATAGAAATCTGATGCTTTGAACCCGGTTTGAATCGAAGGCCGGAAGGGTAGGTAATATACGAAAGGAATGGAAGTGTTCAATTTTGTAAAAGTTACCGTATCAATAATATTCAGATCCGTCAGCCTTCCAGATCTTTGTAAAAGTCATTGCATGAAGTTTTCAAGTAAATTCGGACCATGCAGCATGAAATATCGTGAGCCGTAAAATAAACAAAACAACGGCTGCTCGCTAATAGTTCCCAGACCGGCGGTATGTGGCCCGCTTTAAAGCTTGACTCACTCGCTGAGCGCAAAGCATAACACCAAATAAACTTTTGCTTCAGTGTAGTTTCACATTTACGGCAGATACTTGTCTTGTTACTAGTATTAAAAGGTTTCGGCAGAAATCATTGTAAATGTTTGCGTATAAAAATCTCAACTCTTCTTGGAGTCTGAATTTCCACGTGCAAATCAGTCAGGCGTGAACGTGTCAGTCTGATATTTTACAGAACATCGATCAACAGAGTTTTGAAGCAACGTTTGTCATATTGATCAAGACGTACAAAAACTTCTATACTCTTACCAGAAAACTTCTACTGGGAAAGTGCAATTCCTTTTGAATTAAAAGAGCTTTAAATGCATCGGATCAGATCAGTCAGTTCGCGTAAATGGAAATTAATTGCGCTCCCGCGGTATTTGTGTCAGAAATGAGACACGCGTCTGGTTCAGTGACAGTTCATAATTGACGGGGACTTTTATTATAAACCATCTTACTGTATAGCTGTACTTTGTAAAACTGTTTGTCATGAATTCGAATTTGTCACGCGTTAAATCGATCCTGGTGGAAGAAAGGTTAAAATACGAAATATTATTGTGCAATGAACACGTACGCTTGCCGAAATTTCTTCGAAATGCAATGCAATGTCCGTTGCTCTATCGGGTCGAATAAAAATGTAGTTCTTCATGTCTGTCTTTCTGTTTGTTGTTTTCCAAAGCGTGGGATCGCTGCCTGAGCAGCACGACAATTGAGTTCGGCTCCACTGAGTTGAACTTGGGTTTATGTCAACTCATGATGGCGTAAATCATGTTTACAAAAATTTAATAGAGCAACTTGGAAATCGGACAGATCGATGTGAGTTCCGAACAAGTCACTGTTAAATTGTTCAATCGGATCGGATCGGATCGGATCGGAATATTTGCGATCGGAATCGGACAAGACTTGAAAGTACCTCTACATTTTCCCGATGCTCAAGTATCGGAAAGGGCATCGGATCCGATTCCGATAATCGGATTTCCGCCCGATATTTGGACGTGCTCCCTAAAAGCCTGGGTCGAAACCTGTATGTACGTCACCTCATTAATACATTATTCTCCATGGCGCCTTTCTATCACAACAACATCTATGCATAGAAAATATACACAGTTTGTGAGTTGTTAGTAAAGAAAAAAGTCATTTTAGTCAACATGTTAAGTATTTCTTGAAATTATTACAAAGCCGATTTAATTATATGACGTCAAGATGACGTAAATACAGGTATCGACCCAGGCTTTTGCTTACGCGGTCATGGATCAGGAAAGGTCACATTTACACGATTTCAAACAAGCGTAGAACATAGGGTATTCACTCAAAACCAAAACTTTCTTCACAGAAGTATTCAAAACTCTTCGGAGGTTCGTAAGCAATAAAAATTGCAAAAGGGTTATAGGCACTTTAAGACTCGGGCTCGCCACAGGTAGCCCAATCAATAACAAACTAATACCACTATATTTGAGAACTTGTTTTATGACTAATAATTATTATTGCCATTTTAATGCCCACTTTTCTCAAGAGCAGATATATGTTACAGTTGTGTCAATGAATAGCAGTTTCAGCAGTATTGATGCAAACACCTCACTAATTGATGTTAAATGAAGTGCCATTGAAACCAATATTCTTGTATGACACAATGTCTGCACTCTTTAAAAACCTCATAACTTATTTAGATACACAACTTGAATAGTGCTTCATTACAATGAAGTGATTAACTGCTGAAATTAACTGCTATATAAATTATATACATGTATGCAACCATAATAATTAATCTGCTATATTGCAGGGAAGTAGGGTCAAGGAACCCAGTAAAATATAATTTAAGTGTCCCTTTACAATATATAAGGTTTCAAACATTGTAATTATAGAAACATGAAAGAGTGAATAACTGTTGCATCTAAAAGGTTCATAACTTTTTTGATTTTGCTTGCTTGCTCAGGCTTGCTCTGTCTTCTTTAAAGTTTTCCTGAGACCCATGCCAACAAAATTTCTGCATCCCCACAATTTTATGCATGACATACGACTCCCATTCATGCATTAATGCAACCCCTGTATTGGAAATGTTGCATTCCGTGAGGACTGGATTTTAAATTCAAGTGCATGGCCAGTACCTGTAGCCAATTCAAAAAAGACTGTGAAACATTGTTTGTATATCCCATATACATGTACTCTAGTTTCTGTCAATATTACAATAATTAGTTTAAAGTAAGATACTGAAAGAAGGTACCGTATTTTATCACGTATAAGCCACACCCTTTTTGACTTTCAGATTTTGAAAGTAACACAAAATTTCTGCAAAGTTGGGTGTGTGGCTTATATGTGAGTGTTTTCAGAACACTTTTTTTGCAATGACCGTAAACAAAGCCATACGAACAATGGAATTAAATGGCACATTATTCACAGAACATGAGTGTCAACAAGACTTCTACTCGAGCCCCTCTCCTTCGCTTTCCAAAGAAAACTAGCTGTCTATTTGCTTAATATAATCTTCTCTGCTAACTCCACAAATGGTTACTGGTGTTGTTAAAGCCCATAACTATAGTCTTGGAAGCCTTCAAATTTTCAAATAAACTATCATCACAAGGCTACTCGACTTACTGAATTTTGTGGTGTGGCTTATATGTGAGGTGTCAGGCTTGTACATGATAAAATACGGTAATATATCACTTTTAAGTGATCATTCATATGTAGCATAATTATTAATTAATTAATAGTTAATTGATAATTAATTAATGCAGCTGCAATTTATACAAATATGTATACAATGTACATGTACTGCTAAAGTCATTAGAGTGGTTTTCAGTGGAGTGTGGCAAAACCAAAATGAAAGTAATTACATAGCCAATCACAGGAGCAAGTGAAAACACAATGAGCCAAATATATCACAAACTGAAGTAATTCACAATTGATTTTACTTGAACCAATCATGAGGCAAAGCAAACACAATCGTCAATACTGTTGTTAGAGTGGTTTTCAATTGAGTGTCAAAAATAATAAGACAGTGATTGCTTTGGTTTTACGTTTGGTTATAGCTTTTCTATTGGCTGTGAGAAATGTTTTCTAATTGTCAGCCAACCAAGTTCTAAACTAAAATCAAACACAATCAGGTTTTGTTTTAATGACAGTATATCAACAATAATTGTGTTAGCTTAATGCCTCGTGATTGGTTCATTCCCAGTAAAACCAATTGTGAATTACTTCAGTTTGTGATTGGCTCATTGTGTTTTCACTAAAGCTAGCTCCTGTGATTGGCTATGTACTAATTACTTTGGTTTTGGTTTTACTACACTCAACTGAAAACCACCTGATTGTGTGATTGCATCTGGTTTTAGTTTAGAACTTGATCGGCTAATAATTAGAAAACATTTCTCACAGTCAATTGAAAAGCTAACCAAATGCAAAACCAAAGCAATCACTTTTTATGTTCGACACTTAATTGAAAACTGCTCTAACTGCCTGTTATTGAATTGTTATTTGTAGGTTTAAATGCAGGGTTTTTCTGGGATCATAAACATGGCTTTGGGTATGGCAAAGATGGCGAGGTGGTTCTTGTAACTCCAGGAAGAATTAATATCAACAGTAAGTAAGGAATTTCCCCCTAAATTTATTTATTTAAGTAATCCTTGTCTAAAAAATCTGAAGTAACACAAACTCGCTGCCAGAAGTCTCCCTTTGATCATAATACACTTCCATTGCAGAGTATAATACATGAAATACCACTCAAGATCTGTATTCTGATTCGACCATTATACTGTAGCTCTATTGTTGTTGTACTGTTTGTTCTAAATTAGGTTAGGGTGTTTTGTATTGTAGGATAATCCAATACTGTGGCTGATCTTGAGTGGTACGTCTGTCAGACTGGCTCACATGGACCTTACCATTCACACGGTGGCCATGTTTAATCCCAGGAGTATAAAAACCTTTGTTTTGCGTGCATGAACTTGTTCTGAAACTGCTCAGTACGAGGCTACATGTGGGAAATCTTTGTTTCAAGCCAACATGGCTGCCGTGTGACAAAAGCCCATTGCAGGGCTTTCAAAATATTTTTGAGGAGGTGAACATAGGAAAGGAAAGTAGGCATATGTGACAAAACTCGGGGCTGAATTAGGCAAAGGTTTCGTTGTCTGTTGATAAAGAGAAAATAACCAGTGAATTGTACCTCAAAGAAACTGCTGGAGCTCTGGTTGCTGCTGGCTTGTTTTAAAAGTCCTGCATAATTTGTAGATGTATATATATATACACATGCATGAATATATGAAGTTTATCCTCGAGAGTCAAAAATATTTCATGAGTAAGTGCAGCGAACAAGTGAAATATTTTGGACATGAGGATAAATTTCATATCTTCAAACCACCATGTAATTTTCTTTTTATTATATCGACAATGAAACTGCTCAAAGAACTTGTATCTATTCATTTTACATACTGTGAGTAACTTTGTGTTCAGTCTAAGCTGTTCTGGGGTGAGAGTTTCATCAGGTTTTCTTGTTTCTTCGTTGTAGAGTTTTAGATCATTATTATTTAGCTTTTTGTGCTCAGAATATTGATTGTCATGCAGCTCATTTAAGCTGCCCTCATCAAATTGAAGTATATTTGAAGTATACTTGAAACATCCATAAAGTATATACTTGAAGTATACTTGAAGTATACTTAATGTAGTGTTAAAGTATACTTCAATTGTACTAGAATTCGTATTGTAAAGTATACTTGAAGTATACTTGCTTGATGAAAAGTATACTTTAAGTATATTTTGGTGAAACATACATGACTTGTAGCACAATCACCATGTACATTTAGGGTTGTTCAAATATATTTACCAATATCTTCGCAAGGAAATGACAGATTGCATTCAAACTTTGTATTTTGCTGTAGAAATGATTTCAGTTTAATAATATATTAAAATATTGGCAACTAAAGTTATTTAAGTAGTGAAAAATCTTGGAAATGCAGAAAAAAGTTAAGAAATTATGCATGTAACGCGTAACAATCATTTGCATAAGTAAAGTAAAAATCTCCCATTTAGTCCTCAAACAGACCACATTTTAAGAATTTGATTGTGTTCGATTATTGAATAGGATAAAAGTACACTATAGGCCAAGGAAGAGCTTTCTCCGTTTATTTTTAAAAGAACAGGAATAAAAACTTGAAGTCCAGTCGTTGTGGTGTGTTGGTGTAACGCTGAAGGTCCGACAATGCTTCATATCGTGCAAGTACGGAGCTAGCATCTTCCCGCGGACCCTAGAAATAAAGTTAACTCATCTGAGCAATAGTTCATGGGCATATTCAGCAGCATGTAAAGGAATTTTTCCAAAATTATTCACTGCGATTGAGAAATAAAGGATTTTCTAGTTCGGAAACAATCTTGTTATGTATTTTTATGCAGTAAAGTTTAACCCTACTTACCCACAATAAAGTCCGTATTTCAGCTTTTAGTGGTCATTCACCATTTGTAATATCGCCACAGCACAGTTCAGTTATTAAAGTCCAAATCCCCCTACGTTTTGCAGCTTTATGTTTGATAAAAACGAAGATATTCTACAAAAGCTGAATCGGAAATATATTTTCAGTCAGGCTTCATGTTTATCCAAGTGTAACGATCAAATTACCACGGCACTCTGGAGCAGAAAGCTACACAAACAACGTTCGGAATCGAGAAACTCTGCTTCGAAGCGCACAAGAAGCATCGAAGGTCATGTGTAACCTCTCCTCTCCATATTCGGGGGGTTTCTATGAATAATAAGGGTCGTAAACAGAAAGCACGAGGTCTGAAGTTTGACACGTCACGGCCTTGCGTTACACCATATTTCACAACAACAAAACCATACGTATCAAAAGCAGTCAAGCGTTATTCCGAGATGGATAATGAGAAGAAAAGCTCTTCAAATGCCGAAAAGATGAATAAGTGGAGGGAACGAAAGATAGAGAAAAAGAAAGAGGCAGACAAAAAGTACTATGAACGAAATCGTGAGCGCAAAATTGCCCAAGTACAAAAGCATAGAGCGGAGCATCGAAGACAAACAGGTGTGACACGGAGATCTGAGCAACTGAAAGAATTGAAAGCCAATTCTAGAAAGCGAAAACAAGAGGAAAAAGCCACAGCTGAGGAAAAGAGAGAGAAAATGCGGCAACAAACACGGGAAAGGGTAAAGCGATTGCGCGAAAAAAGAAGAGAAGAAATGCGCCGAGAGCCTCACAAGGATTCCGCAAATGCCGAAGGAAATGCGTGCAGCGACACACCTTCATCTTTCAAAAATAGGATGGCCAAGACACGTGCGCTTAAGAAAACAGTTCAAGCCCTGCCAAAAACACCGGGGGAAAAAGCGGAACTTCTGGAAACAATTTCATCCAGCCCACGGACAAGAATAATTCTAACAAAAAAAGGCATAATAAAAACTCCCGAGGAAGTAAAAGAAACTACTGCACTCCGGGCTCTCGCGGCCGATATTTCGGAAGGTGTAGAACACGTCAAAAAGAGTGCTTCTAAAGACAGTAGAGCTGCATATTCCGCTTTTAAGACTCTAGCTTTTGGTAAGAATGTTGTCAAATCTAGAGCTAAAAAGTCGCTTTCGAAATTAGTAAATGTCGGGCGTAGGAGCGTGAGTAAGGCGGTAAGTGAAAGGCAAAAAATACTATCAGGGGAGAAAACTAGTTGGCTTTATCTAGAGAGAAAAACAAGAGGTGATGCGATCAACCAGGAGGATAAGCAGATTGTGTTTAACCACTGGACATACGAAGCCAGTAGACCAACAGGCGATAGAAAAGATATTGTAAGAAAAAGGATTGGGAAGAAGCAATACATTGAGCACGCGAAGCATGTTCTCGAAAAAACGCAAACAGAAGCGTTTTTGGAATTCAAGGCACTACATCCAGATGTAAAAATACAGCAGAGAAAGTTCGAGTCCTTGAAGCCGTTTTTCATCCGTGCTGCAAAAGAAAAAGATAGAAGATCGTGTCTCTGCAGGAAGCACGTTGAAATGCAGATCGTGTTTAAGGATTGCATGAGATTTCGGAAAGCTGTTTGCAAAAAGAATGGAAACACTGATGCTGTACCAATTCCCTCCACTCTAACAGAAGCAGCTAATATGACTTTATGCCAACAGCCCGAAGAACGCAGCTATCACACACTCAAGTGCTTGAATAGGGAGTGTGACGAGTGTGGTGTAGAAAAATTCGTTCTGCTACCAGAAGAGCTTTCCGAAGGAACTCGTTATTTGGAAGCGCTACGCTTACGTAGGGACTGGCAAATTTTTGTCGAATGGCCAAGAAAAGAAAAAAATTGCTTTGATCACAAAGCAAACCCCACCAAAGGAATTGTTTTCGTATTTTCACGGTCTTCTTAAAGAATACCCCTACCATTCCTTTATGGCAAAATGGCAAAGAGATCAAATGGACAGCCTTATAGAGCACCTTCCTATCAATGAGGTATTATGTGTGCATGATTACTCAGAGGGTTACAGCTGCCGGCAACAGGACGAGCTACAATCTGAATACTTTGATGTGGCTAAAGTCTCTCTCCACATCACCATCCTCTATCGCCATGCAGTGGAATCCATAGATGGCAAGGCAAGCACAGAAGATGACCCACAGATCATCAAGGAGCACCTGTTTGTGATCTCAGATGATGATATCCAGGACTACCACTCTGTGCACAAGGCCCAAGAGCTTGTCAAGGGTTACCTGGAAAATCAAGTCAAGATGAAAGTGAATAAACTTCATGAGTTCACAGATGGGTGTGCTGCACAATACAAGTCACAACACTGTATCGGTGATCTCTCCTTGCCGACTATGGGTTTCAAGTGCAAAGAAGTTACTTTGAGACTTCACATGCTAAAGGAGAGCAAGATGCAGCTGGAGCTAACATCAAGCAGAAGGTTAGCCAGGCAGTATTAAGAAAAACAGCCTACATCAGAAGTGGAAAGGACATGAAAGATTTCCTTGATAAGAGCTTTACCACTCCGGCAGCCTCAACATTTGCTTCCAGAACCAGAGCAGTAGGTCTTGCACGACGGATTTTCTTTTATGTCCCAACCGAAGGTGATCAGGCTGTAGTAAGGAGAAGGCAGGGCAGGACCTTTAAGGAACTGAAAGGCATTAGAAAATTACACTGTGTGAAGACAACTGCTGAGCAGGGGAGAGTCTTCGTTCGTAATCGGAGTTGTTACTGCATTGATTGCATTAGTGGAGATGAAGGCAGCTGCAGTAACAAGGACTGGGTAGATGACTGGAGGGAAGCCAGGCTGGAAAGGGAGTCATCTACGGCAACAACCCGGCAAGCAGTTGAGGAAACCGAAGCAACTCTTGGTGATACTGCTGTCAGGATTGCTGACCTTGCTGCAATGGAGAGTGTAGTAGCCATTGCAGCAGCTGACGACCCTGACTATGAATATATACTACCTTCTCAAAGTTACAAGTAATGGTGTAGTGGAGCTTGATGAAGCAACAACAGATGATTACGGATGCACATTTCCAAGGGATTCTATTGGGTTGAAGGGAAACTTTTTCATAAGGGAGAATATTATTGACATGACGTATAAACTTGATCTTAAGAAATTTGCATTTGTACTTGCTGGTACTGTACGTCATGTATGTGGAGACTTAAAGAAAAAGAGAAATGGCATCTATAAGATCCCTTTGGATGTCAATGAAGAAATCATTGCTTCATTATGATGTTCAGTCGTAATTTTGAAACTTCTACATAATTTTTTTTTAATTTCTTGGCATTTAAGCAGTGATATAGTCAAAATGCCACACCCGCAAAGGATTATGGGTATTCCATAAATGACCTATTAATACCTAATAAATATTCAAAACTACTTTTAAATGTTTCAGTTGTGATAACTACCTCATATCTTAGCAATAGTAGTAGTTTGAGTGTACTTAAAAATAATTCATGAAAAAGCCCTATGTTACACAAATGTACATGGTGATTGTGCTACAAGTCATATACTTGAAGTATACTCGTAAATTTTACTTGAAGTATACTGTCTTTCGTAAAACATGTACTTGAAGTATACTTAAAGTATATTAATTTACAGGACACAACTTCAATTAATTACTGGAGCACATCATGTGAAATATATGTGAAACATGTGAAATTGGGATGTGAAATCAACAAATTTCACATGTATTTTCACATACATGTAGTTTTCACATCATTTTTTCACATGTATGTGAAAAAATGATGTGAAACTGCCATGTGAAAAGGTGTCCTTTTAGCACGGCCATGAAATGATGTGAAAATCATGTGAAATATTCAAGTATATGTTGTAGTTAAAAAAATACTTCAGGTTTTATTTGTCCAAACTAGTTTATTTTTGTCCAAACTAGTTTATTTTTGTCCAAACTAATAAATTTTGTTCAACCTACTTGTAGTTTATTTTTGTCCAAACTAGGTTATTTTGGTTCAACCTAGTTTATTTTTGTCCAAACTAGGTTATTTTTTTCAACCTAGGTTATTTTGTGTCCAATCTTGGTTATATTTTCCCAAACAGTAATTTTTAGGGTTTTTTAAATGTAGGGTAGCATTATATTTATCTGTTGTTTAGTGACTTAGCCTTTAAAAAGAATTGGGACTAGCTCTAAACACCCTAAATTAGTGAGCACCAGTTGTTGACGGTTAGGGTGTCGTCGAATGTTTCTGTGGTAAAGTGGACCGTACAGTTCTGGTCTTCCAAGCCGATGGTTCAGGGTTCGAGTCTCGTCTGGGATGAAGCAAAGTAAGTAATAATGCTGTTTAATATTAATTAATGCAATGGTGGTAAGGGGGATCAGGGAGACACCCTAAATTAGTGAGCACCAGTTGTTGACGGTTAGGGTGTCGTCGAATGTTTCTGTGGTAAAGTGGACCGTACAGTTCTGGTCTTCCAAGCCGATGGTTCAGGGTTCGAGTCTCGTCTGGGATGAAGCAAAGTAAGTAATAATGCTGTTTAATATTAATTAATGCAATGGTGGTAAGGGGGATCAGGGAGGTGTAGAAGGAAGATAGCGGGACAAAGAAAAGGGAAGGAGGGTAGGTAGAATACAGAAACCTGCTCAATTCTTTTTAGAATGTGCCCCCTAAAAAAACTAAACCCCATTTTTTTATGACTCCCAAAAAAGAAAGGATCCCTTTTTAGAATGATTGATATCTAACAAAAATAACCTAGGTTGAAAAAAAACACCTAGGTTTAAAAAAAAAACTAGTTTGGACAAATTTAACCTGAAGTTTTTTTTTACCTGCAACATATACATTTACCAAATGCAGGGAGACAAGGATGTGAAAATACATAATGCTGTGATATTACATGTGAATTATAGTAACAATAATATTAATATTTATTGATAATATTACTATATCTAAATTAACTGAACAGGAATATATCATGTGAAATTTGTGTGAAACACCTGTGACATGTTTTGAAGATATGAAAAATGGGTGTGAAAAAATTATGACATATTGGGGGTGTGAAACCTATGTGAAATGTTTCCTTAAAGTGTATATGAAACGAAAAATAAGTTGATCTTACTTGAAATTAAGTCCTTTCGAAATGAGGAAGGATGGTGTTTTCCATTTGTGAATAACTAATCTCGTTCCAGAGATATTCAGGTTTTTGTAATATGTAAATTATATTAAGGACGGTGCCTACTAATGTCAGCGCGCACGCCGTTCTGCATCCCGCGGGTCCTGATCTCGCAAGACAGGCCATTTGCAGAACTATTTCGAAAATGTTGTGTTAAATAAATTGTGTCATTTGACGAGAAATGAATGCTTTGGAAAATCTTTAAATTCCACTACACGGCCACGAAAGACAATTTTCAGCTGAAATGGTATTAAAAGAACCGACCATCTTAACTCGATCTTAAGTGATGATTTATTGTGGGGAGATGGTTGAAGAAACGTAGATTTAGGAGATTTACCCGACCAATTGAATGAAGGTAATTGTTTGGACTGCCATGAATCGCTACTATCTTTTCACCCAGTGCCTTGTGCTTTAGGCCTGTCGATGCTTTCTTCGTCAGTTTCTCCAAACATCAGTGGACTCGGCAATATAGCGATGTTTCGTGTTGATAAACATTGCAATTGTTATGCTAATGTGCCAACCATGATTTGTAAAGCCCGCTTTGTGTTAGGAACCAATGGATCTCTGGTTGGCACATTAATGACAATAGATGACGACACACAAAACATTGCTATAAACAAATTATGTGTGAATACGGTCAAATAAGCTTTGTGAAAACGGGTAAACCTCTTGGAAATCCAAAGAAGAATGAAGAAGGAAGGACTGTATGGGCTTTGAGCACAAAGGAAGCAGCAACAGGTTTGATTTTCAATGAAGAAAGTCTAAAGACGGGACTAACTCTTTTCCCCGCTGCCATCTTGAAAATCTCCCAGAATGCAATAAAAGAAACCAATTACTAGGGAGGGCTTGGTAAAAAATGTCAAGTTTTGAAAATAAAATTAGCGATAAAGAAGCCTACCATCCCCATAACTTTTTAAAACACGTGGATACCCCCATTTTTTCTTTTTGTAATCTATAATATTAATTAAGAAGCTAAACAACTCTTACAAAAAAAAATTGTCTTTATAAAATTTAAACTTGATGTCCATGTCAGCAAAAAATATATGTCTGTTCATGGTCACTAATGAGGCCGCTTACAAAGCAAAATTTGTAAAAAAAAAATGATAGTCATTGTAAGATAAATGGTTTGATTGGCATCCTTTGTGAAGAACGCTATGTCTAACGTTTTTTGCCCTAATATCTTGCCAGATAACCCAAAATATTAATCGAATTAAAAAAATGTTTCTCGGACAAAGAAAAATGCTGAGTCAGCACTTTTTTCGATTTTCATCCTTAATTACTACTCTTCCCAGTAAACTGCGACACCCCAAGTTTTTTTACGTCCCACGTGATATGAATATTCTGTACCACGGATTACTGTTTGGCATACCGCCTTGTTGACTGCCTTGTTGATTTCAAAGTCTATAAATCACTGGGAAAAAAATGCTTCTCGCTCTTCTTTGAGTTCTGGAGTTTATTACTAAACGTATTTGAAGAACCACATAACGTGGCTTAACTTTTAAGGTAACTGGAGGAAATATTTTGCTAATTCATCAATATATTTTAAGATTTAAGAACTCAAGGTAGTTCAAATCTCATACTCAGTCGTTCTGCGGTTTTGAAAATGTCAAACTTGTCTACAATGTGTCATTCTACTGTCTACAACGAGGCATTCTTTGTCTACAATGTAGAACAACATGTCGCTTTTCTCTCGCCGCCACACAAAAATCTCTACTGGCAGTATGCCAAACAGTGATCACGTGGTACAGACCATTCACATCACGGGGGCCGCAAAAAAAACTTGGGGTGTCGCAGTTTACTGGGAAGAGTAGTATCTCTCTCAAACGTATGGATACCCCATAATTTTTTTTCTGATTTCAAAAGCTCCTTAGGGGGTGGTTCAAACAATCCATACAGATTTTTAGAAAACAAATTGGTTTGTAATTAGTAGGCACTGTCCTTAACTGTGACGTCATGACCTTGACACAACTTGGAGACAGATCACAAAATAAAGAAAATCTTTGAAAAAAGTGGCTAAAAATATTTGATACTTGCACATGTATGGTACTAAGGAAAATACACATCAATTTGCAAATCATGACGTTGCCATGGAAACACTCTTGTTCCCAGGCCTCTTTCATGATAAAAATAAATTATTTGATTTCTCCTTTGTAATGTACAATTTACTGCTGTTAACGCATCAGACAATTACAAACAATGTAGGCATTGTATATGCGAGGTTTAAATAAAATTGTTTTGTAGAACAGAGTCGTAAATTACAATCAGATAATATTTTATGTTCAATGTCAAATGAGCCTGGGGCCAAGAGTGTTCCCATGGGAACATCATGATTTGCACATTGATGTGTATTTTTCTTAGTACCATACATGTGCAAAGTATCAATTATTTTCAGCCACTATTTTCAGAGGTATTCTTTATTTTGTGATTTGTCTCCAGGTTGTGTCAAGGCCATGACGTCAGACTGAGGTAATCTAATTTACATATTACTAAAACCTGAATATCGCTGGAACGAGATGAGATATTCACAAACGGAAAACGCCATCCTTCCTCATTTCGAAAGGACTTTCAAATAAGATCAACTTAATTTTCGTTTCATATACACTTTAAAGTGGTCGACATAAATAATATATAATGCTGGATTTATATGTACTAGCCATATATAGTGCAGAGCTACAGCACAGCACATGCAGTTACAGCACAGTTACGGACATGCTGTAGTTTGTCCCACTCATACGAAATATGCTCTAATTAATACACACATGTATGCCATACAAATTATAAGCCCCACTCTCTAATCTATATACTGTATTTACCCGTGTATAAGCCGCACTCGTAGATAAGCCGCACCCCAAGTTTTGAAGCTTGAAGTTAGGAAAAAAACGTTTTTTGAAAAATACAAAATATAATTAGAAAATCTTTTGTCCGAGTTCATAAACGCTTGTACTTGATGCCAAACTTCTTCAAAAAAAGAATAATCTTTTGTTGGAGTTCATAAACACTCGTACTTGAAGCAAAACTTCATCAGATTGTCATAAATAAATAATCACAACTTTAATTCGATCGAATATGGTTCAACTTGCCTTGTAATTTCTTGTGTATATTTTAACCTGCAGTCTTTAAATCACTCCAGAATTCTTCTGCATTTATTCCCAATTAACTAACAACAATTCCAAGGAACCGCTTTCCTTTAATCGCTAGAGCAAGAAAGGTTTTCTGGCGAAACAATACTTGCACGAGTAGGTCAGGTCCGCCATCTTGGATTTTCATTAACTGGTGCCAATCTCCCACGTGTAAAATTGCGAAGAATGCCTGGTTGTTTAGATGCATGCTTTGACAACCGCTGCGAATCAATAAGCTTAATCACGTTTAAATATTCACAAAATTCTAATATATTAGGTCTAAGGTGGGTCTTAGAAGAGTTTTTGCTTTAACTCTTTGAAAGTGCGTGTTTTGTTCCCCAATGATTATGCTTAAATTGCTATATTACACGATCGGATGCGATTTGAACCTGATTGTAATATACGCACTGTCGCATAATAAAAGCTTCATTCAGGTTCATGATACATGTATGTAAATATATGTTAATGTTGGGTCTCCTTTCTAGGTGTTCCCATAGATAAGCCGCACCCCCGATTTTGAACGAAAATTTTGGGTGAAAAGGTGCGGCTTATACACGGGTAAATACGGTATACTCCTACATATATAGTCTGGTCTCTCTTAAATAAGCCGAAGTTAAGGGGCAATGTAAGGAAGAGGAAAACAGAAGGATGCAGCCGGTTAATTTCCTTGACGTTTATTTGTGAATCGATCTGCTAAACGAACATCGTAGTTTCAACAGCCGAGCTATGTTATTAACTACAGAGTATTATAATTATTAGTTGTTTACATGTGAGCCAGTAAAGGCAAAGAGAAAAACCCTTTGCCATGGGGCAAGGGCGATCGAGATACATGAACGACTTGAAAATATTAAAACTTGCATGACCACAGAAAGCGGTGCGTGGTGAGAGGTGCGAACAGTATACATGTACTTATAACTACATGTATATAGCTATAGTATTAATTTACAACGAATTTAAATAGGAAACTATTCGACAGACATGCTTTGTAAACAGGCTCACTCGTTTATCCTGGTTTTGAGGTACTAAATCAAATAATTTAGTGCTCTTTCATATTCCAAATACTCAATAGACTTTGAGTACTGAATCAAGAACATGTTTTATGCGGATTGATGCATGTAACACTGAAATCGGTTGTAAAGACAGTTGTAATCAACATGCTTTTCTAAGCGAAATTTAGAATGTTGTACTTACCTTCGATTCTCTATAGCTTGGAATCCTGGAGATTGTTATTAAAGAAATAGAGTTTGATAATGCTACGTAAAACCACAGCAAAAGACAGAGAGTTTGCAGCAAACGGACTTCACGTGATAGTACCGTTGAAGAGAAATTAATTGAAAGTGTGCATCCGTGTTCGGATTGGTTACCGAACATGATACCTGGGATTCACCGCAATGTGTTTTGTTGAAAGTATATTAATAACCGGATGCTGCCAAAGGTTAATCTGTAATAAGTTATAAACAAAGTCGTCCGTTCGCCAATGTCAGACACGGAGAAATTTAAAAGCGACATCCAATTTTGCGCTGTTTTTTTTTTATATTAAAGTCATGGCTTCGGGATGGCGATCAGTTGAAGGCAGAAGTTAAATGGTGACAATTAAAACAAGAAATCTTCTAACAAAACTTACTAGAGTTGGAGGAAAGCGATTGTTATGAGCTTGATCGAATACTTTGAATTGAACAGTTCGGAGTTCTACATTTGCGTTCATCCTGTAGCGTAATAAATATACGTTCCTGATAAAGTGCGTCTTGGTTAATTGGCAGAGAGATTATCAATGTATTGTACTTGCTTGTGATAAGTACATACAAAGTACATTTCAAAAGTGTACTCTGAATATACTTTGAAACCTAAGTACATTTGAAGTTTACTTGAATTGTACTTGCTTGTGATAAGTACATACAAAGTACATTTCAAAAGTGTACTCAGAATATACTTTGAAACCTAAGTACATTTGAAGTATACTTGAATTGTACTTGCTTGTGATAAGTACATATGAAGTACATTTTAACAAGTATATTCGGAATATACTTTGTTTAGAAAGTACATCACAAGTATACTTAAAATGTACTTAGTCTACAAAAAAGTTTTGAAAAGTATACTTTAAGTACATTTGAAGTATACTTCAATTTGATGAGGGTGTTTACATCTTCCTCTGTGATTTTCACAAACCTGCCACCATCTTTGTAGTTCAAAAGGCGGCAAATGTGACGTCATTGATATTTTCACTGGTGTGCCCGTACCAAAATCGCAGACCTGTTACAGACATGTTTTTGACCTTTAACATACCTGTAGATTAGCTTAAACATGCCTTAAATTTTATTAACTGGCAGATCTGCCGTTGACCTGTATGTTGTAGGGAGTTCGCCTGTATAAATCAGGTGAAAACAAGGTGAAGAAAAGACCTGTAAGAAACAGTCAACCGTAAGGCAAAGAACAGACATGTTTACATACCTGTATTAAACAGACCTTACAGACCTGTTACAAACCTTTTTAGTATCGGATTTCGGCTTGAAATAAAGGTCACTTATCAGCTTCCTGTGTCTGGGCTTTGTCATATTGACTGCAGATCCCGGCTGTCAAATAATCCTTTTGAAAAGCTTACTAATTATAATAAATGCAATCGTAGTTCTTTTTATTTGCGCTTTTTAATACCTCTACATTGTCTCCCCAGGATATGATAGTCTCACAATATTACTAGTTTCATATATGATATGCACGTGAAAACGTTGTTGATCGATTGTAGACATTTAATTAACACGTTTTCTTTGTTTAAATAACTCATCTACATGAAAAGCCTAATTAAATGTCTTCTCTTTTTATAACTTTAATATGTAGAGGATAAAAGATACAAGTACAAAAGTTACGTATGTATCCTGATACACGATTAAATTGAGTAACGCAGTTGCAACCTTTACAAAACTTAATTAACTCAGATCTTTGTCTTCATTTTCGAGGATCGTGAGTGTTTGTTGGGGTACTACCGGAACTTTCCACTTTAGTGCTGCTGCATTAACGTATCCTGAAAGTGAAAGAGTCAAGATCTTTGATTCAGTGGTCACGAACTACGTAGAATACAACGTAAGGCTAGCCAACTGCCTGACTATCAAACACACCGGGCAAACACAATTTACAGCGATTTTCAATAGTACGCGGACAAAGGTAGCCGTCTGAGAAAACAGCTAGCCGACTCCCATATACAAAGAAGGTTCGTTCTGCCGAACTCACTGAAATATAGGGTACAATAAAGAACATCGTACAGACAAATAACATCGTACGATCATAACTACAACGGCCAACAGAATATTTACGAACGATGGCCGTATGAAGCTCTCCGAATACGGTAAGTTTCGCACGTGAATTCGCGCTGTTGAAATACTCTCGATTAACGGCATTAGAACGTGATATTGAAAATCGCTGTAATTTAAAAACATTGACCTCTTTACTTATTTTTGG
The DNA here is from genome assembly GCA_030867875.1 of Actinernus sp. WN-2022. NCBI lineage: Eukaryota > Metazoa > Cnidaria > Anthozoa > Actiniaria > Actinernidae > Actinernus > Actinernus sp. WN-2022. The sequence goes on along the minus strand of JAOWCC010000577.1, from coordinate 44,783,446 downwards.
CTCGCTCTTTCAAGTTCTGTCATGTTGTTTTAGCGCCAATATTTTGATTGACAGGTCCTGAAAGGGAACGCGACTTGAAATCCCTTGTAGCATGCACGGCGTTGAAACTGCGACATGAAGGAAATGAAATAACGATGAACGTCTGAAAATGTCTGAAATTGCGAGAGCGACAGAGAGAAATAAGAAAACAATACACAAAATTCCAACAGCGACATGCCCACCTTCCGAGATTGCGACACAACTAGTTTTGAAACTCGGACAGGGGAGATGCATACCCCTCTAAAAGGGCCTCAATAAACAAGCAGAGTAATACCAGAAACTACACGATAATAACCATGCGCAGATAGAAGGGAAATATACAATTATTAATTGTATTGTCGCGATCGCTTTTGAGCCTAAACGTAATTTAGAAGACGAAACTGGTATAATTATTGTCTCCAGCGGTGTAGATCGCAAGGGCTGACTTATTTATTTAAGATCCCGAAGAATATGCACACGTTTTTGAACGTTAAGATTTTCGCTACGATTTAAACATCTGTAAGTTTACGTTAAAAATATGTACTTGTTCTTCGCGATATTTCTCGACTTACAACGGTCACACAAACATTCTGTGGACCCCCTCCCTACATAAACTGAAAAGTATGGCACATGTAAAAGCTCAAACTTTACTTACCTCCAATTTTTACCAGCTTTTTCTCTCTGCTCTCATTGTCGCAATTTCCCCTTTTTCTTTGTTCCTTTGGAACGCGCGTTATAAATGGAACAGTGTTAAATTCTTTGGTTTCAGTTTAACCAAAAACTGGAATGTGCTTCTTCGAATTTCGTTGTGTACTCTGTTTAGCCGGAGCAGTTAATACAAACGAAGTAATGAAAGCAATCGCTATATATACTACGTACAGACTCCAACGACCAATGTAGATATAAAAGTGTTCAAATCTCACAAACCAATCACGTCTTAGGAGATATCGTATTGTCAATTGTTGCAAAATGTTGATTTGTAGCGTGATCGTGAGCGCCAGAGCATGCATGAATGAAAGGCAAACAAGTATAGTGTATTTAGTTTGGTAGCATTCTAACATTAACCTTAGTATTGAGACAACTTTAGAAGCTACATATAGTTTTGAGAACGTCTGCACGCAGGCTACGTTAACCGTATCGTGAGTAGAAATACTAGCTTGGTAACTTTAGAATAGGTGCATGCATGATAGCAATTAAACTAATGTTTGTTCAGTGATAAGTGACTTTGAAAGGTCACACACAAAGTATACGTTTCAAGACGTTTGGCACGCTACACGGATCAAGAGGAGCTTACTTACAAATACGTTCAATAATGGGTCGACGTAAAAGAAAGTTTAATCCCGAAAGTTCAGCAGCCCGGCAATGAAACTGACACTCTTCCCCCACTCTTCACTATGAAATCACTGATTCCCACAACCGTACAGAAGATATCTGCACTTCATCACGAGAAGAACATGCTACTAAACTATCTGGGGACGGCAGCCGATGAACCTTTTCAAGATATGCCGAAAGATGATCATGGCAAAGAAAAGAACACACCGGGACGAAACAGTGAGCTTAGCTACCACAGACTATTATATTTTAATAATCAAATAAAGGTAAGATTTTTCTTAGGTGCATACAGATCGGGATTTGTAGTTTAGTAAGTTAAAGCATGATAAGTTCGTGGATCGCGACCTAACGTATAAGACTAATTATAAAAAAAGATGTAGCAAAAATAAAAGCAAAAAATAGTGGAAAGCTTAATTGTTAAAATACTACAGTGTTTACATTAAATACGGTATAAAAACGAACTATTGGACTTTGGACTGCTCGTCAGATAATTTTTGTCTGTTTAACATACAAATTATCTATGCTATTTTGCGTGCGTCATTTTACATCCAGGAGTTTATACATGCAGGTCTTTTACAGGTCTTAATCAGGCGAACAGATAAGGTCAAGAGCAGATAAAGGAGTGCAACTTGTTAAACAAATTAGTTTAATTAGAAAAGACCTTTTACATGTCTGTTACAGGCGAAAGGAAAGGCGAAGTGCAGACATTGAAACCCGATTTTTTTAGTCCCGTCTTACACAGGCGAATGGCAGGCTTACAGACATGTCGTTTTCCCCCTCTTGACCTGCAGTACGACTGAAAATACATAATACAGACCTGTAACATGTCTGTAACAGGTCTGCGGTTTTGGTACGGGTGGTTATGGGAAATAGGTCACTCTATACCCAGATGTAGTTTCGTATGAATTCTATGAGTGGTGTATTTCTCAGTAAAACACTATCCTCCATATACTAATTACTGTTTACTTAATGCTTACAGAAAAGCATATACCAAAGTGGCATTAACTAGATGTATACTCCTATTTAAAAAAAATTGATCCAGCAGATTGATCAATGCATGAATACCAAACATGGAACAATAGGATTAGTGTGTTAAATTGCAATAAACCCCTCAAGTATAGTTCCTGGAATATTACACATGAAGCCTTGAAATATTTTGAGACTTAAGATTTTGTTTCTCGGGTTTATCACAATTATGCCATTGTATTAATCTGTCTAAAAAAAAAAAAAAAAAAAAAGCCTGTTGCACACTGTAAAATAAATGCAAGTGCGAAAAAATAAAGCAGTTACAAATGTATAATGATTCTGCATATAATTATCATTGGGTGCTTAAGCTGGCATTCATGACCAAAGAAGTTGTCTCTTCTATAGCATTATTTTTATAAATACACTGTATGTATACAAGTAAATAAGATATTTAATCAAGTAATTACAGGTAGTATCATCTTTGATATAATATGCAATTATTTTATGCAATTATTGGTTAATAGTAAGAAATTAGAAATTTGTAATTAATTAATCAATAATTTTATTAGTATAAGAAAATAGAATTAGTGATGAGTGACTAATTATATGCAATTAGAGTAATTAAGTAAACAAGTTTAGAGTAACAATTAACTTAAAGTAGTTTCTATTTAATACTAGTCTAGCCTAGTGTTTCTGCTATATTTTTTCTCTTGGAATATTGGCAACTTGTAATACTAGAGGCCTAAACAGCCTTACTAATCCGAGGTAAAATAAAGCTGTTTATCTATCTATCTATCTACATGTACATTTGTATCTATGCCAATGATATTACATGTATATTATTATTAAGTCATATTTTAGGTCTGAATATCCTTGTTCATGCAGTCTTTTTGGTTCATTGTTCTTTTTAATTTGGTGTATATGGCATACCTGTATGTACAACTGTTAGCAATACTTACTGCCACATCATCCATTGTCATTAATGTGCCAACCAGAGACTCATTGGTTTCTGACACAAAATGGCCTTTTTAAATTATGGTTGACATTAGCATAACAATTGTAATGTTTATCAACACGAAGTATCGCTATATAGTCACTCAGACTAACATCAATGTTGACGATTTAGATAAATGTAACTAAATTAATAATTATTAACTATTTAGTTGACGTCACCTAAATTAGTGTAACCACAAGACCAACGTTGGTACTTGTACATAATTGAATGTTTGCGATTGTTCTTTTTTTTAAATTAGGTGTATTAATCTTACATCTACTGCCACATCATCCATTGTCATTAATGTGCCAACCAGAGTCTCATTGGTTTCTGACACAAAATGGTCTTTTGAAATCATGGTTGGACAATATAAGTATAACAATTATTGTAATGTTTATCAACACGAAGTATCACTATAAATTATAGTCACTTAGACTAACATCAATGTTGATGATTTAGATAAATGTAACTATACATTAATAATTGTTAACTGTTTAGTTGACGTCACCTGAATTAGTGTAACCACAAGACCAATGTTCATAACTTGTACATAATTGGATGGTCATGACGAAAGTAGGCAAATACATTGAAAGTGGTCATAATTTTTTGTGTTGTGCTGTAATACTGGAAATGTGGTAAGAGTGCTTGTGCTGTATAGGTTTTAATGGGTTCTTGCTATGTCTGCATACATGACCATTCTTGCTTATTGTTACTTTTAAGCACCATCTGGAATGGAGTCAAACACTGAAACCATGGCATTCATTCAGGCCTCCAAGGAAACGTATACAGAGAATACGTCGTTACAAGAGGATGAAAGTGAAAATGGGATCCCATCCTGACTAATTGACAAGTTATGCACATAGAAAGGTTCTGAGTGAATATACATGAATGGTTTGTACAGACATAAAAAGCCCTTGAATTGCTTTGCTGTTCATTTCGAAAAGTCCCTGAATTCTAAAATGTCTTTGAAAAGAACTTGACCTTTGATTTTTAATAAGCACATTTTTACATTATTAATAAGATTCTGAAAAAGACATTTAAAGTGCCTTAGTATGAATCCAAAATTAAGTTGATCTCATTTGAAAATCCTTTCAAAATTAGGAAGGGTGGCATTTTCCGTTTCTCAATAGCTCATCAGTCATTCCAGAGATATTCAGGTTTTTAAAATATGCAAATGAGCTGATGTGTAATGTCATTACCTTGACAGAGCCTGGAGACAAATCACAAAATGAGGAAAAGCTCTGCAAATAGTAGGTTAAAACAACTGAAATGTTGCACATGTATTAATAGTACTAAGGAAAGTACACATCACTGTGGATATTATGACGTTGCCATGGAAACACTCTTGGCCCCAGGCTTCTTCCATGAAGAAATAAAGTTTCCTAATTTCTCCTTTGTTAAACACAATTTAATGATGTGGGCGCATCAGATGATTTGGAACAACATAGGTATATTGTATGTAAGTGTTTAAAGCAAATAGTTTTCTATAACAGAAACAAAAATTGTCATTTTATCTTCCAGGTGAAAAGTGGCCTGGGGCCAAGAAGGTTTCAATGGCAATGTTATGATTTCCACAGTGATGTGTATTTTCTTTAGTACCATATGTGTGCAAAGTTTCAATTGTTTTTACCCACTATTTGTAGATATATATATATTCTTCATTTTGTGAATTGTCTCCAGGCTGTTGTCATTGGTCATCTCATTTGCATATTTAAAAAACCTGAATATCTCTCATACATGTATGAGATGAGATACTGAGAAATGGAAAACTCCACCCTTCCTTATTTCGAAAGGATTTTCAAAGGAGATCAACTTAATTTTGGATTCATAGACACTTTAAGTTTGATGATTGAACAGTAGATGACACACCTTAAATAATGTCTAGCAAACTTGGACTTAAAAACGAAAATGTTTCCTTGAAAAGCCTACAAAAGTCCTTGAATTACAAATGTAGGCTATTTAAGAAATAGAAAACATTTCCCGTGTTTCTATAGAGTTATAGAAACACGAATGGGAGTTTGGGAGAACGAGAAATCGTAGTGGGAACACGAGCCTGAAGGGCGAGTGTTTCCACAGCTATTTAGAGTTCTTCCAAACTTCCACAAGTGTTTCTATAACCCTATAGAAACAATGGGAAAATGTTTTCTATTTCCTTTATAAAATAAACGAATATAAGCATGGAAACGCTCGCTTAATTTGATAACCAAAACATAAATTCTCACAACTAGCTCAAGCACGCGCTCAACTGTCTATGTTTCTATAGAGTTATAGAAACACGGCTTACAGCCAATCAGAGCGTGCGTACTATCGAAACTATTTTATAAAGCTGTATGGACCATGATATAGCATTTTTTGGTACTTAATTTAATGTCTAAATTAAACTGATCAATGCATCCCCCAAGATCAGTAGGATTGAAGTTTAAGTAACAGTCCACGCAAGAGGTAGGCACAATTCTATTATTCAGGTGCATCCAATCAGAAGAATCCAAAATAATAACCAAGAAAACGTTCAATTTTAAAATGTTCCCCATATTGAAAGTTCTTCATATTAAAAGTTATGAGTGTTTTCACTAGATGCAATTCAAATCTGTTTACAAAATGAGAAAAAAAAAAAAATTCTTCAAGTTTAGATAGATTTTAATGTCTAAGCCAATGAGGTGGAAGATTGAAACAATACCACAATTAGCACCTTTTTACATTCCATGCATTACATATCTACCTCTTGCATGGACCATTACTTAATAATTGATTATTTTTTATTATTTACAAAAACTGTATGAGGTGACACAAGCAGTCATCAGCTGCTAGAGTTTATTTTTTCCTGCTATATATATTTATGCAATCCAAGCTGTAATTACTAGTGTGTTTTTGCAAATGTTTAACTTGGAAAATATAGATTTTTATTATTATAAACCCAGCCTGGACAATCGATAAAATTGATGATTCATATAAACTGATGGCAATAGATAACAATCAATAATTGATTGATATTGATAATCGATGAACAATCAATGACAAAGGTTTTTCTGATTATGGATTGTTACCGATTGAGTTGGACTAAGCTAATGTAGTATAAATATTCACCCTTCATGCCGATCAGTATTCGATTTTTCTATTGCTGCAATATCAGTATCAGCCACTGTAAGAAATGTATGGACATCATCAGCAAACATGCCTGCCATGAGCAGAGAGGAATGGGTAGCTCAGTGGTTAAGCTCTGGTCTGTTGAGTGTCAGGTCACGGGTTCAAATTCCAACTGGACCAACAGTCAGGGTCTTAAAATAACTGAGGAGAAGGTGCTGCCTTTGTGAAACAACTGCAAATGGTTAGACCTTCACGTCTTCTCGGATAAGGACGTAAATTCGTAGGTCTCCCTTGAGTATGAATGTAAATCCCTCTTCCCTGTATGCTAAATTCCTCTTCCTGCCTGAGAGGCAGGAGATACATGTATGTCCAGAAAAACTAACTAAGTTATTTATTTCCCATGTGCAGCCTTGCATGTTTAGAATGAGTTTAGAAGGTGGAAACTTTTAAACTTGGCCACCATGTGAGTATTAGGATCTGTTACTGTTTATTGTTTTAAATACAATGCAGTATACCAGATTGCTGAACTTTACTATAATTTTTAAAACATGCTTTAAGTGTTTTTTTTTTAAATCATAAACATGTGTGAAAATGTTATTCAACTTCTAGTTCTTTTGCCTGTAGGATTACAAACCAAATATAATGTAGTAATTTATTGAAGCTATTATATTTAAAATGGGTTGTAAATTAGGTGATTTGTGGTGATTCAGGACGTCAATTTTACCATAACTATGAAAAAAATAATATACCAGTAGTACTTCATGATCAGTAAGAGCAGATTTCGTATGAGTGCAGGGCCAGGCAGGTTAGGTGGGGCACGGTTACTGTTCAACATGCCGTGAGATTGAAAATGGTTTCCCCATTGTTGATGTCCTTGTGATCCATTCATATCAAATGACAGAGTTGCAGTAAAGCTGTTAAGGCAAAGTTCATATGAAATCTGCTGTAATTAAAGTATTCTTGATTGTCTTATTAAGAGTCTCAAAAACATTTTGGTGACAAAGGAGGGGAGAGGGGTCCATTACCAATTTGGCAGAGATGCTTGGCATATACTTTTAAAAGAGAGCCTTTAAAATAGCATCATAGTGCCAGTTTTACTATGACCTTATAAAGTAATAACTAGTGTTCATAAATCAATGAACATTTTAAAACACCTAATTAAAAGGAAACTGAATCGTAATATTTTAATTACTTTCATGCAAGTAACTATGTAACATAACCAATCCATTTAACCAACAAAACCACAAAAAGGTATGGAGATATATTTTCGACCACTATAATATAGGCATCTCTGCCTGTCCAAAATTGGAAGTCCCCAGTCAGTGAAAAGCACATGATTGGATTTGACAAACCCCCCCCCCCCCCCCCCCCCAATTTTATTGTAAAGTTGACTACTGACATCAGCATTATAGATTTATATTTAGTCAGAAAATTTGAGTAAGAGTAGTGACACCATGTAAATAAAGAACACACACATTTTGTTTCATAGTTTATTATTTGTCAACCAACTGTTTTCAGATGATGAATGGGCAAATCCTGAAAGTATCTTGACCCCTACTCCCAAAGGGTGTGTTACACGCAAAAGTTACATGGGTTACAAAAGTTACACTTATGTTTATGACATGCAGTGCTAAAATTATTTCGAGTTATAGAGGACTCTGAATAACCTGTAGGGGTGGAAATCTCAATAACTTGGGAATCCAGGGTTTGGAGCTATACCGTTTTCTGATAACTGGGTCCAATTCTGGACCCCATGACCACACACGCCTGTCCAATTAACATAAGTACCCCCTGGTATTTGCATCAACCATGATCTCCCAAAATCAGAGAATTTAAAGTAATGTAAGAAAAATAATTTGATAACCTGCAATCCACCTCTCAGTATAAGGGAAAGGAGAGGATTTTTTCCGTGTGTGTTAATGGGATCCCTGTGGTTTGTGACGTCAGCTCTACCAAGTACCAACCACAGGGATTCCATTAACCCATTAGAAAAAATTCCAGCCAGAACGCCTGATCTACAAATAGTTGCTGAAGCGCATGTATACAGACCAAATTGTGGTCTTTTTTTCTGATTGGTCGAAAAATAATTGCAGTATTCTGATTGGTTTGTAAACTTAAAAGTGCGACTTGGATGGCTTGCGCAAAATTCGTGACATGGGCCGGGGCATGGACTGCGGTTCACAGAAAATTAAATTCCTATTTCGCGATTCCCGGATAATAAAATGGTGACTGTTTCGCGCATAATAAAATTGTTATTCAGCGTTATTTGAAAACAAAGAAGATCTCGCACATTTGCCAGAATGTAAATTTTAAAATTACTCCTAATTCTCATTTCACGAACACAAAAAAGGCAATATATTCACGGGTCACGGAAATTATAAAACTAATCTCTATTCATGGGGAAATAAACAGCTGTTTCACATTTGTTCTCGTCACGTGACGTCCGACCATTAATGAATGGTTAAATTTGAACAGAGGGTCTGCTATTTTTTCACCGAATTTTTCAATGTTCCAATATTTTGCAAAACATTATGCGCAGGTGCAGTTGAAAAGGTATTTTCGCTGGCAATCTTAGTAGGAACGAGTTGTTTTGCTGGCTGAATCGAACCAACCCCCTCCCCTCTGAAAACAAAAGTAGAAAAAGGAGGGGGTGGGCTAGCATCCTTTTTTAATGTCGGTCCCTTCCCTCCCAGGAAGCGACACTAAGAACGCTAGGGGTGGGCTTGTGCTGTTGAGTATTATGTTCAAACGTTTGCTGAGGTTTGGAGTGGAAAGTACGGAAACAGACAGCTTAGCAGTTCTGCAAAGGTAAGAATGATATTAAACGGTTCTTTAATTTGTTGCTGTGAAGATATTTCGACAAGGAAAAACTCCGAATTACTTTGTTGTAACTTGGAATCAGCTTAATGCAATTTCATTACTCATTCTGACCAGATTTGTGATGTCGATAGCTAGCGATAGGACTGTCGCGCGGAATCGAGATAATCAGATACCTTAATATAGGAAATTAACCAAGCCCTATATTAACGCGACAAAAATTAACACGCCATAAAATTAACGCGAATTTCTGAAAAGTTACATTTACGTGCATTAAATTAACGCGATTTTCCGTCCGAAATATTTTTACGTGCATTTAATTAACGCGAATTTGATGTCTTAGGTATAATAAGCTATAGCAAACTGCGCATTTTACAAGACATAACAACTTCCAACAGAACTCAAAGTTTAATATCAATCACATTTGATTATATGTATCTTAAGCAAGTAGGTACATGTAAGCATGGTTTAAGCCTGTAAAATACAGCGGATTATGAAATACCCATTGAGGTAACTGTGAAATGGAAAGACTTAAAAGCCATTGACATTCTAAACAAGAGAGTAGAAGAAGTGAGCTACCCTGTGGGAGAGGACGATCACTACATCGACGAATCAAAAGACATTTTAAAGTCCCTGTTACTTGAAGAGGTGTCAAGTGAGTCTGAAAGTGAAGCCGACTAATATGTAATTTGGCATGAAATAAAGGTGTCTTCAAATAACGATGCTGTAAATTAGTGGTATTTTAATTAACGATACTATAAATTAAGGGGCATTTAATTAAAGCGAATTTTTGAAATTCGCGTTAATAACATGCTTCGTTAATTTCCTATATTAAGGTATTCAAAGAATAGCTTCTTTCAGGTGGAGAAAATGACTAAGCGACGTTTCGTGTGTCGTCATCTATTATATTGTAACAAGCCTCGAGCCTGGTTAAAGTAAGTTTAATGAACCAACAAAACTCTACACTAGAGCTCTCAGACTAGCTCTCACAAAACTGAACGCGCTCCGTGTCAACTCTAACTACAACAACGCGTACAGCCCCCGTTTAAGAACGAGGCTCCGACTAGTACACTATCCCCCTCCAAGAGGGACACGTCCCAGTGTCCTTAAACTAAGCAAAACAACTGTGTTCAAATCATAGTCTTTGGCCCAAGCGGGGGCCCTCCTAGTGCGGGATGGTCGCCCTGTTGACTCCTGCTGATTGGTTCGACCCTTGTCACTACATGTATCTCCTGCGGAAGGGGCGTCTGCACTGCCTGTTGGGGGATTGCCGCCACTTGTTGATGGAACCCTTGGGTTCTTCCGAGCTCCTCCCGGGGGACCTCCACGTACAGTATCCGTCGTCGACGGAGCCCACGGGTTCTTCTGACCTCCTTCCGCGGGACCTCCACTACCAGCATCCGTTGCCTGTGGTGACCCAATGTTGCTGAGCCAAGAAGGTACTGCATCGCCATGGTATGGTCTAAAACGATCGTGATGTATGACATTAGGCTTCGCTTCAGGACGAGGTAGGGGCCCTCCCAAGGTCGCTGCAGGCATGGGGATACTTTGACCTTCCTCTTCGGATTGTAGAACCACCGCATCTCCACGGTTGTAAACGCGCTGGTTGAGTCCTGGTCATACTTCTGTTTCTGCCTGCCACTCGATGTTAAGGTGTTCCCGAGCGTATAGGTGTACCCGGGTGATCTTCCTTTGCAGCTTCTGTGCATAGTTACTGACATCGTCGCTCTCTTCTGGAGAGCCGAACAAAAGATCTACAGGGAGACGCATTTCTCGGCCAAACATAAGCTCACTTGGGAAACAGCCTGTAATCTCGTGTACAGCCGAACGATATGCCATCATGAGGATTGGAAGGTGACAGTCCCAGTCACGCTGGTTCTCATCCACAAACTTGGCGAGCATTGCTTTCAGGGTACGGTTAAATCGTTCGACCATTCCATCCGACTGTGCATGGTCTCAAGGGCGTGGTCCTTGTTTTGTTCATGCCAAGAAGTCTTCCGACCTCCTTGAACAAGGCGGACTCGAAGTTGCGCCCTTGATCTGAGTGAATCTCCATGGGGACGCCATACCTAGGGATGAACACCTCCGCAAGTACTTCCATTTGGTGAATAATAGTCCCCCACTACCAGCACGTACTAGTTCCCGCGATCAGAGGTCGTCAGTGGTCCTGTGATGTCAACAGCGATTCGTTCAAACGGTACTCCAACATTTCAAGGTGTTCATGGCGGCCTTCGGTTTCTTTGATGGCCCATTCCTAGAAGCTGATAGGTGTCGCATCGTGTGCACCAGCGCCGTGTGTCCTGCATATAGCACGCGCTAGTGTCTTCTTCAGCCGTAAGTGCCCCGCTGTTGGGCTACCATGCAGCTGCTGAAGCACTAGATTCCTGAATCCGTGGGGAAAGACTAGCTGCCAGGTCACGCTGTCCCCGACCTCAGACTCCCACTCACCGATGGTCGGTCCCACTGGGCCCAGTACGACGACATCTGGACCTTCCTTTGCGACCACCTTCCAGTCAGGGCGTGTTGTACTTTCTTCCTTTCATTCCATGATCTTCGATACGCCCTCATCAGCCAGCTGATCCTTCCGAATGTCTTCTCTAGACCATTGCTCTACCCATGTGTCATCCTTAGCCTTCGCGGGGGACTTCCTTGACGCATTACAGGTCTTCCTCTCGGCTCCTGTTGGCGAATCTTTATCCTCCTCCCTCGCATTTCCGACACTCCCCGCAGGGCCTTCTCGAAAGGCCGTCAGCATTGCCATGGGAGAGACCTCTACTGTACTCTATCTCAAACTCGTACATGGAGAGTTCCTCCAGCCACCGTGCTGTCTGACCATCAGGATTCCGGAAATCCAGGAGCCACTGGAGCGCGCCGTTGTCCGTACGGATGAGAAAGCTCTTTCCACATAGGTAGTGACGGAAGTTGCGGATCGCTAGGATGATAGCTAGCAGTTCTCTTCGTGTTACGCAATAGTTCCGTTCCGACTTCGTCAAGGAGCGACTCAAGTAAGCAATCACCTCTTGTCCTTCCTGCTCCTGCGACAAGACAGCACCCACTCCGACGTTGCTCGCATCAGTGTCCAAGATGAACCGGTCTTCTGTATTCGGGAACGCAAGGATAGGTGAAGTCATCAAACCCTTCTTGAGCATCTGAAACGAACGATCACACTTCCGTCCAAGTGTAGCGAGCTCCCTTTTCCTGTAGTTAGTAGAGGGGCTTAGCGATGTCAGCGAACCCTTTAACAAACCGTCGATAATACGAGCACAAGCCGATAAAAGCCCGTAAGTCCTTCGTGTTTGAGGGGACTGGCCAGTCTCTTATGGCTGCAAGCGAGTCTCCTTGACTTTGGTCTTCACTCAGGTCTATTAGCGGCCAGAACCACAGGGAGTTTTATGCGTGTGGGTTACGTGTGGTTTCTTTGCCGCGCGAGAGTGGTTGTGAATTTATCGTTGTCTGTTTGTTTTTATCCCAAAATTGTTCATTCGCAGCCTAAAATTCGGACAATAAAGTAAAATGAACCAGCTAAATGTGTAACTTATTTATTATTCTGTATTTATTATTCTGTATTTATTATTCTGTATTATTCTGTAACTTATTTATTATTTTGAGCGAGATTTAAGCGTTTGAGTTCACCGATACCTATTCGCTGATTTTCGCTATTGATCCAAAAATTGGACTTTCTAATCCGAAAAAATGGACAATAAAGTTATCTAGCTGTAAAACAAACCCGCTGCTGCGAATGAACAATTTTGGGATAAAAACAAACAGACTAACGATAAATTCACAATCACTCTCGCGCGGCAAAGAAACCACAGGTAACCCACACGCATCAAAACTAATGTTTCGATCATTCACAGTAGTATCGGTTTTTAATAGGGACTCCCTGTGGCCAGAATCACCGCTCTCGCCACTCTGCTAAGACTCCATCGCGCTGTATGTCGTTCCACCGCTGTCCACCAGTTGTAACAAGCCTCGAGCCTAGTTAAAGTAAGTTTAATGAACCAACAAAACACTACACTAGAGCTCTCACACAAGCTGAATCACAAAACTGAACGCTCTCCGTGTCAACTCTAACTACAACAACACGTGCAGCCCCCGTTTAAGAACGAGGCTCCGACTAGTACACTATCATTAATTTGCCAGAATAGCTTCTTTCAGGTGGAGAAAATGACTATAGCGATGTTTCGTGTGTCGTCATCTATTATCATTAATGTGGCAACCTGTGAGAGATCCATTGGTCCCTAACATAAAGCGGGCTTTACAAATTAGCATAACAATTGCAATGTTTATCAACACGAAACATCGCTATATCGTTAATTAGCGTTGGAACTCTCGCAAACACCTCACATCCTGGGGTACCCCGTTCGGGGGGGGGGGGGATTATTATATCTACCGAGTTTGAAGATACTTGAGTAAATAAGAAGTGACTAGGATTAGTGTTTGAAAATCAGGGGGACAGTCTCCTCCCAAACCATATTGAACTCTTATTTTTGTGACTTTTAAATGCTTGCTATTCAGTTCTTATTTACTCATCTTCAAATAGGCCCTTTGCAGCTAACACATCACGTGGTTGTACTGGAGAGCAAAACATATCTGACCTTGTACAAGATCAGTATTGCTATTAGCAAAACCTATTTGTAAATGCTTATATTTTCCACCTCCAATCGATTCTCGATCTTTCAAAAACAGCAATTTTAAAGGTAGCTTGCTCTCCAGCATCCATGGCAATGTCTTTCCCATGGGGATCACAAGCTCAATTCATTCGTTAATGAAGTATTATATCAGTACGTGACAGTCTGTTAGCTGCAAAGGGCCTATTAACTCATTAAACATACTAATTTCAATGTACCGGGTAATCTTTCTTGTGGTGGGGTTCATTTAAAATAAAATAAAATTAGTTGACTGTTATTATAAATTTGATTAAATTTAAATACTCAGTCCCAGTCCTTTTACAGTTTACGAAAGGATGTACTTTTCTGCATGTTTGCCCTGATTACCCAGTATGCAAATGGTGTGAACTTTGAGCAGTAATTAATGTTTTCTCAAAATGTGTCCCGATTTATTTTTAGTCTAATTTTCCCATTTTTTTTTATACATCCCCAAATAAACTGAATTTCCTGAATAAATTTTAGTAGTATAAAACATTTCCCAATTAATGCCAGGGCTGCATGAGTCTCCCAATTATCAATATTTTTTCTTTAAATTTTTGCTATACTCTCAAAACAGGCTTTGTTATAGTTGTTACCCCCTGTTCTCTTGTAATTTATAATGCTAATTTAGTACTTCACTCCATGAAAGTGATCTGTACAATTAATCCTAGACAAAAACACAATTTGCTGTTATCATCAACAGCTATTAAGTGGCCATGGATACTCAACAAAGTTTTATACAGGGAGGCTCTGCCCAGAGGTCCAAACCCTTACCCTTTTACATACCATTTTTGACAGAAAAGGTAACCCTTTTCATATACCTTCCATAAAAAAATGGTACCCCTTTCACAATATTCAAGCAACTTTTACTAAACTTTTCACTTGAGTAACCCTTTAAAGTACTTGGATCAATCAGCCATTAGGTGCGTCTGTTTGAGATATTTTGAATGTGCCTTTTAAATACATAAATGACAGTTTTCCCTACCCTTTTCTATACTTCAACTTGTGAAATCCCTACCCTTTTATATACCTCCAGCCTGAAAAGGTACCCCTTTCAGGCAGAGCCTCCTCATTATAGTCCATTATAGGGAGTACAACCCCCCCCCCCCCCTCCCCCGGTACTGGGTAGGTGGTTCAGAGACCTCCATTTATCTCGAAGACATTAGCATGTATTTGCTACTTTTCAATTCGAGTAAGTTTAAAATTACAAAGGTTTATTGTATTATTTTGTATAGAGCTCACAGTACAAGTCATTAAAGAGCTACAAGCAAGGCACAAAGGTATTCTTCAGCCAAATACCTAGCCTGCATCGCATCTGAACTGACTTGCACTGGCAGAATCAGTTCTCCGAGAAAGTGGTGATTTAAGCCCAGCCTTCATCAGACTTAATGGTGTCCTCCGATCCAGCCCTCTATCTATAAATGGGGGGAAATGCTTTAAATTCTGAGTAGAATGGTGGAATAAAATTATGAGCCCTTAGTATTATAGGACAGCAGGACAGTTGACATTTCTATGGCAACAATGACTACATTTCTTCTTTTTTTTGGGGGGGGGGGGGGGGGATGGGCACTTTTCTTGTCCGTCTAGAAATAGCTAAAAATCAGTTTAAACTTGAGATTTGGATACACTTAACCTGTATTTCGCTTACGTTTTTAATTGTGCATTAGATCTGTTCAGACAGCGGAGATCGTTGTTCATATAATTTTTGGTCAATATTCCTTTACAAGAATCATAAGGTTGGAAAGTAGTTAAAAAGAAAGGATAGCGCCTCGAAGTCTCACGCGTTGCTAATTTCACATTCCCACAGTGGTAGGCGCCGGAGTAATAATAATAAAAATAAAAAGACAGACTCCGGAGTGTTTTCGACATCACAAAAAGACGATACACTCGAAGATACAAAATGCATATCGCTCGTTGAGTACGTACCTCCAGTATGCGGGACAAGTGGGTGCAGCAGTACACATTGTTATATTCATTGGCGGATTTGGTTTCCTGAAGGGGACGCATCTCAGTTTCTTTACCGCGGACGTCAGGTGTGTAGAGAATGGTACCGCTGTGCCAAGGAACTAGTAGAGACCGGCTTCCTGTATGGGCATCAAGGGAACTTATTAACAAGGTAACGCGAGATGGATGGCACGTAGTTCCCAAGTTTGACGCATCGGGGAAAACCTCGGAAGCAGCGAGCAACAATGGAATGTCCGCAGAAGGTGCCGCCTGCAGTGTCGCGACTCCAAAGACGCTGTGGAGGTACTCCTTTCATTTTCATTAGCGGAAAAGACACTGATGACATCAATCACAGAAGACTGAGCAAAAGATATGCTATCAATTATCTGTTCTCCCTATATGTAGAGCTCTGTGATTACTACCTACACAACAAAAACCCTTTTCCTGGGCACTCGAAACTGTGCCAGCCGATCAGTTGCAATGATTAGAGAGCGCCTGAAATGCCTGATGGAAAACTTGAGGACCTGCGTGAAGAACAAGACTGCCTGTATTACTTCATCGACGGATCCAACATTCTTCAACAGATGGGCGATCAGAACCAAAGCGTTACATTGCAAGTTGGCTTCTGCATGTTAGATGAGTACATGGATGAGGCTCCAATTTTGGGTTCAGGAATATTTGTGACTACTTCGGACTTCCCCATGCGTACAAAACATTCTACCCAATTAACGCGTGGCTAGAATCGCCCAGTGTACTAATATCCAAATGATGGAAAAACCCGACGTAGCAGACTTTTCGGACAGTTCGATAACACCCAGTAGTGATGACCGAGATTGTAGCTAAAGAATCATCATCATCATCGTCATCATCACTGTCATAATACTACTAATAATAACAATGGCCATATTTATACAGCGCCATATCACCACAGTCTCATGGCGCTTTACATATTACTGACATATCCCGTCAGTGATTTTTTTTCAGACTGCTATCGGCGCTAATAGCTGCCACGCAGTTTACAATGTTGAGTGTGTGGTTAGTATAATGGCCAGGCTGCTGTATACCGGATAACAATCCCCTGCTCTTTTTCGAGTAGTACAACAGGTTCTTTCACGTCCCCTTCAAATACTGATTAGAAGGAGACAAGGCCAACGGCTTATATATGTCCCTGCCCAAGGACACGGCAGGGATTCGAACTCCCGACCTCCCGCACTCTAGACCGTGCTCTACTGCCAACTGAGCTAACGAGTGAGGCGTTTAAAGAGGGTGACACCTCGCTAACTTAAGTTAATAAGGGTGGCCCTCTTCACAAAAAATGATAATTAAAAATAAAATTATAAAAATGAAGTGATACATGTATATAATAAGTAATAAAACGTGTATATAACTAGTACTATCACACTTCAAATGTTAGATATATACATATCTTGATATGAGCTAGTGCTATTCCGTTGTACGGGTAATAAACTATTCCAAACCTTCACACCTTGATAATTAAATGTTCTCTGTCCTGAGTTAGTTTTATATTTAGGAATTCTTAGATCGTTTTGGGCGGCAGTTCTTGTGATTCTACTTTAACAAACGTGAACTTGGTTTTCAAACATTCGGACGCTTGGTCGTCGACACAAGTATCTTGTAATTTGTGGCCAATAACCGTTCCACGGTGTCTTGGAAAGATCCACCACAACACCAGAGAAATACAACGAGTGCATGGAAGAGCTTGATGAGGAACAATTTGCCAAAAACACGAGAGAAAGGACTTTAGGGAAGGTATTTTGGGGTAGACAAAAGGTCAACTGTCTTTTGGGTAGTCGGCTGGGACTATGCCGACATATGGTGTCTGAAAGGTACATTTCATGAGATGCGTGATCCTATTAAATAGGTCCATTCCAAATTCTGTAAAATGGTGCTGGGAGTCGGCAAAAAGGCAGTTAATAAAGCCTACAGAACAGAGCTAGGGCTTCTGCCTCTGCAAACATAAATTATTTGCAATACCTTAAAATATTGGTCTAGACTGATTAAACTAAATAGACTACATAAAATAAACTTTAACGAAAGCGGTTCGAAGAAACCCGAATCTTGAGACCTACTACAAAGGAACCAGGCACAGATTGATTGATAGGTATGCTATACCCAGGGATCGCGGAGTACTAGTACCCTTAAAGATGGTAGGGCTAAAACAACCATACAGTGGAGCCGTTGGGAAATTTTGAAATCAAAGCCTCGGAAATGCCATTTTCTTCGTTTTTCAGGGGACTTTCTCGCTAAATCTTTGTTTTTGTCACATTTCCCGAAAAAAGTGGTACGGTTATAGCCCGACCTGCCCCACCCCCTCCGCGGTCCCTGATACCGTCAGGAAGCAATTCAACTTTTGTTTACTTTTCATTGCAGTTATGGATGAATGTGACTAAAGCTTGACCGATACAGCTTTCACTCAAGATGCTAACGAGTCGTATAACAGGTTCAGTGATCTTGAAATCACATTAGTGTTGTTGCACAGCGGTTAAATGTTGTACGCATGCGTAGGTGAAAAAGTAAAGCCATGAACATGGGCGCACAATAGTTGATAAGAGTTTGATGAATTCTCATTTAATGACTTTAATTTTCAAAATTAATGAAAGCTAACGTAAAGTGCATCGAGAAATCTTCATCCAATCCACATATCTTTTAATCATGACATCTTTAATTTTGACATCATTAATCATAGCTGTATTGTATTGTTCTGTACCTGTGAACCTTATATGGTAAATAAACTGATTGATACCTTTTCTATTTTGTATCCCAAGACGCATCTTAATACGAAACTCGACCATTGTTTAGAATTCATCGATTTTAATGTGCCTAAGAATAGATTAAGCCTCTTTAACGAACTGATAAATATAGAACATTGAACGGCTTCGCTTCATATCGGAAACCAGACGTACCAGACTGACTTATTAGTTCATATTATTACTTTTATTATTCTTCACGTTCCCTGATGTACGGTGGCTTATAAGGGCCATCATGAGAAACCGAGAATGCGAGATACGAGGATGCGAGAATCCGACATGGGAGATACGAGAATCCGAGATACGAGAATCCGAGATGCGAGAATGCGAGAATCCGAGATGCAAGAATCCGAGATGCGAGAATCCGAGATGCGAGAATCCGAGATGCGAGAATCCGAGATGCGAGAATCCGAGATGCGAGAATCCGAGATGCGAGAATCCGACATGCGAGAATCCGACATGCGAGAATCCGACATGCGAGAATCCGACATGCGAGAATCCGACATGCGAGAATCCGAGATAGGAATAGCGGGGAGGCCTGGGACCTAATTACAGTCCACCCCCGCGATATAGTGTCCTAGCTTCTCCCATCCCTCGCTTTCTTTGGATTGGCCGAGGAATTAACAACATGCACAATTTGCGAGGAAATCTAGCGGTGATTTGCGAAGGCCGAAAGATGGAATCTCGTATAGAATAGAGTTAAGTTATCTTGTTCAATAGTATGGTAAATCAGGATGCTGACTACTTACTCAGTATAACGAACAAGCAACTTACTTCTGTATAATAGTCGTCCTATTATGCACCAGTTAATTGAAACCACGACATAACGGGCCATTTAACATTTTCTCTTCACGGTCAATAACAGTTCTTTCCCCTGCCCCCAAAAAAACCTTGTTCCTGTTAAAAACATTAGACTACCCCTACCCACGGTAACCCTTGGGTAACCATGTATACTATTAATAGCTCAGATTTGGGAATTCTTTTTAGTACTCCGTGCGGAACGTTTTGAGAAGTTTGCAATCATTCAGAAATGTGTCGATCGCTGGAGAGTGGTTGCCATATACAATTACGCTACGCTCGCCGATATATACCTATAGCCAAACCCAAAGCTTTGAATATGTTAAATCCGCACAGTTTGAGTGGAGAAATTCGTCAAAATAGCGCGGATTTAACATTTTCAGAGCTTTGGGTTAGGCTATAGGTGATATCGGATTGTATATGGCAACCACTCTCCAGCGATCGACACATTTCTGAATGATTGCAAACTTCTGTTATTGATATATTTCATCTTTCGGCCTTTGCAAATCACCGCTAGATTTCCTCGCAAATTGTGCACGTTGTTAATTCCTCGGCCAATCCAAAGAAAGCGAGGGATGGGAGAAGGACACTATATCGCGGGGGTCGAGGGCCAACATGGACTGTAATTAGGTCCCAGGCCTCCCCGCTATTCCTATCTCGGATTCTCGCATGTCGGATTCTCGCATGTCGGATTCTCGCATGTCGGATTCTCGCATGTCGGATTCTCGCATGTCGGATTCTCGCATGTCGGATTCTCGCATCTCAGATTCTCGCATCTCGCATGTCGGATTCTCGCATGTCGGATTCTCGCATGTCGGATTCTCGCATGTCGGATTCTCGCATGTCGGATTCTCGCATGTCGGATTCTCGCATCTCGGATTCTCGCATGTCGGATTCTCGCATGTCAGATTCTCGCATCTCACATGTCGGATTATTGTATCTCGCATTCTAGGTTTCTCATGATGGCCCTTATAAGCCACCGTACTGATGTCCTCCTTCCTTACTGTAGAAGCACATAGTTTTATTAAAAGTTTCTATCGTCGTTTAGGTGCACTCTTACCCAGGGTCTTTTCTCGATCTCTGTCGTCCACCCATGATTACGTCATCTGTGGTGCAGGGTCAGCAGGGTGTGTGTTAGCCAATCGTCTGTCAGCAGACCCTAACAACAGCGTGTTACTACTGGAGGCAGGACCCAAGGACACATCCTGGAAAATACAAATGCCAGCAGCAGTAAGCTATATTCTCAGTGATGACAAATACAACTGGTTTTACTACACTGAGCCACAAGAATACTTGAATAACAGGTTTGTGTTGTTTTCATTTTTTTATGTTATCGGTAACCAAGAGAAAATAACTTGTATATGTAATGTTACTTTAAACGTTGGTTCTGCAATCGCACTAAGCACAAACAATTACCATGCGCTTTCATAAAGTTTGTTTTCATTAACGATGATACGAATGGTAAAATGTTGTGCAGGCAAGATTTGGAAGTTCTTCTAGGGGGATGGTTCTCTAATTATTTTATAAAACATAGATGCCATTTTACTTTGTGTCTGTCCTGTTATAGACAAAAATCAAAACATGACGAGAACAAGTCATGCCACTCGACTGCGACTCGTGTCGTCTCGACTGCGTCTCGTGGCGTACTTCTATATTGTGACGTCATCTGTGCACTATTAGAGGACAGACGCACAGCTAAATGACATCTATTTGTTAATAAGCGAGTTCAGAGTTTCAGTGAGACAATGGGTAAACCGCGCACGACTGGGACGAGTCAGGATAAACAATTCCGAAACTACCTTTCTCTCCTCTTTGTGTTTTTTCACCTATACCTTATTATAGAAAATTAACGAAGTATTTTATTAACGCGAATTTAAAATAATAGCGTTAATTATATGAACCTTAATTTACGTCATCGTTAATTAAAATCAACTATTTTTTAGCAGCGATATTTCATTTTGATATAGACTTCTGAATGAGTTCTGCTGTTGGACGTTGTTGTTTTCTATTGTGAAACTCACAGTTTGTCTTAGATTATTTTGCATAGAGCGGTTTTCATATGACTGTCGTGAGTAATTCGCAATTACCGTGTAGCATGAAATTTTTGCTGGAGTTAATTTTTACATTCATATGAAAAGCGTTCGCGTTAATTAAATGCATGTAAACATACCTTACACGAAAATTCGCGTTAATTTCAGGACGCGTTGATTTAAGTCGCGTACATTTACAGCTTCGTTAATTTTCTTTTATAAGGTAGATCTCAGGGATACGATAGGACTTGTCGCGCTTAAATTCCGACTTCGCTAACTGTATATCTCACCCCCAGACAGATCTACTGGCCCAGGGGGAGGGTGTGGGGAGGATCCTCGTCACTGAACGCCATGATGTACGTGAGAGGCCATGCTTATGACTATGACAGATGGGAGAAGGAAGGAGCCGAGGGCTGGTCGTACGCTGACTGTCTGCCTTATTTCAAAAAGTCACAGTCTCACGAAATGGGTAAAGATCTTTTTTAAACATCATACCAGCGTTTGCAGAATTTTCTGTAAATGTTTATATCCGTGTCACCTTTTTTGTTTTGGTATGTTCTTATCAACACAATATGCGTTCAAGACGTTTATTTTACGATAAAAAATTGTAATAAAACAACTACTGATTATTGTTTTTATGTCGGGTATAATCGATATCCTTAACAGTGAAATTTATTCAATATTCTCACATCAACCTTTACTTTTCCCTTTAATCGCCCATTTGTCCCTTTCTCTTCAATTTCCTGCTCGAATAAAAACGGAAAGAACTTTATATTCAGACTACTCCCTGCTTACTTTAGGTCCCAATGAATACCGAGGAGGGAATGGCCCCCTGCATGTGTCGCGTGGCTCGATTGAAAACCCTCTATACCACGCCCTGATAGAGGCAGGGCGTCAGGCTGGTTATCCAATCACAGATGATATCAACGGTTATCAACAAGAAGGCTTTGGTACCAACGACATGACAATTCATAAAGGTTAGCTCAGTGGTTAAGCGCCAGTCTGTTGTGCGGGAGGTCGCGGGTTCAAACCCTGGCCGGACCAACACTCGGGGTCTTAAAGTAACTGAGTAGAAGGTGCTGCCTTTGTGAAACAACTGCAAATGGTAAGACCTCCACGTCTTCTCGGATAAGGACATAAAATAGCAGGTGCCTCGTCGGCCTCAAGTTTATCAGTTTCTCAATGCTGTCTCGAGTTACCGACATTTAATAAGTAATATATACAACACTGTCAGCCGTGTTTCATCACATCATTGTATCCAAACACTGAGAACTGAACTTGAAAAACGACGCGAAGCGGAGTTTTTTAAACTTAGTTCGAGGTGTTTGGATATGTGATGAAACACGGCTGACAGTGTTGTATATGGCTTCTCCAACGAATTTACTATTGAAGAGAAGTTTGGATAATTTATGCAAGTGTTTCATCGCATATCCAAACTCCTTCACGCTTGTGATTTTCTTTGTAATATTCTCATTAATTATTCATGGCTTTGAGAAGGTTTCTTTACCTTTAGCTCGTTGAAAAAGACCGTTGTTTTTTTAATGAGCGCGCATTTGTGACGTCATACTTATTATGTATTGATTTTCTTTCACAAACACAGTGGTTTTTGTCAAATTATTACAATTCAGTACTTTTTCCTGTAAGCACATCTCAATAGATAGTTTTTTATTGCTCCATTTCAGATCACGTGGACCGTTCCCTTGTGTATTGTTTCTTTTCTTACTTGTCAATGCATGAAGAGATACATTGATATTGAAATCTCCTGAAGAAATAATCGTTTCCCCAGAGGATTTGAAATTAGCACAATAAACGGCAGAGTAACTGAAACTGATAATAATAATAATGATTCCTGTACAACAGGGACAAGATGGAATTCTTCTAATGCGTACCTCAAGCCCGTGTTGAAACGTAGAAACCTGACTACCGAGACTCGAGCCTTGACTACACGAGTTCTCTTCGAGGGCAACAAAGCTGTTGGAGTCGAGTATTACGTGGACAGCCAGGTTGTACAAATATCACGTGCTTTTGAATTTATTATGTTCATTTTTGTCCCATATTAGATTTTATTCATTATACGCTGTTCTAAGTAGTTATTACATGTTTAATTTAGATAGTATTTTAGCTTTTATTGTACATACTTTACCATAGTTCACGTAGTTACAGTAGTAATCATTTGTAGCAATTGCTTAGTATCTTTATCTTGTAATATATAGTTACATTTCGACGGATGAAGAGCCACTTGTGGAAACGCCGTCGAATAGACCTTTATTATTATTATTATTGTTATTTTATTATTTGTTTAAATCACGGCGGTTTGCTGCAATCTGATTGGTTGTTAAAAATAGTGCAATTTCTAATCAAATCGCATCTTTTTGTGCCTGTAATCGCATGCATCGTTTTTCTACTGTTGTATCATTTGCTGAACCAATTAAAAAGCAGGAACCTAAAAAAATCGTCCTATCAAGTCAAGGATTTAATAAGCTATTTCAAAGCCAAAGAACTCAAAAATAGTTTCCATTATTTTTGTTGTAAAGTCCTCTGGACTTTGAGTACAAAAAAAAATTGTAGCGGTGAGTTGAAATTTCAAAATGAATATAATTGCAACTTGAACTTCGTGCAGGAGCACATAGCCCTATTATGCAGGATGCCGGACACTCCATAACCAGGAGCATCCATCCTGCACACAAGGCCTATGTCACAGCGTTTTCACAATTTAGGTTATTTTTAGAACGGTTTTCCGCTATTCTTGGATTGCAATCATTCCTAAGGGAATAAAATCACAAAAGCATAGCAGCCATGTTGTTGGTACAAAAAAAACTAGCTAATGAGGCATCGTTTGTTCCGCCACTGGTGCAACCCACTAATTGGCTGGAAAAATTATCTAATAATAGTAGATTATCCTTCTTGCATACTCATTACCATTTAGTTATGGAAGAGTCACCCCTGACCTCGCCTCCGATGTTGGAGTATCCCTTATTATCCTGTTAGATCACGGGCTGTCCCTTTTACCAACCTTATCAAAGTTACCCATAATTTCTCCTCCCCAGCCCTAACTTATATAGTAGCTGTTTCTTAGAATTATCTAAAATGCGTGAGTAAACCCTCTCATATTGTTCTGTTCGCTGTACTGATCCGTCAGATCCAGTGGTAGGGTAGACAGAATGTCTGCCGCTCTGGCAAGGTTTAGTAACTGATTCAGGTTAATATAATGGCGAGTAGTGGAATGATGTAGTTTTTCATCCAATATGGTCCATGATCATGATTGTATCAAATTTCGAACCCGAGAGAGCCACTTCTTAACCCATGTAGTGTCGCGTGACGGTTGTGAAAGGCGGGCAGGTCTCTAGTGTAAGTAGACAAGCGCGCCTGGGTTACACTTGTACCTACCCTGAAAGCACACAGGGCACGAGACCGACGGCACAAACAACTTTGGTACCGTTGGCAATGGCTGAACGAGAGAATTGCCACATCAGATCCTGGTTGAACACATTTACCCCTGCAGAGTTGGGGGTAGGGTAGGGCGTGAAATGTCGCAGGGGGATTCCGTGCTTATCCCGTTGGACATTTGAGTCAAGTGTTGTGACCATCAGTTCCCACAAACACGGATTGGACGGTTTCCCAGGATGGAGGTCATAACATGGCGTCCGATTTTGACAATCTTCTAGAGAACCAGTCAGCTATATTCGACCCTGAAGGGACGTATGTCATGTCCAACGAGAGGTTTCGGTCAGTTAAACTCTCGAAACTACGCTTGCGATTTGGGCTAGTCTTCTTGAACGCGCTCCGCGGCCCGCCCAAGCCTGAAGAGCAACCATGTTATCGACCTGTACATCTATTCTGCAGTCACGGATGTCATCTGGAAGGGATATTATCGCTTGAAGGGCCGCCAACAACTCCTTCACATTAATATGCTCATCCTTGATATCATCACCCCAGTAATCACCAATAGATAAAATCCCGGAAGCGAGCTGAATCACGGCTGCCTATCGAAAGGAAGAAGCGTCTGTGGTGATCGAAATGGCAACGTGACGTTCATCTCTCCAAGGAATCGTTTTGTCCCAGTTGTCTAGAAATCTCTACGACATAGTTCTCCATTGAAGCGGTCGTAGATGTATAATGAACAGGCAACTCCAAGCTCCCCGAAGAAGTGCATGTGTAGGGCCAAGTCCAACCATTTGGTATACAAAAGGAGAATTCTTCCCCCCAAATGGGAGGGTTACACCGAGTAGCCACTACCCATGCCACTCAATCCCGAAATATTGTTGTGATTCCTTTGAAAGTAATATGTGGTCGTAACCAGACTTATCATCAATCTTAGTCATGTAAGAGTTGGTGTACACAAATCTAGGGACTGCCACCAAAGTTTCGAGGGAGAAGGGTGTATCCATCATCCATAAGTTCAGGAACCTCGCAACCTTGGTTTTTCGGGCTCCACTGTCAATGGGAGAACCAGGTGGGGAGGTGAAACCTCACCCACCCTCCCCCAAACACGAATCGCCCCCGTCTCTAAGCGTTCCATGATCGACCTAGTAATGAACTGTGAAAAAAACACGAAGGATGGTTCTTAAAACCTTTGGGGACACCCTTATATGTTCCTTTAAACGTCTGCATAAACGTTCGAACGTCAACACCAAAGGATAGACATTCTAATACGTAATTTCCCAGAGGTTCTTATGGCACCCTAACTTGCCAGCTTTGAAGGTTTTGGGGTGTCGGAACGACAACTCGTGCATGTCGGGTATTTCTCCAGAAACTACTTTATGAATGCTCTGTAAGACGTTTTCAGGTTCTGTCATTTTCTCCGAACTCGGGTTTCCCTCTAGATCCACCCAATGTATTGTCCTTAATTTGCTCCGATTTTCCGCCGTTAGAGGACTGAATTCCCAGGGTTCACCCTTGAGGCGTTCGGTTTGGAGCTAGCGGAAGCAAAATGGCCAAAAAACACTTTAGATTAGGGTATGGATTAGAGGCTGACAACCCGAGTTCAAAGAAAATGACCACCATAGCCTGACAATCGGGCTCAAGGGCATGCCTAATGGCAAAACGCTTGTGGGGACATTTCTCTAATCTCGAGCCACCAATCTCTGTCATCATACAGACCAACAGAATCATACAAAGTGGAGGAAGCAGAACAGACCACCCCTTACTGCTGCACTTTATTCTGTAATCCGATCATTATATAAGTACCTATCACTCATGCCTTCGAGAATTTGACAGATTTAAGTTTAATCACAATGGTTTATGTGCGCCTGTCAGGGCATGATCGGGAGATATGCCCCTGCTGCCCGCACACCCAACACTTCGTAGGCGCTCGTGGCATTCTGCCACCTCTCCTTCGGTAGGGGAAACTGCGCGTCCGTACCCCAAACTGCTCGCGTCTGCCTACGGGCGTATCTGTCGTTGCCTTGGCGATCACTTGCGCAACCTCGGCTTCTTCGTTACACGCTACCAGCTTGATGAGTATTTGTTGGAGAGAGGCTTCCCAATCAGAGCGCGGCATTGGCGCAGAACTATTGAATAACGATTTGCCCTGTCGTCTCTTTTGTCCCTGGCAATGTTTACGACCTCTTCCAGAGCGCCCATGGTGGAGTAAGCGTCAAACAGAGCCGCAGGACTCGCGATCAGGAGTTGCAAGGATGCCATGGCTGATTCAACCGCGGAGGCATCCGATTTCCGCTTCCATTCATCGACATCTTTACGAATTTCCTTCACGGTTACGGCTGAAACCTATGGGAAAACAACACATAACGGTCACTCATCGCCCTTGCGAAAAAAAACATAGTGTTTTCCCTGAAGTTTCGCGCTTTTTTTCGTCACAGACCGCTCCCCTGGCCGAAATCACGAGACGGTCCTTGACCTGGTTTTATAAATCATGCCACTATATAGTCTCCAAACCATCTCGTGGCCCGTCACAGACTACTCCGCTGGTCTAGTCTGCTTTCACGAACTCCCAACCGATTCTAGGCCACAGCATGGTCGTTCACAGGCTACTCCCCATGTCTGTATCCAGGTCCTCGACCTGCTTTCACTAACCCTCAACCGGTGCTAGGCTACCGCATGGCCGGTCACAGACTACCCACTAGTCTGGACGCAGGTCTTCGACCCGATTTTAAGAACCCTTAACCGGTTCTAGGTCACTGTATGGGCAGTCACAGACTGCAGTCACAGACACAGACCTGTTATACTGACCCACTCGTCAGGACGCAGGTCTTCGACTTGTTTTAAAAAACCCTTGTCGGTTCTAGACCACCGCGTGGCCGGTCACAGACTACCCACTGGTCTGGACCTGTTTTAAGAACCCTTTTCCGGTTCTAGGCCACCGCGTGGCCAATCACAGACTACCCACTGGTCTGGA
This sequence comes from Actinernus sp. WN-2022, assembly GCA_030867875.1. Taxonomy (NCBI): domain Eukaryota; kingdom Metazoa; phylum Cnidaria; class Anthozoa; order Actiniaria; family Actinernidae; genus Actinernus; species Actinernus sp. WN-2022. Next base: position 44,755,691 of record JAOWCC010000577.1, on the reverse strand, counting down.
CCTGCTTTTAAGAACCCTTTTCCGGTTCTAGGCCACCGCGTGGCCGGTCACAAACTACCCACTGGTCTGGACCCAGGTCCTCGACCTGCTTTTGCAATACCTGAATAGGTTCTGGACCCTCCCGTGGCCAACCTCAAATCCTTTCACTGGTCTGTGCCAGTGTCCACTATGCTTAAGCTGATTCCCGAAACATTGATCTCATGAGTTTTCTCGAAGTAAACTCAAATCCGTCTCAACGGTTAGAATGATAATAACAATACGAATAATAATGATGAAATTTTCATCCAGGAGGCTCTTCACCGGAGCAATTTTGAAAGGTCCTTCCACCGTTAAACAAAACATAGGCGTCACAATGAAGTATTAATGCCCGACGTGTCATAATACAGAGAGAAAGCACCGAACAGTAAAGTAATAGGAGATATTGTAGTTGAGTCTACGAATAGCAGTTTCAGCGGTATTGACCCGAACGCCTCACTTCAATGTAATGAAGCGCTATTCAAACTGTGTATCTAAATTAGTCGTGCTTGTTTAGGAGGGTGTTGGTGTCGTGTAAGAAAGATGGTTTCAATGGCGCTTCATTACATTGAAGTGAGGCGTTCGGGTCAATACCGCTGAAACTGCTATTCGTAGACTCAACTACAATATCTCCTATTTATACTAAAACAAACGAATCCCAAGTATAGAATATATTTGCGAGCACATGGTCTAAACTGACGCGAAAATATGAAATGAAAAGCTGTACAAGTACAAGCACAACAAAATCCCGCCGAACAGTGTCCACTAGCATCCAATATTGTCAACATAGCGAGAAATTTACCATAAGTTATACGCGAGTAGAAGAAAGAAAGAAATAATTACCTCGAGGCTTTCTTTACTAGATACGCTTATTCCAGGGTTTGTTGAAGTATTTTCATTACTTTGGGTTCTCTCCCCACCAGACGAAGACTTGGTTTTGTCCGGCTGTTGGCTCGGCAGCTGAGAAGTCCCGGCCGTTGGTTGGAGACTTTGTACAATTTCTAGAACTTCGACTTCGACGCGAGAGTTTGTTTGGCTGGACGGACGCAGCGCCATATTCCAAGTGAATGTCCGCTTGGTTAGTCCAACTGACAACTATGCTTTATATAATGGTAATGCAGTCATGCGCGGTCTCATTAATATTCGTGGTTGAATAGCCCAACTTGTGAAAACGCTGTGACTACTACATAGGAGATATGGACGCTCCCAGGAGTATATTACACAGGAGTGTTCCTGTGCCCTTGTGTTGACCCCTAAGACAGTAGATGGTGTGTCTATTTATAGTCGCGAAGTTTTGGTATGCGATTACGTTGTCTTTTGTTCTCTTGCGCTTAGTATTGTTTTAGCAGTTTGAACCGTGTTAATTACAATTTCTCAGTGCATCCTGATTGGTTAAAAGTGACGGCCTTTGTTTCTTCTTTGTTTCTTCTCGCGGGAAACTCTATGCTAAAAATAACTCTACCGTCTACAGTGTTGTGTGACAATATAATGTGGGAAGAGGGACACCCTCTGTAATATACTCCTGACGCTACTGATTATGGGCTCCTGCTCGTGTCTGTAACGAGGCACTAGTAACTGGAACTTGTGTCTAGACAATCAACATGACTTAGCCAATCATAGAGAGGTAAGGTTAAAACTAGAATACATTAATATCAGATGTATCCTCGTGGTCAGCCAATAGGCGGTTTGCAATATTACGTCAGTTGAAACAACTACCAGAATCCTTTGCACTGATTCTTTTGTTCCTCTAACATGGACCATTGTCTTGGTATTCTCAGAGGAGTTAAACAATATGAATGAGAAAAAGAATTCGAAAAGGATTCTGGTAATTGTATTCAACTGACGTAATGCAAACCGGAAATTCACACATGTTGTCAAGTTGAATCTACTAAATCTGTCGTCAAAAACCCAAGCCTTCGGTCAGGTTATTTGCCTACATCTTTATACAGTGTTGTGCAAGTTTGGTCTGAAGTCATGCTCCTCTATTTCTCTTCCAACGAAATTGTAACTCCTCATTTCCACCTTCCTCTATCAATTCCAAATCCCCCTGCCCATCCTGTCGCGTTGCCAGTTATCCATAAACTACTATCTAGAACTCGACGAAGATCATAACATGAAACATGAGTTTAACTGTTCCGACCAAGTTCGATATGCCACCTAAAAGTTCCCGGTTGGCATCACACGAATTCCACTACGTGACAAGTAACACAAAGAATGCCCAAATATGGTAAACACGCTGTAGGGCGCTATAACAACAGCCTGATAATAAGCTAACCAAACACTTACACGCTCTTTCTTTAACAAAGAGAAGTCGGAACTAAAGAGTCAACAAGTAAATTAAATTAAATTAAATTAAACAGTCCTATGAAACCTAGACTCTTTAGCATTCTTGAATGAGTCTTGCTGGTGCACGGCGATTGCGCGTAGGATAACGCGGTATTGTAGACACAATGGGGAAGGGCATCGTTGATGCCGCAACTGTTTCTGGCGGTGGCGTTGAAACCACAGATGGTGATTCAGCTTGTTCACATTGTTCTGGTGTTTCAAGTGGTACTTGTGGCGTATCGCTCATAAGAGCTGAAGAGTTAGGTACGGTAAGAGACTGACCGACCGCATCAAAATCCTGATTCACATCCGCTGGACCTTTTGGGGGTAGTTGAGCATCCCCAATTCGAATGTCCCTACGGTTGCGACGGTACGTCCTACCATTGACACAAACCCAGTAGGAGCGAGGACCATGCTGTCCAGTGCAGACGCCAGACGTCCACGATTTCTGCTCAGGTAATCGTATGCTGACATAGATCCCTTTCCTTAGAGTAGGTAGTTGTCGCGCGTGAAGATCATACTGGGTGCGATACTGCTCCTTCTTTGCGCAAAGAGCTTCTCCGTCAGCCTTCACGCTGAACCTGGGTGAGAGCAAAGCAGGTGTTGTCACGAGTAACATCTTGCAGCGCCGACCCATTAGACGTTGCGCTGGGCTCGACCCTATTCCCTCAGTTGGAGTGTTTCGGAAATCAAGTAAAGCCTGGGCTTCATTAATTCCTTCTTCCTTAGCCTTCGTAAAGAGTCTCTTTATTGACTTAACTGAGTTTTCGGCCTTGCCATTTGATTGCGCATGGTAAGGTGACGAGGTACTGTGCTTGAACTGCCACTCCGCCGCAAATTTCGCAAATTCGCTTGACGAGTATTGAGGGCCGTTGTCCGATATCACTTCGTCAGGAATCCCATGACGTGCGAAAATGATAGCCAAAGATCTGATAATGTCCTTAGAAGTCGTTGTACGAAGACGATCGACTTCCTGGTAGTTGGAATAGTAGTCAACAACAACAAGAATCTGCTTTCCGTCGTGCTCGCAAAGGTCAATGCCCAACTTGGCCCTTTTTCGTCAGCTGCTTCCTGCGTTTCGCCTCTCCCATAGACAAGAAAGTCGTCTGTCATTACCTCAACTCCTTCAAGACCCTCAATAAGCTCGTGCATCTTTCTCTGGAAGATCTCGGGTGCTGAGTTTAAACCGAAAGGCATTCTACACCACCTGTAACGTCCAAATGGTGTCTGAAACGCAGTAAGATGAGATGACTCATCATCCAGTTCAACATGCCAAAAACCTTCACGCACATCACAAATTGAAAAACGTTTTGCATCCTTCATGCGTGATGCAATAGCCTCGACCGTGGGCAACGGGTAGTTCTCCCTCATGATTTATTCGTTCAGATCCTTGGGGTCTAGGAAGATTCGCAGCGTTCCGTTTTTCATCGGGCGGACTAACATCGATGAGAGCCAAGCTGTAGGCTCTTCAACCTTTACAATTACTCCTCGGTACACGAGTTCATCCAACGCAGTCTTCACCTTTTCTCGGATTGCGTGCGCTAACTTCCTAGGAGCATGCTTTACTGGAGACTTCTCTCCTTTAAGGCGAATATGGTACTTTCCGGGCACCTGACCTAGTTCATTATTGAACACTTCCGGGTACATCTCCATCAGATGCTTCTTGGGTTCTGCTCTCGAAGTGAGCCCTAACGCCTCAACAGAACTCAGACGATTTACATCTTGGTCTGTGATTACAACGCTGGCTCTTTTGCTTAGTAAACATGTATTGAACCGGTTTCATTCTATGATGTGACACTCTAGTCGGGCAGAGTACCCATCCCGTTTCCACACACGGATGATTGAAGTACCAAAGATTGGTAACTTCTCGTCTCCATAATTTCGGACAAAGTCATTCCCAGGAGGAACATTCTTGAGGTTGTAATCTCCCGTCACGCGTTTGTAGACACGCATCGGCAGCACTGTACAATCTGCACCCGTATCAATTTGAAACTGCTCTTCTTCGCCATTCTTGAATTGCAGGGTTATCATTGCTTTATTAGCAAAAGCTTTACGCTGACGATCTGTCCTTCTGAATTATCATCCTGTTCATAACTTACTTCGTGGATGTTGGTTTGTTTACGGGCGTCCATAGTCTCGTGGAATACGCGAAAATGGTCAAGCTTGCCACACAAGTTGCATGTCTTACCCAACGCCCGACAGAACTTTTTACCAAAAACGTGCGTGTAACCGCAAAATTTACAGTGTTTCTCACGTTTCTGCCAAGCCGTTTTAGCTCCCGAAGAAGTCTCAGTAGCACTCTCGCCTTGATAACTACTCTTCGATTTATATTCCTTCTTGTTGGCTCCACTCAACAGATGCAGGGCCTCAGAAGATATACTTTCCTTGATGTACTTGATGTTGACCAGAGATTGTTCTGACGCCAAACATAGATCCAATGCAGTCTTCTGCAAAGTAAGATCTGGGATACGCAAAAGACGCTCCCTAACCTTAGAATCCCGTATACCAAACAAGATCCGGTCACGTAGCATGTCATCCAAGTCGTTGAATTCGCATGTGCTAGCGAGACGACGAAGTGTTGTCAGGTACGAGTTGAACGATTCGCCTTCCTTTTGCGAACAACGATTAAAGTGTAAACGTTCCATTGGTATATTCTTCTTTGGAAGAAAATACTGATCGAATCGGGCGATCACTGGTCCAATCTTTTTTCGATCTCCCTCGGGCAAATCCGATTCCAGAGTTCCAAAGAGTTTAATGACCTTTGGACCTAGATACGTGAGCAAATGAGCGACTTGTATAGGCTCATCCTTCTGGTTCAATTCCGTACAAATTATGTAATTCTCCCAAATAGTTTTCCAATCTTTCCAGTCGTCGGTTTGTTGGGCTGTGGTGCCTTCCAAATCAAGTTTCGTTGGAATTGGCAAACTGTTAGCGGCCATCTTGGTTCGATTTAAACGGTAAAAGATCGACTAAACTTGATTAAATTTGATTTAAACAAAGTCTTGAAAGTATCCAAACACTTCTGACACTATGTCGCGTTGCCAGTTATCCATAAACTACTATCTAGAACTCGACGAAGATTATAACATGAAACATGAGTTTAACTGTTCCGACCAAGTTCGATATGCCACCTAAAAGTTCCCGGTTGGCATCACACGAATTCCACTACGTGACAAGTAACACAAAGAATGCCCAAATATGATAAACACGCTGTAGGGCGCTATAACAACAGCCTGGTAATAAGCCAACCAAACACGTTACACATCCCCTCCCCGGGCATTTGTGGAGCATTTGACATTGAATCAGAGCGTTGCACACGCCCGACCGTGGGGTCAGCTAATTATGCAAGTGCCCCACCGTGGGGCTTTGGAGCGAGTGCACATCTGTTATAAAATTCGCTATTTTGACTCTTTGACTAATTCCCCACCTTTCTTTGCTGGCAAATGCCCCACTCCCCGGGACAGAAACCCAGTCAAATGCCCCACATATGCCCTGGGGGCAGGTTTGGAATTGATAGAGACCATAAAATAGGTATTTTCTTCCATTCTGATATCAGTTTTCTTCTCCATTTCTTTGTTCTCTCGATAGATGAGACGAGCACGCGTTACTAAGGAGGTTGTGTTGTGCGGTGGAGCGATCAACTCTCCACAGCTATTGATGCTGTCTGGCGTGGGTGATGGGGATGAACTCAGTAAGCATAACATCCCTGTCGTAGCCCATTTACCAGGCGTTGGACAAAATTTACAAGATCATTGTCTAATCCGTATTCAACAGGTGTGTGGTTAATTAAGTGTACATGTTCATGTTAGGCAGGGGCGTAGGGAGGTCCTGTAAATTTGAGGCAACTGGGGGGGGGGGGGGGGGGGGAGGGGAGACAAAATGATGAATTCCTTGACATTTTATTTGATGATAGACAGATAGATAGTTTTTATGTGATTGGTTCTCGTTGTCTAAGTGGCCTCGCTTTCAGTAGTCGCACTGTAAAGCAAGTTCAGAGGAGAAGGTTGTGTGCAGTAGCATAACAAATTATGAGACCAAATTGTTGATCTTCTATTTTCTTCCTCTCAAAGGAATGCATTCAGCCGGTCACTCTCCACCGATATCAACAGTGGTGGACCAAGGTCCCAATTGGTGCTCAGTGGTTCCTCACAAAAAAAGGGTCCTTGTGGCACGAACCATTTTCACGTGGGGGCCTTCATTAGAAGCGACAATGACGTCCCTCATCCTGATATCCAGTTAGACTTTCTACTTATTGCCATTCCATGGCCACAGGGACCAGCCCACTCTGATCGACATGGCTACACGGTAATTTATTGGGAGACTTCCTTTGTGATCGTCATTTCAAACAAATTAGTTACATTCAGCTACATTTATTACCTCTAAATTTCTAACGAGGCCTGAAGCAACCATGCATGAGGGAGAACCCGGAGAAAAACCCTCGGAGCAAAGGCGAGATACCAACAAACTCAACTCACATATGGCGCCGCGTCCGGGAATCGAACTTGGGCCACAGAGGTGAGAGGGGAAGTGCTTAACCATTATGCCACCCCGGCTCCCCCAGTAAATTACCACCAGTAAAGGCGGTTCTTGATTGGTGTTTATAACCGGCTCCTGGTTAGCTCAGTGGTTAAGTAAGCTCAGGTCTGTCGTGCAGGAGGTCGCGGATTCAAACCCCGACCGGACCAACACTCAGGGTCTTAAAATAACTGAGTAGAAGGTGCTGCCTTTCTTATCGAACTGCAAATGGTTATAGAAGTTATAGACCTTCACGTCCTTTCGGATATAGATAAGGACGATAAATCGTAGTCCCTCAGAGACCTCCATTGGGGGGCTATAAGCCTGTTGAGGTTCTCTGTCCACCTTTGAGTGGTAAAACAGAATAAACCAAATAAATATTAATAGTCTGCACGTTTAACCTTTCAAGCTTGTTTCGATCCATGCGCAGTTATACAGGCTAAAGAATGATGGAAGATAATAGCAAAAATCAAACAATACTTTGGTGGAGAATTATCACAGCTTTTGAAAATTATGACTGTTTTTCAATATTATAGCTTGCTGGGGTCATTTTCACATCCATTGTTTATCACTACGTGACTGTATATTTTACTGTCTTCTTCGAAAACCTTTTTATATTTTATATGTTTACGCTAGAGTCGAAAGGATACATAATAAACTATTACCTTTACGTTATCCAGACGTCCGCTTCACTGCAACGCCCTACCAGTACGGGATTTATAACACTCAAGTCCCGTGACCCGAGGGACTATCCCGCGATACAGCCTCGTTACCTTAGTACTGAGTACGACCGACTGATGATGAGGGAGAGTTTCAAGATTATAAGAAATTTGCATGCGCAGAAAACCCTGGAGCCTTTCCGAGGACTGGAAATTGATCCAGGTAACCAACTTTATACTGTCACAGCATTCAAATCCCGACACATAGCTGACAGTTGTTTTCGTTCTCAACATCACAGCTGCTGTTAGTGTCCAGTCCCTTAGTGTTGGTCCCGGTATGGGATCGACACTAAGAACGGCTGCGAAGGAGACTACCCATTTTTTTTATGGAAAAGTGAAAAAAAGAACGATTGAATAATAATTTAATAACTGCCCCTTTTCCATTTAGTTTCTTGCTTTTCTCGTGGGAACTATCAATCCACAATCGTATAGGAAAAGGTTTCGTCCATTGTAGTCGGGGAAACATTAAAGATTTAATTTAACGCGAGTCTTTAAGTTGACTTATAACCAGGCTTTACTTGGATCATTCTCATGTAACATATGGTTATTATGTCTAATAAACGAGATGCCCTTTCCTAATAACGATATGTTGTTATTACTCGGGCCAGCGTAGGCTGGGCCCGAGTCAAGTTTCGCAAGTGTTTATTATTTTTATTATTTTCTGTGTCGACCTTTCGCGCAGTCAACCAATCACATTGCACGTGTTGACTCAACACGTGATAGGCTGAACCAATCAGATGCGATATCGCTCGGGATACTTAATTTATTTACATAATTTAACACAGTTAATACAAGATGTCGGTACCCCGGGACTCGGAAGCTGTGAGTGATAGTCTGTCGCGGAGGAAATTTCTCTCAAAGTTGGAGTCCCATCTCTCAAATGTAAACAGCTTAATGTTTTATTTAACTTCATTCGTGGGAAAGCCTTCCAACAGGCTCAGGATATTTCAACTGGTGCCCTTGTCGGAGCCGAAGGACGTCTTTTTACCCAGACGGCCAGATATTTATTCGACACGACGAACACGAAAATATATTGAGTTTTTCTAGAAGGACTTTGGATGGAAATTTCTCACATTTTACGAAAGGATTAGGGATTATAGGTGGCGCTCCTAAACGCACATGGCCTGACGTTGTGAAATATTTGCACCGAAATGTGTAAGTAAAAACACACATAAAACTTACCAGTTTGCATTGTTGTTATTTAATATTCGTTTCTGTTAAAAGTAATGGCATCAAATATACTTTGTAATTAGAAGCTCCCGTAAACCACCTTTGGGGATTGAGAATTGGAAGAAGGTGGAAAATAGCATTTACGAACAGGTTTTGTTAATAACACTACCGATCTCATACAAGTGCCTTTAAATATATGAATTAAGATTTGTTTGCCATCTAGTACAACCATGTGATTGCATTCCTGCAGAAGGTCCATCCATTATATGTAAATTATCACCAGCATGAGTAGTGAATCAATCATCCGGCTCCCCTTGCACAAACCATGTATGACACAAAATATGCTAGAACTCCATGTATTGATTAACATATTTCTAGGTGGCCCGAGTTAAGGCCACTCAGGGCCTCTTGTTGATATATAGATCAGTTAGAAATTGCTTTGTCGTCGGTTCACTACAGAGTGATTCGACTACAAAGGATTATTCCGATTTCACTTTTTTTCTTTTTCATTCGTCCTCAATTTTAATACAGCCTTTGAAAATAAATATTAAATAAATGAACTAGGGTTAGGGCCACTTTAACAAATGTAGAAAGATACTGCAACTAGTACCAGCCCTGTAAGACTGATGAACTTGAAGTCGACGGTCTTATCCGAGGAGCAAATGATGCACGCAAAAGCACAACTTCTTCAACAGAATTACTCTAATGATAAATAAATAAATAAATAAACAAATTGGGGTTAGGAGCACTTTAATATCCCGACGACGGCAGTGTGAATGGCACGTTGAAATATTGCGAGTTAAAAGTGAATTATCCCTTTTTATCTTCAGGTGACCATATCCAAACAGATGAAGAGATAGATGACTTTGTACGTCAACATTGTACGACCAACTACCACCCATCGTGCACGTGTAAGATGGGTTCAAAGTCCGACCCCATGGCTGTGGTAGATAACGAGGCACGCGTGTTTGGCGTGGAGAATGTGCGCGTGGTAGACGCGTCTATCATGCCCAGTGTGGTCAGCGGTAACCTCAATGCGCCCACGATGATGATAGCAGAGAAAGCGGCTGATGCCATTCTAGGGAACCAGGCTTTGCCTAGGTCCCAGGTCCCTGTGTATAGGACACCTGATCACTGAAGTTGCATCAAAATGAGAGTTTCTGAATAAATGAATTTCCTGGAAAACACACTTTTACATGTGGATGGATAATTATGCGATTGATTCACGATTGTTTCCCGGTCAGCTGAGATGACTCTACTTGTAACTTCCTCTCAGAAATTCCGTACGCTACCTTGCTCTACATTAAACGTGGTAGTCGATGGTAACAGTATCGAGCAGGTCGACCACGCCAAGATACTAGGCGTCACTTTAGACAGTTTCATGTCATGGGAACACCACGTCGACAACATCTGCGCCATTATCAGCAGTAGACTGCCTCTTCTCCGTCGCTATGAATGTGCATTGCGCTTCTATAATTCATGTATCCATAACCATTTCATCTATTGTTCTGCTGCTTGGGGCAACTGCTCCCACCTCCACATGCTGCGGCTTCTTCGCCTTCAAAAACGCGCTGCACGCATACTCTTGGATGCCGACTTTTGTCAACCCTCTGTTCATCTGTTCTCCCAGCTTCAGTGGATTCCGATCACCGAACTGATTAAATGTAGGAAACTTCTACTTCTCTTCAGCACATTTCTTAATCCTGATGCACCTACATGTTTTAAGAACATGTTCCATTACCTCTCTACTACTCGTAGAGCTTCTGGCTGCCGCACAAGAGCCAGCATGCATAACCTCGCTGTACCTTACCCTCGCAGTAATTCTGGCAAGCGCACTCTGGCTTATGGCGCTGCTATTCTTTTCAATTCTTTGGATCCTGACTTCAAGCAGCTTGCAACATCTACTACTACGCTCTCTTCTGATACTTTGCCTACCAGGCTGGCTTCTATTAATCATAAGCTTCGTAACGTTTTTCTTCCGCACATCTCCTCTGTTAACCATCTAAAGAAGCTCCTCTGCTACAACTGTCGCTTCTTGCTTCACTGCTGCTGCATTTTGTGGCGCCGTGTCCAGTGCATAGCCCCTTCCATTGCGCATAGTCTTCTAGTAAGTATATTTGTTTTTGATTTTATTTCATATTAATTATCTTTATATTGATTCCAATTATTTATTATATCTTGTAATGTTGTAGCTCGTGTGTTTAATTTATTCCCATATTTTCTTTCCTTTTTATTGCGTTTTATTTGTAACATAGAGGGCCGCATGTTAGATAACTATGTAAGATTAATGTGTCTTCCCTCTGTAAATAAAGAATATTGTATTGTATGATGATTTCACTTTTGCCGATCTCCCTTTCAAAGGAAAACCGAACAGATCCTTTAGTTCGGAGTCTTGGCTATGAAGTGGTAATGGGTTCCCGACTGTTCATATCTGGGCCGCGTCAGGCAAATGGGCCCGGACGACATTCAAGTTAAATAATTCCTACAACGGTGTTCCTAATAATAGGTTGACGATTGTATTGTATGCTTGACGGGAAGCGCTACATTTCATTCCTAGCAATAAATGTCAGTTTCAAGAAATTGACAACAAAAATCAGGGGTGAAATTTACGTGATTTTGATACAAGGGCCCGATTACAAATATAACAACAAAAATTAGGAATCCTGTCAGAGGGGATGATTTTGATGTATGACATTCGTTTATACCTGCTGGCATTAAAGAGTAAATAAGAAATAAGAAATAAGATGAACAAGATGATCACTTTTTGGCCAAAAAAAATCTTTTCTGCAGTCATTCTACTCCCCGTAGCTCATAATATGATTTTAGCAATGGTATAAGTTATACCTTGAAACAATCGTCTGATGATAAGGAATCATTTGTGCCTGCCGTAAAATTGTGATCACACCCTCATGTAAAAATATCGTAAATTTCTTCTTCGATTTCACTGGTCAATTTCATGAAATCAAAACTACTTGTTAGTAGCACAATGTGGCGCTGGCGATGCCTGAGCTGGTCGCTTATGAGAGCGGTCGCAAGGAGAGCTTCGAATGTACTATGTCTGATTAAAAATACGACTACTTAAAAGCTAAAATTCTACTAATAACTATATAATAAAATTACTCTAAGACGTCTAATTATATATTATCTAAAATACATTCGTATTCATATTAAGGCATGATGACATTATGAAGGTATCTCTAAAACGATTCGTCTTCCATTGGCATTGTAAATGCTCGCGAATGTCTCAAGGAGTATTTTGGCTGATTGGAGCTGGGCAGCCGTGAAGGCGATGATCCTTATCGCTTATAATTGTTAAAAGCTAGTGACTTACAGATAACTGCATGGTGCAGAGAAAACCGATCGATATTTAAACCATTAAGTGCAACATAATAATCTAAGTTAGCCGATATATGATAGATATAGCTCTCTTCTGAATGTGAAGGTTGTGTGCAGTAGCATAACAAATTTGTATCAGACCATGTATCAGACCATATTGATCGTTTTCTTTTCTTCATCTCAAAGGAATGCATTCAGCCGGTCACTCTCTACCGATATCAACAGTGGTGGACCAAGGTCCCAATTGGTGCTCAGTGATCACTGAGATTGCACCTGGAAAACGTGTTATTTTTAAATACATTCCTTCAAGTAGTCCTATATATTGTGGATGCATAAGTAATGTTGATTCACGATTGTTTTCCAATCAACTCAGATGACTGTTTTCACTTTTACCGACCCTCCTCTGAAAGGAAAACATATCCTTTACTTCAGCTTTCACGTAAATCTATATGCAGCCATTAGGAGGTCTTAAAAGTCGTGGACATGAAGTAGTAATAGGTTCCCGGGTTTAACTACGAACCTCATTGATATCCCAGTCGGTCACGCCCTCGCGGAAAATAGCCTGGTAACAATGGCATCAGAGCGAGGCCAGCTGTCCCAAATATTGCAAAACTAGTGTCGGTCAGAACGGTAATATTCCGTCGTACCGCAGGCACTGTTTTATTGTTGTTTTGTGTCACAAGGAAAGTAACGTTATTTCTGATCACGTTGATTTTGCGCTTTTTCAAATAAGGAACAACTACATCGTTTTGATGCCGTTATGAATGAGGTTTTAATTATTCTATTTTAAGTGTGTTATTCTTCTACATTTAATTGTGTCAGTTTATTATGTTACATAAGTCCTCTCGATGAGCTTCTGCTCTTAGGACAAATGTAAAGAATATATATGCAGCCATTAGGAGGTCTTAAAAGTCGTGGACATGAAGTAGTAATAGGTTCCCGGGTTTAACTACGAACCTCATTGATATCCCAGTCGGTCACGCCCTCGCGGAAAATAGCCTGGTAACAATGGCATCAGAGCGAGGCCAGCTGTCCCAAATATTGCAAAACTAGTGTCGGTCAGAACGGTAATATTCCGTCGTACCGCAGGCACTGTTTTATTGTTGTTTTGTGTCACAAGGAAAGTAACGTTATTTCTGATCACGTTGATTTTGCGCTTTTTCAAATAAGGAACAACTACATCGTTTTGATGCCGTTATGAATGAGGTTTTAATTATTCTATTTTAAGTGTGTTATTCTTCTACATTTAATTGTGTCAGTTTATTATGTTACATAAGTCCTCTCGATGAGCTTCTGCTCTTAGGACAAATGTAAAGAATATATATGTTTAAATTTAAAAGAATGAGGTCAATAGTTAATTGAATTGATGGCGTACCTACCTATAAGCCAATAAGCACGGGATTACAAGTTGTTCTCTTTACTGGTCTCTTTGCTTTAATGTTCGCCTCAAAGTGTAGGAAATATTCAGGAGGACATATATCTTCAACATATTCCGGCGTGGCATGCTCATGGATCCCCCTAGATTATTGTGCACAACAATCCTGCCCCACACCATAGTTAATAGAGGGGAATGGTTAGGAAACCCGGCAAACTTCAAAGGGGCTAACAAAGACGCTACGATTTAGGTTAGAAAGGGGTACGACAAAAGATTGTGCACGGTCATAGCGGCATTACCGTCCCCTGAACGACTGAACCCACGCGTTTCTGTTGGCTGATTGATTAACCTATTCCAATATCTATTGTGTTTTGTGTACGGTCACGGTTGAAAAAAAGTGAACAAAGATCTACAACAAAGAAGGTCGCTGGATTTCATAACAGTTTCCCTCTATTAACTATGACCACACTTTGGGCTTACAATGCCGCAAACACGTGGGAGGGTGATTGTTAGAAGGTTTAAAAACCTATCTGAGCTATTCTAAGCGAAGAAGTCTTGAAAGACGAGGAAAATAAAACTTGAGAACACTGTAACTGTAACTGCAAATTCTCCCTTCTCGCATAGCAGAACCGTAACTAACGTTTTTTTTCCCGTAACTAATGTTTTTTCCCGTTCCCTGTTAATTATGTCAGTTTATTATGTTACATAAGTCCTCTCGATGAGCTTCTGCTCTTATGACAAATGTAAAGAATATATATGTTTAAATTTAAAAAAATGAGGTCAATAGTTAATTGAATTGATGGCGTACCTACCTATAAGCCAATAAGCACGGGATTACAAGTTGTTCTCTTTACTGGTCTCTTTGCTTTAACGTTCGCCTCAAAGTGCAGGAAATATTCAGGAGGACATATATCTTCAACATATTCCGGCGTGGCATGCTCATGGACCCCCCTAGATTATTGTGCACAACAATCCTGCCCCACACCATAGTTAATAGAGGGGAATGGTTAGGAAACCCGGCAAACTTCAAAGGGGCTAACAAAGACGCTACGATTTAGGTTAGAAAGGGGTACGACAAAAGATTGTGCACGGTCATAGCGGCATTACCGTCCCCTGAACGACTGAACCCACGCGTTTCTATTGGCTGATTTATTAACCTATTCCAATATCTATTGTGTTTTGTGTACGGTCACGGTTGAAAAAAAGTGAACAAAGATCTACAACAAAGAAGGTCGCTGGATTTCATAACCATTCCCCTCTATTAACTATGACCACACTTTGGGCTTACAATGCCGCAAACACGTGGGAGGGTGATTGTTAGAAGGTTTAAAAACCTACCTGAGCTATTCTAATCGAAGAAGTCTTGAAAGACGAGGAAAATAAAACTTGAGAACACTGTAACTGCAAATTCATCCTTCTCACATAGCAGAACCGTAACTAACAACAAAGACCAAAGACAAGATACGCGGGCCTTAAGCGCATGCGCAGTAATTCCTTCCTCCTAAAAAACAACAACCTAAATTCCAATAGACCAGTTTACGGTTCATACGCAGTTGTTCAAGTCTTTTGTTTCAACTGGCGGCCACCATTGTCTAACATCTGCCTGCCCGCCAAATAAACAAAGGATTTGTACAACTGCGCATGAACCGTAAACTGGTCTGTTCACCCCTGGAGTTCGTCGGAATGCTTAATCATAAATTTCTGGTTTTGCAAAGTTTTTCCGGTCATTTTTAATTTTTGAACCATTGCCGGACATCATTATCTTGGGCAAGGTTGGGAAAATCGTGATCAAATTTTACATCAACAACATGAAAATGGCCTATTTTTTTCAGTTAAACTACACCCCCCCCCCCCCCCCCCCCCCCCCCCAAAAGATTCACTTTCCTAATGGTCCGCCAATTATTATGACTAATATTCAAGATTCCAACGATTAAAATCCATAATTAAAGCTTCATTAGCAAGTCTTTTTTACGGTTCTGTATCTTTATTTGCCATTAAATTATTACGCCTTTATTGCAATATATTAATAGGGAACGATATTTAGTCTGGAAAATGCTGGTTTCGACACATTATATTTCAAAAATACAGTTTGTTCATTTCTATATGGATAATCAGTATGCAACCTGTCTGTCCCCGTCTCTCTCCCTTCCCATCGCTCTTTGCGCTCGTGGACGACAAGCCCGGGGAGCGGGGGTACTCCTGTTTGTGACGTATTATGTATGTGCCGCCCGGGTGGGTCAGGGTTTTGAGCTCAGTTTGGGCAGGTATGGTCAGGGTTTTGACCTGATTTGGGCAGATCAGGGTCAGGATTTGAGTATAATTTGGATGCAGTCAGGGTCGGGGTTCAGTATTTTTTAGGCAGTTTTTTAGCTACTATGTCAAAAAAAGACATTCTGTTCGCCTGTCCACATGCAAGCATTGAGGTTCCCATACGCCGCTAATTCGTACTTCAGTACTTATCTATGGACTTCATCTGCTGATTTGTTTACCCAATGCCACGTCCCGACTTTAAATGTTCCGTATTTGCATGCAATTCCGGTACGCGGTATACCGGCCGGGATATATAATTTATCCGACCGTGTTTTTAAAACAATTTAAAGAAGGGGCAATCAGGGTTTTTTTTCCCCCCAAAAAGGAGGCAATCAGGGTTTTGGTGCTCGGATTGGGTCAAACAGGGTCAGGGTTTGAGCCTCTTGGCCTCACATACATACCCAGTTTTCACTGTTTTCACAGTTGATACATGCAATGAATGTCGAGTTTATCGATACCTTCTATACTTTTAGACTGTTATTATCATTATATTCTTACCTGGAGAAATCCCTGCAAGCAGAAGTAATTAATAGTTGCGAAAATTGACTTCATACTTCGATAGCCCACTTGCGATACAGCTATTTCAATTAATGTTGTCTGGGAGATAGGGAATAGGTCATTAGGGAATATGGCATTAGGGAATAGGGCATTAGGGTCAGTTATAAGTAAAACAAGAGCCCATCTGGGCTTTCACTCGGGCCACATGAGATTGAAGATGAAATACACTTTCATTTGAAATCCTTTTAGCAATAACCGAAGGGAAGAATTATTAGCTGAATTTAGCAGTCTTTAGGAGTGGCCGGTAGCGCGGTGACATTCATGCTCTGCTCCCCTAGTATATATATGTAATTTAATAAAAAAATGTTCTCGTGTATGTAAATTAAAGAAGTTGACCTCTACTTATTCATGTAACGCACGATTACAATTTAGTCTGCTGTTCTGCAGGTTCAGAGTACTAATAGATGAGTCGTCTCAATGTATGTTATATTTGTCCCATGTTATAAGTTGTATCCTGTCCACCTATGATGGAGCTATCACTATATTTCTCTACTGTTCATTCTACCCTGGCGGCTCTTTATCGCAGCTCGCGCTCCTCCATATTGGTATTAATAAACTGAAATGCCTGTTGGTTATCTAGCTATATTTAAAAGCTTTTACCCTCCTTCCCAAAACTGCAGTCTGCTCATTATATTACAGAACTATAAAGGGAACTGTTGGAAGACTTTAATTTCTCGAACCAAAACCTCGGCCGTGAGAGGATTCTTGTTTAAGTTTACCTTGAGAGTTGAATATTGCTTCGCTCATCATAAATTATTATGTGCTGAGTGTTTATTTCTCCGGGATATTTCTGGCTTCGTTTTGGCGAGCGACAGCCAAAAACACGCTCAAAATTATTTTAGTGTTGGCCTACAGATCACGGTGTTTGCGCTGGTATGTATTATGACCGAGAGTAAAATGAAATGTGGCATAAAACCTACGAAACGTACCTCAAACAAGAATACCGTTCGATGGCAAAATCTATCAGCGCCACGAGGTCAACAAATCGACAAAGAAATGCAGATATAACACGCAATGATTTCAACCTCACCATACCTTAATTCATGACCTGACAAGACACTGTTCAGTTTCACTTTCCCTCTCAGCTTTGCTCTTGAGTTGAAGTTGAGTTTGGCTTTGTTAAAGACTTCTTATTCAGTTGTATGGTATAATTTGTGCAGTATATTTGAGTATACCAATCCACAGAGATTCAAATAACAAAGTAGCCTGAATTTCAGCCGTCTCCTCTGGTTCGTTCCTCCCGAGAGAGCCGATAATGCCGTCCAGTGACGTCAAGGCGGATTAACAATTTAATTATGCAAATAAAACTGTCACGGCGGTAGAAAGAGTTCGTGGGTCACAAAAACAAAGCCATCGCTCGCCTTGAGAAATTATGTGAGATCATGCCGGCCAAAATAAAAGCCTTACCTATATATACCGGTATATATCTCCATCCCATTTGCTTCTCAAGTGCCTCTTACGTTGTGAAAACCTTTTCGAAGCAACAAATCGTTATATTATATTTGGAGGCAAAGAACAGTTGATCTTTGTCTTTCCGTTGATCTTTGTACATGTCTCGCAATCTGCCGTTCGAGTTCGAATCGACACAGCTACGAGATATTACCTATGTAAATGATGCAACAGAAAAGTAGAAAAACATGAAAGAACAATGGAGAATTTTCGAAGAAATACGAAGACTCTTTGCGGGAAAGAACAGTTCCTTGAAGAGAGTAGCGACATTCTTTACCACTGCGAGTGTGAACAAATAATCGATTATCAACAACCCCGCGGACGCTACGGACAGTCGGCGGCTATTGTGCAGGACACTTTCAATCCATTTCCAGATGTTTTCCATACGAATTCTAGGTATTTGCCAAAGACAATCACTCCACTGAAACTCGATCAACGATCAACAATCGCGAGTCCAAAGTGAATCATACCGTCTTCTCGGCTGATAATTATGATAATTATGCGAAATTATAGAATATGAACCAATCAAAGACCACTACCAGGTTTTCTGGTAGTGACGTCACTGGACGGCATTATCGGCTATTGGATTGAGACGTCTCTCTCGGGAGGAACGAACCAGAGGAGACGGCTGAAATTCAGGCTAATTCAGGCCGTGGCGAAAGAGAAGCTTAAACGAGAAATATTTTGTCCTCCTAGAAAAACACAACATCTTGCCATTTCTATCGAAGAAGCCTTTGGTTTCAGCAGCGAAGCAACACGCTAAATTCCAATTCGATATGTGTGGATTAGCCGGATCCTGGCTTTGAGTTTGAGTTTGATCATGCAGCCCCTTCAGGTCGTCGCGTTGTATATAAAATCACTGGCCATCTGGGTAAAAAACGCGGTCCTTCGGCTCCGACAAGAGCGCCAGTTGAAATATCCTGAGCCTGTTGGAAGGCTTTCGCACGGTGAAGTTAAATAAAACATTAAAGTGCTTACATTTGAGAGATGGGACTCCAAAGTTGAGAGAAATTTCCTCGCGGGTCGACCATCTTGATTTACTGTATTAAATTATGTAAATAAATTAACCTGGAGAGTGTTACGTGACCAGCACAGTGCAATCTTATTGGTGGTGAACTTGAAATTTAATACATGGGTTAAAAGTCAAATTTTGCTGCACGGAACAGGCAGCCCGAGTAAAAAAGCTTATAATGAATTATTGTTACGAGTTATACGTCCTGGAAGACTTAGTCTACTTAGCTTACGGTTTATTTATCCATTTTTAGTCTGTGAACAGCCGTCATGCAATATTCCCTAATGTCATATTCCCTAATACCCTATTCCCTAATGACCTATTCCCTATCTCCCAGACAACATTAAATTACCCCGGAGCGTGACAAGTGACTGGGCTAGACACTGTTTATTGCACATTATTTGCATATATTGGTTCAGCGTGCCACTTTAAGAAACGTGTTGGATCTACTGCTTACGTCCAGGACCTCTTTCCAAACTAAATCTTCTGTGCCGGTAAGTATTCTTGGGTTAATTGCAATCATTCCTAAGGGAATAAAATCACAAAAGCGTACCCTTCATGTTGGTTGGTAGGAACTTTGTCTTTCAACAGTTTCAAGGTTTCAAGTGTTAATCGCCTAAATTGATTAGCTCTTCGTGGTCATTTCCAGTGACTCGCTATTTCGTTTCGTCTCGTTTGGTTATCAAGCATTCAGGGTCTGGTTGTTCGAAGGGTGGATAACGCCATCCCCCTAGATAATCCCTATTCAGTGGATAAAATAAGCTCGTTTGATTAACACTTATCCACTGGATACTTTGAACAACTGGATTTCACCCTGTTTTTGTGTACACCAGAACTCCGAACAACTGGTCCGGAATCTTTAGTTACAAGTGTAATGTAGTTTCACCCTGTTTATGTGTGCATCAGAAAATAACTCGTCATGTTCAGCGTGCAGTCGTAAACTGAGGACACGGACATGGGCCGGACGTGACCTTATAAACACAGTATTTTTGACCGCTAAAATATAAATCGAGTAATTATGTGTGTATTCCATGTTACCCCTTCGCTTCAGGCCAATATTTGCATTGTGATTTAAGCACAGGCAGCCCAATCTCATGATTTGTGTATTTATACGCTTACAAATATCGCTTGAATAGTTCATATTATAAATCCTTCCAAAACATGTATGTTAGACAAATAAATACACGACTTCACCCTACAATGTTTCAGTTGTGGTTATTCATACCTCTGAGCTCTTCTAGAGTCGTTTCCGCTGTTTTTTTCGAACCTCTTTCCCTCACCTCCTTATAAAAGGAAAAGGCTGGAGACAACCGACAAATATACGTTGCATAACCTGTAATCTTTGCCACGAAAATCACACTTCGCTCACTCCAAATAACTCGAAACTACGGTAGGACATAGAATGATAAATGAACTCATCCCAACCCGAATTTTAAGATCCAGCGATACCACATTCTGGAGGCCTACTCTGGGATCTAAACTCGCGGCGAGTTAAGGCGAGTTTAATTGGCCTATTCTGGAGAAATCGAACAATTTGTCGCACATTTCCAAGTCCTTCCGGTTAGGATCAACCATCAAATAGCCTCGGTCTGACGAAGGACTTGGAAATGGGTGACAAATTGTTCGATTTCTCCAGAATGTGGTATCGCTGGATCTTAAAATTTGGGTTGGAATGAGTTCATTTATCATTCTATGGCCTACCGTAGTTTAGAGTTATTTGGAGTGAGCGAAGTGTGATTTTCGTGGCAAAGATTACAGGTTATGCATCGTATATTTGGCGGTTATCTCCAGCTAATAGCTTCGCCAGACCGAGGCTATTTGACGGTATTCGTTGGCTGCCAACCTCGAAGGACTTGGAAATGTGCGACAAATTGTTCGAAAACTCCAGAATGTGGTATCGCTCGCACTACGCCATTACTCAGACAGCTCCACTGGCTTCCCATAGAACAACGTGTTATTTTTAAAATTTTACTTTTAACCTATAAGGCACTGAACAATTTGGCTCCTATTTATATAAGTGACTTACTTCATCACTATAATCCTAGTCGTAGTTTAAGATCGTCCAATCAGTGCCTACTTACAATTCCTAAGTCTAATCTCAAGAGCTATGGGGATAGAGCCTTCTCGGTGGCCGCCCCAAGGTTATGGAATGCTCTTCCAACTGAGATTAGGCTTAGCAGTTCTGTTAATATTTTTAAATCACGTTTGAAGACTTATCTTTTTAAAGCAACGTATTCGTAATATAGTTTTTAGTTTTTTAAATATTAGTAATCCATTTTTTTAACTTTTTTTAACAAGTTTTAGTATTTTATAGTCATCGTATCGATTTATATTATGATTGTAAAGCGCCATAGGACAGGTAGTGTATATGGCGCTATATAAATGTATATATTATTATTATTATTATCGCTGGATCTTAAAATTCGGGTTGGGATGAGTTCATTTATCATTCTATGTCCTACCGTAGTTTCGAGTTATTTGGAGTGAGCGAAGTGTGATTTTCGTGGCAAAGATTACAGGTTATGCAACGTATATTTGTCGGTTGTCTCCAGCCTTTTCCTTTTATAAGGAGGTGAGGGAAAGAGGTTCGAAAAAAACAGCGGAAACGACCCTAGAAGAGCTCAGAGGTATGAATAACCACAACTGAAACATTGTAGGGTGAAGTCGTGTATTTATTTGTCTAACATACATGTTTTGGAAGGATTTATAATATGAACTATTCAAGCGATATTTGTAAGCGTATAAATACACAAATCATGAGATTGGGTAGTCTCCCTCGCAGCCGTTCTTAGTGTCGGGCTTCCTGTCCCCCCTCCAAGCCCGACACTAAGAACGGCTGCGAGGGAGACTAGAGATTGGGCTGCCTGTGAAGCTATGCGATGTCACGCGTAACCAGTAACACTATCAACAGCTATGTGATGTCACGCGTGGCCAGTAACACTATGTCACGCGTGACCAGTAACACCCACAATAGGGCGATCGTTGCTGACGTCATTGTTTACATTTTGCCTTTTTGCATAAGTCATACTTCAAGCTACAAACAAATCGAAAGAGAAGGTCACACTTAGTAATTACCGAAAGTTTGAGATTAATTAGCCTGCGTGCAGACGTTCTCTCTTCCTGCAAAATGTACAAAGAATGTATCGTGTGTGGCAAGATCTTGCCACACATACATTCTTTATCAATTTTGCACTTTTGAAAAGGCGTTTTCTCAAAAACTATTCAACACATTAATTTCAACTTTTCAGTAATTACTTTTCAGTGTGACTTTCTTATGTGGATTCGGTTTTTTCGCGGCTTCAAGTATGACTGATATGATAATGAGGCAAAATGTAAACAAAGATCCCTCTATTACAAAAGCCTTTCCAAATCCTTCACATGCATTGACGGTTTGAAATCTAGAATGTGTCGGGGAAACTACGAACAACAACAACAACAACAACAGTTTAATTATGTACTCTTAAAAGTTATGAAGGCCAGTGGACAAGAGGAAATGTAGGGAAATAGTATTGCTTAATAACAACACTAGTTCAGTGTTTACAAGGAAATCTTAATTCCTTAAAATAATCAGGAGAAACAAAATACATATATATCTACCATGTTTTCACAAAAGGACCCTTAGAACCTAAGACCGCCTTTTGTGAAAACATGGTAGATCTTGTGTGCCTTTAGCTTTAAAAGCCAGTTACTCGTGTTCTTGCCGTTTTCTTGAAAGGGCAGATGGTAGTTTAAGACTTTTCTGGCCTTTCTATCCCATAATTGATCTCTAGGTATTTTATGTCGGGGGGGGGGGGGGGGGGGGTGAGGGGTGGGGAGGAGTAGTTCAAATATTTTCGCGAAAAACCAACTTTGCCCGACGTACGGCTCAATGGCGTGCAATGTTGCCGTGTGCCCGCACCTTGATCAGTTGATTCATACTATATCAGACGCGCAAGGAAGCGATTAGACATTTGTTTATTTTCCATTGTCGTTACAGATGAATGTGACTGTACAGCTATTCACTCAAGATGTTAATGGGTCGTAGAGCAGGTAATTATAATCGCATTAGTGTTATGGTCCAGCGGTCCTCAAATGTGCGCGTGCGTAGCTCACATCAGAAAGAGGCCTTGATATCAGACGATAACGATAGTTGATAAGAAATGACGAATGAGAGATGAATTAGAGTTGGTTGAGCTCTCATTCACTACTGATCTAAAATCAACGATTCCCACAATTTAACGGCTACAAAATCAGTGAAAACTGACGATAGTTTATAAGACTCGGTAACACGTAATGCTCAGTCAAACCATAGTTAATAGAGTGGAATGGTTATGAAACCCGGCAAACTTCAAAGGAGCTAACAAAGGTGCTGCGATTTATGTTGGAAGGGGGCAAGCGGACAAAAGATTGTGCAGGGTCATAGTTCATTAGCGTCCCCTGAACGACTGAACTCACACGTTTCTATTGGCTGATTGATTAACACATTGGAATTTCTATTGTGTTTTGTGCAGGGTCACGGTTGAAAAAAGCTAACAAAGACATATAACAAAGAAGGTCGCTGGGTTTCATAACCATTCCACTCTATTAACTATGGTCAAACGAGTTAAGACCACGACCAAATCAACTGCCATTGTTGTATGATCGGGTTGAAGCGAACACTGCAAAGCTGTATGTTTACAAGAATTAAGTTAAATGGTTTTAACACTCGCATGCTTAAATGTGTCAGTTACATAGGGAAGTTGAGGTACTTCAAATTGCTTTGAATGCCACTTCACTAGCGACATAAGCACAGGCATAAGCAACACACGCAGATGCTGTCGCAGTATATGTGATCATAGAGCAGATTTCGTATGAGTGGGACAAACTACAGCACTGACTACAGCACGGTTACCGTACGGCATGCCGTGACATTGAAATGGTTTCCCATTGTTTTTGTCCTGCTGATCCAATCAAATCACGGTACAGCACGGTTACAGTACGGTTACGGACATGCCGTAGTTTGTCCCACTCGTCAGTACGAAATCTGCTCTCGGCAAACCACAACAATGAAGTGAAAACTAGAATAAAACGTGTTTACATATTGTTTGTGAAGTGAAAACTAGAATAAAACGTGTTTACATATTGTGTGCGACGTGAAACAAGAATAAAACGTGTTTTTATGATATGACGTACTCTTTGTGAATTATATATTTGTCATTTTTTACCCTCCCTCCCCTCCCCATACTTTTAAGACTGATCAATTCACCTCTCGCCATTCTTGTGACAAAACAAGACGAAATCGTCAATATCGCGGACACTAAATAAAACTCAAACACAATATTCAACACCACACAAAGATAAACCAATGACCAAACTACCGATTGTTTTGGACAGTGTGCTTGTCTTAACAAATTTGAAATGAAATCTGGATACCATCATATCCGGATATCTGTAATGAGCATATTCCGTTTTTATGCATTAAGGACATTTACTGTAGAGAAGACCTTCAACACGGACGGAGTAATACGCAGGGTACAGGGCGCGCAGGGCATGCAGGGCATGCAGGGCATGCAGGGCATGCAGGGCATGCAGGACATGCAGGGCACGCAGGGCATGCAGGGCGCGCAGGGCGCGCAGGGTAGCCGGCAGATCACTGTCGCGTATATGTGGAGTTGTGACAGTAAACCGCGCCACTTCCCTTGAGACGCGTAATCAACGGGAGGTAAGTGTATATTTTGAATATCTGTACATATCGGCTGTGTGATGCAAGTTTTATCGGAGGGAAAGAAATTAAAAAACACGAGAATATTGTATATCACCTAATACTCTGGCAATCCGCTACACCTCCCAGTACGTGGTAATCGACCCAATGGGGCTCCTGTAATCAAATTAAATATGCTCCTTGGCTCCAGGAACGACAGCGCCAACGCCACGGATTTGGGGAAGTGGCATTCAAATGGCTGCTATGAGCCGGAAAGTTTAGCTGAGTTTGTTTGGGCTTCGCTTCGTGTGTAGCTGTGATGTTACCGTTTTACATGCATTAAAGGTAAGATAATTATCGTACTGTGTGCTGCGTAAGTTTTAGTTATATTCGACGCGAATTTCTTGGTAAAATTTGTCATTTTGTAGAGCTTGTTGTGATTACTGCATGGAATCGATTTTCGAGATTAACTCTCCACCCTTTCAATTAATTATGAAGGGGAGAATTTATTTAGGAAAAGTTCAAAACTAAAATAAATAATAACCAGAGACAGTTTAAAGACGATATTCAAACTTTATTTTTACAATTTCATATATTACACTGATAACACAGAACTACGCTTGGGCTCCCTGTGGTTTGAATGTGAATTGAGCAGTCTAAAAGTAGTGGGAGGGGAGGGAGGGTAAAAAATGACAAATTCACAAATGGTACATAAAACACTGGTATGATCAACGAAGATCGGTTAAGCTAACCGCCACAGGGAGCGAGTAGCAGCTGACGTATCGAGCGCTAGCCCTTCGTAAGAGCAAATGAGCCGGGAATTGTGGGTGGGGCAACGGTTTATAAGTGTTGAGTGCATGATTACCGCTGAGGAAACATGTACTCGGATCAATTAGGATTACCGCTGAGGAAACATGTACTCGGATCAATTAGGATTGCCGCTGAGGAAACATGTACTCGGATCAATTAGGATAAAAGGAAATAATAGAAATGCTAATAGCCGCAATAAAGAATGTCGATGAATAAAGTAAGTATAAATGAATACGCGAATTATGAAATTAAATGAACGAAAAGCGTTCATTTTTAATGCTGTTAGGTGCCAAAGTGCCTAATTTGAAAATAGAGTTCTGTTCGCTGCGTTTACGTGTTTCGGTAGTACCTTAATTGATGAAGAGAAATGTCGCATATGGTGATGTGATTAATAGAATGGTCAGGAAGATTAAAGTTCCTTGCTGTTAGTCCTAACATCAAGCAAGTGTTCGCGGAATCGATCTCCTAATCTTCGCCCTATTTCTTCGATGTAAAGTTTGTTACAAAGTGTGCAGGTGATCATAGTTAATACTGAGTGGAATGGTTAGGAAACCTGGCAAACTTCAAAGGGGCTAACAAAGGTGCTGCGATTTATGTTGGAAGGGGATAAGACAAAAGATTGTGCACGGTCATAGCTCATTAGCGTCCCCTGAACGACCGAACCCATACGTCTCTATTGGCTGATTGATTAACATATTGGAATTTCTATTGTGTTTTGTGCACGGTCTCAGTTGAAAAAGCGAACAAAGATATATAACAAAGAAGGTTGGTGGGTTTCATAACCATCATTCTACTCTATTAACTATGAGGTCAGTGATATAATAGATAACATTACTAGACGTACAGTCAAAATGGTCAGTAACTTTAAGACAGCCTTTCGGTCCTGAAATAAGTGTGGCAGTTTTAGTGAAAGCACACGTGTTACATCGTTTCCTGGGGCATTTAAAAGTTCCTGGTTGAAGATCGGGCTGTAGTGATCCCTTTACCAGGGAATCCCGAAGGTTCTTGTCTCGCTTACAAGAGATGAGTGGTCGCTGTGGAAAAATGAGGGCGGTCTCTCGATCATTCTGTAAGATCTTGAAGTTCTTCTGGACGATTTTCTTGATAGGGAAATTGGATGGATGGTAAATTAACGGAAACGGAATTCTGTCTCCAGCCTTCCGTTCGGACGGCAGTAGAGCCGATTCTCTGCGCAGGCGTAAGAACTAGACACCCATCGTACGTAAAACACGTTTTACTCTTGTTTTCACTTCAAACAATGTGTAGACACGTTTTATTCTTGTTTCACTTCACAAACAATATGCATATGTAACCCGTTTTATTCTAGTTTTCATTTCATTATTGTGGTTTGCCTATGATATGATTAGCGGTACTTGTTCTACTCAGAGGTGTGAGGTCAGAACAAGTGCCGCTAATGATCAATGCGCTACTGCGTCTGCGTACGTTTCTTGTACTTACGCTTATGTCGCTAATTGAATCCCGGGCTTTAAGGAGGCACGAAAGGGTTCTATAAATATTAATAGATAGAAATGTTATTAAGGAATACTCCGGTTAAAAATGATAGCATGAATGGCAAAGGAATGTAAAAAGGTGTTCATTTTCTATCATTTTCTATTCATTTTCTATCATTATATAAGGGTGATATTGGGTGATACTCATAAATTCAATACACGTCTTTTATAAAGGCCGCCTCCTAATTTGTATAATTTGGAAGATCAATCTGTGGAGGGAAACCAATGCTACGATGAAAGATCACATTAAAACTAGTAATTGTTTTGAGTTTTGTGGAGAATTGCTGTTGAGCTATGAGCATTTCTAATGCAGAAAAAGACACGAAAGCGAGGCTATAGAAAGGCCTCCGTTGTTTTTCTCGTACAAATCTCTCTAAGTTCAAATGGCTGTAACTTCATTGCTTTATAAGCTACAGCACTCAACCTTCACAAGTTCACTAATGTCGACATGTTCTTTCACATGGTAATGTTCATATTTTCTAATCATGTGGATAAACTACCGAAATGGGATATCACATATGCAAATTAGGAGGCGGCCATTTTGAAAGTCTTGTTTAGAAAACTAACGAAGTCTTGATCAAACTAACTATGCCAACTATGGTTTGATTTAAATTAAAATCGTATTGATGTCGTTCTTAGGCGTATAATTACTTAAAGTGTCAATGTATTTAGCATTGCAATACTGATTAGAGTGGCTTTCAAGGCAAAACCAATGAGCCAATCACGAGCAAGTAAAAACATCAATGAGTAATTCACGATTGGTTTTACTTCAACCAATCACGAAGCAAAGTAAACGCAATCATGGATAACTAACCAATCAAATTCGAAAAGCAATTACTTTTCGACACTCAATTGAAAACCGCGCTATTCATAAGATAGGTAACTCTTGTAGCTTTTGCGTTCAAATATGGAAGAGGTATAGCGATGTTCACTGCCACGTCATCCCTTGTCATTAATGTGCCAACCAGAGATTCATTGGTTCCTGACACAAAGCGGCCTTTGGAAATCATGGTTGTACATTAGCATAACAATTGAAATGTTTATCAACACGAAACACAAACGTTTTCGTGCAACAACACATTTCGTGTTTGCAGGTTTCGTTATCATTCCCTGCGCGGTGGGAAAACCCCTTCATTAATTCGTTTTCTTGCAAAATAACGTCCTTACGTAATTTTCGTTCTGACTCCACTTTAATGCTCTAACATAATATGAAACTCCTTATGATGTATAACTCCTCTCATCCCCAAGATTTTACCCTTCCTTTACAGTAATCGGTCCTCTAGTGTATATACAGGAAACGCATCTCAAATAATAAAGTCAAGTGTACACTTCTGTGTGTCACCGTATATTTTACTCATTTTCTTCAGATTCACTATCGTCGGAGCCTGACACAAAGCGGCCTTTTGTAATCATGGTTGTACATTAGCATAACAATTGTAATGTTTATCAAACACGAAACATTGCTATAACTGAAGTAGCTTGTTATAAGATGATGATAAAATGCTGCTGTTATTTTTGATTGAATATGATATCGGTTGCATTGGCCACATCGGTTGCCTCGGCCTCGCGAACGAGATCCACTAATTTTATTTAAGAAAATAAGTAAAATTATATTAAAAAGTTAGGAAAATGTTATACATTGTCTTTAATCTGATATACAGAATATGTGCAATGTTTTAAGAATCATTCTACACACTTTTAGGAGTGGTTTTGTCTACCAAACATGAATCAATTTGCTCTAACATAATGACACTCCTTATGATGTATAACTCAGGAAACACATCTCAAATATTAAAGTCAAGTGTACACTTCTGTGTCTCACCGCACATTTTACTCATCTTCTTCAGATTCACTGTCGTCGGAGCTAGTTACAAAGCTGTAGGCAAAATTAGGATTGTCTTTGAAGAACTTTTCGATTTCGTTGATTATTTTGTACTGTAAATGAAGAAACTTCAGCTCAACATCAAGCTCTTCCATGCACTTTTTGTACTTCTCTGGTGTTGTGGTGGATCTTTCCAGGAATTTAACGAGCTGTGTAACTTTCTCGTGCTGTAGAAGACACTGTGGAAC
Organism: Actinernus sp. WN-2022; assembly: GCA_030867875.1. NCBI lineage: Eukaryota > Metazoa > Cnidaria > Anthozoa > Actiniaria > Actinernidae > Actinernus > Actinernus sp. WN-2022. The sequence goes on along the minus strand of JAOWCC010000577.1, from coordinate 44,726,857 downwards.
GGGAAGAGGTTGGCCATAAATTTCATCTGACAGAACAAGATACTTTAGAACCTCGGTCATCACTATTGGGTGTGTTTTGGAACTGTCCAAAAAATCTGCTACGTTTTGCTCACTGGGGAGATTATTTGGTGCGTCGAGTTTTGCGATCATCTGGGCATTGAGCGATTCTAGCCACGCGTTAATTGGGTAGAAGGTTTTGTACGTAAACATAAAGTTCATTGGGAAATCCGAAGTGGTTTCAAATGTTCCTGAATCCCAATCTGGCGACTCGGCCATATCCTCATCTAACATGGAGAAGCCAACTTGCAGTGTAACGCTTTGGCTCTGATCGTCCATTTGTTGAAGAGTGTTGGATCCGTCGATGAAGTAATGCAGGCAGTACTTATTCTTCACGCAGGTCCTCAAGTCTTCCATCAGGCATTTCACTCGATCTCCAATCATTGCAACACCCCACTGATCGGCTGGCACAGTTTCGAGTGCCCACAGGAAAAGGGTTTTTGTCGTGTAGGTAGTAATCACAGACTCTAGCTTAACATATCGAGAGAACAGATACTTGAAAATAAGATAGCACATCTTTTGCTCTTCTGTGATTGTTATCATCAGTGTCTTTTCCGCTAGTGAGAAGGAGTACCTCCACTGCGTCTTTGGAGTCGCACTGCAGGCGGCACCTTCTGACATTTTACTGTTGCTGGCTGCTTCCGAGGTTTCCTCCGATGCCTCAAACTTGGGTACCACGTGACATCCATCTCGTGTTACCTTGTCAATAACTTCCCTTGATGGCCATCCAGATGGCCTGTCTCTACGAGACCATTCCATGGCGCAGCGGGGCCATTCTCTACAAGGCACTGATATACTGACATCCTCGGTAAAGAAAAGTTGCGTTCAATTCAATTCAACTTTATTTAAACACGGAGATTTCAACAATTTTACACTGATTTCCATGAAAGCCGTGTATAATACACTAAGTAAAAATACAAATAATTCTCATAACAAGTAATTAAAGATATTAAACTGTACTATATTAAGCATCTAACTAATATATCTATATCTATATATCTACTGGGGTCATATATTAACAATCAATATACATTTATGTACTAATGTATAGTAATATTAATAATCTAAGAATAATCTAAAATATATATAATAATCTAAAAAAATACTTTGAGGCATCATTAGTGACTCTAGTCAGTTGAGGAGAGTAATACCTTTCAATTTATTTTTAAAACTCACTAAGGAAGAACTTTGTTGAATTTCATTTGGTAGGTTATTCCATATCTTAGTTCCGTCATAACTGAAACTTTTTTTTAAGTATTCAGTATTAGGGCGTGGTATGAAAAGCTTCATATTGGAATTTCGAAGATTATAATGAGTTGTTTGGTTTACTGTAGTAAACTGCGTCCCCTTCAGGAAACCAAACCCACCCATACACATAGCAACGTGTACGGCGGGACCCGCTTGTCCCACATACTGCAGGTATTCCAACAAGGAAAAGTTATTTCCGTCTACTAGCGGATTATCTTCCTTGCCTTGATGTTTAAATCTGAGGACATTCAAAATAGTTGTTATGACGGTTAACACGTCATACATCTCACGAACTAATAACTCTGAGGACAGGAGCTTGATACCACGATCGTCTATGCATAAATTATTCAGACCAGGTACGGAGTTCACATTCGGGGGAACCACTAAGTCAACGTGTCCAGGCGAAGAAGAAGGAATGACTTGCAGTTGTAGTGGCATGTTTGGAGACTTGGAATCACTTGTTTTGTGTGGCTTTTCACTTGCTAAGATATCCTTAAAAATGAGGTTAAAGTCGCATTCCAAGGAGAGGCCGATCATTTGTAGCTTACGGTCTTCAGGGGTGTCTGCCGCCTGTCTAATTGGCTGAATAATGGGTACATCTTCTGACATGCTTCCCACCTGTACAGCGTCGTACTTCTGATATGTTAAGAAGCAGTTATCCAGCTCAAGAGAACCGCTACGTTCCAGGAGCACCTGTGTTGTGCCTGGCAGAAGTAGCTCCAGCAGCTTGTCTCTTTGGGTTTTAAAAAACCCAAAGCCAGTCCGCTTGATGACAGATATCATCGTGTAGATGTTAAAATTCCAAGAATTGTTTGCGTCGACGCCATCTGGGAAGTCCACTTCAAAGGGACCCATTTCTGGACTTGCCTCGGCCATATCTGGTTCCTACCAATTCAAATGTGTTTTACTGCAAAGGCATATGGAAATTTGGTTGGTGAAATTTAGTAAAGTTTAATGACAGGAAGTACAAAATTATAGTTTTCACCAAGCCAGAAATTACTGGAGGTTTACGCGCAACATAATATCCCCCAAAAATATTACACTGTAGTGACGTCACAGGTTTATGTCGCACTTAAAAACCCGGTAATTTATTGCTTGGCGAATAACGCGAACGAGTGTATTACGACACATTTACCACGAGAAGATGAAACCGTGTCTCGAAGCTGCCATATAATATCCTCTATTGACTCTGCTCAGATGTTCACAAACAGTACACAATTTCTTGGTACAACTGATGATGTCAAAATTTTGATCCGATCACACATGACTGACGTTGTGATGTCAGTTAATCCCACTTTTTGACATTTTGAGCCATTACTGGAAATTTAATCGAATATATTTTTCATTTCAAACACCTGGAAAATGTTCAGACTTGCACAGTGCAAACCGTTTACCAAAATCTCTTAGCAGGAAGTTGACGAAGTTGACGAAGTTGACAAACTAAGGTGAAAGGACCGTACGTTCTGTCAATAGAATTGACCAAAACTAATTAAAAGTATTCCACAAAGCATACTAAATCTTGGTGCCAAATAAAACTCTGCTAGCAAAAAAAAAGGAAAAGTTGTAAAATAATATGTATTTCGAGAGAGTCTAAAAGTCAAAAAATGGCTCCCAAAAATCTACACATTTCTTTTTTTTTAAAAAACCGCTCCAGATCATTTTGTTACAATTTTGAACATCAGATCTATCGATCTTTTATAAGAATAATACACTAATTCCTATCACTGGAAAGTATATCTAAACAACTTGAGAGTATGATTTTTAAAAAAGCACCTCAGAGCTGAGTTCTTGGATTGTACTTTGTTTACATCTGGAGCGGTCGCAGCTGACTGACGGAATATGCAGCAGCATTAAGCAAAACAATCAAAAAGTTATGACATTTTGTTTAAGCTCGCAAAGTGGGGTCAGAGTTTCGATCACATATAGACACCTTAAATTTAATGTGTTGGCTTCAACCCATTTAACTGATGATTGCGAATCTGGTGCACCTTCCCGCTTTAGCTTTAGAGTACATCGAGAAATATTTGACCTCGTTTGTTATATAGAGCAATGACTCGGCTTTGTTGAAGTTTCTTTGAAAGTAGAATTAATCAGTGCTGTACATGATGCTCAATGTTCATCTTTGAACTCGTTCCAGAGCAGCCTGTGCTCCCAGGCCCTGCATGTGCTCGTCCGCTCAGCAAAACGATACGAGTAGTGAATCGACAATTAATCAATGTAATCCCAGCTTCTTCATTCACAGGAACATCTTCCCGACGGTAGAACATGCTACTGAGCCGGCCTAGACTTTCGATTTATGGCTTTAGATCAGTCCAGAATGATACATATAATAGTTATTTTACGGAATTAAACGGCAAAATTGCCATCTATATATATATCATGGATTTTCTTTTTCTGAAACTTGTACACACCGTTTCATTAACTTGGAGAACGGAAATCGAACAGATGCTTTCAGTGAAGGCGATATGTTATACAGTAGTTCCGTGTGGTTCACACTCAACTTAACTCCTTTAGGTATCATATGAAAAGCGTCTTAATATCACAACAGAAAACCACGAAATAGTATATTTACCTTTTCCCAACGGTTAGCGTGTTTCATCCCATTCGAAACCTAAACTTTAGCCGAGTGCTTCGAGGTTTTCCTGGAACTCAGCATCGGTTCTGCTTTGTTGAAGTTACTTGGAACTCATATATTATGTGCATGTCATTACAGTTCATCGTCCAACCCAGCTTCCTTTTCCTATCGCTTCTCTATATCCCTAAGGTTTCCAGTTTTAGTTCCAATTCTATGTTACGTTTTATACTTTACTAGGTAAAAAGTGTATTCTGCGATGCCAACTAGGCATTTATTAGAAGCTCCAGTGTTGTCACCAGCAGAGCAAGAAGCATTGAAAGACATTTTAAATAAAAACACTGCAGATTACGGTCGTGAATAACATACAAGTCATTACAGTAGTGTCTTTTTTTCAAGACTCCAATAGGTCTTTTTCAACAACTGGTCACGTGACTTTGTCAATCAAAAGTATTGGTGCTAGCTCAAAATGGTGACAGAAATCGAAAGAGCATGCCAAAATTCGTAACTGACGTAAGTTTTAGGTTCATAACTTTCAAACCGAAAGCATAATGATTTTCTGAAATCTCGAAATTTAACAGAGAGGGCAAGGCTTGCCCTCCAGCCTCACAAAAATTAGTAACTGACGTAAGTTTTAGGTTCATAACTTTCAAACCGAAAGCATAATGATTTTCTGAAATCTCAAAATTTAACAGAGAGGGCAAGGCTTGTCCTCCAGCCTCACAAACTCTGTAAATTTCGAGATTTCAGAAAATCATTATGCTTTCGGTTTGAAAGTTATGAACCTAAAACTTGCGTTGTTTACTAATTTTGATATGCTCTTTCCATTTCTGGAATCCATTTTGAACTAGCATTGACAAGGTCACGTGACCAGTTGTTGCAAAAGACCTATTATTCATACCTTTCTCTACTGATTGTTACATAACCATAAACGCACACTCTCATTGGCTGATCCGGGGTCACGTGATCACATCATGACAGAAGATGTATCGCGCGCTCCACTGGCTAGCTAAAGGTGGGAAAGAAATATTTGTTTACCAAAACTCAGGCAAAAGGAATTTTATAATTGCTGCGCTATAACAAATCACTCAATAACTGGCCCTTCGGGAATTAGTGAGTTTTGTTTCCCCTCGATGTTCCCCGAGACGGAGATCTTGTGGAAACAAAACTCCCAGTTTCCCTCGGGGCCAGTCATTAAGTGTTTTAATATTTGATTGAGGTTTTCTATCGTCGTTTAGGTGCACTCGTGCCCAGGGTCTTTTCTCGACCTCTGTCGTCCACCCATGATTACGTCATCTGTGGTGCAGGGTCCGCAGGGTGTGTGTTAGCCAATCGTCTGTCAGCAGACCCTAACAACAGCGTGTTACTACTGGAGGCAGGACCCAAGGACACATCCTGGAAAATACAAATGCCAGCAGCAGTAAGCTATAATCTCAATGATGACAAATACAACTGGTTTTACTACACCGAGCCACAAGAATACCTGAATAACAGGTTTGTGTTGTTTTCGTTCTTTTTGTTAACGTTACGCTCGCCTCTCACCACTGTGGCCCGGTTTCGGCTCCCGGACGTGACGTCATATTGAGTTAAGTTTGTTGATTATCACCCATGCTCCGAGGGTTTTACTCTGGGGTCCCCGGTTTTCCTCCCTCCGTAGATCTCAACACGTGAGTTGAGCGTTGAGCGCAGAGAACATATGAATCAGTAAGGAGTGTGTGTGGAAAAACCTCGGATTTTCAGCAGGCCCCTGCTAAAAGCCCAATAAGCCTCATTAGTATATACCACACCAGTAAATATCACTTTTCGCGCACTCTGATTGGCTTCTCAAACAGTGACTATGATTTCATATTCACCTCCGAGCGAAGCAGCGATCACATCGCGCGAGTTTTTGTCCATTTGACAAAATAAAATAACTATTTGGTGCTGGCTATTCACCTGCAGTGTGGTATATACTAAAACAATTATTCACCTCAGTGTCGGTGAATAATGCTCGGTAAATATTCACCACTATTCACTTCCACTTCGGTGAATAATTGTTAAATATCGGAGGGTAAAGAAAGGATTTGATTGACTAGATCGGTAACCAAGAGAAAATAACCTGTATGTGAAGAGGGTCTTAAAAAGTTGCTTTTCTGACCACAATAAGCCTGGTACAAAAACCTACCATTCACTGATGACGTCATGTTAATACAATAAACAGTGTCAAACATCTGCTCTGATTGGTCGATAGCCATGTGTTATTAGAGTACAGATGCACTGATGGCGTCACGTTAATACAATAAACAGTGTCAAACATGTGCTCTGATTGGTCGATAGCCATGTGGTAGAGTACAGATGACGTCACGTTTATACAATAAACAGTGTCAAACATGTGCTCTGATTGGTCGATAGCCATGTGGTAGAGTACAGATGACGTCACGTTTATACGATAAACAGTGTCAAACATGTGCTCTGATTGGTCAATAGCCCTGTGTTATTAGAGTAAAACAGTGTCAAACATGTGCTCTGATTGGTCAATAGCCATGTCAGTATTATTAGAGTATAGATGTACTGATGACGTCACGTTAATACAATAAACAGTGTCAAACATGTGCTCTGATTGGTCGATAGCCATGTGTTATTAGAGTACAGATGCACTGATGACGTCACGTCTTGCACGAAGTCATTTTGCTGATTGTGCTAATATTTTGGGACGCTAATTATTGAATAAAGCAAAAAGATATCACTTCGCCGTTGGGCTGTCCTCGTTTATATGCACAGATGACGTGACTGCGTCTCGAAGCGCACTTCTTTGTTTTCAACACATTGTGCATGACGTCATCTGTGCATGGAAAGTCAGTCGACAGACGCACAACCAAATGACATTGTTAATTGTATATCTCACCCTCAGACAGATCTACTGGCCCAGGGGGAGGGTGTGGGGAGGATCATCCTCACTGAATGCCATGATTTACGTGAGAGGCCATGCTTATGACTATGACAGATGGGAGAAGGAAGGAGCCGAGGGCTGGTCCTACGCTGACTGTCTGCCTTATTTCAAAAAGTCACAGTCTCACGAAATGGGTAAAAAAAATTTACAAAGCGTTTGCAGTATTTTTATGTAAAAGCAGTGTATCCGTGTGTTACATGTTTAGCTAAAGTTTTGTTTTGATGTTCTTATCAAGTATGCGTTCAAGACGTTTATTTTACGGTATCAGTTAAAAGTAGAATAGGTAGAATACAGCTAGAAACGAACGCAAGGTTATGGCCCGAGTTTTTTTGCCTGTTTTATGACCCAAGCGCAAAGCGAGTTCAATAAGACCGAGCAAGTGAGTTTAAATCCGTGCGGGATGTTATAGACATCAAACTGACCTCGAATAGCTCACGAAGTTAAATAGCAATATAATAATGGACTTTCGGACGGAATATTGTTTTGTTTCAGTTCGCATATAGTACCATTGGTACTACAAGGGCTGAAAAAAACAATGTGACCCGACAAAAGTATAATGTTATTAGTATTATTATCAAAATACAAGGCCAAACGAATTCTGGCAAATTTTTTCATCTTCAGAGTTTCAAACTTTGAGCTTGTTTTTTTTTCATCGATATATTTCTTTTTTGCGTAATGCTTTGGTTGAGGTTCCGTGAGTGTTTCAAACTTTTCAAAATTACTCGCTGGCGATTCGTTGGCGGGATTTGCACCTGAATGGCTTCCCGCGCCAGCGCCAAAATCTGATTGGTCTAAATGGATAGGATGATGAAGCAAGAGCCAATGAGATGCAGGGCTGCACATGCATTTTCATGAGGGTAGTTTTATATTTGGCCGAGTATTTTGATAATACAATTAATTATATATCCTCAGAAGTGATCCTTGATTCGATATTGACGTCTTGTTTTTATAAGGTTTTGTTTTCTTTTAAATCGAACAAGAAAACGCGAAGTTCCCATTCCTTGCCCCTTTAATCACTCAGTATCAGATTCGCATATTTTTTTCCCTTTCTCTTGCAATTTCCGGCTCGAAAAAAAAGGAAATAAGTTTGTGTTCAGACTACTCCCTGCTTACTGTAGGTCCCAATGAATACCGAGGAGGGAATGGCCCCCTGCATGTGTCCCGTGGTTCGATGGAAAACCCTCTACACCAGGCCCTGATAGAGGCGGGGCGTCAGGCTGGTTATCCAATCACAGATGATATCAACGGTTATCAACAAGAAGGCTTTGGTATGAATGACAGGACAGTTCATAAAGGTTAGCTCAGTAGTTAAACTCCAGTCCCTCCCGGTTAGTTCAGTAGTTAAGCTCCAGTCCCTCCCAGTTATCTCAGTGGTTAAGCTCCAGTCCCTCTCGGTTAGCTCAGTAGTTAAGCTCCAGTCCCTCCCGGTTTGCGCCGGTCTGATGTGCGGGAGGTCGCGGGTTCAACATCCATTTTGGACCAACACTCAGAGTCTTACTCAATTACTCAATATGCTTGGTTGGGATAAAATTGCAGTTGCACGAACAAAGCAGAAAGCACATGTCATGTATAAAACCTTAAACAATCGCACTCCAGCATATTTGCAAGAGATGTTTTCCTATCGACACTCAAGTTACGACATGAGAGACTCTAACAACAAATTACTTCTACCAAAGCCAAAAACTGACTACCTAAAACGCAGCTTTAGTTATTCTGGAGCTGCCTTATGGAACGGGCTTCCCAATGAACTGAGAACACTAACGTCCCTCTCATGTTTCAAGAGGGGCGTTGACGCACTATTCTCATCACCGGACTCCCACACGGCAAACACGTAAACCAGTTTTTATTGAGTTATGTACTGTTTTTAAATTGTATATAGCTTTGTACTGATGTTTTTTAACCGTGTATAAATAAAGAATGTCTGTCTGTCTGTCTGTCTTAAAATAACCAAGTAAAAGGTGCTGCCTTTTTTACTGAACAATCTCGTTCTCGAACTGCAAATGGTTTGACCTTCATGTTGAATCGTAGGTACCACGTTGGCCTCAAGTTTTTCAGGTTTACGAATAACCGTCGTTAAACAAATTTACTGCTTTACCTTTTACTTTTGTGCATCATAGTTGATCGCTCAAGACTTCAATCATAGAGCTCAAATTAAACTTGCTTGTTGGTAATATATTCAAAAAGGAAAAGTCGCAGAAAAAGATGGTTGTCAATGAGGGTCACATGTGACGTAATATCTATAATGTGTCCAGTTTTTAAGCCCTACGCTTTTTTGTCAAATGAAATTCAGTAATAGTCCAATTCATAGTGCTCGGACCGCCATTTCGAAAGGCAACCAAGCCTTTGATGACTGGCATCGAGGGTAGAGTTGACACAGCTTAGTTAGGCGCTTGTTCCTAGTTAGCACGATAATTAAAATATATTCATATTCATAGAAAGAGAGTATGTATCAGTGCAGGGTCAACTCCAGCCTCCATGGCTTGGATCTAGTTAGCATGATAATCAAAATCTATCCATATTCATAGAAGGACGGTTTGCATCAGTGTATGATAACCAGAATCTATCCGTATTCATAGAAAAAGGGTTTGTATTGGTGCAGGGTCAACTCCAGCCTCCATGCGAGGTATAGGCTTGGTTACTTTTCAAGAACTACGAATAACCCACTTTGACGATGTTGCGCACGCAACTATAACAATGCACATAAAATCTGAATAACAAGAGACTGGCGGGCCACACAGACTATTTGGTGTGCCACATCTATTTTTCTCTGATGCGTGCGAAACATCGTCAAAGTGGCTATTGGACTATTCGTTCTGTATACAATGCAAAAAAACGCTGTTAGAATCGAGTATCTTCACAATTTATGATTGATTAGTTTAGCTATGATTTCTGTACAACAGGGAAAAGATGGAATTCTTCTAATGCATACCTCAAGCCCGTGCTGAAACGTAGAAACCTGACTACCGAGACTCGAGCCTTGACTACACGAGTTCTCTTCGAGGGCAAAAAAGCTGTTGGAGTCGAGTACTACGTGGACAGTCAGGTTGTAGAAATATCACGTGGTTTTGAATTTATTTGTTTGTCGATGCGCCTACTTATTGTTTGTTTTAGCTTGCATGATGTGAACCTATCGTAAGACACTGCCGCTAACGGAACTGAGGTAGTCGCTTACCAGAGGTTTCAAATGTAGTGACTTGAATGAGGAACAAACTACGGATTTTAGAAACATGGTCGCTTAAGAAAGGTAGTCGTTTACAAAATCCACTTTAAACCTCTTCAGTAAACAGATTTTAGTTTGCTTTTCATTACGTCATAAATTATTATTTTACTGACTGACGAGATGTTATTTAATAAAACAGATAAACCTGTACTCACCTTCTCCAGTGAAGCTCATTAGCGAAAAATGTAGAAAAAGTATTAAGCTTGAAGAGAATTTCCAGCTCACCACCACATTAGATCTTTTAAAAGCCCTGGAAAAACGAGAAAACATTGTTGACGGGAACATTTGTGAATTTCAGTGTTGCTTCGGCGAGAAAACTGGAAACATTAATTTTGTTACGGAATCAAAATTTGCTTCTCAACATATGTTTCGCGCGGAGGGAATGAGGAAACATTTCGTTGTCCCAGGCATTTACGACGTCACACGGTTGTTCCTATTCTACGAACCAAGATGGCGGCGTGCGGGAAATTGAAATGGTTTTATGTGTACAGGAAAATCAGTCCGCCATAAATGACATTTAGCGTACAATTTACCGGAGACAAACACAGCAATAGATTTAGGCATCCATAAGGCCGGAACATTTGCGAGCAAACAATGTTTTTCAGCTGAGATTGACAAATGTACTCATTTCCACCTTCCACCTTCATAACATTCACCTTCATAACATTCACCTTCATAACATTCACCTTCATAACATTCTCCATTCTTCTCCATTTCTTTGTTCTCTCTATAGGTGAGACGAGCACGCGTTACCAAGGAGGTTGTGTTGTGCGGTGGAGCGATCAACTCTCCACAGCTATTGATGCTGTCTGGCGTGGGTGATAGCGATGAACTCAGTCAGCATAACATCCCTGTCGTAGCCCATTTACCAGGCGTTGGACAAAATTTACAAGATCATTGTCAAGTTCGCGTTCAACAGGTGTGTGTTTAAGAGCTTATGTTCACCTTAATACGATAATTTGAAATAAGGAATCGCACATCAAGAAATGGTAACGTCAATAGACGACCAACTCTAGGCAAAAGCTATGGAACCACTGATTCAAGTTTAATCTCGTACCCAGATCCCACCCCACGTTTACCTTGTGGCCGCGGGAGATAAGAGAACTCTCTTAATATTTGCAGGAATGGATTCAAATAATCATCTGATTTAAAGGCACATCGGTTTTTTGAAATATTCCTAAGTATATAACCCACGTTTGATATGTGCTTTACTTGTCACGCACAAAGGCTTCAATATGTGGCTTCAGGTAAATTAAATTTATTTGTTTTCTCGGAGTATAGAATAAATTAAATTTACCCCGGAGAGAACGTTTGGAAAATGTAAGTTTCTGTGTTCATAAGTATCATAGGTCGCGTTTATACCTGGTTACTCTTGGTCGTTCAGACTACTGGAGGAAGGAGTGTTCACATTAACGCGTTTATACTTGAACCTCCTTCGACCATCATTCCGCCATTTTGAAAATTCTTGCAGGGGTTTGTGGGTAAAATGTTTGGGCATTCGCGAAAATTGTTTGCAGACTACGTGCTCAAATTTTGGCACAGGCACTAACGAAAAGCCGTGTTCACACAAGTGCCCGCCAGGCGCCGTGCCCGGCACTGTCAGGGCATCTAGTGTGAATGCAACCATAGACCCTAGGTCAGGAAAGAAGGTGTTGACACTTGCATAACAACATTGTATCACACCATATTGTTGATCTTTTCCTTTTCTTCCTCTCAAAGGAATGTATTAAGCCGGTCACTCTCCACCGTTATCAACAGTGGTGGACCAAGGTCCCAATTGGTGCTCAGTGGTTCCTCACAAAAAGGGGTCCTTGTGGCACGAACCATTTTCACGTGGGGGCCTTTATTAGAAGCGACAATGACGTCCCTCATCCTGATATCGAGATGGATTTTGTACCTATTGCCATTCCACAGTTAGCAACTCAATCTGATCGACATGGCTTCACGGTAATTGCTTGGAAGACTTCCCTTGTGATCCTGGAATTTGAAACAAATTAACGATTCAGTTATATTCATTACCACCTTGATTGGTGTGAGTTTCGACGGAAATCTTCAGCCTGCACGTTCAATTTTCAAATTTCTTTCTGTACACAGTTTACAGGCTTAAGCATTGCGGGATGAGATTTGTGACTACACCTTTTCAAAATAGGCTAGCGCATTAAATGAATGATTTTCAATCATATATATTGCCAAGAGAGAATGAGGCAAGAGAACGAATTCCCCATACATGGGTCTGTTCCAATGACTAATTATTTGAAATCTATTTTTAGATCAGCCTGGTTATTTTAAGAAAGATACCAGATTGGTTTGTAACGATGCTATGAGACCCAGGGGATATAAACAATGGATAACTAACGAGGGTAGCCTACCAGAACAAGTTTACATCACGTGTTGTGAAACTAAAAAGTAGATTTCAAATAATTATCATGGGGCATGGAGGATTCGTTCTCTTAGGATTAAGGTGATAATTTTTCACACCATTGTTTAACACTGCATGTGTTGTTATTCTTTTAGGTTTTTAAATGCCACTTCGACGAAAATTTACCATTTCGATTTGCCACTTTTTTAGTGTGAATATAGGACAATCAGTGTTAGAAGTATCCAAATTAGAAAAAAATATCCCAAATGAACAAGCTAAACCACAAAATTGTGGGAGAGTTTACCGGTAAAATCCTGTCCTCCATTACGGATATGCGTTTTGTTTTTCTTAGTGTCGTGACGTCATACGTGTTGCGCGTATGACATCACTTCCGGAACGACCTCCAGTAATGGCGGACTGCCTGGCGAGAAATATCAGCCTCGATTCCATGCCGTAAAATCGAAAACAATTTCTGATGCCCAAAAAATATCAGTAGCACAAAGAGAATAGTTTTGTGACCATGCAATCGAAATAAATATCAAGCGTACAAAACAAAAATGGACGCCATAAAACCCGAGAGATCGAACTATAACAAAACCGATAGTAACTTCAAGCTATTTAGTCTTCGTTTAGATTCAATCCTGACTCGGAGTAAAAAAAAAAGACTTCGCCGTCGTCGTAACGAAAAAGGTTTGGCCTGGTAATAATATAGCAACTCTACTCATGAATATGCAAAACATTGATATGTCAACATTTGATCGTAGTGGCACTTTATAGGAAGGAGTCTAGAGTTCAAAGGATAATAAATGATTTCCTATACGTTCCCCAGACGTCCGCTTCACAGCAACGCCCAACAAGTACGGGATTTATAAAACTCAAGTCCCGTGACCCGAGGGACTATCCCGCGATACAGCCTCGTTACCTCAGTACGGAGTACGACCGACTGATTATGAGGGAGAGTTTCAAGATTATAAGAAACGTGCATGCGCAGAAGGCCCTGGAGCCTCTCCGAGGACCGGAAATTCATCCAGGTAACAAACCTTATATCATGCAGATCACAGCATTCAAATCTAGACACAAAGCTTATCAAAATAGTATGTAAAGCATGCATGGGATTTTGTCGGGTAAGTATAGGCTTAAGCCTCACTTTCCGACGTACCAGTCGTACCTTACTCTCCTCCCCCCTCTCAAAAATGATAGGACAAGCTTAGTGGTAGTGCGTGGGTCTGATGGGAGGAATTAAGGTATTGGGCTCCATTCTGTACCTGCCCAACACTAAAGGTCGTAAACTAACTAAATGTAAAGGTGCGGCGATAACAAAATAGTCTCGCAGTCAGATGACATCGTCGTTTTTAAGTTCATCAATGAGGCTTACGAGACCGTTACTAGTTGCATTATGTGTTTACCTTTCTTAACTTTGAAGTATTGCAAATTAAAATGGATGCATATGTTCTGTCTAAAGGTAACCATATCCAAACAGATGAAGAGATAGATGACTTTGTACGTCAACACTGTACGACCAACTACCACCCATCGTGCACGTGTAAGATGGGTTCAAAGTCCGACCCCATGGCTGTGGTAGATAACAAGGCACGCGTGTTTGGCGTGGAGAATGTGCGCGTGGTAGACGCGTCTATCATGCCCAGTGTGGTCAGCGGTAACACCAATGCGCCCACGATGATGATAGCAGAGAAAGCGGCTGATGCCATTCTAGGGAACCAGGCTTTGCCTAGGTCCCACGTTCCTGTGTATAGGACACCTGATCACTGAAGTTGCATCAAAATGAGAGTTGCTGAATAAATGAAATTCTTGGAAAACAGACCTGGGAAACATTAGTTTTACATTCCTTTAAGTAGTCGTAAATGTAGTCGCATAATTATAGGTTGATTCACGATTGTTTCCCGGTCAGCTCGGATGATGTTTTCACTTTTGCCGAACTCCCTTTGAAAGGAAAACCGAACAGATGCTTTAGTTCAGCTTTTACGTTAACCTACGTGTAGGCATTAGAAAGGTCTTGACCATGAAGTGGTAATGAATGGGTTTCTAACGTGCGCGGAAAATGGCCTGGTAACAATGGCATCAGAGCGAGGCTAGTTATTCCAAACATTGCAAAACTAGTGTCGGTCAGGGCCGGGTTGTTCAAAGCCCGATTAGTGCTAATCCAGGGTTAATTTCCATGACAACCAATAGGTTCTGTGCAGAGTTAATCCAGGATTAACACTAATCGGGCTTTGAACAACCCGGCCCTGAAGTGTCTAAGATTTCGTCGCACCACAGGTACTGTTGTGTTGTTTTGTGTCACAAGGAAGGTAACGTTATTCTGTTCTGGTCATCGATTGTAGATTTGTCGCTTTTCGATATGCAGAGGCAACTGCCTCGTTTCGATGCCGATATATCAGGTCAACAGCGATCTTGAATTGATGTGTTTAGACAGGGTACTCTTATCACCGAAGTGTTTTCAAAGGCACTTAAATATATAAATAACTAGTTAGAATAAAACATAATAAATATGTAACAATACATTTGTACATATAAGAGAAAACTCAGACACTTCTTTTTTCATAGGCTTAAACATGCATTCAACCAAGACGACATTCGCAGCTACAAGCTTATGTGTCCTAAGTGCCGTGCCAATGCTTTTATTTTCTGTTCTTGCTAGATCCTTCTTTTGCTTTATTATTATCTTTGCTTTACTATCTTATTATCTTAATCCAAGGGTGCAACTGGGGATGGGTGTAATTAGGTTTTATTGTGGGCTGGGTTACTGGTGCCTAAACCTTGTAGGGGACTTCGTGTCCTTTTGTTTCTGCACCATGCATGTTATGCTTAATCCTTAAATTAAATCATAAAATAAAATCATAAAATAAAATATTAAAAGTTACAAATAGACTACATAGTTGTTACGAAAGTCGACTTCTCTTGATCTTAAAAATGGTACAATCGAGAATATAATTTAAAATCATTTCAAGTCTGAACAAAATATCTATATGCTGTATTATGTAAGTGAATATATAATGTAAATCGCAGAGAACCAAAAGATGTTTGGAACGAAAAGCAGAATGCAGAGACTGACAAATAAATGCCACTGACGACTAATGTTTATAACGCCACACCGATGTCGCAACCCGACGAGCGGTGTCAGTTAAATCCCATGTCACACTGGCGACAGTCACTATCACACTAGTGATGTCCAGTCACTATTACACTTGTGACAGTCACTATTACACTTGTGACAGCCACTATTACACTATCATACTCGTGATGTCCAGTCACTATTACACTTGTGACAGTCACTATTACACTATCATACTCGTGATGTCCAGTCACTATTACACTTGTGACAGTCACTATTACACTATCATACTCGTGATGTCCAGACACTATTACACTTGTGACAGTCACTATTACACTTTCGGCAGCCACTATTACACTATCATATTCGTGATGTCCAGTCACTATTACACTTGTGACAGTCACTATTACACTATCATACTCGTGATGTCCAGTCACTATTACACTTGTGACAGTCACTATTACACTATCATACTCGTGATGTCCAGTCACTATTACACTTGTGACAGTCACTATTACACTATCATACTCGTGATGTCCAGTCACTATTACACTTGTGACAGTCACTATTACACTTTTGACAGCCACTATTACACTATCATACTCGTGATATCCAGTCACTATTACACTTGTGACAGTCACTATTACACTTGCGACAGTCACTATTACACTATCATACTCGTGATGTCCAGTCACTAAAAATTACACTTGTGATAGTCACCATTACACTTTTGACAGTCACTATTGCACTCGTGATGTCCAGTCACTATTACACTTGTGACAGTCACTATTACACTTGTGACAGTCACTATTACACTATCATACTCGTGATGTCCAGTCACTATTACACTTGTGACAGTCACTATTACACTTGTGACAGTCACTATTACACTATCATACTCGTGATGTCCAGTCACTATTACACTTGTGACAGTCACTATTACACTATCATACTCGTGATGTCCAGTTACTATTACACTTGTGACAGTCACTATTACACTATCATACTCGTGATGTCCAGACACTATTACACTTGTGACAGTCACTATTACACTATCATACTCGTGATGTCCAGTCACTATTACACTTGTGACAGTCACTATTACACTTGTGATAGTCACTATTACACTATCATACTCGTGATGTCCAGTCACTAAAAATTACACTTGTGATAGTCACCATTACACTTTTGACAGTCACTATTGCACTCGTGATGTCCAGTTACTATTACACTTGTGACAGTCACTATTACACTATCATACTCGTGATGTCCAGACACTATTACACTTGTGACAGTCACTATTACACTATCATACTCGTGATGTCCAGTCACTATTACACTATCATACTCGTGATGTCCAGTCACTATTACACTATCATACTCGTGATGTCCAGTTACTATTACACTTGTGACAGTCACTATTACACTATCATACTCGTGATGTCCAGACACTATTACACTTGTGACAGTCACTATTACACTATCATACTCGTGATGTCCAGTCACTATTACACTTGTGACAGTCACTATTACACTATCATACTCGTGATGTCCAGTCACTATTACACTTGTGACAGTCACTATTACACTTTTGACAGCCACTATTACACTATCATACTCGTGATATCCAGTCACTATTACACTTGTGACAGTCACTATTACACTTGCGACAGTCACTATTACACTATCATACTCGTGATGTCCAGTCACTAAAAATTACACTTGTGATAGTCACCATTACACTTTTGACAGTCACTATTGCACTCGTGATGTCCAGTCACTATTACACTTGTGACAGTCACTATTACACTTGTGACAGTCACTATTACACTATCATACTCGTGATGTCCAGTCACTATTACACTTGTGACAGTCACTATTACACTTGTGACAGTCACTATTACACTATCATACTCGTGATGTCCAGTCACTATTACACTTGTGACAGTCACTATTACACTATCATACTCGTGATGTCCAGTTACTATTACACTTGTGACAGTCACTATTACACTATCATACTCGTGATGTCCAGACACTATTACACTTGTGACAGTCACTATTACACTATCATACTCGTGATGTCCAGTCACTATTACACTTGTGACAGTCACTATTACACTTGTGATAGTCACTATTACACTATCATACTCGTGATGTCCAGTCACTAAAAATTACACTTGTGATAGTCACCATTACACTTTTGACAGTCACTATTGCACTCGTGATGTCCAGTTACTATTACACTTGTGACAGTCACTATTACACTATCATACTCGTGATGTCCAGACACTATTACACTTGTGACAGTCACTATTACACTATCATACTCGTGATGTCCAGTCACTATTACACTATCATACTCGTGATGTCCAGTCACTATTACACTATCATACTCGTGATGTCCAGTTACTATTACACTTGTGACAGTCACTATTACACTATCATACTCGTGATGTCCAGACACTATTACACTTGTGACAGTCACTATTACACTATCATACTCGTGATGTCCAGTCACTATTACACTATCATACTCGTGATGTCCAGTCACTATTACACTATCATACTCGTGATGTCCAGTTACTATTACACTTGTGACAGTCACTATTACACTATCATACTCGTGATGTCCAGTCACTATTACACTTGTGACAGTCACTATTACACTTGTGACAGTCACTATTACACTATCATACTCGTGATGTCCAGTCACTATTACACTTGTGACAGTCACTATTACACTATCATACTCGTGATGTCCAGTTACTATTACACTTGTGACAGTCACTATTACACTATCATACTCGTGATGTCCAGACACTATTACACTTGTGACAGTCACTATTACACTATCATACTCGTGATGTCCAGTCACTATTACACTTGTGACAGTCACTATTACACTATCATACTCGTGATGTCCAGTCACTATTACACTATCATACTCGTGATGTCCAGTCACTATTACACTATCATACTCGTGATGTCCAGTCACTAAAAATTACACTAGTGATAGTCACCATTACACTTTTGACAGTCACTATTGCACTCGTGATGTCCAGTCACTATTACACTTGTGACAGTCACTATTACACTTGTGACAGTCACTATTACACTATCATACTCGTGATGTCCAGTCACTATTACACTTGTGACAGTCACTATTACACTATCATACTCGTGATGTCCAGTCACTATTACACTTGTGACAGTTACTATTACACTTGTGACAGTCACTATTACACTTGTGACAGTCACTGTTACACTTGTGACAGTCACTATTACCGACTAGTGACAGTCACTCGTGGAACTCTCAAAGGAGTTTAAAATGAGGAAAAGAAATTGAAGCGGATTCTGGTAGTTGTAGAAAAATGACGCCATAATGAAAATGTCCTATACTAACTGAATTCCTTAGATCTTGCCAATGGCTCGACCCTGAAGTTTTCTCACAAGTCTGATTGATTGGCTGAGCATCGGGAATGGTATTGTCTGCCAGATAATCATGGCGCAGGAATCACTGGACCTTCTTATTGCGTATAACTATTATTTTAAGCTGATCTCTGCAAAACCAGTTCAAGAAGTTCAGAAAATGAATAATAAAACGATTATTGGATGAGGTTGAGCATGATAGCGAATATCAAGACCTCGGTCGGCTGATAGCTTCGTCTTGACTACTTCGTCCAAGACCAATCATAGCCCACTTTTGATATATGCTTCACTTGTCACCCACAAAGGTTTCAATATGAGGCTCCGGGATAAATTAAATTTATTCTTTCTCGGAAATAACCGGGAGAATTGAATAGATTTAATTTGCCCGGGAGCCATTAATTGGGTTTCCTGTGGCAAGTAATTTGAAAGAACGCGAGGGGACTGGGAAACTCGCCGTCAATCTTCGCTCTTCTTAAAGTACCACAGGAAACCCAATTTGTGTGGATTTATGTCGAAGGTACATTGGTGTGCATGGTAAGTTTTATGGGTTCTACAGTACGTTCTGGCTTGCCATAAATGCAGTTTTATGGCTGTATAATTTCAAATTGCTTTTTGTTCTCATACTGATTCACTAGTAACTAATTGCCCGTTTTTACAATAACTTCTAGGATAAAACTTGTTACTTATATATTATATTTATAGGTCACTCGACCTTGTTCTATATTAAATTGTCTACAGTGCAAATAACACTACATAATGTGTTGCCATTGAGATCTATACACTATAGATCTGTTTCAAATTATGGCAGCAAATAGAAATAAGAAATTCGAGACTGTCCCAGGGTTAAGTCTAGCTCCCAGGGTGCACTGTCCCAGGGTACCTTAATGCTTGGTTATGGAATTTGTGTTAAAAATCCTGATTTATACTTTTATTTACTGTTTAAGTTGAATACATGCAGTATATAGTTAAATACTGTACTTCAAGCAGCACATGAGGTGAACTCCACTGATGGCATTGGCTACAGTGAAGGGTAGAAGTCTAGTTGCTGGACTCAGACAACTTGCCTCACTTCCCACTTACAGATGTAGAGGTGAGGTTAGGCTAAGTTAACTGATCATACAAGTGCATGCAATTCGATCTAGCATGGCCACATAATGGCTTTTGCTGTAGTTGTAACTTTACTGTATATAAAATTACCTAACAGCAATATATTGTTGTTGTTGTTGTTATTATCATTTACCTGGGGACTCTCGATCTGTATAATTTAACTTTCATTCTGTTTGGACACCCACTTGC
The DNA here is from genome assembly GCA_030867875.1 of Actinernus sp. WN-2022. Classification (NCBI taxonomy): domain Eukaryota; kingdom Metazoa; phylum Cnidaria; class Anthozoa; order Actiniaria; family Actinernidae; genus Actinernus; species Actinernus sp. WN-2022. The sequence continues at coordinate 44,706,671 of JAOWCC010000577.1, read as the reverse complement.
ACCTACTTGTGCTAACATGCTATGACTTGCGTTCATTTTGATCAAGCTCAAATTTCAATGCGATTTTTTTTGTCATTTAGCCACAAGCATAAGTAGTTTGAAAGCGTGCCTTTCTTGTAAAAGCTCAAGATTCAGTGGAGCAATTAAGGTACAAAAGTAATTCACAGCTGCTGGAACGGCAAAAGAAATCAAAAGAAAAAGAAAAGCATCAACATAAAAAATATTAATTTTGACGTTTGGCTACCCTTTGCAAGTTGCATGCAAGTCAGCTTGCATTGCATCATGGTCACTTGTGACTCTAGTGCTCTTTCACTTTGATACTGAAGTCTCCTAGTTTATTTACATTGTGTATTGGCCCTCCCTGCCTCCCCCCTACATTTGTATATAACCCTCTGGTGACAACCCTGCCTATAACTATATATGAGATTGTTTATCTCAGTATATCGCTATAATGCCAAATAACTTATTGGAAATCATATTGTTCATGTACTACTAGATAGAGAGGTTTTTGATTGCACGAGTAGCATAAAGATAAAAACCAAAGTAATTACACAGCCATGCAATCACATGAGCAAGTAACAACGCAATGAGCCAATCACGAACTGAAGTAATCAATTACTAGCATGCTAAATTTAAAATTGATTGTGTGACGGATCAAAACAATGTTTGATTTACCAGGTGCCAACCCTTCTTTCATCCAAAAATGCCACAAGTTATCAACACAGGTCTTTTCTTCTGAGCATGATTACGTCGTCTGTGGTGCAGGGTCTGCAGGGTGTGTGTTAGCCAATCGCCTGTCAGCAGACCCTAACAACAATGTGTTACTACTGGAGGCAGGACCTAAAGATAGAACATGGAAGATCCACATGCCAGCGGCTCTGATATATAATCTTTGTGATGACAAATACAACTGGTTTTACCACACTGAACCTCAAAAGCATATGAATAATAGGTTGGTTATTAGATAAACGCACATACATGTAATCAGAGCAATAGAGTTGTTGTGACTCAAGATGATAAAACTTTTCAGCACATCATCTTATTGTGTCATGATACCTTCATCAGTCATTTTGCCTTTAATGATTGCTGGGTAGTTTTACATTGGTATGGTGCTTACACTGTAGACGGTGGCTGACCATAATGGGAGAGAGATCAGAGAGTTGGGATTATATATGTAGGAGAAGGGGCAAAGCAAATCAGACATTATAGCTGAATCAGTCTATTAAAAATGGAACATTAATACTGTAGTTAAAAGCACTGTGCAATTTTTAGTTCCATAATTAACCCTTTTTTACATGTACATTGTTGATCCAACCCCAAAACTTGGGGGGGGGGGGGGGGTTATCCCTATATAAGCTTACAGGCCAGACAGGGAATATGGTTTTTGAGCATTTTAGCCTGGAATAGGGTACCGGTATATATAAATATTTCCATTTTGATTTGGAACAGGGTATCAATTTTCCAGAACATGAAGGGAGATATAATTTTACCACAGTTAGTTAGGATTATAGGGTTGCAAAAAAAGAACTCTTGGTCTGGCATCCCCCCCCCCCCCCCCCCCCCCTCCACTCCACCCAAATGTCCTAAACAGAATCATCTTATAAGTACTACACATTCTTTTGTCAGATACATATTAAAATCTAACCAGAGAACAGCATGCAGTGTTAAAGTGCAACTAACCCCTTTTGCAATTTTTATACATATGAATCTTTGAAAGGTTTTGAGTACTTCTGCGAAGAAATTTTTGGCTTCCAGAGAATACTATATGTTCTAGGCTTGTTTGAAATGGTGAAAATTTGACCTGTCCTGACCCATGACCGCGCAAGAAAAAGCCTGGGTCGATTCTTGATCTTACGTCACCTCATTAATGCATTATTCTCCATGGCGCCTTTCCATCACAACAACATCGATATATAGAGAATATACACAGTCTGTGAGTTGTTAGTAAAGAAAACAGTTATTTTAGAGTAAATGCTAAATATTTATTCAAATTATTGCAAAGTTGAATGAGTTGGATGACGTAAGATCAAGAATCGACCCAGGCTTTTTCTTACGCGGTCATGGGTCAGGAAAGGTCAAAATTTCACCATTTTAAACAAGCATAGAACATAGAGTATTCTCCGTAAGCCAAAAATTTCTTCGCAGAAGTACTCAAAACCATTCAAAGATTCATATGTATAAAAATTGCAAAAGGGGTTAGTTGCACTTTAAGAATTGAACCCTAGCATGATGATACACTCAAAGTTAGCAACTTATGAACTAATTTGTTAATATAAAAAAAAATCATATTATAGGGTTGTAAGATTCAATACTTTCTTGTGGAATTGATTGTTAATTATACTTCAAATCCAGCTAACATCATACATGTTTGTTTCTGATTCCAACAGGGTCATGTACTGCCCAAGGGGAAGGGTGTGGGGAGGTTCTTCATCTTTGAATGCAATGGTGTACATCAGAGGCCATGCTTATGACTATGACAGATGGGAAAAGGAAGGTGCCAAGGGCTGGTCATATGCTGACTGTCTGCCATACTTTAGGAAGGCACAAACACATGAATTAGGTGAGAATTTCATACTGCAAAGCAAAGCAAAGAAACTTTATTTAACATCGGTAACTCGATCGTGACAGTCTTGTGAGACTGATAAGCTTGAATGAGACCTACGACGGGAGACCTACAATTTTACGTCCTTATCCTAGAAGATTTGAAAGTCTAACCATTTGCAGTTGTTTTACAAAGGCAGCACCTTCTCTTCAGTTATTTTAAGACCCTGAGTGTTGGTCTGGTCGGGGTTTGAACCCACAACCTCCCACTAACAGACCAGAGCTTAACCAATGAACTAACCGGGAGGCAGTAGAATCCTGATTATAAGCTCCCCTGGTTATTATAAAGCCCCCTGATTATCCCCCTCCGCAGGCAACTCAAATAATCCAAAAAAATAATAATCTGGAAATTGTGCTTCCTGTGGCAACAGTAGGCCGGACAGTGAACTCCTTTTTTTCTTACCCCTTTCTCTGCCCAGTCTCTCCCTTCCCCTGCTGAAAAGTCAGCTTCTTTACTTCCACAGGCTTCCCGGGTTGAATTTGCCCCAATTTCTGGATTATTTGGGTTGCCTGTGGAGAAGTAACCTGAGTACCAGTGGGGAGGGGGGAGAGGAGAAGAGAGGGAGAAGAGAGGGAGAATGGGGAGAGGGGAAGAAGAGAACCTGATACTCAGGTTAGCAGAGGAGGCTACCCCCTGATTAGAGGCCATCAGTCTGGGAACATAAAATCCCTTCCGGTTATAAGCTTCCCCAAGATATAAACCCTATACTCCCCATCCTGTCCTCATCTCTTTAAATTGCCAAAATCGATGGTTTATTATTGTATTTTCTTGAATACAATCGAAGTGAAAACTTGACACGGAGACTAACTAATATTTTGTGTGCACGGTGAAAAGACTAGTGCAAAAGAGTGTTAAACTTTTAACACATTTCAAAACATTTTTGTCCTTCCGGTTATAAGCACTCCCAAATATAATCCCCTTTGTTATCAGCCCCTTCAAAACATCTCGTCGTGCTTATTTAAGAGGTGTTCAGTGGTGTCATACAAGAATGATGCTTTCAATGGGGCTTCATTACATCGAAGTGAGGCATTCGGGTGAATACAGTTCAACTTGCTATTCGTAGACGCCACTGTAAGTAATAGATACAGAATGAGTGGCCGTGCTAAACTCGAGCTGAAAGCGATAGTTTGTATAAAACCCGATAAAGCACGGACACGAATTCTGTATCTGACTTATCAAACGTCTATAGATGTAGAGAGTCATGTTTTCAGTAATTTTGGCGATACGACTTATTTTGGCCTAGAAAATCGAAGCAAAAGTTTATGTAAATCAGGACGAAATCTGTATCAGATGTACACTTACAGTTACTTCATGAATTATTAATGAGTTTGATAATATCAGCTATTGCAAGAAGTGTACCACCATGGATCATTTCCATGGTACCACGTAACAGGGACTTCAAGTGTTCCTAACAGCAACCCAGTAGTCACCCACACCGCGGCAAAACGGTATGCTCCGCTGGCCAAAAGAACGAAGGCTACGCTATCAAATACAAATTACCGAGGGTTTCAACTTTTTTAGTAAATAATTTTATAACTTAGTAAACTCACAGTGAATTACAAATTAAGAAAACTTCAACCTGTTAAAGTCTTAGGCTTAGCTTTTAAGTAGTTTTCTTATTTTTTGACAAAACAGTTCACAAATAGATGCTTTTAAGCAGAAATTTTAAAATCACGGGTATGTGCCTGTTGTTTCATTTCAGTTTTCGCGGGAAACTGGGGGCGGCCGCACACGGACAAGAAATAGCAAATACGCATGCGCGTGACGTTTTGCCGCGGTGTGGTAGTCACGTGACATGCCGGTTGGATCGTAAAGTGTACCACGTAACAGGGACTTCAAGTGTCCCTGACAGTAACCCAGTACAGTAGTCGCGTGACATGCCGGTTGGATCGTAAAGTGCATAATAACTGTTTTTAACAACAACTGCTCAGTTTCTCGGTTTTTAATTGGCTGATTGCCATTGAAAATAAGAGGACAGATTATTGCGTGATGCGCGTGTGCTAGAATCACTACCCCTATCCCCCCTCCCCCACCCTCAATTTCCCTTGTCTTCTTAGCCCTTCTCGCTTCACTATTTTCATTTTAGTGATGTAAAAAAACTATTTACGATAGTTTACCTCGTGAATTCCACAACAATGTTGACCATGCGATGACGCGAAACGTGGTAAATGGACTCGTCATTTAACTCCTATTTCTTTTGAAAATACTTTTAAATATGTCTCCTGTGTACACTCCTATAGTACCCGTCAATCTAAGAATAATAATCCATATTTGGAATCTGTTACAACGACTCAATATGGATTACGATCGCTTAAAATTATTGGACCTAAAACATGGAATTCACTTCCTTTGAACATTAGAGATGTAAACTCTCTCTCCTCTTTCCGTAACCTTTTCTTCAGTCATTTAATAGATAACTATACTCACACTAACTGATTATATGTATGTGTTATTTTCCTACTAGAGAAATACTATTTTATATAAAAAAAAAAACTGTGTTTAAACTTGATCGCATTCTCTTCTTTAAAAAAAAAATAGCTTAAAAGGGTCATCCTCTCGATTAGCTCTGCTATTTAGGGCGGCCCTTACTCAATTGTGTACTTATATTTGTAAACTAACTTTCTCAAAACTGTAAGTAAATGTTATTATCATTAATATTTGTATTAGTATAATCCTGCTATTTTGTACACATGAGTTAAATAATATAATGATGATGATGAGGACACACTACGGTAAACTATCGTCAATATGTTCAACACACCTGTATAGAAAACCTAACGACTGTGGCTTTTCATAGCCAAGTACTTGTAGCACTTTCTTTTGGAAAATTGCTTCAGTGACAATTTTCAACATTTAATGAGTTGTTTTCTCTTAGGTCCAGATGATTATCGTGGCGGTGATGGCCCATTGCATGTGTCACGTGGTAAGACTAATAACCCTTTGTTTCACGCGTTCCTTGAAGCCACCCAACAGGCAGGTTACCCATTGACAGATGACATGAATGGGTACCAACAGGAGGGCTTTGGGTGGATGGATATGACTATACATAAAGGTGTGTATATTAGCATTCTAATTTCGTGCACAGTATAAAATCCAAGTAGGTGATTGGCTGATGTAGTATTTAACAACAGCCATATATGTATGTTGTTTAGGTTGGCGATGGAATACTGCCAATGCTTACCTCAAGCCAGTACTAAAGCGTAAAAATCTACAGACTGACGCTAAAGCCTTGATTACACGGATTCTCTTTGAGGGCAAGAAAGCTGTGGGTGTAGAATATCACATGGACAATCAGGCAAGTTCTCTCTTCACGTTGACGAAAACATTTTTGAAGTTGGCGCTGAAGGTGCATGGAAAGGGGGGAGGGGAGGGGAGGGGAGGGGAAGGGAGGGGAAGGGGTGTCTCAAAACCTCAAAACTCTGACCCTATTTCAGACCAAAATATGTGATTTTTCGTACCCTTTTCACACCTAACCCCCAAAATCTGTACCCTTTATACTTGTAACATGATCGATATGTAAAACACTCTCTTACACATCTCGCCGACCCAAGACTTGTAAGCAAACGCTCGGTCCAATTCCTTATTAAATGATGAAGTAGATAACTCATTACATGGTGTCAGAAGCGTGGAACCTACCGGTAAGTCCGTAGAGAAAAACACAGAGCAGAAAACTAAAGAGAAACTCGGCAAGAATCAAATAATTGTGACTGAGCAAGAGAAAACACACCAGATCATATTACTTGAAAGTCAGAGAAAGTATGGCCTCATGTTTTACTCCGCCAGCGATGAACTGGCAATTAAGCCAGTGACATTCCTGATGAATTTGCTCGTTTCAAGCAATACTGTAGCCTTTTGTTTGACGGGCCATATAGCAAAAAGAACAACGCCGAGAAGGCAGCGTACATTCTGTTATGGATAGGCCGCCCGGGAGTGGATATCTATAACAGCTTATTGTTTGGGTCACTGAAGCAGACAAAACAAAACCTGCACAAATCTGGGCAAAATATGATAACAATTTAGCCCCACGCAGTAACTATCGTCTCGCTAGATATCAGCTACAACAGCTTAAGCAACAAAACGACGAAAACACGGATGATTTCATGACTCGATGTAGAAATCAAGCAGCCAAATGCAAATTTCGTGACCAACAGGAAATCGAAGAGCGATTGATTGAGCAGATAATTATCGGCACAAAATACAAAGAAGCTCAAAAACGAATCCTAGAAAAAGGAGACGACCTAGCGCTAGATAAAGCGATGGACTGTGCGCGAACATATGAAGCAACACTCATGTAGCTCAGTTACATAACTCTAACAGCGACACACAAAATATACACACAATCGGAAAATACGGAAACCGGGAAAAGAAGTGTGGAAATTGCGGAAATGAACACGACCCCAAAAAATGCCCCGCATTCGGATCTATCTGCACTCACTGCTCTAAACCTAACCATTGGAGCAAAGTTTGTCAGCTAAAAGAATGAGAAACCCAAAACCAGAGCCGCCTGACCGGAAACCCTAGCATCGCAGACAGCAACACAATCCGCGCACGCACACAGCCAAACCGTGCACCACCACAGGGTTCCCGCGGCAAACACGTCCGCGCGCTACAGCTAGGTAGATGACGACGCGCTCAGCGAGCAGTTTGACACGCTCATGTTTGCATCTATCAGCGTGCACAGCATAACCCCCGGCGAGTCTACAAGAGACGAAGCATTTGTCACCGTAAACGTTGCGTTACCAAATACCGGAAACAGTCACACACTGTTGAAAGCGAAGCTCGACACCGGAGCGCAGGCTAATATTTTACCACTAAGGCTGTACAGCAACATGTTTCCCAACAACGTTGGAAATGACGGAAAGCCAAAACCAAGCGCACTACAAAAATCCAACACAATTTTGACAGTATACGGAGGCGCGAAAATAGAGCAATTTGGCACATGCAACATAAAACACAGCATTTGAGTTAAAACTGTTGTCCCTAAACTGTTCCATTATAATAGAGAAAACTGCGGAACAAAAGAGTGAAGCATCACCACCCGAGCCGATAACAACCAATCCGATCAAAGACAAAGATGACCTGATCGCGCAGTACCATCCTGTTTCGACGGAATCGGCAAATTCCAAGGCGAATATCACATCACCTTGGATCCGACAGTCCCTCCTGTTATACATTCGCCCAGACGAGTACCGTTAAGCCTGAAAGACGACATCAAACGTGAACTAGACGACATGGTAGCACAAGGCATCATCAACAAAGTGCGGGAAGGCGAACCGACAGCATGGGTCAACAGTCGCGTCTACAGACGGAAACCAAACGGAAGGTTGAGAATCTGTCTCGACCCTAAAGACCTGAACGCAGTCATCCAGAGTTACCATCACGTGACTCCGACCCTGTAAGAAATACTGCCCAAACTCAGCGGAGCACAGTTCTTTTCGATTGTCGACGCGAGAAGCGGATACTGGAATGTAGTACTCGACTAAGAATCCAGTTACTTGACGACATTCAACTCACCATTCGGAAGATACCGTTTCAAACGTATGCCATTCGGCCTGAGAATGTCACAAGACCTATTCCAGTCGAAGATTGACCAGACCTTTGAAGGATGTGAGGATGTCGTAGGAATCGCAGACGACGTAGTAGTGTACGGCAAGACAGAAGAAGAGCATGACCGCCACTTGAGAGGCATGATCAAGAGATGTGAGGAAACCGGGCTAAAGCTAAACCCGGACAATTGCCACATCAAGCAGCAGAAGATCAAGTTCTATGGCATCATTTGCAGTAACAGCGGAGTACGGCCAGACCCGGCAAAAGTCTCAGCGCTTAAGCAGATGGAGAAGCCAGCTGACCGCCGCGAGCTTCAAATATTCCTCGGTCTAGCAACATACATGGGACCGTTCATCCCTAACCTCAGCGTCATAACAGCGCCCCTGAGAGAACTCCTCAAAGAGAACAACAGATTCACATGGAATGCAGGTTACCAAGAGGCCTTTAACCAGATCAAAGAATCGATAAGCAAAGAGGTCACCCTAACCTACTTTGACGACAAGAAGGATGTAACTCTGCAAGTAGACACATCGACGAAAGGTCTCGGCGCAGCTCTAATCCAGGACGAAAACCCGTAGCTTTCGCAAGCAAAGTACTCACTGACGTTGAGACGCGATACGCCAATATAGAAAGAGAGCTCCTCGCCGTGGTCTATGGATGTGAAAGTTTCCACACCTGCCTGTTCGGTCGACCCTTCACAGTCCATAGCGACCACAAGCCTCTGGAGAGCATCCACCTCAAGCACCTAACCGCAGCACCGCCTAGACTCAAGAGAATGCTACTAAGACTGCAACCATACGACTTGACCATCAAGTACGTCCCTGGCAAGAACATGCTCCTAGCAGACGCTTTATCCAGACTATCACCTGAAGACCAGCTTCCAATCGAAGACATGAACGTGCAGATCCACGAGGTATGTCCACAATGCAGTAGTGAAATGATCCGCAGAATCCAGGAGCAAACGAACATCGATAGCGAGTTGACTACACTCAAGGATGTTGTGTACAAAGGTTGGCCAACGACCATCAAACAAGTACCGGAACCGGTAAAACCATACTGGTCATACAGAGACGAAATCACCATCGACGACGGTATCATGATGAAGGGCCAAAGGATTATCATACCCACCACCCTTCAACCGGAAATCCTAGGCAAACTACACGGCTCACACCAAGGCACGGAAAAGACGAAACTCATGCAGAGCCAGATCATCTGTGTATTGGAGGAATCTCAACAATGACATTGACAGGACCACAAAATCGTGCACCACATGTCAGGAGTTTCAACAAAGCCAAGCAAGGGAGCCACTCATCCTGACTGAAGTACCACCGAGACCATGGCACACAATCAGTACTGACCTGTTCTACCTGGACGGTTCGGAATACCTCCTGATCGCGGATTACTTCTCCAAGTACCCGTTTGTGAGGAAAATCCCTAAAGGTCAGAGCAACAGCAAAACTGTCATAGAAATGGCAAAGCAAATATTCAGCGAGCATGGTATACCTAAAGTAGTAAGATCTGACAACGGTCCACACTATTTCAGCAGCGAATACCACAAGTTTGCTGAAGAGTACGGCTTCCAGTACGTCACTAGCTCACCGATGTAGCCTCGCAGTAACGGCTTCATTGAGAGACAGGTGAAGACGGTGAAGGCATTGCTGGAGAAAGCCAAGAAGACACACAGTGACCCCAACATGGCTCTCCTGTGTCTACGCGCGACCCCAGTTGACAACAAGCTACCATCTCCGGCGGAAATGCTACTGGGACGAAAGGTACAAGACAACCTCCCTCGTTTCCTTCCGAGAAACAGTGACAGCGAAGAGATCGCCAACAGGCTTAGAGAACGGCAAGAACTACAAACGTTCTACTACAACCGCCACACACAGTCGCTACCAGCTCTGGAAGCAGGTCAGAAAGTCACCATACAAGACCCCGCGACACACCGGTGGAAACCTGCAGTCCTCACAGAGAAACTGGAAGACGTACCACGATCATATCGAGTCGCCACACCTGCAGGAGGGGAGTTACGCCGCAACCGTATCCACATACGGGAGTCACCACCTCCGATACAGCAACCCACCACCAACAGCACCCCGGAGGCTGTGGAACAACCTGCTGCACCGCAGACAAAGTGTCCACCTGGGACAACGATGACACGCAGTGGCCGTATTATCAAGCCACCTGACCGCTACATGTGAACCGTGATATTGAATATATCAAGTGTATATGTCCATACTTTAAGAGACATTTAGAAACACTCAAGTAGAGATATTTTTAAGGTTCCAGTTATAATCAACTTGATTAATATTGATTCACAACTCTCACGGAAAGGAGGATGTCATGGTATTACGTTATATCCTGTTAGTCATTAATCACGCCACGGCCGCGTGCTATGTGACCTATGTGATTATACTTGTAACATGATCGATATGTAAAACATTCTCTTACACATCTCGCCGACTCAAGACTTGTAAGCAAACGCTCGGTCCAATTCCTTATTAAATGATGAAGTAGAGAACTCATTACAATCTAATCCAGTGACACTTTTCGCTGCTGTTTGTTCTCTTTCTCGATTTATTTTGAAGATGAATAAATGAACATGTGCGGTCTCATACTTCCATGGCAAAATCATAACTTGTTCCAGACTAAAAGGTAAAAATTATAACCCTATTTCAGACTACAACAGCTCGAAAAGTACACCCGTTGGTGCGGCAACCCTCCCCCATCCCCCGAATGCGTGTGAACTCTAAATATTTCTTCGTTTCACAATTGATGTTTCTCTTCAGGTGAGACGAGTCCGTGCCAAAAAGGAGGTGATATTGACTAGTGGAGCGATCAACTCTCCACAGCTATTGATGCTGTCTGGCGTGGGTGATGGGGATGAACTGAGTAAGCATAACATCCCTGTCGTAACCCATTTACCAGGCGTTGGACAGAATTTACAGGATCACTTGGAACTTTACATTCAACAGGTAGTTTTTAATTAACTTATTTTGTAACCTTTAGTTCGTCTGATACCTCTTAGGGGTAACAACTGACGATGGGCTAACGCTTGAAGCGTCAGCTGCTACGTACTTGCCACTGCGGTTAGCATACCTCAATACCGCGCAGATCTTCACTGGTTAGCTCAGTGGGGAGAGAACGGTCTAGAGTGCGGGAGTTCGAATCCCGGCCGCGTCCTTGGGCAGGGACGTATATGTCGTTGGCCTTGTCTCCTTCCTCTTCTAATCGATACGAAGGGGATGTGTAAGAACCTGTTGTGTTATTTCGAGAAAAAGTAGGGGATTGTCTCCCGACACAACAGCCTGGTATTCTGAGCTACTAACAATCACTCATGATTGTAAACTGCACGGCGGCACATTGCGCCACAATAGAAGTCCGTCTCACAATAATAACCTACTGAGGCGCATTTGAATATATACATATAGCATTTGCGCTATATAAATGAATGCCTTTACTTTTCCTTAATCGACTGCGAATTCAAATTCCTTTTTTACATGACCACGATGTCCCAGTTCTTCCACTGAAGCTCATGTTCGTGTTTTTGTATTCATTTCTTAGGCGTGTAAGCAGCCCCTCACACTGTACAGCGCTCAAAAGTTACTCACCATGATCCCCATCGGTATAGAGTGGTTCGTGTTTAGGACAGGACTGGGCGCATCTGCCCACCTAGAGGCAGGGGGGTTTCTTAGGAGTAAGGAGGGCATCCCACACCCGAATATCCAGTACCATTTTCTACCGTCTGGTATCATTGATCATGGGAGGACGCCTATTAACCAACATGCGTACCAGGTAAGCAGTCTGTAAGCCTGGTTTTCACTAGCAACATAAACATAAGCAGAAGCAACATTCATACGCAGACACAGTGACGTGTCAGATAAGAACAAGCGACGCCAATGATCCATGCATTACTGCAACTCCATATGTTGCTTGTGCGTATGTCGCTATTGAAAACCAGGCTTTACAATCAAATCATAATGATAGTTTGTGACGTGAATGCATTTCCTGTGTTGAATAGTAAGATATTGACCAATCAGAGCGCACCGGCGTTCTGTACTCTAACACATGGATATTGACCAAGCAGAGCGCACGTTCTGTAATCTAACAACACATTGATATTGACCAATCAGAGCGCGTTCTGTACTCCAACAACACATTGATATTGACCAATCAGAGCGCGCGTTCTGTACTCTAACAACACGGATACTAACCAATCATAGCACGTTCTGTACTCTAACAACACGGATACTAACCAATCAGAGCGCGCGTTCTGTACTCTAACAACACGGATACTAACCAATCATAGCGCGCGTTCTGTACTCTAACAACACATGGATATTGACCAATCAGAGCGCACGTTCTGTACTCTAACAACAGGGATACTAACCAATCAGAGCGCGCGTTCTGTACTCTAAAACACATGGATACTAACCAATCAGAGCGCGTGTTGGATGTCCGCTGAGTTTAGAAACACAGCATTCATCCATTTGTGAGGGTTATTTTATAAAACACTTTACACAACAAACGATGCAAAACGCGCGCTCTGATTGGTCAATATCCATGTGTTGTTAGAGCACGGAAAATGTTTTCTATTTCCTTTTTAAATAAATAAAAACACCGAGCACATGGAAAAATACTCGTTTAATGTACATAATAAGCAAAATATAAATTGTCCTAACTGGTCAAGACAGCGCTCAATTTTCTATGTTTCCATAGAGATTTGCAAACGCGGCGTTCATCCAATCAGAACGCTTGTCATATCGACGTCATTTTCTATTCAGTCTTAAATAGTCGATAGTCTCTAGTATTATACCGCTCAGATGATTTTACCAGTTCTTTTATGACGTAGTCTTTTCATTATCGCGGTGTTTAGGTCCACGTAGGAAGCATGCGATCACTGAGTAAAGGATTCGTAAAGCTAAAGTCAAGAAATGCATACGATCACCCGATTATCGACTTCAACTACATGTCGACAGAAGAGGACCGGGAGGAAATGAGAGCCGGTCTCAGACTGACTCGGGAGATTTTTGCTCAAAAGGCATTTGATCCATTCAGAGGGGAGGAGCTACGACCGGGTGAGTGACAGTTCGATGCCCAAAGTGCAATTGACCTTTTATGATATAGACCTGACCTTTATCATGCAGTTGCCATGTTACGTCCCATGAGAATAAAAACCTTTGTTCTTGCACTTCCAAACTCGACACAGAGACGAGGCTGGAAGTGCAAAAGCTATTGTTTGCAAACAAAATGGTGCATTGAACATCAAAGTCAGGTTATCTATGGGTAAAGGAGAAGGTCATGGCAGCTCTAGTTTGAAATTATTTCTCTAAGGAGTTTTTACATCCTACCAGATCGAAGTTTATTCCGGAACGAAACTTTCGATCCGGTACAAGAACCGGAGTGAACTCATTCTGGAATACCTCGTTCCGGTATGACATTTCGTACCGGTATCATGTAAACAATATCGCAATAATACACTAGTGGGAACAGGAATGAAACACCCTCTAAGAATATTATTTTCACTACTCCCCTTTGTGTTATATTGGTTGGGGTTGAACCATTACCCTCCCGCACGGTACACTGCCACCCAGCTGGTTTGCGTCGGAGTTCTTTACCGAGGAGAGTGCTTCTAGAACCAGCTAAGCTTACAGCTGACATTTGCTTACCAAAACTCAGGCAAAAGGATTTTTATAATTGTTGCAATACAACAAATCACTTCATAACTGACCCCCCGGGAATCAGTGAGTTTTGTTTCCCCTCGACTTCCTCTCGGTGAACATCGAGGCTCTTGGGAAACAAATCTCACTGTTTCCTTCAGGGCCAGTCATCAAGTGTTTAATATATTCCCCTCTAAATTAAACCACAAACGATGGAAGTATCGTCGTCTGACGCATCGGTTTTATTTCAGGTAAAGATGTCCAAACTGACGATGAAATCGATGCGTTTGTTCGTGCTAACGCCGACACCGCTTACCACCCATCGTGCACGTGTAAGATGGGTTCAAAGTCCGACCCTATGGCTGTGGTAGATAACAAGGCACGCGTGTTTGGCGTGGAGAATCTGCGCGTGATAGACGCGTCTATCATGCCCAGTGTGGTCAGCGGTAACCTCAATGCGCCCACGATAATGATAGCGGAAAAAATGGCCGATGTTATTCTGGGCAACCAGGCCTTGCCTAGATCCCAGGCTCCCGTTTATAAGACACCAGAGAAAGGACAAAGATAACGCTTAGCAAATAACGGCATTTGGATGAATGTGATGTTATGAAATTGCAATAAAATGACTTCATTTCGGTGTTGGTTAATTTTACATGCAATTTGCGCAATATAAATATTAACAATATAACTAGAAATTCCTATGAGGAAGGTAAGTGCTGCGCGAGGTATATCAGGAAGTGTACTCTGTGAAAATGAATGTGCAATGAGAGAGCATGCATGCGCATAAAATCAGTGTAATCAATCAAAATGGGACATTACGTGTGTTGTTTAGTTGTATGAAAGTCCGTCATTGTAGTACTACATAAGAAGGAATTTACATTGATAGGTACCGGCATATGGTTGAGTCATTAGTGCTGTGCGTAGTATTATTTGTGGAGGAGTGGTTGTCATCAATGTGAGAAACAAAGATTGCTTTAACGAGTTTTATTTAAAGTAGTACTTTCTGTTATCATCGCTATGCGATGGTGTGTAAAAGTTGCAGACGACTTGGCTTTCCACTTCCGTGGATCAAAAATAAATCACAACTCCATCATAATAAATGCAATCCAAGTTGTGCCTGCAGGTTTTGTACTTGACCGCATAGCAGTTCAACGCGGCAAATTCATATGCTGGCCTCCAATGTTGTTCTTGCCATTTAAGAACATCACCTGCTCGTTTGACAAAGCCAAATCGATCGACAACTCATCGCACGTGGTTGCACTGAGTCCATAAACACACCAAAATTCGGACTGTAATTCCTTCGCAAGTGGAGCAGTACTCGGCTCTGATGCTCTGAAAAGAAGCTTCAAACATTTTTTCGTATCGCTAAAAAAACAAGCAGCAGCAACTTACCTTTTGAAGGAGAAACGAAACTGGTGAAAAAGTGTTAGTTTTTCAACCCACGCAACCAAACGTCGAAGGCTCGGGGCCAGCCGCACTTTGCCTTCAGGGTAAAATTATATATACGTTTATTTAACCCAAATTGTAGCAAGTGCTAAATTACATGGGTGCTAGCTCAAAAATTAAGCATACAATAATAAATATTAATAATTACACATACTTTACACATATTGATATTTATAGGTAATAAAGTTGTTTAGCCTGTCTGTTTTCCCTACAACACCCTGTTGTCTGGAGCTACCAGACCGCAGGTTGTAGCTATGTGCGATCTCATGGCTCATGGGTATTTTAAAAGTTACAAGTTGAATTGCATGTTCGTAACTTAGGCCCTCGTTTGCCCTCGTTTTCGCGTTTGCGGATCACGTGTTCGCGGACAAGTTTTCAGAATCTGACGCCGATAACACAGGCAACCCGTAAAAGACGTCGCGAATATATTGCTCTCGCTTCGCTGGCGGCAACAAAAACTAGAACTGAATACTTTTATTTTTCGCGCTTCGCCTCGTTTCATGCCATATTTTTGAACCAGTCCTCGGAAATGGACTATTTTTATACTTTTTATTTACATTTTTTTATGGTATTTTTTTTGGAAGAGGAAAAAAACGAAGATTTTTTACGTCCCGTTGCCGCAGTCATTCCACGTCTTTGTAACTTAGATTAAATTTCCATCAACGAACGTTTAATCATGGAGAGGGTGAGTCAGTCTTCTCCTATAATAATACTGACTACATTGCTAAGGTTGAATATATTAACGCAAACCAGAGAAAAGTAGCAACTTTAAGTAGAGCAACGTGAATCAAGAGCACGATGTTGAACCATTAGCGCCGATGACCGGAGTTTTCGCCGAGTACTGACTCGATCAACCTTGCACAGAACAACAAACTTTATTGTAAAAGCTTACAGCTTGTGGAATCTGCCAGCAGTACGACTAGGTGATTGCATTCCTGCAAGAGGCCCAGCAGGCGTTTCGTATGATAACAGCGCGGGAGAATGGGTTCCTGTGGGAACGTTACGGCAACGGCACACCACAGGCCGCCCAAGTTCTGACTGTATAACAAGGTTTGTATGGGAGTTCTTCCGATAACTCGGAATAATAACATAAATCTCCTGTAATACAAGGTAAATAAAGGAAGAAGACTTACTTGAATTTGTATTGTCGTCCTATGTGTATTTCAGGTCGCTAGAACGGTGTTTCATGGAATTCTTGAGTCATACGATTCACCCCTCTAACCAGAGGGGAAGGCTGAACACTCGATACAACCACGGCCTTCGCTCGAGGACGAATTTTCCACAAAATATCAATCCCATCGGCGTTTACTCGGCCGCGGTACAATCCATGGACATCAATTATCCCTCAGAAGTCCCCAGGCTTGATAACTCCTTTCCAAACCCGTTAGATTTGAACGATTTTTGAAGCAATTCGTGCAGCTTCAAACGGCCGACTAATCGTGTAGTCCATAGAATGGTCATTCTTGACAACGCGTTTTGGTAACCAGGCGTTTGGGTAACCAGGCCGTTACAAATTATTTCTTTCCCTGAGAGGGACATATCAAATTCATTTGACATTTTCTAATCCCTCCCTCCCCTCCAACGAGACCACTGGACAGCGCCGGTGACTAGAAAGTGTCAAATGAATTTGATATGTCCCTCTCTCTGGTTACCCAAACGCCTGGTTACCAAAACGCGTTGTCAAGAATGACCATTCTATGGACTACACGGTTAGTCGGCCGTTTGAAGCTGCACGAATTGCTTCAAAAATCGTTCAAATCTAACGGGTTTGGAAAGGAGTTATCAAGCCTGGGGACTTCTGAGGGATAATTGATGTCCTTGGATTGTACCGCGGCCGAGTAAACGCCGATGGGATTGATATTTTGTGGAAAATTCGTCCTCGAGCGAAGGCCGTGGTTGTATCGAGTGTTCAGCCTTCCCCTCTGGTTAGAGGGGTGAATCGTATGACTCAAGAATTCCATGAAACACCGTTCTAGCGACCTGAAATACACATAGGACGACAAAACAACTTCAAGTAAGTCTTCTTCCTTTATTTACCTTGTATTACAGGAGATTTATGTTACTTATTATTCTGAGTTATCGGAAGAACTCCCATACAAACCTTGTTATACAGTCAGAACTTGGGCGGCCTGTGGGCACACCAGAGCGATTCCATCGTTCAGCGATCGGTCGATTGAGTACAATGAATTACTTCGGCACTGTTCGTCACTGCTCCCGAAGACAAGCCGTTCAACAAAGGTTCAGCCGATGGAACCCTAGATTGGTACATGCTAGACCGTCGAATAGCGTGGAAATAAGCGATGGATCGATTATAAAACGAGTACTATATAGAGGAATGTGAGAAAGAGTTCCTAGAGGTAAAAAGCTGAAAGTTTGTATTTTCGAAGAATTACAAGACCTCGAAGACTCGCCACATGGACTAACGGCCTCTCCTGCCTTCTCAATATTAAAATAGGGGAGGAAAAACCCCAGAAGTGCCTCAAACCAGAAATAAACTCATCAGTGGTGAAGAGGAACAACTTCACAACACACAGGTAAGATTTCATGACTTTATTGATCATTTTAGATTATTTTTTTATTCCCACATTCCTTGTAAAAAACATTAGGTTGGGCTGCCTGTGATTGCACATTTGTATACAAAATTGGAAACGGGCGATTGAGTGTTTTAGTTTCGGCGGGAAACTGGGGAAACGTGCACGCGCTCACCAAAAGCGCATGCGAATGACGTTTTGCCGCGGTGTTCGGCAACGGACCGTTCTGGTCAATCAAATTAGTCATACGGACATGCCGTATATTCATCCCACTGATATGAAATCCGCTTTAACGTTGCGCGGCACATTTATCAACAGTCAGGAACTACGTCACTTTAAAATAGTATTTGAAATCGTTTATTTACTATATTAAAATCGCTTAGATTACATGAAAATTAACCCGGAGTCATCTGACGCCAAAATCGACAGTAAAGGCAAAGTTTACCATACCAAGGCTGTCCCCCCACCTTTCCCGTTTCTAATCGCCATTTGAGTTCCCCCCCCCCCCCCCCCAAAAGGGCGTGGCAACCTAGTTCCCAGGGTTCTTGACGAGTCTAATCCAAGATAGCGCGTAAAGACCCCTGGGAACGAGGTTGACGCCGTGGTTCGAGTGCGGAAGAACCAGAGCTGGAATGTTATTCGACTTGCCGTATTCAAACCTCGCAACTGAGTTGCGTGGCTTTCACTTTATTCCTGTTGCTTTTTTCAAAATCCAAAAGTTTAGGTCGGGCGATGAGAAATGGAAAAAGGATTAATCGAAAATTACAAGGAGAGGGCCTGCCTAGAACACCGTGCGCTATATCACATTGACAAAAAAAACACCAATCATTTCCCATCAGATGTCATCTTGCTTTGTAACGTTCATTCGTAGCTCATTTAAAGGTGTCACGGTTAGAGGCCTTATATTCAGTCCGGGCCAGTTATTTTCATATGAACTGATGAACCTCGCGCACATGTGGGATGGTTAAAATCAAAACGACTAACGAACTGTGTATACATGTAGTCTTCAAGAAAAAAAAAATGTATTATTTCAATCGAGCATTGGACTTTTTGGTTGTAGCCAATTAACAGCCACCAATCGAACATTGACTTCAACACCATGACTTGGCATACGAAATTGTTTCCAATTATGTCCATAGTAGGCTAGTAGTAGCCAAGGCACAGATTCATGGTCTTTGGAGTTCCCAGAACAAAACCCGGGTAAATTTCTTTGAGGGAGTGTAACGCTAGGATTGCTCAATTTCTTAAAAACTCGATCGACGGAGTTTTTACACTTTGATTTCAATGTTTTCTCACCAACCGAATGTGTAAAAAACACAGCCGTATTACACAAATTTGCGTGTAACCACCACTACTATCTGAAACTAAATACACACGACTAGAGAAAATAACGGATTGTACAATTTAATACTAAACGCCAATACCCTTTTTTGAAATCTTCACATCGGAGTAAGTTCCTCGGTTTATTAGTATGTTGGGAGTTTTTGTATATTATCCAATATTTGGAGTATTTGGTTAAAAGGAAATAGCATTAGGCTTAACTCGAAGTTAGTAAATCGATTTTTTGTTAGTGTTATCTGCCAAATGTTCTTTATCGATCACTTAACAGTGCAATTGCATACGATTATTGAGTAAAAAACCCAGTGTATTCTAGTGACCATGGGGTCACAGACTGAAAAAGTAATGTTATTTTTCACTGTTCTCATTTTCTGGAATAGGGGTAACATTCACTATCTTTACAGTGCGACTACTGAAACTGGCGCCACTTAAACAACGAGAACCAATCACATTGCAGAACGAGAACAAAGCATTCCAACTTACGGTTACTTGAGCCAATCAGTGTCGAGTACAAGACAATAGCATTTCGACTTGCTCGAGCTTCGATCCGGTAAAAGGCGAATTTAGTAGACTAGTTCTGACTGAAGTCAAGTCTATCGTTTGAAAAAATCGCATGGAGATCCTTGTATTTGTATTTTCGTTTTGCAAGGTGTTTCGTTCTTTTCGACTAAGTGCCCCAGTTTCAGTACTGTAAAGCAGCGACGGGTTTGAAATCAAATACTGTTTAGTACAGTTGTCTGTAAAATAAAGCGTTACTCTGTCACTATCCTCATTTTCTGGAATAGGGGGTGACAACGTAGACAAAGGCATGAAGAAGTCATGAAAACGTAATCCAACGAATCTAATACAACATGTCATCCTAAGTACGATATCTGTCTCTGCTGCGGCTCATTGGTGGAGGACGAGCTCTGCGTGGAGGACTAAATGAGCGACGTCTGCGAGGTGGCGGTCCATATCGTCTGGGAGATCTGGAACGAGACCTGTACCTCGGGGGAGGTGGGCCACGCCTTGACATGGTTGGAGGTGAAAACCTTTAGCCAAAAAAAAAACATGCAATGTATAGGTTTTTTTTTTTTGAACAAAACTTTTATTACTAGTAGTTGATGCAAGTAAAATGCTAATAAGCTATATCAGAGTTTATTTATGATTCTCATTCGTTTTACTTGCATCAACTGTTAAAGTATTTGGTAAGGTTGATTGGACATCAAGACTGTTACCAAAGGTAGATCCTCTCAGTTATCAAGACTGAGGATGCATTTTGGGGACTTACAGTCTATTCAGAAATCAGAATACCTTGAAATGCTCCACATATCCCTCTTCAGAAATATGGAAAGTAGACGGTACTTTTAGTACGTCACTTAGAAATTATTTGGTGTTTGACAAATGTAAAAAAATATTGATTCATTTTGTATTCCTTTTTCTGAATACACCGAATATGCCACCATAAAAATGCACCCGACTTTTGTTCTCGCCAAGGATCAAGCCAATGAATTTCTACTTGTCAGTTTGGCACTTTACCAAGAGTTAACGGAGAGGCCGTTTCCAAACTCAAGATCACTAATTTTGAAACATTATGAAGAGATAAATACCTCCTTGATCTGTTGGGGCCACGTGTCTCCCAGTGGGTATCTAAAAATGAGAAAAAACATTAGTAATGCTCATAGAACATACCTTACTGCCCTTTGACACTAGTCTTTTCACACAGAATTTGTTAGGGGGATTTTCTGTTGCCAGACAGATGGGCATTTAGTGGGAGAATTTATAACCGGGATTTATGGTGTACATACATACAGTAACTTCATTGTTTGTTCCCAGTAGGGTTTTCAGAATCAATTTACAATAATACTGGTTGTCATTTCAACCTGGAATTCAATAATGTTACTCACAGCTGTTCAGTCTAACTGTTTTGATTCCGAATTGGATAATCATTAATTTCAATCATTTTTTTTTTCCATTTAAGTATGAAGAAGTCTAAGTAGCATTTAAGAAGGGTTCAATTTTAGGAAAATTTACCTACTGGGAGAAAATTGTCACATATTGGTGACTTTCTAACATTAGCCTTCAAGTTTGACGTGTGAAGAATTTGTTGGGTTTTATTACATTACACTTTGACCAATGAAATTCATTTCTTTTGCATGTAAAACAGTAGTTATGCTGTTTCGAATGCCAAACGAACTGAATTGGTCAGGTTTGATCGAGACAGACATCGCAATTGTAACGTAAACAAACCCAACAACTTGAACACAAATGGTAAGTGTAGTGATCAATATAGATTTCTTTTAAAATTATTTTCACTCCCAAAATACATCCAATCCTACAACAAATAGAGGTTGTTAGTCGGCTAAGCATCTAATATGGCTGTGTATTTTTACGAGTCATTTGTATTTTGGAGAGTCTTTGGCAAGCCAAAATACGAATGACAAGTAAAAATACACCGCTGTACTGGAAGTTTAGCCTACTAATAAGTTGTTTACTATATAAATTCTGCAAAGAAATTGCACATTGTTTCCATAATAACCAAAACCATTTGACTGTATCTACCTGAAATAAGTCTTATATTTTGTGCATTCTTGTGCATTCTTGGCAGAATTATATAATAAAACAATTTTAAGTTAGCCCCAAACCCAATCTTTAAACTGAATACCTCCACAAGTTCAAGGCCAACTCATGACATTCATCCTAGCAATCTCTACCCAGGCCAACCAATTGCCACAATGTTGTATGGATTTCAGCTATTTATGGCCAGTTTACCATGGAATTCACACTTTTATCAGGCTGGTTTACTATAAATTCTGGCTTTCCTACTATGGATTCCAAACTTTTTTCTGGCGATTTCACAGGGGACTGGCTGGTCTAGAATGGCTATGAAACATTGAATTGGATTTGTCTGGCAAATTCTGGGTTTGTTCTGGCTGGGATACTTAAGGGTCTGGCTATTTAACCATTGAATTCATATTGGTCAGGCTGGTATGGTAGGATTAGGCCAAGTCGGCAGGCTACATTTTGACTTGTATGGTTCAGTGTGGCTATGGATTGGTCAGGCTGGTATGGTAAAGCCAAGTCGACAGGCTATGTTTTCAATATTGTGTGATGCAATGTGGCTAGGGTTTGATCAGGCTGGTAAGGTACGTGTAGGGTTAGGCCAAGTCCACGTTTTCAATTGTATGGTTCAGTTTGGCTATTGTTTGGACTGGCTGGTATGGAGGAGTTAAGCCAAGGTGGCAGGCTATGTTTTGAATTGTATGGTTCAGTTTGGCTATTGTTTGGACTGGCTGGTATAGTAGGGTTAAGCCAAGGTGGCAGGCTACGTTTCAATAATTCAGTTTGGCTCATGCTACTGGTTGATTGATTCAAGCTTGCGGGCTGTCAAATTCAGGAATGGGTCAGGCTGAGGTGAAGCTCTTGGTTTGAGAACCCCTGGACTCCACTATTGGCCAAGGACTGGTAATGGCTGGTTTGGATCATTTTCAGACAGATGGCTTCTGCAGGCTCCAAATAATTTCTTCTAATCCAATCTGGTGCCAGCATCTAGCTTGTAGTCTTGGTTCTGTTTTACCATGACAATACGGCTTTACCATGCATTCCCTGGCCGACTAGCAACAAATTCAATGACTGAATCTTGGAAATGTTAAGACCCCAACCACCCTCAAAGAAAACCTGGGCTATTACTGACTGGACTTCTAGTTTCCTTTTATTTCTGCTCTGGCTCTGATGGGGTTAAAGCCAAACTCAACCTCCTTGGAATTCTGACTTGATGATGAATCAAAATTCCTGGTTTTCCACAAGCATCTATACCAAATGTAGACTAAGAAATTCTGACTGGATTGAAGGGATTTACCAAGTATTTTCATTGTGGGAGTGGCTTTTTATAGGAAACCAAAACTCGTTTGTAATGGAATTCGGACTTTGTGAGGGGCAGCTACATCTTGGAATATCACCCTCTGCCTCCCAATTCGAATTCTTTGAATCTCTTTGCCTAGGGTCTACCATGAGGGTGCCTGGTTTCCAAAGGTTTCGTCTAGACAATTCAACCCATGTGTGACTGTTGACGGCATTGTGTAGCTAATTCACCTCTTGACTCTGTGCAGTGGCTTGCCCAGTGACCAAGTTTGCCACACTTGAAACACTCATCTCCCACCTAAATAGCAAAGAAAATAGAGTTGATGTGATGGCTGTTTTCAAATTCATTTCAATGACTGTGCATATGTATTACTATGCTTTGACAAATTGTCAATGTCTTCTATCATTTTTTGTCTTATGGTGTTGACTTCTTAATTTGGTAACAACGAAAATACACTTAGGACTGTCAATCAAACGGATATGTTTGGATTCTCTCACAGGTACATGCAAAATACAATGTCTGTATATATGAGCTGCTTTTTCTTTGTATTTCTTGCATTTCAGCCAACTAGTTTAAGGTTATTGTATACCTTCTGGCTTCAGGGTACTGTTCCGGATAAAAGTAGCGTCTCGAATATTTGTTGTATTTAGATAAATTATACCTCATTTAAAGCTTATAAAATTGGCTACAACAAACCTTGTTTACGAAACTGTGTCTGCGATTGTGGAAATTCGAAGCCGTTCTGAAGATATTCCGGTCTTCGTGAAACTGCTAACACGCAATCCAAGTATAGATGTGGTAATCGCTCTCAGCGCCTCTCTTTCAATTTTTTTTAGCAGATATAATTGCGAACAATCTGTGAAAATTTGAAGTAATTGCTTTTTTCAAGCAATGTTTAGAACGTAAATAGAAAGTCAAGAAAACGCTCTGAAAAGTTTTAGCCGGCCGACGAGACTGATTCTGATGCCCCACCTCTTTCACAGCAATCAAACACCTTCTATATAAAGCAGCCAATGATGTTCAACCAGAGTGTGACTGGGAAATGTCACTGTCAAAACTTCCCATCAACACAATCAAAGGTCTTCGCACTCAGTTGAGTTAGTTTCATGCTCAGTTGAGTTAGTTGTCAATCACTCTTCATCATGGGCAAAACCAAGAATAAACCAGTCAAACGCCAGAATAAGGCAACGGCAAAGGATAAACCAGCAAGAGACAAGAAGAAGGCAAAACCCAAGCAGACCAAACGAATGTGGAAGACTAAAGAAAAGAATCAAGTCCAGAGCACGAGGACAGATAAATTACCTGAAGAATCAGCCCACGAATATATGCTCCAGAAAATGTCAGAGATTGGGCATGTTATTCTAGAAATACTTTTTTAAGAGGAATCAAGTGGCCTAATGTACAACAAAATAGTTTAGCCAGTCTGACAGTGGTAATAAGAATATATAATTTCAAACATTTCTTTGATTTTTTACTCTTTCTTGAACTCCAAGGACCAGATACTTGTTTTGAAGACATCTACGGACAATTTTAGCAAATACGCTTCGAATTTACGATGACATATTTATGTGAGAAAAGATCCTAGATTTGATAGAACGCTGACAACAAGCCACAGAGCAAACTCTGAACTAAACTGTAAACAACGACTCCCACGCTTAGCTACGGTTGAATGCGCATGACGATTGATGTGGTGTATGAGCTGTCAATCAAAATATGTAACGCAATCTTCCGGTAAAATGCTTCTTTTTTATATTTCTCCGTCTAGATAAAAAAATAATATATATTTTCTGTTGGATACTTAAAAACTCTAAACTTTATTTTTATGCAAAGGTTATATGATAACCTTGAAGACCCTGTGTCCGAGCCCATGGTGCTTTGCGCACGCAAATCATTTTCTTAGGCTATGAAAATCAGAAAGATCGTTGTTGGTTAATGTGACTCTCGAATCTTTCAAAATCCATCCCTAGTTTGGGCCATTGTGTAATTATTAATAGGTAAATATGCTTAACTGACTTTCTTTTATCTTAACTTTTGTATATATACTTTTTAAAATGAAACTTTAGTTCGAATATTTCTTCGAATCCCTGTCTAGAGTGGTGAGTAGAGGAATGCCGGAGAAAGGGCCGATACAGCGAGGTGAATTGACAGATAATCCTTCAGCAGTCCACATTTTACTAGGTCTACAATAGAACACTTGTGATTCAAAAAGACTACTACGTGAGTTTCCAGGGGATTTGCTGCACTAAGGGACCGGCAGGCTTCGTTGGAAATACAAAGCACAAAGCAACCACTTCTGGCATGAAGAACATTCGTAATTATAATTCCGCACGGCTAAGCTCCACTGAGGTGTTACCACTTATCTGTATCTGTATATGTTTTGCATTTTTATTAGCAGAGAAAGCAATGTCCTTAACCTTTTTTTTCAACCTCCAGTACGTCCAAAAAGTCTTCCTACCAAAACTATGATCACGGGTCAAACTCCAATCTGCCAAGTTCAGCTGTTACTTCGCTGTGAGTTTGACTCGAATGTGAGTACGACATTTCATTTTGCACTCAAAATATATCATTCGCAAGGAAAGTAGAGATCTTCAAAAACAGCTAAGCAATACTGGAGACATGAAAACAAGGTAACAAGAGTATGTGTTTGCTTGTAGAGTTGTGAAAAGTTGCATTCGTAAACCGAATTAGAATCTAAAGACAGAACAACTGGCTTCCTGCCAAGTACTGTTAAAATCATATTCGAATCATCCGGGGGGAAATTCGTGTGTTTTTAATCCGGAAGAAATTATGAAATTCGTTATCCAAAGTGTATGTGTACTTCTTTTATGAAACTTATAAACAATCGAGAGCATTTTAGTTCGCCTAAAAGCTGGCCTTTAATTTATGCAGCCGTTGATAAACAAACTAATCAACATTGGCGCAAAGCACCATGGGCTCGGACACAGGGTCTTTAAGTAATGATCCGGCTAAGAACAATAGCATGAACAGTAAAGGAATGTAAAAGGTGCTAATTTTCTATTCTTCTTTCTCGTAATTTCAAGGTTCATATTCAACATAACCCCATTGAAATAATGCATTTTCATCCAAAAAGTTTTGAAGTTTGAATTTATTTTTGATCAAACTATGGTAGGGGAAGTTATCAAATTTGAGATTGAAAGATCTTTTATTTCTTTCCCCTTCCGATTGGCTTCTTTAAGTTTTCACAGTAAAAAGATTCAACCCATAGCATAAAAATACTGCTCATTGCTGCAACCTATTGTCTTTTGCTACCTATTGTTCTTAGCTGAATCATTATTTAAAGTGACAATGAAAATCAATCCCGTTTTTATTTTATTAAATTCTAGGTTTCTCTTAGTCATTTTGTACGATTAAAAATCAATATGGAGAGCGCAAACATAATTTTTTTTGTATCGAAGTCAGGCATAATTGCCAAAATCAGGCAACAATTTTTATGCTGTTAAATATGTGGTAATCACATGTGTGACGTCACTAGGTCTGCACATTTATATTCACAAAGCAAAGGTTTCTATTAGAAAAAATATGGCCATGTTCAAAGTTTCTCAAAGTATTACACATTTAAATTGAAACTGGCCAAAAATGCAGCATTTATGGAGACTAATATAAATGTGCAGACCTACAAATGTAGTGATGTCACGCATGTGATATCCTTAATGGCATAAAAAGTGTCGTCTGATTTTGGCAATTATGTCTGACTTCGATATAAAAAAAAATTGTTTGTGCTCTCCATATTGATTTGAGGTTGAGGGTTCAAAACCCTGGCCCAAACAACACTCAGGGCCTTAACATAACTGAGTAACATAGCTGCTTTGTGAAACAATATTGTTCTCGAACTGCAAATAATTAGACCATCATGTCTTCTCAGATAAGGACATTAAATCTTAGGTCCAGACTGTAATGTGTCACAGACATTAGAATAAGGCTGCTTTCCTTTTACCATATTGCACGGATATAAAATAATACGAAAAAAAGAAAGAAATGGCAAATAAAGTTCAATAAATAGTGGAAAGATAGACAACTCCTGCACTCACTGGTCCTCCTCGTTCTCTGCTTTTCACCCACTCAACACAAATTCTTGAGCCAAACAACTTTCTATCATGCTCTCTTCTCATCGCCTCCTGCAAAATATGATCAATACACACTTTTGAGTAGGATTAATGCATGGTGCATTTAAATCTGCAAATGGGAAACATGGTTGTGGGAATTGGTACAAGAAGAGAATTAAGATAAGATAAACATGACAACAACAACAAAGCCAAAAGTACAGCACCAACCTCTGCATCTCTTTGGTCCTCGTATTCTATAAATCCAAAGGCTGAAATGGAAAACAACAAAACATCATTATACTGTATAAAGTAAACATACCAATAAGTAATGATGGCATTAAACATGTTTGGTGAAGTCATGTACCATAAAGTAATGTACATAAAGCAATTATTGCAAAGACATTGGCAGTACTATCCAACACCACAACTGGTCAATGTAGGTAAACATCACAATTACAAGTAAACAAACTTTACCACTGAGGTAAAACAGTGTATGACTTACCCATGTCCTTGCCTGCAATATCAGATTCCAATGTCATGGATTCGAGAAAAGAGAACAATGTGAATTAGTAAGACAAGAGAGAATATTATATACATGTACATGTATGTTACATGATTCTAAGAGCTTTATAAATTATAAATATTGTTTTTATTCACAAGTTTTAATACCATACCAGGAATGAGCATGTCTTTATATGAGTGACATGGTATAAAAAAGTGTAATTAAAAACATAGCCTCTTAACGTGTTCATTACACTGCAAATTATACAATTATATCACTTCACTACTTTTGAAATGGATTTTGCTCACTGCTTGATCATACTCATTTATTTTTTTGGGGTAGGTTTTTAGAAGGTTTGTATGAGGATTTGAGAAAGTGCATTATTAATTAACCAAGTGGCAGGGTATTCTGCAGTTACTCCCACATTACTAGATGGGCCATGTTAGCATGTTAATATCTGGTATATAGTGTACATGTATGCTTAATTTGACCATAACAATATTTTATAGCCATAGAAGTATCCCCCATGTGGGATATACATGTACTGCATGGCTCCAAAGGCATTAAATCATGCCAGGATTTCACCATTCCATCCCCCCCCCTCCCCCCAAAAAAAATTCTAAGATTTTCTGAGGGGGTCCAGTAGATATTTTTCTGAGGGGGACCAACTGGGTCAATTGGTAATTTAAGCTCTTTTTCTAGTTTATCTTGGGGGGTTTCACATTTCCCAAGTGTTTTTTCGGAGGGGTTCCATAATTTCCAAGTGATTTTCTGGGAGCGACTGGGATTCCGGCTATATTTTCTGAGGAAGTAAAGGCAAAAATGTTTTTTTTTCTGTAGGCAAGGCTCTAAAGTTATTTTTTAGTGGGTAAAGTGCTGTTGACATAGCCTCCTGGCTAGCCTGATTTTAAGATGGTACGAGGCCGTCCACTCACTTCACCTCTCCCTCTGATGGACTTCATAGACTTTCATGTTCCTGACGTTATCGACCAGCTTTGTTTTTACAATAAGCCAGTACAAATACTTGTAAGAATTGAAGTGTAGAACAGTCATGACATACAGGCTTTTACTAGTTGGATATTTCAGCTTTCATGCACTGGAAAAAATATTCTACAGCTTCAAACTTCTGTCGATTTCTCAGAATAATATCCTATTTGAGCTGATGTGGTTCTTTGGAGAGCAGGAATTATTTAAATGGCAGATTTCCAGGACAGTGTACGAGAATGTATTCAAGAAAAATTAGCCTTGATTCCATGTCATACTTTTACGCTTCTACTTTTATAACGTTTTGAAGCTTGATATTTATGCTGATTAGTCACTGGTTTTATTAATGCCGTTTAGTCACTTATTTATGATATTTATGCTGATTAGACCCTACAGTTGTCCTAATAATGTAGTTTTTTGGTATCAGAGATTGTTTTAACCACATTTTCTGTGCTAAGTTTAGATGCCATTGCCTTAGATGAACTTACGGAAAACCAAATTGCCAAAACCAAGTGTGTTCATAATTCTGAAAGCAAAAATATTTAGGCGAATGTAACCAAACGTTTACCATGACATACCGGTATTCATTATCAGTGTTCACTCCTGTTCAAATTTCATACCATTCCCTGAAAGATTTGGTCTTCTTAAAACCAAAAACCTAGGAGAATGTTTCAGATCCAATCCATGAAATTTTTAAGCAGATGACGATTAGTGATTTACCAAAGTCACAAACACATTATTTCGATGAATGAAAGATTCCACTGCTTTCTTCTGCTCTGGATATAGCTTCGAAATCCTAAAAACTTAACAACTTCGGTCGACACACTTCTCAAGTTCTTCACCAATGCCATTTAGAAAAATATGCGAGCACATTCCTTAAATTCCAAACTGTCAAAAGTGTAAAGTTCGTTCTGACTGGTTGAAATTTAGACAATGGGGAACGTGAAAGTCCATCAGACGGGGAGGGGGAGGAAATGAGCGGACAACCTCGTACCGACTGAAAATCAGGCTACCCCCTGACCAGCGTGAAAACGATTTTTAAAATAGTATTCAAATTTATCAAAAACTACAGTTTGCATTGAGTGCCGAACTGATTGTTACATGCCTCCTTTTCATCCTAAAATAACTTTAAAAACGTTTTTGTTATTCTTTATCGCACTTAAGACACGTCGAAGCTCCGAGAAACTCATTCTTTTCAAAACACGTTGGCGTAGTTTTTCAGCGTCGTTTTGACATGGCGTGCATTCGATATCTCCGGAGACCTAAACTAAAGCTATGATATCCGACATATTACTCACGACTCATGTATGGTACGAGTGAAAATAAAACGAAATACTATGCTGTTTCATTACACGAGACTTGACATGAAGAAGGAATCTTAGTTCCTTCGAGTCAAAATGCGAACAAGTTCATGATCGTCCTTGTTCAATATACAAAGCTCATCCACACATCTCCGCCGTTCAGGCGATTACTTCTTAAAAGTAGAGGTCTGAGACTGTTTTTAGTCGATCGAAATCTCCCAAGTAATCGAGAAAAGCGGAACTGGAGAAGCAAATGACATATATAATTCGACTTCAAGGTAAAATCAGAAATCAAATCTAAGAGTATTAAGTCTTTAAGTTTAAGACAAAAGCCTGGCGAAACTACAAAAAACAGAACAAGCAACAAACAACGCTCTTGAAAGAAATAAAGACTATGCTAGCTTCTTACCGTATTTAATGTCGCATCTATTAAGCTTCCCATACGGGTAGAAGACATTCTCCAAGTCCCTAGGTTTAGTATCTTTTGAGAGTCTTCCAACAAACAATTGAGTCCCCGCACTGCCGCGCGCCATTTTACTCATCCTTCGCCCACAATTTTTGGCACTTGCCACTGCCTCGATATGGAGTGTGATGTGGTTGGGGAGCCAACCTCGTCCCCAGGGTCTTCTCGGTCAGATCCAAGATGGCGGCTACTCAGAGAGAAGACCCTGGTACATGGCACACAGCGGTCAAACGTCTGCGCGTGCGTATTACGGTCAGTCTGGTGGGCTTTCCCGCGCAAAATTACCTTAAAACGTATTTACAGTGAACTTCTACCCCCAAAAGTTAAGAAAAATACGTGAAAGTTAAGCTTTTTATTTTCACAGTCGACGGGAAATTGAACAAACTTTAAACTGTGAGTTTACCCAACTTTTTCGTAATTTACCAAAAAAGTGGTAAAGGCTGGATCACGTGATCAAGTACTCCCAGTATTTGACGATCTAAGATGGCGGCCAAGCTAAATATGGCAATAGTTCATGACGTGTACAAACCATAGGTATCCCAATCCAGACTAAGCGAGAATTCCACGCGGCGAACGATGCAGTGAAACAGGTCAACTAAATGGCTCGAAATGGAGTTTACTTGGATAAAGAAACAGTGGAAACTTATCACAAAGCTACCAGGATGTAACATAACATAACATAACATATTTTTTTATTAGCTCTTTGTACTACATAGGTACATCAGATTGTTGCTAATAAACTTTTAAAGTAGCTAAAAAATATAAAAGTAACTAATTAAAATATTAAGATCCTTGTATCGTGATAGATCTGGCATTCATGCATTCATACACGTATTTTGCAGCTATAGTTGAAACCTCCCTTGAGGGATTGATAATAGTTAAGAAAATATCGTTTTCTGACATACGGCTACTATCTAGGTTAGCAACAGTTTTTAATTTGAATAAGAAATCATTCCTGATTGCCTCAAACGTTTTACATCTTATTAGGAAGTGTATTTCGTCTTCCATTTCTTTGTTGCAGGTTGGGCATATTCGATCTTCTGGTTTTAAATAGGGCTTAACATGTCTACCTTTCTCAATCTGTAGGCAATGATTGCTTATTCTTAATTTCGTGAATGTAATTCTGTGTTTAATGTTTTTAACAGTATTCAAATAATCTTCGAATTCATACTTTGTTTTGAATGTACGGTAGACCCGTAGTTTGTTGCCCTGGTTTGGGTTTTGCCTTTGATCATTAAATATATCGCTGAGCCAATATTGTAGTTCTATGTCTAGGATGTATCTAAGCTAGAAGAGAATATATGCACACCCCCCCCCCCCCCCTATTGAGGAACTTGGATATCCTTGGGGGGGGGGGGGGGGGGGGTAAAACTGACAAATATCCAGACGGCGATGAGTAAAATATCCAAAGGGGTAAAGGAAGGTGAATAGATATCCACACCAGGGATATCCAGGATGGTAGCCAGGATATAATATCCAGCAGTCCCCCTATTGAGGAACTTGGATATCCAGAGGGGGTGAGAGGGTATCCAAGGGAGTAAAAAAGCAATTCCCTCAATAGGGCAAGACATAATGCAAAGGGGGAAGGGGGGGGGGGGGGGGGGGGGAATCCTAGAGGGCTGGAAAGGCAATCCAAGAGGGTCTGGAGAAGCAGCGAAAAAATAAAAAGTAAAAATAAATCCAGAGGGGGTATGACCAAAATTATATCGAAAGGGGTATAGAAGTATAGAAGTGACTTCCTCAATATATATAATGCACATAAAATGGAATGGCCCAATCCTAAAAAAGCCGTTCATTTTCCGTTAGCGTTGAAGCGAAGCGATCGATAGCACATGTTAAGGTTTAACGGCTTCTCCTGGCTTTCCCACTGATGAAACTTACCAGAAATCTCCCCAGTAGCGGTACTTCATCTATTGCTCTACCTATACAACGGGTTTTAAGGTTATTTAAAATCGTTTTATTGATACAATTCAATAGAATCTATATACAACTCTGGAGAAGACCCTGGCCCGATCACGTGACTAAACAATCGCTTAAAAATAAACTAAAAATTTCAATATTAGTTATATAAAAAAGTGATAAAAGCAAAGAAAAGAACAAAGAAATACGAGATTTGACAAGAAGAAACTTTTTTGTTACCGTCTTTAAATACTAATATAGTAAAAAGTGAATGCAATTACCGCTGACCACTTTCTCCAATACTGCCTCGCTTCCATGATGAATACCACAGGGAGCCCAATCCATAATTGGAGATGCTTCAGTCTTCAGATATGAAAAAGTCATGGAAGCGTTTATCAATGAATCTTCGGAGTTTCTCAGCCAGAGCAGAAGAGGTTAGTTTTTGTTGTCACAGACTTGATTTCAACAAACCAATGGCAAATGCAATGGGCAATGGCATGCCTGTAACTAGTGCAGTTATAAGTTAATTTACACTAAACTAACTTCTTAATTTTCAGATTTCAGTCTACATATCACAATGCAATGATCCCTTTTCGAACTTGGCATTCGAGGACTGGTAAGCTACTGGCCTTCAGTATTTATTGATTTGAAAAACTTGTAGAAGCTATTTTATAATTGAGTGTAAAGTTGGACGCTCCTGGTTATGGGCTCCTGTCCGACTTTCACAAGTTGGGCTATTTTTAGATCAATGTTCCTGCCAATTAGTGGGCTGCACCTGAGTGGCAGAACAAATGATTGTTGTTGTAACCAGAATCAAACGGCAAACAAAACATAATTCGTTCATCAAGTAGCAAATGAGGCACATGGCAGGTATGCTTTTGTGATTTTATTCCCTTATTTAGTAGCCTGTTTTATTTGGGAAACTGCAATGCCATTCTTCCCTCGTCCAAACACATTTCGTTCATACTTAATTAGGAGTGATTGCAACCCAAGAATAGTGGGAAACCATCCTAAAAATAACCTAAGGTCCGAATCGCACTGGGACAAGTTCTGTTTACTTTACATAAAAAGCTGTCATCGCTACACAGCCTTGTTACAGTGCAATTGCCTTTTCTGAGATTGTAGACAAATTCCTAAGGACTACAAAACTTCAAAGTTTCATTTGATTTGCCTAAAAGCAGGCCAATGCAGGACAACATTTTTTGAAATTAAACTTGTCATATTATAATTAGTGAACCGTGACCTTGTGCTGTTCTTGAGAAAGAAAAGGTAAACATTTTGACGTCTGTGAGAAAACAAGAAATCCTAGTGCTATGGTGCATTTCGATTGTCAAAGTTGTTTGGGTAAAATATTTTTGGCACAACATTTCAAATCATTGTTATCCTTTAGTGCGATTTGGCCCTAACTTTTGAAAACGCTGTGACATAGGATGGATGCTCCTCGTTATGGGCTCCTGACATGGACCAGTGTTACAAACACTAGTCTCCCACAAACATGAACACAATAGTTTGTTTTGAAAACAAAGATTACAGACAATATGTTTCGAATTAGCCTGTGCACAGACCTCCGTAATCCCTTCAAAGGAAGGAAAAGGAGGTCAGACTGTACTACGGATGAGTTAATCGTGTTCTAGGTCACATTGATAGTTACAGGAATGCTGTAACCAGTCGCTGATTGGCTGGTGCCTCATAGCGGGTGCTGATTGGCTTAGCGGTTATGTTGACCTTAGTTCTGGCTCCATGGGAAAGCCCAAGATTATTTCTCTCGAATTTCAAGTGAAAAGTCGGCCTCAACATATATGCAGAAAGTGCCTAGGAAGTTTGAAAGAATTTGCAGGGAACAAACAAAATTATTCTTCAGATATCGTCTAGTTCTTCAAAACGAAAAGAAAGTCCATGTTCAAGAGCTCTTTTTGAAAGCGAATGGCTGTGGGAGACAATCAACCAGAAGCAATATCAATAGCCTCGGCGGTCAGGCGAATTGCTACGAGCGCGATTTCTCAAACCTCAAGTTCACGTGGTTCTCAAACTCACGAATTCATCCAATCTTCCACTTCCTTGAGGAAAGAAAGATCTCCAAACCCATTCCTTTGAAGGGATTACGGAGGTCTGTGTATAGGCTATCGAAGAAGGGAATTTATTATATTTCCTCCGCTTCCCAGCGCGTCCTCCCTCTGTCTCTTGCATTGCCGTTAACAATAGGAAATGAACAATCTGAAATCTACAATGTGTACCGTCTAGTGTTTCTCGGCCAATGGAAATCGAGATGTAGTTTATGCAAAATTATGCCGGAACACGATTAACGACAGTGTAGCAGCAGACGTCCCTTCCCGAGTTTTGAGGCCGGAGATGGACGGCTGTATGCAGGCTAGTTTCGAATTGACTAAGTTACAAAAGTAGCAACTTACTATTTTTAAAGTATGGAGTATGGCACCTATCAATGTTAAGCCCAAGGGGGGGGGGGGGGGGGGGGGTGGGGGGGGGGGGGGGTAGGGGAGGGTGGAAGGCAGGCAAGGGTAGGGGATTTGATTTTTCTCCCCAAAAAAGTCAAATTCCCAACCACCTCCCGGTTAGCTCAGTAGTTAAGCTCCAGTTTGTCGAGTGGGAGGTCGTGGGTTCAAACCCTGGCCATACCTACACTCAGGGTCTTAAAATAACTGAGTAGAAGGTACTGCCTTTGTGAAACAACTTCAAATGGTTAGACAATTCGATAATTCTCTAAACAGCTCTACCACTTGATTTCTGAAGTCCTGAAATAAAGGCACTGACTGACCTGGTTTGAAGTTATGGCTGTATTTGTTTACACTGTTTATCGTAAATATCCTCACCTTGAAACTTCAGTAGTTTGATGACAAATCAGGTTATGTTTCATACAGTTATAGAACATAATGGTTTTGCCTCGTGATCACGTGTTAATGCTTAGATGCAAACAACTGTAATATTTACTACAACTATTTTCACCTTTGTTTAAAGGGTCTATTCAAACATAGATTTGACTAAGAAGAGACTGCTATTTCTATGGAGAAATCAACCAACAGTAAGCTTACAGATCAATGTTGAAGTGATGATAGTAGATTTTATAAAAAATATACATTATGGGAACATCCTAAGAATATGCATTTCTATTGGCTAAAAGACTTGCCCATGTTGAGAACCTTGCCAAGATTTTGGCAAGATTAGAAAGATCTTGCAAGATTCTCAACCTGGGTAAGCTCATGATCAGCCTGTATTATTTTCTTATGAATTAAAGGGGCTGTGTCACAGTAATAGACTTTACATTTGCATTCTGTGCCGGAAACAGCTATTTCCACCGATTTTGATATGAGCTAACAAACCTCTCGGCCATGTGGGATGCTTAAAATCAAAGCAAATATACAAAAATGACTAACAAACAGTGTATAAAACAGTCTCCAGGGAAAATATTGAAAATCCTTTCATTCAAGCATTGAGGGAGGGAGTTTAACTTTTGTATCCAATTAACAGCTAGCTATTACTCGATACATGCGCAGTACCATGACATAGCCCCTTTAAGCAAGCTTGAGCAGGAGAAACATGCAGATCATTGAATGTCATATTATAAATCAAATAGAAAATGGTTTTCTGTCCTTTTAAAAATAAATATGCAGTTTTGATATCTCAAAAAGCTGCTAATTTTGCCTTGCATTCTTGTGTTCCACTCGTGTATCCATAGTTTTTCAAGACCTCAAGCATACATTATTTTTTAAAGAGCATGGAGAACTATCTTCTGTTTGTTTTAAAAATAAAAAACAAGACATTTATAATCAAAGTCATGTCTTGCAACCAAATATAATTAAGCCTTCAAAAACTCATGAATAATTAATGAGCATTTTGTCCAATCAGATGAAGCAAATCAGTCACATGCGTGCTCCTTTATACCTGATAAAATCTCATCATTCTAAAAAGCCTGTGGAGGGATTTGAATTCTGTCCCAGGGGTAAATGGGGTTAATGTTTGAGACAATGGATAAGCACGGTCACGCACTTGAGAATATTGTCATGTCTTCTGAGCTGTTACTCATTGCTGGTGACTTTAACTTCCACCTTGACTGTACGACTCATTGTGACTCCAGGAAGTTTACAGATCTTTTGGAGACATTTGGACTTATCCAGCATGTTAGATTTTCAACTCACACTTCAGGTCACATTGCAATGTGGGAGGGGATACTTTTCACATTATTATTAATAAAGGGGTGAAATACATTTTATTAGATTTTATTATATATTTTAATAGAATATTTATACACATATATATATTGTAATTTTTTTTATTATTTTTAAGTTCACGTTCAAGTTTTAACGAGTTATATAGCTCCTAGTTGACACGTGGGTAAATAAAGTATTGTATTGTATTGTATTGTAAGCACCTTGCAACTCTTGTAATTTCTATTGATGTTTCAGCTTTCTCATTGAAATGCTAATTAGGATGAACGTTTTATATAAAGAATACTAATGAACATGAAATTTTATATAAAGTTTCGTCCTAATTAAGAATTCACTGATAAAGACCCAAAGATAGCAAAAAGTACACAGAACATAAGGTACCTAGATAATAAATTTTGCACTAAATTTACTAATATCAGCAGACTACTGAGATACACAGATAATATTTTTAAAATGAAGTTATCCAACTAACATTACTTGTTTACCAAGCCACTGTTTAGTTCCAATTATTAAACCAAACTCAAAGCCGTAAAATAATAAAAATGTGCATTGAACTTACAAACATCCTCTTCATATTTTGTGCCGGAGTAAAAAAATTAGAGTCTGCCATCATTTCAGTCACATCGCTTTCCAAGTCTTGAACTTTATCGATGTCAACCACGACACCAAATCCTTCAAGTGCAGGTTATTCTTGCCCTAGCTTGTTTCATGCCACAAAAATGCTTTTAGCATTGCAAAACGCTGCTTCAAACTACATAGTATGGTAATTTCTTCATGTCAATCCCTTGAGATGTTCGTAATCGCAGGCGATGATTACTCAAATATTTTGCATGCCGTTGTGAATACAAAGGTTCAATGGTTCATTAAGTAACCATTTTAAGTTTTTGAAGCTGTTTAATAAACTCTCAGCACATGTTTTATCAGGTCTAAAACTCTCGGGCTGCGCCCTCGAGTTTTAAACCTGATAAAACACTGCTGCTCGTTTATTAATTACAGTACTTAATGTGATCATTAATTTTGTTATTTGTTGTAGGTAGTGATTGGCAGACACCAGGTAAGGACATTTTCATGTTGCTACATGTATGTAACTATGTATCTCAGCCTTTTATTCTTTGTTGGGAAGATGTTATGCACCTATTAATGTTTTCCCCCTTTTTATTTGGGGGGGGGGGGGGGGGGGGAGGGGTGGGGACAACCCTGGGGCATTTGACCATCTATGTTGTCC
This sequence comes from Actinernus sp. WN-2022, assembly GCA_030867875.1. NCBI lineage: Eukaryota > Metazoa > Cnidaria > Anthozoa > Actiniaria > Actinernidae > Actinernus > Actinernus sp. WN-2022. Next base: position 44,669,090 of record JAOWCC010000577.1, on the reverse strand, counting down.
ACAGGGTTGGGATTTTTATGGCCATTGCCAGTCGAGGGTGGGGAATTTGACAACTGCCATCTTGGAAAAGTTGAGAGGGCCTGGTAACTAAGTAGCCCTGGGTTAAAGATGGAAGTGTCATAAACTTTGCATATCTTTGTCATTTAGATGAGGTAATCCTGCCTTGAATTTGGTTTCTTTATATTTTCATGTCATGATGTTTCATGATTGACTGCTGTTGTTGACGTACCATACTACTAATTACTTGGGCTAGGGCTTTGGCTGCCTGAGTCAAGTTTTGCAAGTGTTTATTAATTTTAATTTCCTGTCGTTAATTTTTGCAGTCAACCAATCAGATTGCACTGTCCATGTGAACTCATACATGTGGCCACCATGTCATGTGACATGTCCTGTGGTGAAGATTTTCTCTAGCTCTATCTGCAAATGTGAATAGAGGAGTGGAGGTTTTGTTTCTGTTACAATAATCCACGGAAATAGTCTGAAATAAAATGCTTGTATTGCAGCATCTGAGTGAAATTGGATTGAAGTGTTGCATTGTTGATAATTGTTGCATGTTAAGTAGGTCAGACTCAACTAAACTCATTTGAGTGATTTTGATTGTTGTCTGTTACCATCCTCTCCTGAGATATTCAAGTATATACTGCATTGTACTGCAAAATGCTATACAACTGGGAATTAGTCTTGACTTAAAGCCAGTCAAACCCTAGCCTCCCATTCTCCCTACACACTAACGTCTGCTGAACCGAGCCGGACATTCCATTCCCCAGAACTGACCAATCACAGCGTGGCTTTTAAATTTCGGTGGCTAAGATCCAGTCCCCGCTCTATCAGCTCATCAAAAATGGCGGATCTCGCTTCTGCCTTCAAAGTTGTGTGTGATAAATTCAAAATTGAAGCTCTGAATCATCACCAAAAACAAGCTTTACTTCAATGCTGTGATCGAAAAGAAAAGGGATATTTTCGTAAATCTTCCAACTGGGTTTGGAAAATCTTTAATTTACCAGGCACTTCCTCTGATCTTCAACGAAATTTCAGAAGATCGTGGCCATATTGTTGTTGTCGTTTCGCCATTACTGAATCTAATACAAGACCAAGTTAGTGTGTAGGGAGAATGGGACCAAAACTAAAAACGTCTGCAAAGGAGGCTAGTCAAACCCTGGAGTCAAACCAAAGTCGAGCTTTACTAAGGCTAACTGAAGAGTCGCAAAAGGTGAAAGTGAATTGAGCAGTGATTGTAAACCATCAAATTATGTAAGTTATACACAGATACTAGAATTGCATGACTAGAACAATTGAATTTTGTGTGACTTTATAGGAGACAGAGAAGAAACACTTGATGATTTTGGACTGGAGATTTATTTACTGAGCAAAGTACACTGTCCATCGCCCCGAAAAATACATGTATGTGGAAAAAAAGTTGACTTGAAATACTTTTTAAAAAAATGTGAAGAAGAAAAATGTAGGACTGTCAAAAGAAGAAAACAGAAAAACGAAATTGAATTAGAGCTGACTTGAAAACATGGAATGACTAGGAAAACGTTGATATTATGTCATCAGAAAATTGCAAAACACTGTCTGAGTGTACTGAATAATTGACTTTGAAATACTGTAATAGGACTCTGGATTGTCCTAACAATAGAATACTTTACATTTTAAATTGAGACAATGGGATTTGGTGGGCATCTATCTCCAGCCCATCCGAAGGGGTGAGACTATATAATAATTACAGTCATGAACAGACAATGTTAGCTTAATTAGTGACATTATTAATTTTGTTTATAGTAATTAATATTAATCTAAATCACGTTATACATTTCTTTAGAATCTTTAATTACAAAGAGGGCCACACATTTTATCTGTGCATACCGTACTACATTTTATTATTATTTAGTGTTATGTCCCTCTTGAAATAAAGTTTTTATTTGATTTTTCAAGCCGGCCTCTACATGCATGTATGAAATCAACACAACCAATATACAACAATAGACTTTATTTTCAGAGCCTGGGTAACAGTTAACAGTAACCAAATAAGGTACTGATGACCCCGTGGCCCTCTATTTACAATAATAAATACATCCTATCTACAAAAAGTCTACGATTCTACGATTAAAATGCTAAAAACCTTATCAGAATATAAAAAGATTGTAAAAACAATTAAATACAATAAGATAGAATAATTTAAAATACCCAAATTCATAAAATTACTAAAAGTATTAAATGCATAAAGGGTGGTAGCTATGGATCGGCAAATCTAAGTGTTTTTTTTTCTGTTTTAAAATAAGTTCTCTAAACAGATTTGTTTTAAGACATTTGATTGATATGCTAGTTTAAAGAGTATTGGAAAATTGATTCCAGTCACAAATGGAATGTACAGTGAAGGTTCGGCCTTCCTCAATATTTGATTAAATGTTAAACCTTCATTTCAACACATGTATACAGCCCGATTTAATGCTGCACGCAGCCTCGTGTTCTAGCTAGCTTTAATAATACAACAAGGGATTCATCAAACATTATTTTAAAACATAATATTATTATTGTTTTCGTAGAATCCATGGTTGGAGTGTGATATCAAAAAGCTACAGCAGAATGGAGTTAGACTTGCTCGCAGAAAGAGTGGTGGTGGGACTGTTTATCATGTAAGACACTAACATGTACAGTCAAAACTGGTCAAGCATTTCTCCCAAAGATCCAGAAATGAAGTTCATTATTTGAAATTTAATTTCATTCTTCATTTCAAATTTCCATTCATGGCCATTATTAGAGGCTAGCATTTGCTTGACATCCCTAAGAACAGCTGTGAAGGAGACTAAAATCCAGATAAGTTATGGAATAACAGATGTACGTACAACCCATTTACACGTAAATACAACAAAAATTCGATTGGGGCTCAATTTGAATTTTGCAAGTTTCGTTTTAACAATGGAAGTTTGAAACGAAGAATGAAATCAAATTTTGAATAATGAACTTCATTTCTTGCTCGACGGAGGAACACTAAATTGACCTGTTTTGACTGTAATTAAAACCATTATTTAGCTAACAATTCACTCAGACAAGTTTGTACACTTACATGTAACATGAATGACTCATATTGACAACTCACTCAGTTGTTTCACTGCGATGTAGCACTAGTGAAAAATACTCTGGGTCCTGGGACTACTAGATGTTCTTGGTTTGGGGGCCTCTGAAAAAATTATGGATCCCCATACCTGGTATCATCATCACAATCAAGCGACCTCACATGCCATGAAGTGGAAAATCATATCATGCTATGCAAAATCAAAATGACAGTTACACCTTTCAAACATCCACAGGCAGCCTAAAATATATTATCCTCAAAGGTATGCTGCAGGATGCATTAAAATTCATGAAATGCATTTTTTAGAACAAGTTTGCATAAAACTGCAGGATTTCTGCCTTAATTAATGCTATCCCAGGTTTCAAGAATATAGGTGGGGGATGAAGCAAATGCAAGCTGTCCAATCATATTAATGATGTTCAACATTTTAAAATTATTTTTACTTGGAGCCATCATGCACTTACAATAATTTTTGATGTATTCATTTCTCAAGGACTTAGGGAATTTAAATGCAACATTTTTCACGCATCGATCAGCATACAACAGACCAGAGAACCTAGCACTTATTGTCAAGGCACTACGAGATAGATGGGAACTGGATGTTGAGGCATCACCAAGGGATGATATTCTATTGAATGGACATTATAAGATATCCTCCTTATACCTTCCTCATAATTTGTACTATAGGTATTGTAATTTCTAAATCATTCGATCTACCTAATATTTACCAATTCCATAATTATTATAAATGCAGGCTTCCATTACCCCTAAATGTGATCTCACCCGAGACCAGTACTAATTTAACAAATAAGTGAATGTAGACTCGAAAACCAGATGGCAGTCTCTGAGTTTCGTTTTTAGATTTTGAATGTTGACACATGGCAGGCTGGAAGGCCTTGCCATTACCAGCACTAAATGAGCAAATTGTGAGAGAAAACAACATCGCAATCAGTATGTCATTAAATTTACAGGGGGGGACTCCCATATGATAGGGGTGGAGATGTTTGTTGTATGTTTTAGGGGTTAAAATTGCAGCTTTGGTATTGCTTAGGGTGTTAAAGTGAAAAAGCTTACATTTGTAGTCAACATGCAGGTATCTTTTAGGGGTGCATGTTTGCACTATGTGCCTTTTAAAAAGCTGAGAAAAAATATGTCAACACCAGCACTATATTATGGGCAGACTTGATGTAGATGCAGCTTTTCGACTGATCTTTATCCTATTAAATTCACTGAAAGTTTTGATTGTCTTTACATTTTTGAATGGTATATTTTAGGGGTCAAACTAAGCTTGAGCCACACCCAGATTGATATCTTTCAATTTTTTTAACAAGCATCCCCTCCCCTATCATATGGGAGCCCCCCGGGACTATGGTAAATATTTAGCCTCCTCCTCAGGCATCTCTATGTTGGGCTTCCTGTGGCAAAAGTGAAGAAGCTAAGAGGGGGGATTGGCTCCAGTCTCCTCTTTCCTTTACATGCCACAGGAAGCCCACAATCCGAGTTTGAAAACTAGAGATGCCTGAGGAGGCGAGAACCTATTATAGATGTTTTGTTGACTTAATTAGACTTAACATGTAAGTAGATTTCTGGCACGTCATCAAAGCTAGGTAGGGTTACCTCCTTTCATCACTGTACACTGTTGCTCGATGTGGACACACGCACACTGAGTCGTATCCTTAACCCAACATATGTGAGTACATTGGAGCAGATAATACATCTTTCCGATTGGTTTATTTTTATTTGTTAAGGCATATTCAAGTGTGTCTTGACATCGAGCTTACTACATATTCAATGTTTTATCTTTAGGAAAAGATCTCTTGTAATGCTACAGCCAGTGTGAGAGCTGAGGTTAAGAATCTGTGCAGTATAGAGCCCACATTAGACTTCTTTACTGTCTCGCACACTATTGCACAAGTATTTTGTAACCAGTATGCTCCTGACAAGCCAGCTAAGGTACGAATTGAAAAATTATCTATGTAACTCAACATTTTATTTTCACATAAGAATTTTGACTTACAGGCTGATCCTAAGTGGTGACTATAAGACGAGCTCCAAATTAGTACTTAGCATTTTAGATTGGGAACGACTTGACGAAAGGAGGGCCAAGCACAAAGCAGTTCTAATGCACAAAATTCAAAATGGCTGTGCACCAATTAGCTTAACTGGACTATTTTATACAGTTGGACACTCGGTCCACTATAATTTAAGAGGATTTACCTCGAAATTGTGCTTGCCCCAACCAAAAACCGAATTTATGAAGAAGAGCTTTTGTTATAATGGGCTAAGCTGTGGAACGAGCTTCCAACCAAAGTGCACAAATTGAAGTCTCTAGTTGCCATTAAAAAGAAGTTGCAAATACTCCTCTCCTTACCAATCTTCATATTTTAAATATACTTATATTATACTAGAATTACATTTTTAATTAAGAAAATATTTTTTATTTTCACACATTTAACATTATAGTAGATTATATATTTGTATAGTATGATTTAGATAGTGTTAGCTTTTTATACATTAGTTCGATTTTCTTGTAATGTTTAACCCTGCTTCTATGGAAATCAATGTTAAATTGTTAGAATACCCATGTGTAAATAAATAATGATTGATTGATTGGTATTTGGAATATTTTCCTGTGCATGGGTAGAATTGGTTTTTGGAAAATAAAATATAATAAAATAAAGAAATAGGTAATGGCTAAGGCCATAGCTAGCAATTAATTAATAGGCAAGACGTTTTTTCTATCTCCAGAGATTGTAAGTTACAAAAAAACAATTTACGCCAAGAGCTACTTTTCACTCCAAAATGCTGAAATGTGCAGAGCTTCTGAGAGCTACATGTACGCCCCCTGGAGCCCACTAGGGTGTTTGACAGCACCCAGACCACTGACTTTGTAAACTACTGTTCACGGTTACAATTTACGGTTTGGTTCCGTGTCCGTTCATTAAGTCAACTAGGTCGCACTGGTCACTATAACGAATTTTTGACTGTTAATTATAAGTATCAATAAGTGTGTTTATATGTCGAGTAAAACCAATAATACTTATGTTAATGTTGTGCCATATGCTGACGTCCCTATAATTCAGTTTAAGACTGCGAAAGGGTTAAAATAAACTGACATTATTATTATTATTAAACTGGCATTGCCTTGTCTGTCATGGAACCCTAGTCAGGGCCATGATGAGCATGCCTAAAGGATGTGAAAAGTGGAACTTACTGAGGTATAAATTATGACAGAATGATTGTTGTTTGCACAGGTAACTGAAGTTGACCCCAAGAATGAGCAGCACTTTCCAGGAATCAATGTTCTCTCAAGTGAATTACAAGTAAGCAGAACCTAGCCAGTGACCCATGGGCCAGGAAGGGGTGTGCACTTGCATAATAAAAGGATAGGTAGGTTGATGAAAATAAGCCGAAAGCAGCCAGGAGAGACCAAGAACAAGTGAATGGGATGGGAGAGGAGTTAACTTCCCGCCCTTTCCCTTTCACTAGTTAACTCTATCGAAACGCCAGCAACAGTAGCCTCGTGTAGCAGCCATTGTATCTACAGCTGCCCTAGGGTTTATAAAGTGAGTGGAGGAATGCAGTAAAACGGATGGATGCTAGGCACAGAAGGACATCAATGCAGGGTATATTGCAACGGCTTTAGTTAAACCTATACAGTTTTAAAACATGGATTCAACTTCTCCATATAGTCTACATAGCTTCAGTAGCAACAAAGAAATTTGCCGAAAGGTCATTTCATACGTGTAGATGGCCAGTGGTCTGGGCGTTAAGTGATAATCGTTTGAATCTCTTCATAGACTTGGCAGTGGACTTATGGCAAGACGCCAAGATTTCGCGTTCCGTTTTCGACCACATTGTCATTTGGACATCTTGTAAGTATATATGCATATTAAACTTACCTATTTCAAACAAGGTATGCCGCAGAACGGAGAAATGGACAGTGTGATTCGAAAACGGCTTTGATGGAAATAATTCACGTTTTTCAGTTTTTGACCAGAAAATATATATAAAACAAACGAATTCACCAGACACAATCTTACTGAATATCATATTCTTTTTTTTTCGCGCGAGCGGGCGGTATCCTGTGATCTGATTGGTTGCCTTATGCACCCTATTACCTGTTGTTTCTAGTTTCTTAGATTTATAATTATTCAATGTATCTATTCCTTACTTTGAATTTGTAAATTTTACTATTTTACTATTTTAAAGTGCAAGTAAAGCCAAAAAACAACATGAACTCTTTTTGCCCCAAATTCTATTTCTAATATACTTCAGTTGTCTAAATTAGTTTTCTTTGAGAGGCAGGAGCAGAAATTCAACTAGAATAAACGCTACCCGAATTGCGGGATTGATTCATCTTGTGACGTCACAATGAAAACCCACGGGATTTTATTGTAGTAGTTTTCTCTAGGGAGGGAGTTGATTCAACTTATGACGTGACAGGATCCATGAAAAGTAACCAATATTAGGGATTAAATGGCAGAAATGTTAGAAAATTTGCAAGATTAATACCTTTTTGTGAGAAACAAACACAATAGTACAATATAAATATTTATTTTTCTGACATTATACCTGGGCCCGCAGTAATTGGCTATGCTGTTGCGGTCACCCTGCCACTTTTTCTATTTTTTTTCCACTCGTTATTTTCATATATTGTCATTATTAGTTATGTATTGTCGTGACGAAGCTAATAACTTAAATTAAATTTATGCCTAGAGCAGAATGAGTGGGACAAAGTACGGCATTGACTACGACACGGGAATTGGTTTCCCTATTGTTTTTGTCCTGCTGATCCAATCAAATTACAGTACGGTCACGGTAAGGCTACGGGCTTGCCATAGTTTGTCTCACTCGTACTAATCTGTGCTCTATCTCTGACCACGGTTACGGTATCCAGTGCGCGCGCTTTTAATTCATTGGAGTTTGTTCAATCTGAAGTCGAAAGAGAATATAATAAAATAAAATAAATTTACGGGCTAGGGGTCGGTATACTGAGAGTAAGCTTCCTGCTAGTTTCTGTGATTTCTTTACTCTGGTCAGTAGTAAGCATCATTACCGAACTCGCTTGGTCTCTAGATCTTCCTACTACTTATCGAAAGTTCGTACAAATTATGGCAAGTTTAATATCAGGTATTATGGCCGAAAAATCTGAAACACTATTGAGCAAACGCTAATTTAAACGCTTACTTTAGGATAATTTACTTGACAAATATGATTGCACCTAGCGGGTATACTTACTTTTGGTACTCTGTTTTCGTTACATTTGTAACTGATGCACCACAGGTAGCCCAAGCTTGGGATCTGTATAATATTTAACAGCATTTGTATGGGATTTTTTAGTTTTTCATGTACAACGTAAATCTTGAATAAAACTAGACAAAAACCTATACAGTGTCTTCTTGTGTTCCTTAAAGGGATACCCGAGTGAAAAACACATTAGGGCTCAAAAGCATCTTTCAGATGTACTTTGTTCAGAAAATGTATTAAAAATTGTTAAAACTTTTTCAGAGTTGAGAACGAGCCCCTCAAAGTTGGCCCCGCGAAGACATGGGCGCCGCCATTTTGTTCACATTAATTTCTGTGACGTTTCATTACGTCACTTCGTCCCACCGGAGTCTTGCGGCTAACTTGTAGCGACTTGTTTTCTTTGTAGAATTTTCACACGCTCGGAATTAGAGTAGATTTTCATCGATACGGCAGAGCAATTTCGTACTAGAACAAAAATATGACGAAGACGATATTGTGAGAGAAGTTCAGAAGACTGGGAGGACGAAGAAAAGCATGTGGAAGGCGAGAATATCAACGAACAACAAAGGCGACTACCGAGCTAGTATAGTGCAAAACTGGTGTTGTGCTATGATGTAAAGATTCGCTGTGTTTTTGTATGGAACTTGTCAGCCTTAAACGCAAGACTAAGGTAGATTATGACAATATTGATATCGGCATTGCTTTCGAAACGTATGTATTATTGGAGCTATATAATTTGCGAGTTATCCGGTTCGATCTGTACTGACTGCATGGCTTTGTGCAACTGAAACGAAACACCTGAAAAGTTAAAACCTCCCTGTAAAAACCGATCATAACTAGCCCAACATAGCAGAATATATGCAATGACACAAGAACGAGACACTCGGAGCAATTATATTGCAAAAAATAATTCCATTCCCTTATTAAATTGTGTGAAAGCATTGGCGCGATCAAGCCCGGCATGTTTGTGGTAGAACTTGGCGCAAGAACAAGAACAAGAAGTTTATTTTACTCTAAATGATGGAATATTACATTTTATCAGATACGTAATTATTTATGTAAAAAGGATAGAAAAGAAATATGTATCAGAGTAGGAAAGTTCCGAAAAAACCACAAGGCTATCGAGTCGGAACGACCTGGTTGGTCAGGAAGAAATATTTATATATGTATATATATATATATATATAGTAACAAAAGGTATAGGTTGTGTAAATTAATCAATTACAGATCAGGAAGTTGTTTCACAACATATCAGTTATAGCTAAACGAAATTAAAATTATGTGGCTTGCTACACCCTGATTACCTCTCTGGGTCAAATTAAACAAGTTTCGATTGCTATGCCGATATCAATATTGTAATAATCTACCTTAAGTTTAGTCTTGTGTTTAAGGCTGACAAGTTTCATACAAAAACACACAGCGAATCTTTATAGCACTAGCTCGGTAGTCGCCTTTTGTTGTTCGTTGACATTCTCCCCTTCCACATGCTTTTCTTCGTCCTCCCAGTCTTCTGAACTTCTCTCACAATATCGTCTTCATCATATTTTTGTTCTAGTACGAAATTGCTCTGCCGTATCGATGAAAATCTACTCTAATTCCGAGCGTGTGAAAATTCTACAAAGAAAACAAGTCGCTACAAGTTAGCCGCAAGACTCCGGTGGGACGAAGTGACGTAATGAAACGTCACAGGAATTAATGTCAACAAAATGGCGGCGCCCATGTCTTCTGGGTAGTTTCCCAGAAACCGGGATTGAGCAGTTTTTCTCTATAAAAATGATACCATTACTCATAAAAAATCTAATAACAAAATAATAACTATTTTATATCTCCTTTTATGGATGTACAACTAAAGGTAGACATATTGGATAGGCGAGGAACTTGCTCAAAACAAGTTCGTGTAGCGTGAGAAAACAACCGACTCTTATCGCTTCCCACTGCGCCACTGTTACATTGTAGTGTTGCGTTCTCAGTGTTCTTCTCTTGGACCTTTGTTTTGGGGATTTCAGGGATTATCAAGATGTAACTATTTTGCCAAGAAAAGTGAACGATTTCATCAGTTTCTTTACCAAACAGCCCTTTATAGCTTCCACTGCACTTTCGATTAAATAATTAATCTGAAAAGAACAATATCGGGGGGGGCTTGGGGGCTTGGATGATAACTAGGTAGGTATATGTGCGGGCATGGGGTCCAGAACCGGTTTTACGAGAAAAAAAATGTTCCAAAACCTGGATTTCCAAGTTATTGTGAAAACGAACCCGGATTTTCTCCCTGTTTGATTATTTTTAATCGTCTATAACCCGGTATTTGACAATTTTACGAAAACCCGGACCCGCCACATGTGTATTACGTCTTAAACAAAGTGCCCCCCCCCCCTCCGAACAATATTTACCTGTGGTCTGAGCAAACGTGGTATCCACTGCACTCTATTTCAGACATTGGTATTTCACTCCTACCATGGGACGATAGAAGACTTGCAAGTAACTACAGACAGTGAGCATGCAACACAGATCCTGCAACAGCTTGCACACCATGTGAAAGGTATAGAGGCAGGCTAGGCCTTCTGGCTGGTATTTTGTCTGAGTGGGTTAATGGGATCCCTGTGGTTTGTAATGGATTGTGACGTCACCAACTCACAAGCCATACAAACCACAGGGATCCCATTAACCCACTCAGACAAAATACCAAGCCAGAAGGCCTAGGCTGGTATCATAGTTAATAGAGTGGAATGGTTAGGAAACTCAGGGACCTTCTTTGTTATAGGTCTTTCTTAGCTTTTTTCAACCACTACCGTGCACAAAACACAATAGAAATTCCAACATGTTAATCAATCAGCCAATAGAAACGTGTGAGTTCAGTCGTTCAGGGAACGCTAATGAACTATGATCGTGCACAATCTTTTGTCTTACCCCTTCCAACCTAAATCGCAGCGCCTTTGTTAGCCCTTTTGAAGTTTGCCGGGTTTCCTAACCATTCCACTCTATTAACTATGATGGTATAGAGGATATTACATGGCCGCGCGGAGATACGGATTTTATCTCTGTGTTGATGAACAATACGAGAAGATAAAATTCGTATCTCCAAGCGGCCATATTTCAATGTAAAAATATTGTATACCTTATTATAGGAAATTAACAATGCACGTTGACAACGCGAAGAAAATTTACGTTACACTAAATTAACGCGAATTTTTCAAAAGTTAGGTTTACATGCATTAAATTAACGCGAATTTTTCGATAAGCATCTTGCTTTATTTACTGCGATTTTCATAATTCTGCAAACTCGCACTTTACATTTCTGAACGCCAAACTGCGTTTTGGCTTCCGTCAATAAAACCTTCCAAGACAAGTGCACGGATGTTTCTAAGTTTTTTTTAAAGCCGAAAATTTGGGTTTGAAGCCAGAAGAAGTGAGCTATCCTCTCAGGGAGACAGAGGAGTATCAAGATCAATCAAAAGACATTTTGAACTCGATTTTAAACGAAGACGTCCTGTCAGATAGTGACTCTGAAGAGCCAATAGAGGAGTCATGAACTAATAAGGTTTTGTAATGAAATAAAGGTGCTTTAAAATAACAATGTTGTAAAATAGCGTGCATTAAATTTACATCGACATTAATTAAGATACATTAAATTAACGCGAATTTTGTAAAATCGCGTTAATAAAGTGCATTGTTAATTTCCTATAATAAGGTACTCAATTTAAAAACCTTCGATATACCAGTAAACCCATGGCCGACCCCGATTCACCATGTGGTGAATATCGCGCTGTTTACTCATTTTATTACGTTATTCAAACCATTAGAGCAGATTTCGTGGGACAAACTACGGCATGTAACCGTGCTGTACTGAACTCTGTGATTTGATTGGATCAGCAGGTCAAAAACAATGGGAAACCATTTCAACGTCACGGCATGCCGTACGGTAACCGTGCTGTAGTTTGTCCCACGAAATCTGCTCTAGTGTTACGCCATTCTAATTTGTTTGTGGCTTCGCAGGCCAAACTTTTGAACGTCAACCCCATGAAGTCGTTGTTTCTTGTAAACGTTTTCATGTCTCGACCAGAAGAGTACCAGACTTGTAAAATACACATGGACAACTTTTATTGTTGCTTTCTCGCTTCCCGTGAGGGAAACAGAGATTTTCAGTGTGCAAGTTAAAATTTCTTCGCGTCTTAAAACAACAATACAAACGAAAACGCCAGGGGGAGAGGCCACTGGAAACAGATGCAAATTCAATAAAACTTTCATACTTGCATGTAAACTAACATTGTTCGTATGGCAGGAACAAGTGCAAAAGTTTTATTGAATTGCCCCCATTGTAGGGCGATATAGACTGGGAACATATCAGGCAGGATTTAGTTTGCTTTGTAATGACAATTTATTTATTTATTTGCCTTGTTATTCTAAGTACATGTTTATCTTCCAGGTAAACGATTCTGGCCTGGAGATATAGCGAACTCGATACAGACTTTCGTGGGGACACAGCCTCAGCTGACAGACAGACAGTATTGCTACGAAGTGATGCACTGGCTTACCAGGGTCCTATGACGTCATTAGTTATTCTAGCCAATCAGTGAGGGGTGACATATTCGCAAAAATCCTTACTGAACCGTGGAAGACACGCTGTGTGCAAAGTACAATTTTATGTCAAATCCTGCGGAGGCTGTTTCACGAGGGTCTTACGATGCAATAGTTACCACCTTTTATTTTTTTGTTTGGCATTGCAGATTCACAACAAATTTCTACCATACAACAGCGGCAAGTGCGCCATTTTGGATAGTGTGCACTCTGGGATGGATACCCCAGTTATACAATGGGAAGTAATCGGACCGTGGACTAAATAGCCCACTTACGGGTAACTACTTCATGTAGGCAGTCACGTAGTGGTCCGGCAGTGACTATATAAGTAGGTTTGTAGAAAACAGACTGCCGGACCACTACGTGACTGCCTACATGAAGTAGTTCCCCACTTTCGAGACATGCCTCACTTCCTATATACAAAGGAATCAATAAGAGGCTCCGTGCATAATTCTCAGTCGTTCGTGACAAGACTACAGCACTTCAACGGTTCGATTACTTCCCATTGTATTACTGAGATATCCATCCCGGAATGCATCGCACACGATCCCACATGGCGCGCTTGCGATATGGTCGGACTGAAATGGATTCATATGATGCGAACCTGAGAATGACGGGCCGATATTGTCGCTGAATAATAGCTGCTTTAACCTCATAATTAAAATTGTTGAACTATCATTACTGTCTCGTGAAGTATGATAAAACTAACTAAAAGCAATTACATGAAATCCTCGTTAAAATAAGTCTGTTAGTAAACGAGAATTTCTGTTTTCTACTTTGTGCACTGCATTTCAAACCAATCTGGTAATCGGGATGTTCAACTGAGAAAGAGAAGAAATGACCTTTTTGACAATTTTAAACAAAACAAGACTACAAAATGTTATTGTGAGGTATCTATTAATTCCAAGCCTGCATTCCACTTATGAATAATTAATACATATTCATCCAATGGAGGGACTGTAATTGGTCACATGCATGGATCTTGATACCTATGACGGGTTTCATTTGTTTTCTCAATATTTGGAATCCCTGATAAGACTCCAATTCGTGTTTGAAATAGTTCGTCAATGTTTAAGAGTTTTGCACTCGGTTCAAAGCCCCACGGTGGGGCCTTTGCAACATTGAAAATTGTCAAATGGCCGGGGGAATGAGCAGGCTTGGAATTATTAAAATAGAGTAATCAGACAGTTTTAAATTATTTCAATGGGTAAAAATTTACACAGCTGCATTTCACTAATCTACGGCTCTTGTTGACGTGGTTTGTGTGCTGATGGCGTCCGTCATTGCCATCGTGGTCTTCTGTGTTGGTTGCTTGCGTCATGTCTAAAAAGAGCATTGTTTGTCTTAGCTTGTAAAAGTCATGAATAATTAATGAGGGTGAAAACCAATCCCAGCTCAGTATTCAGATCACATGCACAGTGCTGTAAATCCCAATAAAATTATTAATGAGTAAATTAACTTTTGAAAAGGATTTCGTACTCAGCTAATAAGTATGCATAACTTTTGATAAAGATCTGTAACTCATATGGGACATACATTTCAAGTTCCATAATTAGAACACAGAATCACATAACATTAAAAAAACTCATGAATAATTCATGAAGCAAAAACAAAGGAAATCACTAAGCGAGAAGCGCCCTCGAGTTTTAAATCGATAAAACTGCTGCTCGTTTATTAAACTATACATAATGTGCATTCCAATTATTGTTTCATTTCACAAGCATGATAAAATATTCGCGTCCGATCTTTATGGTCATTTACAATGGCGAGCCGCTTCCATTGCAAATGACCATTTTTACCACAACTGCCGGTAATCTCGCGATCTGATTGGTCGATGTACGGTGGTAAATGAAAGTCCAGACAACGGTGCTGACGCGAGAAAGTTAGACAACGCTGGCTCTTTCAAAGCTGTCACGCTTTGTAACGAAACTTACTTGTACGTTTTCTAATATTGTTGTAAAAAAACAAATTTCCTCGAGGAAATTTGCTAAAAAGATCGTCCGCTCATATTTTATCTACTACATAGCATGTGACGTCATCAGAAAATCAAATGACAGAGTTACGGACATGCCGTATTTTTGTCCCACTCATACGAAATCTGCCCTAGTAACAATTCACGCGATACTTACGTGGTGCGAGGCGCAAAGTGTATTGATGACGTCAGCGCTGAAGTACTCATGGCTCTTTTCAATCCAGACAAATGCTTTTGCACCCTCTGTGGGTTGATATTTCGTAGATTGACCGTACTGCTAGACTTTCTCAGCGGCTTACTCGTAGGGCAGGTGTTCTCTTTGACCGCTATATTTCTACATAATTGAAGATACAATAAAATGGTTAGCTAATTAATACAGAGAGTAGAGGGATTGCTTCTGTCCACAACACCTCTGCGAAATCTCATAACTTGTGCTTTTTATTTAAAAGAGAGCATTTTTTTTTGCATTTTAGAAACAATTATCTTGAAATGATAATAATAATGTTATATTTTATTTAACAATACTGAGATGGTTCTAATTCCAGATTCCATAAAAAAATTTTTCACACTTCGTGCAATGGCAGTGTTTTATTGGTGACCACAACAACACCTGTGCGCTCAGTTTGAATATTTAAAGTTAGAGACGTTGTTTGTGTTTTATTGACAAATACAGGCACTTGTTGACAGTACGATGAACTCAAAAATTATTCAGCCTTCGGCCTCGTGCAGTATTCATTATTTTTCGTTCATGGTACAGTCAGCGCGTACCTGTATTTGTCAATAGAGAACGCACATCAGACTCTAACCTAGCCTGATTTTCAGATGGTACGAGGTCGTCCGCTCACTTCCTCCCCCTCCCCGTCTGATGGACTTCATAGACTTTCGTGTTCCTGACGTCATAATGTCAACCAATCAGAGCGAACTTTACACTTTTGGCAAAGTCTGGAATTTAAGGAATGTGCTCGCATATTTTTCTGAATGGCGTTGGGGAAGAACTTGAGCATTGTGTCGACCGAAGTTGTAAAGTTTTCAGGATTTCGAAGCTATATCCAGAGCAGAAGAAAGCATTGGAATCGTTCATTCATCGAAACGATGTGTTTGTGAATCTACGTACGGGCTTTGATAAATCACTAATCTTCCTCCGCTTATAAATCTCATGCATTCAAATAGATCTCAAACATTCTCCTAGGTTTTTGGCTTTTAGAAGACCAAATCTTTCATGGAATATTATGCCGATTTTTCTGCAGGAGTGAACACACATACTGAGTATGTTATGGAAAACGTTTCATGGCACTTGGGAGAATATTTGTTTTCAGGATTTAATATGAACACACTTCTGTAAGTTCATGTACGGCAATGGCATCTAAACTTTGCACAAAAAGTCAGGTTAAAACAATCTCTGATACCACAAAACCTACACTAGGGCAACTTTAGGGTCTTGTGTGACTAATTAGCCTGCGTGCAGACGTTCTCTCTCCCTGCAAAAATCGTTCGGTTCGAGACTACCTTTGTAGATCGTGCAGCAGAAAACTGAGTAGAAAGCATGGAAGGATAATGGAGAAGAAATACGAAGGCTCTTTTACAGGAAAGAACAGTTCCTTGGATAGAGTAGCGAGTCATTACCACTGTGAATGTGAACGAATAATAACCTGAACTTCAGCCGTCTCCTCTACCTCGAACCAGAGGCCGAGGGGACGGCTGGATATCAGGCTAAACGAATAATCGATTATCAACAACCCCGCGGACGCGACGTGATAAAATGTACATGTTTACAGGACAGTCGGCAGGTTATTTTGCAGGACATCGATGTTTTAATTCCTTACGAATTCAAGGTCTTTGCCAAAGACAAGCACTCCATTGAAACTCATCAACCAAACCATCATCATCTTTATTATTTAAACACGGAAATTCTAACAGCTTAGTTCACGCTGATTTCCATAGATCGCAAGTCCAAAACAGAAGTGAATCCTGCCGTCTTCTCTGATGAGCTACTCAGTTATGCTACTTAGTTATGACAATTATGCGAAATTATAAAATATGAACCAATCAAAGATCACTACCAGGTTTTCTGGTAGTGACGTCACTGGACGGCATTATCGTCCAATGAATTCAAACGTCTCTCGAGAGGAACGAACCAGAGGTCAGGCTATATATATGTAACCCTCGAACAATTCTTCTCCGATGTTTGAATTTTCTCAGCACAAACCTTTTTGGCATCATGGCAGACGAGAGGACCTTGGCTCCACTTTTCTTAGCAGCTTTCTCTGAAACTTAAAACACGTGCTTGTTAGACAGCGTTGATATCACGCAGAGTACGCGCGCCGCACATTTTCTCGTTTCAGTCTCCTCTCGCACGATACTTACAGAGTTAATAGTTATACTCAAGAATAGTTTACACTAATTTTGGGAGTTCGATACACAATCAATGGGAGGGGAAGGGAGACTGCATGACTGCGAAAGCACAACGGATTCTCCCAAAGACAGGAGGCCTTCACCTCTCAAAACCTTTCATTTTATTGAACCCCATTTGGATTTGGATAGCACTGACAAAGAATCCCATTGTTTTAGGGTTAGGGTTTGTATTATTTTAGGCTTTGGCATTGTTTGGATAGCCAGTACTATTCGGTTCCGAGGAGGTCTGCGGGACGACCGCGCAAATTCCATGCTGATGACGTAATTTTAACCTGAATCCGCGCAAAAAATGTGATTGGTTAATCACCAACCACTCTTGCGTGCATAAAAAAAAAATTTCAACAAACTTCGAGTGCCAGTGCAAAGCGAGCGTAGGGAAAGATTGTCTTTGAATGTTTTTGAACGTTGTGTCGAAGAGCTGTGCCCTGCTTTTTGCTTTGAATCCCTCGCAAACAGTCGGGTCAATTCCTTTATTAGAATATGGTCACACCCACTCAGAGTCCAGCATTTGTTCGCTCTTAATCCCATAGAAGCTCTAAGTACTTAGAGAATACTAACAAGGAATTCCTTCGTGGGTGTCACCATATTCTAAAGGGGTTAGATAATGAATGCTCGTGGTTTATGGTGTCGGAGACTAGCCATAATAAGACATTTAAAGCAAAATGATCCGTGATTGACGTCAAGATAACAAAGTAAAGGAACACGTAATATGATCAAGTGATAAGTGATTGTAGTAAAAAGGAGTATGGTATTCAAAACGCGAGGGATTGTGAGAGACTTGTGAATCAAACCTGGTGAATAAATGTGCTTTAAAACGAACCCAAAAGTGAATTGTGTGCGGGTTTAGGGAGGCAGAATTCGCGACATAAGTGGCACCCCCGACGGGACACACATGAGAAACGTGCTCGCACAAGAGCAAACTACGTGAACAAATCAAGATGGAACAGAAAATAATGGAGTTAGCGGTGAAACTCAAGACGCTTAAGTTTACTACTACCAAAATCGAAGAAGTGATTGCAACAACAAATCAAATGGATGTCCTAGAGCGGCATGAGGAATCTATTACCATTAAAATCAAGGCTGTGAACAGTCTCAAAGATGAGATCGTGGAGCTGAAGTTTGTGGAAAACGAATCTGAAGACGAGGTAAAGGACTGGTCCGATTCAATTGAAGCACAAATTGATGTCGCCGACAGTAAAGTCGCTTCACTGCGACAGCGCATAAAATCGTTAGAAGATCACGAACGAGCCAATGAAAAGGCACAAGCAAGACAGGAACAGTTAGCGCTAGAAGGCGCTCAATACGACTTACAGCAAGAACGAGAAGCTCAAGATCGCAAGAAACAACTGGAGTTTGAGAAAAAGCTGTTGGAACAAAAGCTACAGTTCCAGAAAGATCTAGAAGGAATTCATCCTGAGGACGCAAACCAGGGAGGAACGAAAGGGCCAATGGCGAAACTCCCTAAGCTCTCGATAACGAAATTTAACGGGAGTTTTGAGGCATGGCTACCCTTCTGGGGGAAAAACGAAGCAGAAATTGACGGTTCCAACCTCGCGGAAATAACCAAATTTGCTTATCTAAAGGAACTACTCGAACCCAATATTCGAGTTGGAATTGATGGGCTACCGTTTACACCAGAGGGGTATGTGAAAGCAAAAAACATACTAAAGGAAGAATACGGTCAACCCGACGAAATAATAAATGCACACCGGCAGAACATCGCCAATTTGCCCATTATTAGCGGGTCAACCCCACGCAAAGTACAAGAATTCTACAAAACATTGCAGACTAATGTTCAGAGCTTGGAAACACTGGGGCAATTAAAGCAAATTACTGGAAATGTGCGTTCCGTGCTCGATAAACTTAAAGGCAGACTTGGCTCGTGGGGAGGAAAGTTGGCAAAGCTGGGATTTTCATCAGTTATTAAACGCAATCAGAAAATGGAAGGAAATCAACCCTGTTGAATCGACATCGAGCGAAGATAAACAAACAGGCCAAAAACGCCCTGGAGGTCAAGCACCAGGTCGTCTCTTTAATGCAATCGATAGCGGGCGCCGAAAACAAGGGTGCGTCTACTGCGATAACGTCACGCACACTTCAAACGAATGTACAAACGTCACTACGGTGGATGAACGACGGAAAATACTAGCACAGAAAAAACTGTGTTTCAACTGTACAGGAGAGAAACACCGCGCAATGGAATGCAAGAGCAAAAAGGGATGTATGAAGTGTGGATCACGCCATCATACTTCATTATGTAAGTCGCCAATCAAAGAAGGCAGCAACTTGATGACAGCAAATGAGATTAAGCAAAGCAAAGTTGTCTATCCGATTGTTGTTGTAGATGTAGAGGGAGTAAAATGCCGTGCTTTACTCGACACAGGGGCTGGTAGTTCCTATGCATCTGCCGCACTGTTATCTAAAATTCCTAAGCGGTCATGTTGTAAAATAACTCGCAAGATTGAGATGTTATTGGGAGTGACTACGAGACAAGTGGAAATCTATACTGTAAATGTAAAAGCAGTGGACCAAGACTTTGCACTTAACGTTGACGTAACAAAGGTAGATAAGGAACGACTGCTTTTATTGGATAACCCTGAATACGAGCAACTACTAAAGCAATATCAACATCTAAATGGAGTACAATTACTCGACATGGATAAGAAGGCCGAACTTCCGGTACACTTGATACTTGGCGCAAGTGAGTTCGCTAAGATCAAAACTGGGAACGCGCCACGTATTGGGAAACCGGGGGATCCGGTCGCAGAGAAGACACAATTCGGATGGACACTATTGTCACCTGGAGAGGAAGTTGACACGAGCAATATGCTACTCACACAAACGTCACACAACGACTATGAAGAGCTGTGTAAGCTCGATGTTTTGGGACTAGCAGATACATCAGAAGGAGATCAACAGGAAGTTTACAGGGAGTTTTAGGAGCAATTATCCCGTAGTGGGGAGGGGTGGTACGAAACAGGGCTCCCTTGGAATGGAAACCACCCACCACTCCCCTCAAATAAAAAGGGGAGTCTGCAAAGGCTCAGCAGTCTAACACGAAAACTCAACAAACAGGGACTGGTTGAGGACTATGACCAAATTATAAGGGATCAGCAGGAAGAAGGGATAGTTGAGCGCGCCTGTGACCCCCCGGAAGGAACTGAGTTCTATGTGCCACACAAGGCAGTAATAAGGGAAGAGGCGGAAAGCACAAAGCTGAGGGTGGTGTATGACGCATCTGCGAGGGCAAACGGTGATGCGCCATCGCTCAACGATTGTCTACACCCGGGACCCCCTCTTCAAAATCATTTATGGAGTGTTCTGGTGCGCAGTTGTTTTTATCCGGTATTGATTACCGGTGATTTGCAGAAGGCATTTCTGCAGGTCAGGATAAGAGCTAGTGAGAGGGACGCGCTAAGGTTCCACTGGAAAGTGAATGCGCATGCGCAGCTGGAAACCTTACGTTTCACACGAGCAATGTTTGGTTTGACCTCATCACCTTTTCTATTAGGGGGGGTCATCCAGCGACACTTAGAGGAGTGGAGAGAGAAGTATCCAGAGAGCGTGCGGGAGATTGAGCGCGGATTATATGTTGATGACCTCATCATGGGGGCACCAACAGTAGCCAAAGCCAAAGAGTTGCAGAAGAACGCCATCGAGATTTTTGAAGATGCCACCTTTAAGCTTCATAAGTGGCATTCAAATGTAAAGGAAATGGAGTCGACAGGGGAGGGGAGTGAGAGTGGAGATGTGACATGCAAAACAGCAATTAGGCGCTTCTACTAAGGGACAGTGCAAGGTCCTTGGCCTTGCATGGGATAGAGAAAACGATGAGCTTAGTGTTACCATCCCGACATCTGGTGCGACAAGAACCAAGAGGGGAGTCTTGGCCAAACCTGCCAAGATCTATGACCCTCTTGGGCTTGTATCACCAGTTACTCTTGCAGGTAAAGTGATTTACAGAGAAGTATGTGACGCCAAATTGGGATGGGATGCACCGATACCAGGAGATCTGACGAGCAAGTGGGGGAGGTGGGAGCGTTCACTTCCAGAGACCATGTCAGTGCCGAGAGAATTGACGCTTTACCAAGAAGAAATCGGTGACGTGCAACTCCACGCATTTGGAGATACCAGTGGGGTGGGAGTAGCTGCCGCGGTCTATGCGGTGGTACAACAGCCTTCAGGGCAGAGTCAGAGGTTGGTTGCAGCCAGGGCACGGTTAGCAAAAAGGGGGCTGACCATACCCAGGCTGGAGCTAATCTCTGGTCACATGGCGACAAACCTTGTGTACAATGTTAGAGATTCTCTTATAGGTTTCCCAGTGACCTCGTTACACTGTTGGCTAGATAGCAGTGTGGCTTTACATTGGATCAGAGGGGAAGGGAACTACAGACAGTTCGTCGCCAATAGGGTGGAGAAAATCCGTACACACACAGATGTGCAGTGGCATCACGTTGGAACAAAAGAGAATCCAGCAGATATCGGCAGTAGAGGCGGTGATGGCAACTGCGAGCTGTGGTGGACGGGACCGAAGTGGTTGGGCCAACCAGAAAGTTGGCCGCGAAACATTATGACGAGGCCTTCCAAGGAGAGCGAGTCAGAAGCGAAGGCCATCAAGGAGCTGTTTGCTATAAGTGTGAATGCCACCGATGCATTCGATGAGGTGCTCGCCAGGTTTGGCCTGAATAAGGCCTTGAGGGTTTGTGCGTGGGCCTCGCGGTTCACACAAAACTCCCGCCTGAAGCGAGAAAAGCGAATAACTGGGTCGCTAACGACTGACGAAATACAGGAACAGCATCTGTTTTGGATCAAGCGAGCTCAGAAATCGTGTGACTTTAAAGAAGACCGAATCAAGCTTAACCTGCAAGACAATGGGCAGGGAATACTAGAGTGCAGGGGACGGATACAAGGAGAGTATCCAATTTATCTTCCAGACTCGCAACCCTATACCAAGAAGCTAGTAGAAGAAGTGCACCTGCGCACCATGCATGGGGGAGTAGGGATGACTATGACTCGCGTGAGGGAGAAGCACTGGGTACCAAGACTTAGGTGTCTGGTAAAGCGAGTCATCAAGGGATGTTTTGGTTGCCGCCGGTTCCAAGCTCTGGCGGTTGCCAAACCCCCACCGGGGAAACTACCACAAGACCGTACAGTAGGCGACAGGGCTTTTCAAGTAGTTGGTGTGGACTACGCGGGACCCCTGTACTACACCAAGTCCGGCAAGCAAGCCAATGCGTACATCGTTTTGTACACTTGCAGCTTGACTCGTGCTATTCATCTCGAGGTGACAACGACAATGGAGACTACGGAGTTTCTCGAGACGCTCAAGCGACTGATAGCGCGCCGAGGCAGACCACTTAAGATCTACTCGGATAATGGCCGAACATTTGTTGGCGCTGCACGATGGGTCCGCACTGTGATGAAGGATGAGAGGGCCCAAGAGTTTCTCATAAAAAACAACATCAAGTGGCAGTTCAATCTCAGCCGCGCCCCGTGGTGGGGCGGTCAATTCGAGCGAATGGTGGGCCTGGTGAAGACATCACTATACAAGACAGTTGGGAAGGGGAGTCTTACCTGGACGGAGCTGACAGATGTCATTTTGGACGTGGAAGTAGCACTCAACAACTTAGCTACGTAGAGGATGATATCCAGTTCCCCATTCTCACACCGAACACTCTGATGTTCACGCCACCCACTGTGTTACCGGAGATGGATGCTCACCATATTCAGGATTACGACCTTCGGAAACGAGCAAAGTTTCTGATAAGGTGTATGCCATGTGGAAGCGGTGGACGAAGGAATACGTCCGAGGTCTTCGAGAGAGACACCAACACATCACTGGTAAATCGTACTCACTTAAAGTAGGTGACGTGGTTATTGTAAAGTCCGCAGACCGAAATCGAGCTGAGTGGCAGCTGGGAATTTTGACAGAATTGTATGAGGGGATAGATGGTGTAGTCCGAGGAGCCAAAGTACGTGCTGGGAAAGGCTTCCTCGAGCGACCTGTACAGCACTTGTATCCGTTGGAGCTGACATGCGACGCGTAAGGCCACAGGAGCCACATGCACCCCTAGATGCCAAAGCACGTGAATTTCGACCGAAGAGGGACGCGGCAGTAGCAGCCGGCCATCGCATACAAGAGATCGCCACGGATAACTATAACTGAACACTGAACTTTCATGTATTTTTCGTATATCGTATATCACCAGTTATAATACCACTGCTACAGTAAATGTTTATCTAGTCTTCTGTGACAGTGACATACACCTCTACAGACACAGACAGAAGAGAGCTGTATGGGGGGGAGAGTGTCGGAGACTAGCCATAATAAGACATTTAAAGCAAAATGATCCGTGATTGACGTCAAGATAACGAAGTAAAGGAACACGTAATATGATCAAGTGATAAGTGATTGTAGTAAAAAGGAGTATGGTATTCAAAACGCGAGGGATTGTGAGAGACTTGTGAATCAAACCTGGTGAATAAATGTGCTTTAAAACGAACCCAAAAGTGAATTTTGTGCGGGTTTAGGGAGGCAGAATTCGCGACAATGGCATTTATAATGTCTTGCATTCATTAAGAAAGCCACTCCCGCTACGCGCTTACTCGTGGCTTTCTTAATGAATGCAAGACATTCTAAATGCCATAAACCACTCGCGTTCATTATCTAACCTATACATATAGTAAGTAAGTAAAATCTTTATTTAGTCACGGTAGTTTTCAGTCAGAGACTACTGATTTACATAAAATCCGTGCATATAATATAACTTACGTAGTGAATGAATAAAAATATTTAGTCTCGAGATATCTACAGTGCGTCAAAGAAACAGGGAGTTAATTTGTTTAGGCCATTCTTAAACGAATCCAACATATACGACTGTTGTTGTGATGGTAAAGATGTATTTGTGTTTACCGATCACTTGAATGCGACTTGTACTCGTCCAGTTCGCTGTACCGCCACGCGTTTCCAGGCTATCTGAGAAGAGCCGTATCGAGACCCTTTTAGGGTAAATTCCGACTAAGCGAAACAGCGACATGAAGGTCATGAAATAACGACGGAGCGAGAGAGAAATAAGAAAATAGACGAAATTCCGACAGCGACATCTCCATTTTCCGAGACTGCGGGTCGACTAGTTCTGAAACTCAGACAGGGGACATGCATACCCCACTGGTCAGCGGCTTCCCCGAGGGGTCGACCGCCGGGCTAACCACGGAGATATGTGTGGGGATTACAGGAGGATTGAATGCAAACATTGCCCCTGGGGTCGGGAAAATGATCGACTTTGTTTTAGGGTTGGAAAACTGGGGTGGGGGATTTGTTCAAATTGTTTTTGTCATGAAACTATAACCCACGGATATTGTTTTTTCTTCTTTAATACAAGAGTTAAAGCGTGATATGAGATATACCGAGACTTTGTCTTGTTCCTTATTAGCTACTAACTGAAGTACATTGAAGTGTGTCTTGTTCCTTAAAGATACTATGAAGTACATGGAAGTGTTAATAACGTTTCATTTCTGTTGAAAATAGTGTTCAATGTTATAGCAATAACGTTAGTAACAATATTCAGCTCCATCGATCTCATTTCGTGCAAAATGACGGGGTATTGTAGGTTGTGGTAGACCTAACCAGGGGACTTTTAAAGGTACGATTCCCCTACCCCTGGGGGAAATCAAAAGATTGTTTCTGTGTTTTTACAATCCCCCTGGTCAGCCCGGTGGTCGACCCCTCGGAGAAGCCGCTGATAGGTGCATTATAGGATATGTATAGAGTCTAGACTTGCTTCGAGTTCATAAAGGACTGGCTGCTTGCCAACAAATTGACACTGAATATATGGTAACTGGGGCCAAGCTTGCCAATGTAGATATGCGGAATATCGAGCTTTCAGTAAATAACAATCCATCAAGAGTAATGGAAACCAAATACCTGGGTATACACACTGACCAAAACCTTGGTTGGAACACCCATATAGAAAAGGTAATTAAGAAAGTGTCCTCTGGTTTGGAAATATTAAAAAGGTATGTACAAATCAATGTTTATAGGGCACTTATTAGTTAGGCTCAGGATTAGCAGTAAAAATTGCAACAAAAAAAAACTACAAAAGCGGTGATTTGGGTATTAATAATTCATTTTCTCAAATTTTCATACAAACGTTTAAAAACGTAACCCACCAATAAAAAAAAACTAACCATTTTCGACCCCAAATTATTCATAGACACCTGCACTATAATGGGGAATTTAGCACAGTTTTCAAGTGATCTTTTGAAGTGGCCGGGTATTCTATAGTTTAGCCCTCTTGGAGCAAAACATCCAGAGAGAGTATTTGCATACGCTCGCTCTGTTAAAAAAAATGTTTGCACATAAGATAAAAGGTTCGGTGATTTTTGCCCGGACTCAGGTAAAAAATTCCCGCTTCTTTGGGGGAATCCCCGTTGGAGCGAGCACAAAGATGCGGCTGCTCTCGCAGGCTAGGAGACTGCTTGCAACCTGTGCGAGTTTGATGTGGCAGCCCATAGAGCAGATTTCGTATGGGGATTGAGTGGGACAGACTACGGGCATGTCCGTAGCCTTACCGTTACCGTACGGTAACGTACTGTACCGTAACTCAGTAATTAGGAGAAGAACAATAGGGAAACCATGTCAATGTCACGTCATGCCGTACAGTAACCGTGCTGTAGTTTGTCCCACTCATACGAAATCTGTTCTAATGGCTAGTGTCATACCTGCATTTTCAGAAAACTATTAAGTGAATAACTTAGGATTTTATACACAGAAGAAAGTGACTAGTGAAAATACAAAAACCTATACTAGACAAAAAACAAATTGTGCTAGTCTTTGGCTACCGTTAGTGTCGAGCCCTGAAATGACTCTGTATTCGGGGTTGCTTACTTTTGGCCTTCTTGCTGGGCGTGTCGTACATGGACGGTAGACCAGCGCTGTGTAGTCCAGCTATTGTCTGCTTACAGTTACCAGATAATTCTCTCAGCGGAGTGAACGAACCAATCCTAAAAGTTGGCGCCTGTTGCAGGGGCAAGAAATATCGGATTAATCACGGTTTCTGGGAAATCCCCACCCCTCCCCAACACCCTAACCTTTAATGGTTAAGTCATGGTTCGCGTAAGAACAGGAACACTCAACGGCCAGGAATGCACAAAGGTGTTAATTTTTCTATTGTTGAAATTTGATATCTCATTGGTGAAACATAAATAGACCTCCTAAAAATAGGAGAGAACTCTGATTTCACAATATTGTTTTAAAGAAAATGATTGAAGCGGACAATATGTAACTATGTAAAAAGAGAGAAAGAAATCCTATGTGGGGAACATTGAAATATTTTATAATATCTCCGATTTTGTTTTAGTGTCTTTCTATTGGCTGAATTTATTTTGGAATCAAAAACATATACACAACGAGCGATTTCATGCATTTTAATTTGAGAACATTAATACCAAGAGATATCTTTAGAAAAAATTGAACCATTTTCTATGTGGGATTAGTGAAATCACATTCATTGCCGCGGAACAATAGATCTTGCTCCAGTTCTAAAACAAACCATTACTTAATCATTAATAAAACGATGCATATCCAAGGGAGGGGTGGGTGGGTAGTTTCCCAGAAACCGAAATATCTCAGATGCAAAAGCATACAGGATAAAACTGATTTGTTACTAATGGCTGCGATGAGGCCTTAGGACTCACTCCGTAAATAAATATGAGTCTCAGACCAAAAGAAATGAAACCAAAAACAATGAGTCCCTGTACAAGAATCAAATCTAAGTTTATCAGAATTGTAGTACTAGATTATTGATGGTGTCTATAATCGTGTCATTGGTTACATGGTCAGTTTAGCAGGTCTTACTATCGCTTTGTAGTCGATCGTCTTCAGCTGTTACCAGACGCAAAAGACGTAACAATTTTTGCTCTGGAAGACGCAGTAGAAATTCATTGAAAAATTAACGAAACTATCTTAAAGGGGCACTGTCAATCCAATTGAACCTCAAGTTTCTTTAAAACAAAACTAAAAAATACCCTCTTCCTCCTCCTCCTCCCCCCCCCCCCCCCCCTCTCCCCCCCCCCCCCCCATCCCCCCCGAGATAGAAGAGAAATACCATATGAGTGTCCTTGTATGCTTTTCATACTTTTCCCATTGAAGACGGCAAAGATTAAAGTACAGTGAACCGATTTCAAGTTGCTCTAAATGTCTCTTCAAAGTAGTATTTTTCATCCACTCCAATCTTTGCCATCCTTCATCAACATTGTCATACTTCTTCCAGTGTACCTGGAAAGCATACTCTGCAAATTTGAGTAGTTATTTTTGTCTTTTGTCATGGGAAAGTTTATCATATTGGGGTTGAAATCTATGCCACTTTAATTTTGGCTGTTTTGCGTCATTGGGGACGCATAAAATAATGCGCCTTTTTCATTTTCATGCGTCAATAGACCCGTTTCGCATTCAAGAATTACCGCTGGATGCGATGCCTACAGACGCATTTACTCAACACTAGTCTCATTCTGATGTTAAATATTCACAAATACCAGCGAGAAGGTACAGAAGATCAAACTACAACAATACATTAGAGTTGTGAACAACCCATCTTCTCGCTGGTATTTATGAATATTTAACATCAGAATGAGACTAGTGTTGAGTAAATGCGTCTGTAGTCATCGCATCCAGCGGTAATTCTTGAATGCGCAACTGGACTATTAACGCAGAGGTATAACGAAATCACTCTAAAAGAATTAAAGCCGTTGCTATGACTTCAAGAAGCCAATCCTCTTTTTGGTTTAGAGTGATGTTCATGATTTCCGCGACCCGTGATGTTGCTTCACCTGTCGGTCACTCAAGCCTGCTTGATTCTAATTGGCTGCTTTGTCACCTAAACAGGCCATTCAAATGCCGAAGAAACCTACAATTTTTCTCCTCTCGGTTCACATTTTATCCGACACGAATAGAGTCAATATGACGGATGGACGACAAAAGTCTTGTCGCGTAAATATGAAAGTTCCCTGCTAGCAGAGGTCTCTCTGTGTCTTCGTACAATGGAAACGAGGAGAAAAATTGTCGTTTCCATTTTACCAAGACAGAGAGAGACCTCTGCTAGCAGGGAAATATGAAAGGCACTGTAAACGTAATATTTATTATGATCCAAAAGTAACGTTACCTTTGAAGACGAAAGCTGAGCTTCTGTTTGAGTGTTTGGAGTGAGTGGAGCTGGTGAGCTGAACATCTCCGGTGTCCTGCCAGACCGACTCAATAGCGGTGACCTATCATCTTGGATTCTGATCGGTAAATGAGCCCAGGCAACTTTAGAATATGAAGTTTGGTTTCTCTGTGATACAAGTCTCAGTGGTGCAGGATTCCCACAGGAATCTAACAGTGGTGTTGTGCGGCTTCCGATATTTGTTAAACATCCGGTCACTGGTGTCGTAACCGCAGAATTCTGACCCCGTGATTGCCCCATATTGGTGATGCATGAAAGTATTGGCCCATGGTTGGAGACACTACTTGCCAATGCTGCACCAGTGTTGGATCCCACACGCTGTGGCAGCATCGGAGAGGTGACAGCATCGAACTCTTTGCTGAGAGAAACTCTAGTGTCTTTGAACACGGGGCTCTTGTTCCGTGTTGCGATGCTTTCGAAGTGTCTCGGAGTCATGAGCTTCTCTGGACAAGTCATGGAATCAACTGGAGTAATAGATTGCCTAGCTATAGTCGGTGTGTTGAACGTAGTTGTTCTGATTGGAGTGCCTGAAAGGAAATACAAAATATAAAGTGCGTACACATTGGCATGCCTAGTTTAGGCGGATGTTTGTTTACATGTTTGCCTCATTAGCATCAATTAACATAAATTACGCTTCTGCCAAAATTAATCAACTGAAAAAAATGTATAAATCGAGGCTGTTATATTTAGTCATCATGGCAAGTGCAAGAAAAAAAGGTTTTTAAAATATGCAATGAGAAACCGTCAAATTTACTTAAATTTACTTAAGAATTCTTTCCATTTTTCCATACCCGACGCACGGCATGCCTGAAAAAGTGCTGCAATGCGCGCGCACTGTTGAAATCAGGCCAGGCGGCCCAGATCGAAACCTCGACCAGTAGCTAGTGATAATTTCACCCTTTTTTTCATTTTCCGTTATCTTCTTTTTTCTCCTAAACCTTTCGCACTGATTCTCCTTTAATTCTACCAATATTTTTGTGTTTTTATCTTTGTTTTCTTTATATAATTTATCGTTTTTTTCGGGTCGTTACCTCAGTTCAGATAATTGGGAGCTCCACTTTTAGGCTTGCCTAAATATACACCTGTTTAAAAAAAAAAAGTTGTCCCGTACAAGCGGCAAGCGACATACCCAGACTGAAATCAGTGGATTATGGCTGTTGCTAAAAGTCTCGTGAATTCGTTTGTTTTTGGATTCAAAGCCGCTTTAAGAAGAATATTAATGGTTCCTTCGAATGGATTTTCGAATAGGCCCTTTGCAGCTAACAGTCACGTGCTGATATAATACTTCATTAACGAATGAACTGAGCTCGTGATCCCCATGGGAAAGGCGTTGCCATGAATACTGGAGAGCAAGCTATCTTCAAAAACGCAGGTTTAGAAAGATCGACAATCGATTGGAGGTGAAAAATAGCATTTACAAACAGGTTTTGCTAATAGCAATACCGATCTCGTACAAGACCTTAAAATAAATGAAGTCAGATATTTTGTGCTCTCCAGTACAACCACGTGATGTGCTAGCTGCAAAGGGCCTATTGCCAAAATCTGGCGACAATTTTTACGCCGTTAAAGTATGCTAATCACATGCGTGACGTCACTAGGTTTGCGCATTTATATTCATAAAGCCGACTGCAAGGATTCTATAAAAGAAATATGGCCATCTTCAAGGTTTCTCAAAGTATTACATATTTAAATTGAAAACTGGCCAAAAATGCACTTATTTTGTAGTATTTATGGGAGCGAATATAAATGAGTACACCTTGTGACGTCACGCATGTGATTACCATATATTTAAAGGCGTAAAAATTGCCGCAAGATGTTGGCAATTCCGCCTGACTTCGATACGAAAAAAAATAAGTTCGCGCTCTCCATATTGATTTTTATTTGCACAAAATGACTAAGAGAAACCTAGAATTTTATAAAATAAAATAATAACGGGATCCACTTTTTCATTTCATTGGTACTTTAAAGAAAATGGACATTCTTACCATCAGCAACGGCGTTAAAATCAATAATGTTGGAGTTTTCTGCTTCGCTCACGTCTGCCCATGAGACTTCGCGGCCCTCGATTATCAAGTTGGCGATGACGTCATATTCCCCAGAAATCTCGGGGGTCGCCAACCCAGCGCCTTTGAGTAGAAAGAACTGCTTCTTCACAGCAGCCAGCAGCTTTTCGACAAGTCTAGCGTTAGAAACATAAAAAAAAATGTGAATATTTGTTTTTACCCTTCATTAAAGGTTCGACCTTGAAAAAAGCCAGTTTCAGAGTTATTTAGGCAAAACAAACGTCCGAATAAGTAAATAAAATGGTATAAATAGTTATAACAAAATTCATTTAGATAAAAGAGCATTTCCCAAAACTTTTCTCGGCCGCTGTTTCATAACGAAAGCCGGTCGTGGAAACGCCCCGGGAAAAAGGTCGAGAAAAGATGAGAAACCTCTCCTAGCAGGGTAAAAGATAATTACATGTGTTATGAATCATGAATTTTATTTTGAGTGGAGAACTTTAAGCTTATTGTTTCTATTCGTGCAACCTCCTTTTCCCATATTGCTTAGACTGCGAGTAGTCCCACAGTTTCCCTCCATTGATAGTGAATTTGCGAGCGAAGTGACGAATATCGCTCCGCTCGCAAACTCACTATCAATGGAAGGAAAAGGAGGAACTGCTCGCAGTCTAAATTATGAAATCCCAGAATTAGACTGCAAAGACATTCTCAAAGCTCGCTCCGTTCGAACACTATCAACGGAGGTTAATATCTCCCCCTTGTTTAGATTGTAAAACTCAAATAACAATGCATTCAACCAACATTTAATTTGCAGTAAAGCGAAAGAACTTGTGAATTCAATCTTTACCTTTCAGTGCTGTGTGCATCCTTTTCTTGCGCATGCGCGTACTTTTTAAAGTATCGACATTGCCGCCTCAGCTCCGCACACTCAAGCTCCGCCTTCAGAGTTGATTGACAGCTCAGCAAACGTTCCTCCGCATCCTTGTTCTCGTCGCCAAGTGCTTTCATATCAACCTTCGCCCTGTCAAGGCATTCTGTGTTCTTTTGAAGCTTTTGTTCAGCCTCCTTGAACCTCGTCTGGAGTTTCTTCTTCTTCGTTTTTGTCACCGAGAGGCACTTCTGAGTCTTTAAGACAGCCTGGGATTTAATTCAGTTACTAATTAAAGGTGCTTTATCAATCCAATTGAAACTTAAAATTTCATTTAAAGAAAAAACATTACAAAAATAACACCCCGAGGAAGAAGAGAAATTCCATATGAATGTCCTGATATGCTTTCTTGTCAGACGTTTTCGACTTAATATAGAAATTTGATTTCAAGTTCTTCTTAATTTCTCGTTAAAGCAGTATTTTTCGTCCACTCTAATCTTTGCCATCCTTCACCAAAATTGTGTCAGATTTTCTCCAGTCATATGCCTAGAAAGCATACTCTGCTAATCTGAGTACACTCTTGACTTTCGTCATGAGAATGTATATCATTTCGTGGTTGACAGGGCCCCTTTAATACAGGGAGAAACATTTCTACGAGACATAACAAAACGTTGTTGAGTACCTTTTCGCATCTGTCCCCTTGCAAACACAGAAGTTGGATGCGTTCTAGGTTTCTCTCCTTAGAAAGAATATAAATGAAATTGCAATAAAAGTTATTTCTGACAATCAAAGATTTATCGTATAAATAAGTGGGGGAAGTAAACCAAAAACGAAAATTATACCGGCTACTACTAGCAGAGGCTAGTGTAGGATTTTGTCTAAAATCGGTTTAATCTTCGCATACTTTTCTGTAAGATTTGAGAAACAAATCCCGTTGAGCTGCCTCGATGTCCACCATGTCTTTCTTGATCATTTCTCTTTCTGTCATTATGCTCCGTAGCCTTGCCCTCGGCCTTAAAGGAAACGAAAAACTCGGTCACTAGTGCTTCATATTACAAAATTACCGCTGAATGCGATGACTACAGACGCATATACACAGGGTTATAGCCTCGTTCTTAAGTTAAATATTCATAAATATCAGCAAGAAGCTTAAGGTGAGTTATTCACAACTCTGCGTATTGGTATAGTTTCGCGTTTTGTACCCTCTCGCTGGTATTTATGAATGGGGAGCCGGGGTGACGCAGTGGTTAAGCGTTTCGCCTCTCACCTCTGTGGCCCAGGTTCGATTCCCAGACGCGGCGCCATATGGGAGTTGAATTTGTTGGTATCTCCCCTTTGCTCCGAGGGTTTTTCTGCGGGTTTTCCCCCTCTTCAAAAGCCAAAACAAATTATGACCCTCCCCCTTTCTCAACCCCCCTCCCCCATGCTAAGTTCTGACCAGTCCCTAAATACTTCATTTCAACTCTCGAAGCAAACATACATGTATACAGCCTCGCCTCCTCTGCAGACATCGCTGCCGGAAAACGGAAAGACAAACGGAAACTCAGGATTCCTGTGGCGAAAACTCAGGATTACTGTGGCAAGCAGGAAGAGGAGTAGAGACCGAGAGGAGATGTCACTAGTTCCTAGTCCCTCTCCCGTATTCGTTTTTGCCACAGGTAGCCCAAATACCGATTATTTTGTAGAATACCGAATTTTGTAGAGTTGCACGCAGCCTCTTGTTACATTTGAAAACGCACCTTTTTCGATGCGTTTGGGCGGCTTCCTTCCATCCACAGTAATACGCTTTCAAACGAGGTTTTCTAAAACTCTTCCCAAAGTGCACGTGGAGGTCGTCGAAAACATGAGTTTATCGCTTGTGTGGCGGCAAAACGGAGTTTTTTTAAAACACTTGAGCGATGTGTAAATCAAAATAAATGTGTTCACAAGTCTAGACATGCGAAGACTTAATTGCCTTTAGCGTTTCCGAAGATCCCTTTTCAAGTAAAAACGTATTAATGCACACGGGCGCAAACGATATGGAAACGGAATGTATTTTACGGGAGTAAGGGGTCACGGCCAAGTTCCACGTGCTCTCGTGACTAGCCCTATATAAACTAGTGGGTTTACTTAGGGTTGCGGTTAGGGTTATGTAGAAGAAGGACTAAAGTGTTGTTGATTTAAATGGTCCTGTGAACTAATCCAAATCCTAACTCGACAAAAAACACCATAATTATAAGTCATAACCTTTGTAAACCCAATTGCTCACTAATTTAAGATGTTTAGGACTAGTCAGTATAGAGCACGTGGATCGTGGCCGTGACCCATTTACCGCCGTAAAATACCTGCCGATATGGAAACGGTAGTGCGGACGGAAAAAGTTTGCTACCTTTTCAGAGAAATGAAAACGGAGGTGTTCGAAAACGTATATTAGTGTGAACGTAGCCCGAGTTACCCCCAGAACATTATTGTAGATCTTTTGCTCCCGGCGTGACAACAGTGGACCAGCATGGAAAAAGATGTATGTATTTCATAAATTACGTGAATCGTATGATGGAATCATAGATTACGACTTACGAAAAACTTAAAATAATTTGGACTTCATTTTCCAGTTTTGATCTCTATGTTTCTACGCTTCCCTTCGCGAAACCATATCAATGTTCTACAGTGTTTATTAATGAGCATGGGACTGCCATATCATAAACCAACAAACTAACCTCTGAACTTCTTCGTTTCCACGTCCAGTGACAGTAACGCCAGTTTTCACTGCTGGAGGTAACCCCTTGCCGGCCTCGTATTGGCTCAGTTTGCTTTTCAGCTCCGTTATCTAAGAAAGCAGTGACGCTGTTACGCTTAGTCGAAGCTTCAAAACGGCACAAATCGTTAATTTATTAATCATTGAGTACAGGGGTCCAACCCGTTTCTTTGGGAAGGGAGTGGAAGAGTCTTCCTCCAACAAGACTAAACCCTGGCAATAAGGCCATCCCAATCAAATGTTTCGCTTACCATCGCCCTCTGGTTCATGGTGGGTCAGTCGGTCGGGGGGGTCTGGAACTAAGTAAAGTCAGCTTGAAGACTCGCATAAAAAATGTTCACGTATTCCTCAACTACTTTTTCCTCTTCAGTCTAGATGTGGCTTGACAATTCGCATGAGAAAAGCAAGAAACTAATATATAACGTAGAGAGGTGTAGTTATGAAATTATTCTTCAGTTTCTTTTTACTTCAATTCCAAAACATTGGGTCGGTCTTCAATCTTTTTTTTTTTTTTACTTTTCCCCCAAAATGGGTCGGTCGGGCGATGGTAAACGAAACACTTTATTGGGATGGCCTAATGATTTAAGTAATTTTCTTTTGAAGCTTTTTGATTGGCTGTCTAAGCTGGGCTATAGAATATACGTCACATATTGTTATCATCACAGATCACTCACCTCTATTCTCAACTCGTCCACGATCTTGGCGTAGCGGATCACGTGGAAGTCTACACTCACGACATTTCTCTTGAGATTGACCTTGATGTGCTTCGCCCGGTCAGCGTATTTGAGCGTGTTGTACGTGTCTTCGTAACTCAGACTGGAAGGACTGCGCGAAAAGAGAATCTTATAAGATTTTCTTCTTAAAAGGATTTTCATTTGACCTCGCGCCTTCACCCTATCCTGGGCACCAGAGGGCCTTCTCGGTAAGTTTACTCAAGAGCGCCGAACGCAATGCACGACTTTCATAATGGCCGCCTCCTAATTTGCATATTTTGGAAGATCAATCTGAAGAGGGAAATCAATCCTACCACACGAAAGATCACATTAAAACTAGTAATTGTGTTAAGTTTTAGAGCAATGTGGAGAATTGCTGTTGAGCTATGAGCATTTGTAATAAAGAAGGGAAAAAAATGAAAGCGAGGCTACAACCCTTAAGTCGGACCGCTTCAGCAATTTCCGGCTATTTTTAACACAACCACCCTCCCCCATTTCAATGTTGGTTTTCGAGCAGACTGAAATGTTGCCTTTCTATCCCAACATTGTGAAGGGGGAGGAGGGACAAGCGAAGTCATAAAAAATGCCCGCGATGTGTCGGAGGAGTTCGTTCAGTGTTCTGAATAGCCTTATTTTGTCGGGCGGTCCGTACTTAAATGACGAAGGTTGTAGAAAGGCCTCCGTTGTATTTCTCGTACAAATCTCTCTAAGTTCAAATGGCTGTAACTTCATTGCTTTTTAAGCTACAGCATTCAACTTTCGCAAGTTCACTATAATGTCGACATGCTCTTTCACATGACAATGTTCATGTTTTCTATACATGTGGATAAACTACCGAAACGGGAAATCACATTTATGAAGGTCGTGCATACGTGCACAAGACAGGAGTGTTCATTTTTTATAGTGCGACTACTGAAACCGCAAATTAAATCAAAGCTTGTGAGAGTTATAACATATGCGTATACGCGTGCTTGCACCCTTCATCGACGATCAGAAAATGAGGCCGGGTGTTAAGTTATACTTACTAGAGCAGTTTCAGTCTGTTAAATACCTTACTGCAGCGATCATGACGGTCCTACAGTTTCCTCCCAGCGAGTCTTTCAACAGTCTGGTTAGCTTGCTGTCTCGGTATGGGATGTGACCCGCCTTGTTCTAGACAGTGGAAAGGAAAACAAAAAAATGCAGTTGATTTGTTACTTCTTTCTGTGAAGTCTTGCGCTAGTATGGCTTTATTTGAGCCATCGATTTACTGAGAAGGACCCAAAGCGATTATAGGAGGAGGTGGAAAGTGAATAAAAAAATGAAAATAAGACTGATGGCGAGGTTAAACTACGGTTTTTCGCAGGGAACGCAGCAGGAAAGAGATAAGAGCCGGATGTCTTTTCGCGCTACGGTTTTTCTGCCATGGTAATGCTGCAAGTTTAAAATGAACTAATTGGGGGCATTTCCTCCCTCTATAGTCTTACCTCATTGTCTGCCAGCGCGTTAATACAGTTGCCGAGCGCCAACAGTGATCTATTGATGTTCGCGCCCTCACGGAACCTTGCACCCCTGTTGGTAGTTACTGTAGCTCTCTCCGAGCCAGCCAGATCAATGAGCGACATCTTAGCGAGCCGTATGTTTGCATGTAGGCCTGCTGTTCTGTCCTTTTGGCGAACGAACACCTACACGAGAAAGACGTTAGAAGATCACATTGATGAGCTAGTTCCTCTAGTTCCCTGCTAGCAGAGGTTCTTTTCTCTTACCCTCTCTCCACTAACGAGGGAGAAAAGAACCTCTGCCACGATCCGAACGGTTTTCTGTTGAGCATGCGCCACGGTATCTGGATTTCCATTGGCCGAGAAAAACGAGATGGTAAACATTGTAGATTTCCTATTGTTAACGGCAAGAAGAGGCGTGGGAATAGACTTTTTTTAGACTTTAGCTTTATTTGCACATTTCTTAAAGTTACAAATGACATTTCTAAAAGATGACTATATATGTAAAAAAGAAAAGAAATTACAAGTACAGATAACTTTAGAAGAAAAAATGAGATTGTGCACAGTGGTTAAAGTAACACAGAGCTTTCGAGTTAACCACTGCCTATCCTAAAATTGACAAGTACAGTTCATGCGATAATATACATAAGAAAATAGATCAAATAAAGCTAAAACAGATTTAACTTACATGGACAGAAAGAGAAAAAACATAGAAACAAAAGCTCTATCAAGGAAGAATATATTTGATTGTCTACGAGGTATTGTTTATATCGTTTTTTGAATGTTATATATGGTAAGCATTTTAAGTCGAGAGGAATTGACTCCCAAATTACAGGTGCAGAAAATTTGAAAGTAAATTTGCCGTAATTCGTTCTAACCTTTGGTTTATAAAAGTTTAATTTGGCAGCATACCTAGTGTTATGTGTATGAACGTCGGAGACTGGTACAAGGATATCGGAGAAGATTGATGGAATATTTTCTTTATCATGTTATATTTTATGAGTAAAGCTAGCAATTTTTATTTTAAAAATATTATCAAGATTTAAAATTCCTAGAAGCTTATAGTATGGCAAGGTAGTTTCTCTACTATGAGCAAAAAACAAACTTCTAATACATTTATTTTGTTTTGTACGAATTTTTGTAAGTTTAGTTTTGTAGGTATTCCCCCAGCTCATAAGACCATAATGTAGGTATGGATATATAAGAGTGTAATATAGGTATTGTAACATTTTTAAATTCAAGCAGTATCTTAATTTATTTAGTATTCCCATATTTTTGGCTATTTTATTATTGATATGTTTTATCTGAGGTTCCCAAGTAAGATGTTCATCTATATATATATATACCCAATTATCCTATAAATATTTTATTTCAGCCAATCAGAGCTCAGCTTTACTATGCAATACAGGGCGGTATTTCATGGTTTTTCTATGAAATACAGAGCGGTATTTCATGGCTAGATCAAGGCCAATCAAAATGCAGGAAATTTCGCGCCCTTTCTTTTACCGGCCAATAAAAATTCACCATTTTGAATACATAATTAGTCTGCATACGCGCGCGGCCGCCACTCGAAATTTGTGTTTTCCAATTCCGGCGAGAAAATTTGCAGTCTATCGTCCGATAAGTTACTTTGTTTTCGTGATAAATCTTTTCGTAAATTGTTATTTATAGGATAATATGGTTATTTCATGGTTTACTATGGAATACTGGCGAAAATTTCACTCGAAATTCATATTATTTTGGTATACAACTCGCCTAAAGGCTCGTTGTATACCAAATAATAGAAATTTCTCGTGAAATATTCGCCGGTATTCCATAGAAAACCATGAAATAACCAGTAAATACTTAATGTAACTTTTCTGTTCTATATTGTTGATATTAATCTGAACCTTTTTCCTTGGGGATTTAATCAGCATAAAGTTTTTTTTTTAAAAGTTAATTGATAATTTGTTAATAGAGCAATACGATAAGACATTACAAATTTCTATATTCATTACTGACTCAAGATCTTTTGCGTTATCACTGGTATAAAACATGTTAGTATCATCAGCAAATATTCTAAAAGAAAGCTTTTCTGAACAGTTAGGAAGGTCATTAATGTATAACAAGAATAAAAGTGGTCCTAGTGTAGAACATGAGGAACCCCACATTGAATAGTTTGCAAACTCGATTTAATGTTGGAAATTTTTAACTTTCAAACCACTGTAAAGAAAGTCCTCTAATGCCATAAGCATTTAATTTGGCAAGGAGTATGTTGTGGTTGACTGTATCAAATGCTTTAGAGAAATCCAGAAATAAGCCACAAGTAATTTGGCCATTGTCAATTGCTGTTTTTAAGTTATCAGTTATTTCAAGAATTGCCTGCTCAGTGGAGTATCCCTTTCGAAATCCAAATTGGTATTCGAATAAGATATTATGTTTTTCTAGGAATATTATTATTTGATCGTAAACAATTCTTTCTAAAATTTTACTGAAGGAAGAAAGTGTTGCCACTGGTCTATAATTATTAGGATCAGTAGGTAAATCATTCTTATAAATAGGGGTTACTCTAGAGATCTTTAAAATATCTGGTACTATTCCTGTATTAATTGATTCATTATAGATGTAAGTAAATGGTATTGATAAGGGTTCACTGACTAATCTGATTAATTTGTTTGGAATACCTATTGAAGCCTTATTATCATTCAGAGTGGAGAACATATTAGAGACTTTAGCTTGTGTGACAGTTGATAAATAAAAGCTAGCATTAGGTGTGTGGTTAATATACTTTGTGGGCCTATCCTGGCCGCTAATATTGTTATGTCCATTATCAATAAGATTTGCCAAGTTTGGTCCTACGTTAATAAAATGGAGATTAAACTGTTCAGCAATATCCTTCTGATTAGTATACACCTTTTTATTTCTAATCAACCTAGTTGGGTATGACTGGCCTTTTGTTTTGCGTTTGATGAGTGTGCCAATCAGCTTCCATGTTGCCTTCAAATTATTCTGACACATAAGAAAATGATTACTATAATACTGGTTCTTAGTTTTATTTTTTATTTTTGTAAGCATATTAGAGTATTGCTTATATTTCCTTATGCTTTCAACATCTTTGGACTTAACGAAGTGAGTGTGATACATCTTTTGTTTTACTTTTATTGATTTAAGAATTCCATTTGTTAACCAAGGTTTTGATAATTGCCTCATTTTACTATTGGATGCAATTTTTTTCGGGGCGTGCTTCTCTACAACTTCACTTATTGTGCTAATTACTTTAGTAGTTATATAGTTAAGATCATTATTTTCATTAAGT
This sequence comes from Actinernus sp. WN-2022, assembly GCA_030867875.1. Classification (NCBI taxonomy): domain Eukaryota; kingdom Metazoa; phylum Cnidaria; class Anthozoa; order Actiniaria; family Actinernidae; genus Actinernus; species Actinernus sp. WN-2022. Next base: position 44,629,495 of record JAOWCC010000577.1, on the reverse strand, counting down.
AAAACACTCCAATTAATATTCTCCTTATTAAAATTGGAATAATATCTAAAATACGTCTTTTCTTTCTCTCTTTTAACTTTAGTTTCAATAATACAGAATGTGGGTAAATGGTCTGATAAGTCGACAGTTAAATAAACTTACTTCTTCGAGGGTGATGTTGCTTTCCTTGATGTTTGTCACAGCTGCTTTTAACGCTACTCACGGTCATGTTCACTCCAAAAACAGATGCCATCTTGAAACTGCAGACTCTAGACTGGGCGGTGTTTTAATAGTATCAACAAGTCATTTGTGTGTGACGTCGACCTCGAAAAACCGGTTTTTAAACGGGTTATTAAACCGGTTTGTCATGTGACTTACCTCCAAAAAGCTGGAGCCGGCGAGATCTAAAGAACCGTTCGGATCGTGGCAGAGGTTCTTTTCTCCCTCGTTAGTGGAGAGAGGGTAAGAGAAAAGAACCTCTGCTAGCAGGGTTAGAACGAGCCCGCGAGCGACGATTTAAACCAGAGAAGCGAAGGCGGGAAATGAAAATCTTGTTTTAAGAGAAGCGAAGGCGGGAAATGAAAATCTCGTTTTCAATGACTTTGAGAAAGTCCATAACTCTTGCAAGTTCACTGGTGAAGTCACTTGATACCATTGGACCCCTCAAGTTCAAGCGATTTCTTTTATTTTAAAATAGTAATGATACTACTAATAATAATGATTAAAAAAACAATCACCATTTTTTTACCTCATACTGGCTACTTGCTGTAGACACCTTAACGGGGCCGTCTCACCCACAGTGCTTAGCGCGCTTAGCGATGCCATCGAAATCCAGAGATTTATGGTAGTGGTTTTAATCTTCTCTACATCTCTGACATCCTTCCAGCTATCGTCAAAAAAATCATACTAGGTTGAACCTTTTTTATTGCTCTTCCTATTATTTAAGTGTTTTAAATTATTTGGTCATGCAAATTTTAGTTTTATTTCAGGTGGCCGTAGTTCTCTGATGAATGCCAGTCTTGTTCGTCCTCAACGAAAGGAAACAATTGTCCGTTTGGGTCCACGATTTCCACCTACAACATGGAGAAGCTATTCTGACCATTAATCTTTATATGTAAAGATATATTAGCGCTTAGTTCGAGTATCTACTATCTTTGAGCCGATTTGAGTTTTTGAACACCGTGGCTGGCTAACGTGACCACAATTTGCAACAAAACTCCACTTGAAGAACAGTTTCTTAAAATCATTTTCAGGGCTTTGGCGTTTAACTTGTGGAAACAGGTCTCTCTAGTTTCGAAAGGCCGAATTCGGACTTTTAGACAGTGATTTTGCCGAGATTTTCGGATTCACCGGGTTGATCATTTAAAGTTATACTCGCACGAAATTTGACAAACAAAGCCGCTGAGACTACATGATAATAATTTCCTATTCAAGCGAGCTGTTATTCTTTCACTGAACATCTCTTGAACTGATTCTCTGGCACCAGCAACGAGATTGCCTGTTAGCAGATGATCTCTCTCTCTCTCTCTCTGCGGGGAAACATAAAACGGAGGGGAGAAACCTCTCATTTCATAATTATTAGTATTCTCTGTTTATAGTACTGATGATAGGGTTCGAAAGCGACGGGTGAGCGGTAAATATTATAGTCAACAAAATATTATAGGCATCGAAACTCCGTTTGGTCGACCCGAAAAGAATTGAGCAATTTCCTAAAATCATTTTGAGGGCTTCGGCGTTTAACTTGTGGAAACAGGTCTCTCTCTCTGGTTTTGAAGGGTTTTCACACAGTGATTTCGCCAAGATTTTCGGATTCACCGGATCGATCAAAGTTTATACTCGCACGAAATTTGACAACAGAGCCGCCGCCGTGATAATAATTTCTCATTGAAACGAGCTGTAATTCGTTCACTGTTCTTTCTTAACAGGCTCTCTGCTACTGCCAGCACCGAGATTGCCTGCTAGCACTGAGATCTCTCTCTCTCTGTCTGCAAGTAAAAATAAAACCGAGGAGAGAAACCCCAGAGACCTCTCGCTTTCTATAAATTACCCGGAGAGTGTTCTCTGTTTATAGCAGCGACGGGTGAGCGGTAAATGTTATAGTACAGCCAAGTACTGCTGCATAACACTTTGTTGACTTCACATTCAACTTGTAATGTACTATTAGTTTCATCAAGGTCATCCATGTTCAAATCAAAATTATCATGTCACCAACATAAAGAATATACGCTTAGTTCGTGAGGTTCTCGCCGTGAACAAGGGGTCAAAGTCCCGGATATAAACAATAACAAAAGCACGCTAAGCACTGTGGGTGAGACGGCCCCTTTAATACAGTACATAGACAGGATCGGGACTCATTTAAAAGAATCGGCCCAAAGAGTCAGTGCTTGGTAGATAATTTTGTAGGTGTGAAAAATGGCCAATAGTTTTGCACAATTCGGCCTCACGCAAACCAGTCTTAAGCGACTTTTCTCTTTTGGCAAATATACTGTTGTGACTTGTCCGAATCACAATACCTGGAATACAGCGTGTGACCGCGAGGACTGGGCATTAGCGTCTGTTGGGTGTTGTGTTCTATTGTGGTTTCCAAACTCCAACATTCCGAGCAGCTCTTCTGCAGTTCGTGGCTGACATTTAAAACAACAAATGGACAGAATTTCATGGTTAGCATCAAACTAAACGTAACTTCTTGAATTATTCATTGACCAAGTAATTATCGTTTAGCTTCCATGTACCCCTCTCCACCTCCCCCCCCCCCCCCTCCCCCCCCCTTCCATTAAAAATCAGAATGGATCAGCGTTTCCGCGTGACCACTTTCGATTCCACTCCTTCCATTCAATACGAACTACTGTAATGCAAGGAACCAACGGTCGATACGAAATACAAGTACCGGATCACCTTGGATGGGATCTAATCAGAAAAAAAACATATATATTTCCCAAACCGTATAATCAACCTTGCATCTTATTCTTTAAATACAAGAGTCTCCCAAGATGGCGGCGAAGCATTTGGAAGACGAGGAAGGATGGAAATCAGAACATTATCCTCTTGCCACAAACACATTTATCAGCTCCGTCATGGGCCTTAGATGCAGTAATCGGTATTCACGAATATGCATGGGGAATATCCTTGAGTACCTTGGTACCTTTATCACGCAAAACGAAACGAAACATAGTTTTATGGTGAGCGGAAGTAACGGCGAAGGTGTTGTGATATCGAATGATATAGACTATATGCTTGTTGATGGACATATCGAAGTCAGCGAAGGTCCGAGAACAGGGATTACTGCAGTCACTGAAGAAAATACGCATGCTGGTTATGCAACATTGCTAGTAAGCAATACTGATGCATTTCCTTATAAGGAATGTATCGCAATGGTACATGGGAAGTCATGTTTACTAAGTGCATTGTATGTTCAAAGGGCATTGAAGCAAGTAACAGAAGTCAGTGATGCTGAAGGGTTCCATGGACCTGCAGTTCTTCGATCTGGTGCTTCTGAACTTCATGTGCCAAGTGACTATGTCTATACACTTGCATGCCCCGTGTGGCCAGCAAAGGTGCAACAGCGGTTCAAAAATAGCAACCAGAAATGGCCAGCTAAAGATTTGCTCTCACAACTTGAACACAGTGGTTGCCACTATGTGCCGACCGGATACCCTTTAAGTTCAAATAAGGATGCTGAATGGCGAGTGTCTTTTTCCCTTGCAGAGAAAATCCTAGTGAAAAGCTTTAACCTAACACAGTACCATAGTTACAATTTCCTAAAACTGATGGGTGCTAAATTACAAACAAATACAGAACCCAAAGTCCTTTGTTCATACTATCTCAAGACAGCTCTGTTTTGGGCAATCGAAGAAGAACCAGAGGATATCTGGGTTGAGAGTCGATTCCTTACATGCCTTACTTTAATCCTTGATAGAGTGATTACATTCCTAAAGCAGCACAATTTCCCAAATTATTTCCTTCCAGAAAACAATATGATTGATTATATTCCCTACGAAAGATGTTGCAAAGTTTCAGAAGAGTTACAAAGCATACAAACTGGACTTTTGTATCATGTATTCTGTATTGTCTCTCTTGGTTTTCCAATGAAAGAGGAATGTCATGTTTTTGCAGAAACATTTTCCTTGGGCAACATTGACCTACAACTTGCAAACAAAGAAGATAGACAGGATCTTTACAAACAACTTGTTGATACGTTAAATTCTAAAGAATCCAGTGAGCTTGAAGAAATCATGGAAAGTGCCACAAACTTGATCAACAATGTGAGTGGAATTTACTGCCACAAACACAGAAAAGATGTCAGGAATGATCTGCAGAATTTTCTGGATCCACTACTTCTTGACTTTATTCCTGGAATTCACAGATTTGACGTAGTGAAGCAAGCTCTCATGTCAGCCATTGAGAACATCCACAGCATCATTGAAAGACCAAATTATGCCTTGTGCTACCAGAAAGTACTTCACAGAACACTTGGTAATATTTGCCATGTCCAAGCATTTACTAGCAATGATAGTCAAGAAAAGGAGAAGTTAACCAAAGAAGCAGAGTTTTACTATTCTGAGGGAATAATGCTAGTTTTTCCAGATGGATTTGATGACCAAAAGTTCTCAGGTCGTGTGCATTTGGCCCAGTTTTATTACATGAATGGTAAGCTTGAAAAAACAGCTACTGAAATGAAAAAAATAGAGAGTTTGATTTATGATGATAATTTTGCTCACAAGATTAGTGACTTGTGTGTTTGCACAGAGATATGTACACCTCTTCACCTCAAAGTTCTTCAGCATGACAAAGGACTTTATGACTATTTCAGTCAGTTACATCCAAGAGCTTCTAAATTCATGAACTCAGTAGCACTGGCCCATTTTCTGATAATTAGGACTCTTGTGCAGGAAGGGAAACAACTGTGTGAAGATAAAGACAGTAAGATGGCACTTGTAAGCAAATTCAGAGCATTTTGCAACTCCTTTTCCAAAGAGCGGTCGTTTGCGTTTATTGACAAAATTGCCAAGGATTCAACAGAGCTTCTGCTACAAATTGTGCTGGAAGAATAAGGATTTACGAAGAGACTATTAATACCCACCAGATTTAATACTGTTTTAGGGTGCATTTTAGGGGACTTATTCCAGCTATTCTGAAATTAGAATACCTAGATATCCTGTATCTCTTCCGAAATGTGGAAGGTATTAATTGTCACTACTTTTAGTAAGTCCCTTAGGAATTATTTTTAGCATTTGATTATGCAAACAAGATTGGTTTCCAGAATATATGTCACAAATAATGTGCTCTAAGTCTTGTCACGATCACTAAGAATATACAGTAATGTTTGAGGTTTGTTCACTTTCTAGATATTGAAGTAGCTATAGTATTAACATACTTTAACATCACTTCATAACAAGCCATGGCATATATATGCCAGTGACTATTGAACAAAAAACTCTCACAATCTGATTGGTTACTCTTAATATTTCATGTTGATTATCTAGCAATAAACTGTGGCTCAAGGTTCCCATTGGCCTGGAAGTTCAAGGAGTAAGCTCAGAATTAATTATAAAGTCAATAGAAACCATATGATTGCAAGGGCAAGTACTAATTACTTTTTTAACATAAACAAGCCACTGACTATTTATGCATGAACTCTCAAATTGATGCATACATGTAGCTACTGAACTGCTGACTATTGATTGTTATAGTTCATCACAAAATTTTGGTGCGTGCTCATTGGCTAAAACCAATCATGTGATGTGATAGTTGTTATCTGCAGATGCAAACTATCAGGCAATAGTGCCCCCTGAGAGAGGAAGACAATTTTGTGATGAACAATGATGACAAATAGAGTGTGTTTGTCTTGGAACTTCCCTTGAAAATTTGATGTTCTTAACACTAGCACATAAGCCCTCGAACTGGCAGTGTTCTTGGGCTTATATTTGTTTTAAGAACATCAAATTTCCATGGGCAACTATCAGCCGATAGTTCCTTGACAGACACACTATTTGTATAATATGTGGATGCAAGTCTAATAAGGACAAAATTACCATATCAAGCCTTAATTGGCTTCATAGTTTGTGTGTTTATGGAGAGTTCATTTTTAACTCGTGGATGTGCGCAAGCGTAGAACATGAGTTACCGGTATTGGGGTTAGTGGTCCAAGCTAATTTATTCATCGTTTTATGGTGTGTAGATCGGTTTTTCTGTTTACTCTCCGGGGACTCTCCATTGGCTGTCCGAATAATCTTCGATTTTCCAAAGATGTATTGATGGAGTTTATGGCAGAGCATCGCGCAGAATGGCCTTTGTTCGATGGACACTCATTAGTTCTTTGAATAAATTAGGTCATATAATTAGAAAGTCAATGAGTTAGAAGATTGTCTTACGATTGGCTTATATAAATCTGCTTTGGGAGTTGCTAGTCCCTAGCCATCCCCTGCCGGCGGAAAGTGTGAAAGTTGGCTTCAATAGAAGCAAGTCAATTAACAGCTAAACGATAACGAAAAGTCAACCAAAGAAACTCTGTCAGCTAGTTGAGCTGTTTAATTCGCATCGCAAACAAGTCTGAATACTGATTCTTTAAAGTTGTAGCTTTGAAATGAGATATCATTCAAGCTTCTCCGTGCCCTAAAAGTTAAAAAGTCACCCAAAGAAACTGAGCTTATTTATAAAGTTGAGTTCAACCGAAACGGTACTTTAGGCTTTTAAAATCCTGATCTAAATTTGTTACAGTCATGTTCAAATCGCATCGCAAACAAGTCTAAATACAGCTTCTTTGAAGTTGCAGCTTTAAAATGAGATATCATTCAAGCTTCTTCGTGCCCTAGAAGTTAAAAAGACACCCAAACAATTTGAGGCTTATTTATAAAGTTGTGGTCAACGGCCGAAACGGCAAAGCCAAAGGACTAGCTTTAAAAATCCTGATCTAAATGTTCTTACAAGTCATGTTCAAATCGCATCGCAAAGAAGTCTGAATACTGATTCTTTAAAGTTGTAGCTTTAAAATGAGATATCATTCAAGCTTCTCCGTCCCCTAAAAGTTAAAAAGTCACCCAAAGAAACTGAGCTTATTTATAAAGAGTTGTGTTCAACCGAAACGGTACTTTATGTTTTTAAAATCCCGATCTAAATTTGTTACAGTCATGTTCAAATCACATCGCAAACAAGTCTAAATACAGCTCCTTTGAAGTTGCAGCTTTAAAATGAGATATCATTCAAGCTTCTTCGTGCCCTAGAAGTTAAAAAGACACCCAAACAATTTGAGGCTTATTTATAAAGTTGTGGTCAACGGCCGAAACGGCAAAGCCAAAGGCTAGCTTTAAAAATCCTGATCAACTCAAATGCACCACTCTTGCCCTACCGGCAGAAGTTCATAGTTTCTTAGCAACGCATTTCCCACCAATCAAGTTAAATTTTGCGCTCCTTCCCTGTCTATTCCCAGAGGGAGTACTTAATTGTCACCATCCATGACAAGCAGGAGTTCATTTGTTGTTCTAATTATAATAAATGCTCAGGAATCACGTTTTAGTAAAGTTTTTTTCTTTCATTGAATGACATAGTAGGGTTTTTCCGACCAATTTCAAAGAGTAACATATCATTTTAAAGTGTATTTCTAGGGCTACCAGAAGCCGATGTTGACTTTTTTTTAAGTTTCACGCTTGACGAGAAAAAAGACTAAGAAGTTTGCTGTTCAGACTTTTTCATACAAAATTGAGATAAAAGTTGCCTTTATTCAGAAAGAACACATAGTAGGTTTTTTAAAGCGGGGACTTTAAAGAACTGTACCTAAGGGTCAATTGGTGTTCCTTTAATAAAAAGCCGATGTTGACTTTTGCGTAAAATGAAAGGAAAAACACCAGTAGCTACTTTTATCAGACTACCTGACGCCAATTCGGCCATTTTCTCTGTATTTGAATCTTCCGCTCAGCAGTTAATGAGCTTGACGCGTGACTGATTTCGGCAGTTAATGAGATGTGCATATCGATATGTCCAGTCATTCTGGGCAATGTCCAAGTATTCATATTATCGGAAAGACGCTTAGAAAGGATTTGGACGTGTTGTAAAGGTAATTATTATTCTGAAATGCCTTTCATAATACATTCATAATGGCACGTTCATAATACATCCATACTAAGGCTCAGAGATAGAACGTGCTGCACTCTTTACTCGTCAGGGTGAATATAAGCTTAAAGTTCAGTTGAACGACAAGAAGATGTTAACAGCTAACATCGATATCGCCCCTGCTCACTGGGGAATGAAAGCCAATATTTTGGAAAGTGAGGAAAGCAAAGCTAAACAAAGCCATACAATAGCCAAACAAAAGCCAATGGAAAATCTTAGTAATATACAGAAAAACGATAATGTGATCAGTTCGAGAAATGATACAGTAAATATCACAGAAATGTCAAATGGTTTGAATTAGATGGTCGAACGCGAACAGCCGAGCACTGTATTGTTAAAGGCTTGAATACTGATCAATCTAGGAGTAGGAGGCACAAATCAAAATTGTCTGCAATTAGAAATCGTGATAGAGAACCTTCAAGAATACCAGTGAGAAAAATAATAAGCCTGAGTGTTTAAAAAAACACATGTGTTTTCTTTGATCTTCCAGCCAGTTGACCTCCAGGTCATGCACTGTATATATTTGATATTAAGACTTGGTCATGCCAGACACTTCAAGCCTGGACAGACATGGTAGTGGGTCCCTATCGATCACTTAGTGGTGATGACGTCGTCGTTCACATGATTTTAAGTAGTACATGCCCATATCTCCCTCATATCTAATGCCAGACAGTTCAAACTTGGACAGACATGGTAGTGGGTTCCCACAAATCACTTAGTGGTGAATCACTTAGTGGTGACGATGTAATGATGACGTCATAGGTCACGTGATTTGAAGTACATGCCCATGTCTCCCTCATTTCTAATGCCAGCTGGCTCAAACCTGGGCAGGCATGGTATTGGGTTCCAACAAATTACTTATTGGTGATGACGTAACAATGACGTCATCGGTTTTAAGTACATGCCCATAATCTCCCTCATTTCTAAAGCAGTGGGTTGCTATCAATCAGTTAGTGGCGATGACGTAACAACAACATCGATTACATGTTTAAGTACATGCCCATATCTCCTTCATTTCTAATGCCAGACATTTCAAACTTGGACAGGCATGGTATTATTTTCCCATGATTTACCGGTACTTAGTGGTGATGACGTCATTGGTCACATGATTTTTAGTATATAGCAAAATAGCTCACTGACCATCTACGAGTTGCCCTTAGGGGCCCTATGTTTCTATTATTAGGCACTGTGAATTATAGTCAATTAATTACATTATTAGGAGATGCAGCCTTATTAATATTATTAATAATAATTTAAAATGATTAGAAGTGGCACTCACCTTGTGCAATGTTAGTCCGCTGACACATACTCCTCTCTGAGGGTCCTCCCTCACTGCCAAGGGGGAACCAGGCAATAAAAGGTCACAGATAGTCTCATTGTAAACCTAACAACGAATACAGAAATTAGGATTACTGCTTAATTACCATTTGGTGTTTTCTTTCCAAAAGCCATTGATCCATGGACAGATTAGAAACGTCAACAGGGTTCACACAGGAAAGTTATAATGAAACTCCATGACTTTTCCATGACTTTTGACATTAATTTTTGCAAATTTCCATGACTTTTCCAGACCTGGAAAAACTATTTTTGAAATTCCATGACTGTGTGAACCCAGACCAAGTATAAATTGTTCACTATAATTCTGCACATAAGTTTTACTCTTTTCTCTGATGTGTTTATAGAGAATGTAACATAAAATTGAGCCCATTTTTTTAGAAGACATACTAAGCAGTAAATCATAGCTTGTTGCATTCAGACTACCTGGTACATTGTATATCTCATTCATGTACTTATAGTCTTATGTATGTTATGTAGTTTTTAATAAATTATATATATCTGGTATTGTTATAGATCTGAGGTAAACATATAACATGTTATAACCTCGCTCTGGGCCCAGTTCAAAGGGTGGATAACTTTATCCACTGCATAAATCCTTATCAAGCTGTCATTAAAGAGTTTAAGCAACCATGACAGCCACATCTGGACGACGGCATAAAACAATAGCCTTAATTACAAAATACAAAAACTGCATGTGAAAATGCACACAGTCGTCTACATTTCAACTGTTGTCTGGAAAAACAATGTGAAAACCCCACATTTTACGTTTACAAGAGAACGCCAATGTAAGAAAGTAAATCACTGTTTTTCGTTCTGCATGAACAGAACTCTATTCTTATCATATTTTTCAAAGATATGAATCTGAAAAGCAATTAAAGGCAAACAAATAAGGAAATAGTAACATATTTTGGGAGAAACCATTATTCTAGGTGCCAATTCCTAGCTGCCATCACCATTGTAGACACTTGAATGAGTTCTCTATTAAGTTTTCAAGTGGCGGGACAACTATGAACAATAGCTGTTTTTGTGTGTGCCATAATTAAGCTATATGTACAACTCCAGCTTTAAGTTTTAAAACTTAAACATTTCAAGTAGCTGACGATCAACATCATAGTTACTGGTGATAATCACCATTACCCCGAGCTTGATTGGTTTAAAAATGGATGTTCTAATTTAGGCCCCATCCACATGTGTCTGTTTTGAAATAAAAGCAGTTTTTTAATGCATTTTCAGGTGTGCATGCTCATTCGAAAATAAAGCTCTTTCAAAAATATGCTTTTGAAAGTGATTTTTTTTTTAAACCGAGGTCTATCGTTTTCATGTGGATGGCCAAAAAAAGTAAATAAAGGTTTTTGAAAATGCTGTAGTATAATGTCATTCAAAATAGACTGTCTACACATGCGTCTTCAGTGTTTCCAATAGTTTTTAGCATTTTATGGATGAATAAGAATGATATTACCACCTCCCGGTTAGCTCAGTGGTAATTAATACTGGTAAATGTTGGTCTGATGTGTGGGACGTTGAGGGTTCAGCTGGGTACGTACCAAAGGTTCTAATTAAGGTGTGAAGCAACGAGAGAGGAAAACAACCTCTGGCCTCTGCCATTGGGAATCTCATTTCCATGCTGAGTTTAGGTTCAGTTTGAACCTCGGCTCTGCGATTGGCTTCTTACACTCATACCCAGGTGCAACTGCAGAAATTGATATGACAACAATTTCTATTGACTCAGAAGTTAATGTAACATGGATTAAGTGAGACTGACTCAACAGCCATAAGGTCAGTAGTACGTACTATGCATGTAGCTTCTCTTAGCTAGTACATGTATATAAGTTCTCCCAGCAAAGGAATCTGGAACCAGGGTAGGGTTCAAAACCAGACTAACACTCAGGGTCGAATTAAGTAGAATTAAGGTGCTGCCAATCTCGTTCTCAAACTACAGATGGTTAGACCTTCGCATCTTCTCGGATATATAAGGACATTAAATCCTAGGTCTCACATTGGCTTCACGTTTATCATGCAGTCTCACCAGACTGTCATGATCGAGTTGCCAACATTAAGTATTAGGTAACTTTACCTTTACAAAAATGATTGCGTGGACTAAAAACATCTAATCCGTTTTCAGCTGTTTGTATTTAATGAAAATGGAGATGTTTGAAGCCTTGCCAAAGATAGATAGCCTGCGTCGCATCTGAACTGAACCCTGGTTAAGTCCGTCTGCGAAACAGCGACAGAAAGCTTGTTCTAGACCCCCAACGAAGTACCAGGATATATGTAGTCGATTCTCATTGGCTTTTACTAAAATGCTCATTCTTACACATTTTCTGACTGGCCATTCAACTGTCACCAGCCTTGGAGATTGTTATCAAATGATGGGCAGTTAATGTCAGAGGCCGCTCGATTGAAACTGTTTGTTTGTACATGAGTCAGCTGTTTACTTGAGATTTCTCGCCCAAGACAAGCTTCGTTGTTCTCTGTCGTTGTTTCCCTGTGTTTTACTATCGGAGAAGGTTAGGTTTATTTCAATTTCGGGTCAGGTTTTGAAGTAATGTATCGTAATAGGCTGCCCGTGGTTTAGTGCCACATGAAAGGAAACTTGCCGAACACATTATAAAATAGAATCTGCATGTCATGAGAAAATGCTCGTTCGAGGAACACACAAACAAATCTCCCACGCAGCTTGGAAAGATCTACATGTAGTATGTGCCACATCCGAACTCAACTCCAGTCAACTGCTCTTGTTCTAGCAAACGAATCTCGATTTCAAACTGATATTGTACAAATATCATTGCTCTTCTCGACATGTATAAAAGGCGCCATATTTTGAAATGTAAATTAGCCGTAAGACACACTGGTGACAGTTGAATGGCCAGTCAGAAAACGTGTAAGAATGAGTATTAGTAAAAGCCAATCAGAATCGACTACATATATCCTGGTACTTCGTTAGGGGTCTGGAACAAGCTTTCTGTTGCTGCTTAACCATGCAGGGTTCAGTTCGGATGCGACGCAGGCTAAAGATAGAATGTATTCCATTTTCCTGCATTCTCAATATTAATATTCCTTATTGTTCAACCTAATCAATATTTTTTTAATCTTCAGTTGTAAAATGGAACATGTACCACCTGTCTAGAATAGATTAACTTACTAGTCCTGGTGGCCTGTAACTTATAAGCCTGCACAGCGGCACAAAGGACAGGGAGGGAGATTACAGGAGTGCCCCCTCTCCTTTATGCCGCTACCCAGGTTGAGAATCTTGCCAAGATCATGCCAAGATCTTGGCTTAAATCATGCATGATCATGCAAGATCTTGCCAAGATTAGATTTTAGATCTTGGCAAGATCTTGCAAGATTCTCAACCTGGGCATGCAGCCACTGCCTTGTGGTTGTTGTGTGGTTTCCCTTGTCAGTTGAATTGTACAGTCTGAGGCTATTAGTTGGCTAACCAGCTAATACAGATGTGTATTTAGCTACTGCAGAATACCCCACAACTCTATAATGCACAGTAATTAGAACTGTAATAGGGATGCACAGAAAAAAGTTGTGGGGTATTTTGCATTTTTGTATTCTTATAGCTATAAGGAGATCATGACGAAAAGAGTTGAGTCTTTGCCAATGATTCTTCAGGTGATGACTGTGTCGGTATGTGTGTTTGTGGGATAAGTTTATTTGGATCATGTGTCCTGTACGCAATGTTGGCCGACGTATCGGTCAATATGTCAACCGACTTATCGGCCGAGAGTCGACTGCTACTCGGCCGACACTTGACTATTTGGTATGTCACTCGGCTGACATGGTTGATGATGCACCGACAGTTTGCCAATTGATCACAAACACTCTATCAATAGTTTACCGACTGTCGGCCGAGGCATCTGTGACTGTGACATTGTCAGCCAACGTATATGTACTTCAAAGGATGTAGAGGCCCCAACTATTAATGCTTTAGTACAAAACTAACCTTTATAAACTTAAGATAGCATAAACTAGCAGCTCTTTATTCCCAGCCATGCGCCTCTGCATAATACTCCGACTGGAGTGCGCAGAGTATATATTAGAATTAGAACCGAGCCCTACAGTAAAACTTTGATGCTTATTAATAAATTGTGAAAGTAGCGACCCCAATATTTTCAAATGTTATTTTATGTCGAATACTGGGAGCCGGCGTGGGGTTTAAGTATCGATGAATTCATTGGGATAGCTTGGCCTATACATGTGTATTAGTCACAAACTTTGACCCATTTACTGATGAATCGTTCGCAGCTTATAGCTAAGTGGTGCGGCTAACTTCCTCTCGTATAAATGGCCTTATTGTTGCTACCCTATTCCAGATTCAAGGCGAAATCTCCCCTTCAGATTTCAAAAAAATTATACCCTGTTCCAGACTAAAACAGTGCAATATAGCGATTTATATAGTATTACATAATCGATCTTGCGCAAGAGGATCTCACCAAAGTGGAGGTGAATAGTGGTGGATATTTACCGAGCCGCTTGTTTTAGTATATACCACACATTAGTGAATAGCCAGCACCAAATAGTTATTTTATTTTCTGTCAAATCGACAAAAACTTGCACGAGGTGATTTGCTGTAAAAGACACTAAAAACACAAAGATATATATTAAACGTTGCATTTAACGGGATTTCATGAGACACCAAGAGAGATTTCATTGTATAAATTTTATACTGCAACAGAAAGGAACATTCTTACTTAAACTGAATTATATTCAATACAGTAAACTTTCCAGATAAAAAATTTCCAAACAATTAAGTCACTGTTTATTTGAGTGAAAATAGTATGATACCCCACCAACATTATGACCGACACCTTACCGATATACCACCGACCTAGCCTCCTAGTATTTATCTGTTTGTTGTAATTTGTTTTGAACCATGTCCTGTATGATAATTTGTTGTTATACCATCTTGTACATCCTTCCACATCTAGATTATACCCTGACCCTGTGCCATATAAGCATCTGGCTTTGGCTGTTCAATATACTGTAATCCTGTATATTATTTATTACAATAAATTATTATTATTATTACTCTTAATATATGTTTTTGCCGGAAGCTGGATCCGAGCAGCTCATCCTCAGACCCTTGCTCGTCTCTCTTACACCACAGGACGCCCGGTTCACATTTTTTCCCCTCGATTTTAATTAGGAGTTGCCTGAGGAGGAGGCTACCACCAACCCACTATCGGCCGACACAAACAGCAGGAGGGGAAAAATCGACCAACGTATTGGCCACCCCTCGACCGACTCGCAACCAACAGTCGCCCACGGGTTGGTCGACAGGTGGCTGATATGTTGGCCAATGTATCAGCCAACCATCGACCGATAAGTCGGCCAACATTACATACAGTACACATGATGGGTTTACTTAGTATTAGACCCTTTCAGCTTGCCTGTTTGTTGCCCCATTACAGACCACATGACTTTTCCCTTGACTCCTTGAGTAATGTCTTTTTGTTTTTCTGTATCCCAAGAGGAAATGTACCTGAGTTTCTATAATTAGAAAACAAAGCACTGAATCCTCTGGAGAACTGTCACGTGGTCTGAAATGGGGCAACAAACAGGCAAGCTGAAAGGGTCTATTAAAACATCCAATACGTATTTGCCCTCTCACCTCCAAATAAGACACAGCAACATCACAAGTCTTTTCGTCTTTCATTTCATGTATTCTTTGATACAGATCCATCATTGTTAGAAACATAACTCCAGGATTAGCCGTATTCCCAAGCATAGTGTATGTCTTCCCGGCTCCTGTCGCCCCGTAGGCAAAAACCGTACAGTTATAACCATCCAACACTCCTTCTGTGATGGCTTTGGTCGTGTCTTCAAAGACATCGGCATTTGTGGACTTTTCGTCAAAGACGCGGTCGAATATAAATCTCAAATCTCTTGCTCTTCTTCTGAAAGCGCCATAAACTTTCCTGTAAGATCCAGGTAAGTTTATGGAGTCGCATTCTTCGTTTGGATCGAATACTAAGACATTCTGATCCATGACTCGAACGGAGGTGGTTAATTCTCGCTCCTGCGAGGTCTCGAGTGAATTCTGTGGGCGAACGCGGACGACAACCTTCATGTTGCTGCTTCTTTGGTCCGGAATTTCATTGCCTTCTGCTCCATTTTGGTGGAGCAAACCAGTAGATTTCCGTGAAGTGGAAACCATGGCAGCACATAGTCCGAGGATCTTGCAAATCGATTCGAATTGACCTCACCGTACCGGGCGCGACGTAAACACATGTGACTCATTTCACGCCGATGATTCAAAATGCAAACGTTTACATATGCTCAACGCTAATTGGCTGAGACGCACGCTTGGTTCTAGGCTCACTCTAAATGTTGGACAAGTACTCGTACCCAGACCCCAATTGTTTCTTACTGCGCATGCTCCACGAAAAAAAAGATTTTCGTCGAGCATGCGCAGTAATAAACAAATGGGGTCTGGGTACGAGATTGAGGGACACCATGGCTCGTCCTGAAGTTAAAGTGCATACGAAGCGAAAATAAAGTTGATCTAATTTTGAAATTAGGAATAATGACATTTTACGTTTGTCAACATCTCATCTCGTTTCAGAGATGTATTCAGGTTTTCGTAATATGCAAATCTTAGATGACCTATGACGTCATGTTGGTTGCACAGCCTGGAGACAAATCACAAAATGAAGAATATATCTGCAAATATTGGATAAAAACTATTGAAACTTTGCACACGTATGGTACTATGGGAAATACACATCACTGTGCAAATTCTGATGTTGCCATGGAAACACTCTGGCAGCTTCCTCTACAAATAACAGAAACTTCCCTAATTTCTCCTTTCTCATACACAATTTTTTTTTATATGGTTCCAAAATAATATTTTAGTTATTTGGAACAATGTAGACATTGTATGTGAGTAGTTTAAGCAGCTTATTTCTTATAACGACGAAAGAAATTGGAAATTTATGTTCAAGTTGAAAGGTGCACAGGGCCATGAGTGTTTCCATGACAACACCATAATTTACACAATCACGTGTATTTTCCATAGTGCCATACAAAGTTTCAATAGTTTTACCAACTATTTGCAGATATTCTTCATTTTGGGATTTGTCTCCAGGCTGTGCAACCAGCAACATGACGTCATAGGTAATCTCATTTGCATATTACAATAACCTGAATATCTCTGAAACGAGAGGAGATATTGACAAATGGAAAATGTCATTATTCCGTTCCTCATTTCGAAAGCATTTTAAAATGAGATCAACATAATTTTCGCTTCATATGCACTTTAACTCCGGCTCAGAGACAAATAGCCCACTTCCGAGATATGCCTAGCCTGCAGCTGCAGACGTATTTTTTCACTCTCATATATTCGAAGAAAAAAGTAACGTCTGCTTACCCGAGCGCTTAATTAGTTTCCAATATACAAGCATGACGTCAGCATGTTTGTTTTATTTTTTGACCAATCAAAGCCGTTGTTAGAATTTTAGTGAATTGGCAGTGAACACTCTCCTATGATTGGTCAATGGCAAATGTATTGTCTGAATTCCTTTTAAATGCAACATTACGTTACTTTCCAGGATATGGAAGGTAAAGTCTGATTGGTCCATAACAAGAGGTGTGCATATTGGAAACTAATTAAGTGCTCGGGTAAGCAGACGTTACTTTTTTCTTCGAATTTATAAGAGTGAAAAAATACGTCTGCACAGCAGGCTAAGATATGCCTCGCTTCCAACGTACAAAGGAAGCAATACGAGGCTCCGTGCATTATGCTCAGTCGTTCGTGACAAACTACGGAAGTGCTCGGTAGTCTTGTCACGAACGAACATTATGCACGGAGCCTCGTATTGATTCCTTTGTACGAAGAAAGTGAGGTATATCTCGGAAGTGGGCTATTAATTTTTTTTCTCAGAGAAAATAATGCATTTAATTTGTCTTTGAGCCTCATATTGAAATATTTGTGTGTTATAAGTGAAGCATTATTGAAGGATCCTATTATCAGTTATAAAAATACTAAAAAACATCATCCGGCCTTATTTCAAACCGAAAACAACGTAACTAAAAAAACATACCCATAACCATAGTTTTAACCATTCCCTCTAAAATAATGACATGGGATGCTTACTATTTACAGTACAAAAAACGAGAAATCCAGTTGAAATATCGAATTGATCATTCCGCGAATATATCGAAAAACAGTGGAGTACTTATTTTCTTTCTTTCAGTTTTATTATTAGCATCATAAACTACTGAATGCAGGCTAGGGACTACTGTAGTCTTTTCCCGACGGACTGGGATATTCCTAGACTGGCGAGCTAAGCGAGTTTGTGGGTTGGCCTGGGGTAGACTGCGTGGAAAGCGCAGGGGGATGGGGAGCGGAGGGGGCATTCCCCCTCCCTCCTCCCCCTGCGGTTTCCATGCGGTTTCCCTGGGACGCCAATCCAAACCGCAAAAGAGGGCGGAAGATTTTGTTTGAGAAATTCTAGGATTTTCCGTACCATGGACACTGCGAGTTTCCGTTAGAATTATCAATATGAGCACCATTTCTCAAACTAGCAGATCCACCATCACAAAACACTCGTCCAGACTCGAGGGGTGGCGAATGGTAAATCCGAGACTTTGCGAGACGCCGAGACTTGCGTTTTCAAAATTCGAGCCCGAGACTTTGAGCTCGTTCGTTTTCAAAATCCGACTGCCCGAGACTGTTGTTATTGTAGTTATTATGACGAAACACCCAGTACCTTTCATCACGCCAGGTGAGGAATTCACCATTCAACCAATTAGCTGTCGTTCGCGTACCTTATTGACACCATTCGCCACCCCTAACTCGAGTTTCTTGATAACACTAAGAGGGGGGCAGCTCTAAGCGGAAAGCCTGTTTGACTGCTTTACGGAGCGAAAGACTCTTACTTTAGAGCGTTTAAACTAAGTCAGAAAAGCTTGTCTGCATATCTTCCGAAATTCTCAGTTTATTGTAAAAAGCCATTCTACCCTCGTGGCGTTAGTGCTAAAATAAATATTATCTGTATCTGAGCAGTGATCTGTTTTCTCAAGACTGATGCGCAGGCGCCTCACAAGATGGCTGCCAGAAATTTAGCTCTTGCAATTTTCTAAATATAACCATCTGCTGACTACCACTGTAATTCAGTGCTTGACTGCTAATGTGGTGAAATAAACTATTATTATTATATTGTCAGTTAAAAGTGTCGGCTATTTATCAGTTAGCCACCAAGAATACCATTTGAAGGGTAATATTCGAGAATTAGCATTATTTGCTTGAATTTCAAAGTTGGATCTCCAATTTGTCAGCTGTCAGTAAATTCACATTTGTCAATGCAGTTGTCTGTTACATTTTAAGGCGTTTGTCTGTTAACTCAGTCAGTGGGGGTTCCCTAACAAATTAAAGTCGGTAAGTGCCCTGGCCCAAAGGGTCACCCTAACCCCCGAGCCAAGTTTTCTGTTTCTCATGTAAACGGTTCGTTGCTATTTATAAAGATATCAGTAGGAAACGTTTGCTCACCCAAGTTGGTTCCCGAGCCAACTGTTCTCCCTCCTGAATTCACAATAGCCGGCCCAGGCTCTATAGATAGTGGAAACTGGACGAAGCGAAACTATTTGTCGTTATTGTTCATCACAAAATTGTCTTCCAATCTCAGCGGGCACTATATCGCCTTATAGTTTGCCTCCGCG
This sequence comes from Actinernus sp. WN-2022, assembly GCA_030867875.1. NCBI lineage: Eukaryota > Metazoa > Cnidaria > Anthozoa > Actiniaria > Actinernidae > Actinernus > Actinernus sp. WN-2022. The sequence continues at coordinate 44,610,403 of JAOWCC010000577.1, read as the reverse complement.
GAGGACAACTATCACATCACGTGATCACTTTTAGCCAATGAGCACGCGCCAAAATTTTGTGGTGAACTATAAATTGTCATATTCCCAACTATCTAGTATAGGTCCTGTTCAAGTTTATATTAAAGTCCTGGGTTATGTTCACAACTGAAGGAAAAGTAATGGCAGCCCAAGGAGCTACGAGCCTCATCAGTTCCTGCGTGGTCAACAGTACTCCGGCTATACTAAAAATAAACGCGCTCAAACATCATTCTCATCAAACTTCGTTTTGGAACATCGACTACAACATTTAACCGAACTGGCTAAACAGTCACACAATGTTTGATCGTTTAGCCACAACAACGAGTCCGCAGAGAGTTATTTTGTGAAATACCGCTGTATCTCAATGTTGCAAGTCAATTTGTGATTGGCTAAATACCGCCTGCACGCGCAAGTTTTGTTAGAAGAGGTGGCGAAACGATAAACATTTGTTCATCACGCTAAATGTTGGATGAAAATGTTTTATCAACAACAACAACTTTATTTATACCTAGAGATTTGATCTAGATCAAACTTCAAACATTTGTTGGTCTACACGATAAAACATGATCATCCAACACGATGTTTGATGACAATATTTGAGAGTTTAGCCGGAGCTTATTAAAGCCATTATAGCTGTCTCGCAGCCACTCTTTCCTTGTGTGAACCAACTCTAAACTTTACCAGAAAACAGACGCCAAATAAAGTTTTAGCATTCTGGGTGTACCTTTGTACGTTTTACGCCTCCATAGACTGCTTCCACTCTGGTTTTCCACCAAACTTCTTTCTACCACTGGCTACGTAACTAGCTTCTTGGAATTTCTCTAGCAATTCTAATATTTCTGTATCCTCTCTGTCTACCTCGCTTTTCAAGTCATCCCTTCCTGGCAAACTCCCTAAATTTTCAATTGTCAGACTCCTTGGTCCATTTTGAGGTTCATGTTCTCTTCTTCCTCGTCTGCTTTCAAGCTGTTTAGTCAGTGATAAGGAAAACGGCGATGAGACTGGAACCTCGACACCGCCGTAATCAAGGAGCGTGTCAGTCTTTTGTAGTCTTGACTTTAAAGTCGAGTAAATGTTGTCTCGCTTGGGTACGTAACGTCGAGGAGAGATTTGGACTTCAAAAGTGGAAGGATCCTCCATTTGCCCACCGTCTTCTGTCTGCATGAAAAGAAGTGAAACGTTATTCATCTGATGGTATTTATATTTGATATTTCAAGCCAGTCGTTGTACTTTGCTAGAGAAGAATATAGTGGATAGTTCTAAAGTTAAATTCAGTATAAAACTTGTTATAATTTGTCACACAAGAAGCATGCAGAAGTGATGCAATTTACAGGCCTCGTAGTAGGGCGAGCCGGTGGCTTTCGCAGCGTTGCTCGCGGGTCAGAATACAGTGGTAATATGACTGCATGGGGACAAGAAAAGAATGAAAGGAAAGAAAACCGGAAGAGTCGTCAAGAAAAAAAAGCACTATATGAAGCACATTAGGTAGTTTGGTACACATTACATTATACAAAGAGTTTTCTAATAAGGTTGGGCTGGCTTCAAGATGCGAGGGAACTAACCCCCAAGACAAGAAAAGAAAAAAACCTTTAAGAACGAGGACCATGCGAACTCAACTCATGTTTAACCATGTCCGAATCAAATAAACGAACGAGATAGGAAGAAAAACAAACCAGGATATTTCCTTCATCGAGTGACAACTGCATCGGTTCAATAAGAAACACTTACCGTTTGCTTTCGCAGTGATAATCCTAGAAGAAAAAGGGAGATATTTAAATTTGTTATTCAATTCACATGCATGAATTAAGCGTTTTTGAGTATGGTGCGTAGAGAAATTTGAATACTATTTCATTACTTGTCTTGATCGATGAAGTAGGCTCCGTTTAAATGAAAAAACGTTGGCTCGGGGACCTGGGTAACTCTCCCCCAGAGCTACCCTGGGCGAGCCAACTTTTCATACATTTCTTTATAAAACGAAATCAACCGTCTATGTGAGAAAGTGCAAACTTGGCTCGTACATAAGGTAGGGTGACCGGGGGGAGGGGAGGGAGGGAGAAGGGGGGGGGGGGGGAGGGAGGAGGGGGGGGGGGGGGGAGGGGGGGGGGGAGGAAGGAGGGGGGGGGGGGAGGAAGGAGGGGGGGAGAGGTAACTTTTAGTACTAGATTATTGTTGGTGTCTGTAATAGCATCATTAGCTACACGGTCATACTATCGCTGTGCGAACAATTGTTGCTCGGATAGACGCAGTAGAAATTCCTTGACAAATTAACGAGGGTATTAAAATCTAGCTACATAAATATTGCGTCTTTTTTCATTTTTATGCGTAAATAACGCAGAACGCATAGGTAATAAAACTCACTGTACCTGTCTTCGTTGTTCTGTCCACCCCCTGAACGGACGGCCTGTGGCGCTGTCTAGGGTTACGATAATACTGTGGATATTTCTCTCGCATTTGCTTGTCTACTTTTCGTTTTATCCTCACAGACTGGAACAATACAACAGATGAACAAGTGAGGGGACTATTCTTTGGGGGATGGGTTAATCCACTTTGTGCGGGACTAATGAGATACCGGAGGGCACCGCCTCATGGTTAGCTCAGTGGTAGCCTTCGTTGCGGCTCTGGAGTATCGGAGCGCAGCGCAGGCTAGCTCAGTGGTTAAGCTCCAGTCCCTCCCGGTTAGCTCAGTGGTTAAGCTCCAGTCCCTCCCGGTTAGCTCAGTGGTTAAGCTCCAGTCCCTCCCGGTTAGCTCAGTGGTTAAGATCCAGTCCCTCCCGGTTAGCTCAGTGGTAAAGCTTCAGTCCCTCCCGGTTAGCTTAATGGTTAAGCTCCAGTCCCTCCCGGTTCAACGCATCCTCGCTCTAGAATTACCAATAATCAGTAAATGGCAAACACGCTTGAAATACCGATTATTGGTAATTCTACGACAAATCCTAACCCGAACCACAAACCGAACCCTAACCATCGGACGAGTTCACGGGTAAACGACGGGTTCTCACTCACCTAGAGCTAGGGTTCACAGGTAAACAAGAAGAGAAGGTAAACGAGAGAAAAAGGTTTTTTGAGCGCCCCTACTTGGGCTCGAACTCGTAACCGTTTGCGTGTAGTGCTGACGTCATGACCACTACACTAAGCGCGTCAACCGCTGTTCGGAGTTTGACAATTGTTTATCTTTATCCTTTACTGGTTTTAAGAATGTCATTGCTTAAGTTGCGTTCTAGAATTAACGATTATTGATAATTGAAGAGCAAAAGCCAATTACTGATTATCGGTAATTCAAGAGCGAGGACATGTTGCCCCGTTAGCTGAGTGGTTAAGCTCCAGTCCCTCCCGGTTAGCTCTGTGGTTAAGCTCCAGTCCCTCCCGGTTAGCTCAGTGGTTAAGCTCCAGTCCCTCCCGGTTAGCTCAGTGGTTAAGCTCCAGTCCCTCCCGGTTAGCTCAGTGGTTGAGCGCCGGTCTGTTGAGTGGGAGGTCGCGGGTTCAAACACCGGCCAGACCAACACTCAGGGTCTTAAAATAACTGAGTAGGAGGTGCTGCCTTTGTGAAACAATCTCGTCCACGAACTGCAAATGGTTAGACCTTCACGTCTTCTCGGATAAGGACGATAAATCGTAGGTCTCCCGTCTGTCTCAAGTTTATCAGTCTTTCAAGACTGTTACGAGTTACCGACATTAAATAAGGTCGCTTTATTTTACTTTACTTTACTCATGATAAAAAGGTACAGGTAAGGTATTCATTTATATAGCGCAAATTCTATATGTATATATTCAAATGCGCTTCACAAGGTTATTTTTTGTGATACAGACTGCTATTGTGGCGCAATGTGCTGCCGTGCAGTTTACAATCATGAGTGTTTGTAAGTACCTCAGAATACCAGGCTACTGTGCCGGGAGACAATCCCCTACTTTTTCTCGAAATAACACAACAGGTTCCTTCACGTCCCCCTCGTATAGATTAGAAGAGGAAGGAGACAATGCCAACGGTTTATACGTCCCTGCCGAAGGACGCGGCCGGGATTCGAACCCTGGACCTCCCGCATTCTAGACCGTGCTCTATCAACTGAGCTCGCCAGTGAACGCGCGACATCCCGCACTCTAGACCGTGCTCTAACAACTGAGCTAGCCAGTCAACGCACGACATCCCGCACTCTAGACCGTGCTCTAACAACTGAGCTAGCCAGTCAACGCACGACATCCCGCACTCTAGACCGTGCTCTAACAACTGAGCTAGCCAGTGAACGCACGACATCCCGCACTCTAGACCGTGTTCTACCAACTGAGCTAACCAGTGAACGCACGACATCCCGCACTCTAGACCGTGTTCTACCAACTGAGCTAACCAGTGACGCATTATATATGTTCGGCGGTGCGGGGGTTCAAGTATAAAAATGCGCTCAGTGAACGGCTCGGAATAACAGATCAGCGTTATTAACGAAATGTCATCTCATTTACGCTGGACAGAAAGATATCACAATATAACTTGGAACTCTGCGGTTTGGAGCTACGCGGTTTTTCTAGTAAAACCGGCTCCGTTTCTCGACCCCATTGCATGTCGCACACACCTACCCAGGTATCATACAAGTGCCGCCATCCCCATTAGAAACAAGTTTCCGATAAAAAAAAGGACTCCTATGTTCTATATCGAGCATGCGCATAATCCATTATGTTTAAATTTCAGGAGTCCGGCACAGGTACGGCGGATGAGTCCGGCACGTGTACAGCACATGAGTCCGGGAGTGTACGGACGTGACCGTAGCTGTTTGCTTGCCTGCTCATGTTATTATAGATGTTACATCATGTTGAATTATTATCAATTTTCAAAACCAAAGTGGTTGGTCCCTAGGACTAAGCGGCCTTTTCAAATCAATGGCTGGCACCTTGGCATTGCAATTTGTTTTACAAACATCGAATAAGGGGTGGACCATTAGAAATCCTGGGAGGGGGGGTGGGTAGTCCAACAAAAAAAATTCGTGCAAGGCTAAATGTCCCAAAAAAATATTCCTGCAAGCACTAAGGCACAAAAAAAAAATTATTGCAAAGGAGCATAACTGATGCATTGTTCAATTTTTGTTTTGAAAAAATACTAGCAATTCAGTTTTACCAAATATAGTTCTAAAGATTACCCACACAGTCTGTGTAACTAATTTTCAGGTGTTTCCAGATGAAAACAACCTCCCCAACCTTCATAAAAATAGTTTAGTCACTGTTATCATGGAAATATCAACTGGCGTTAATTACTGAAGGCTAAAATATTCTCTGATGCCATTAGTTTTTGCAACCGCGTTTAACGTCAGGTTTCATTGAGTAAACTTTAACTGATGTGCACATTTTCAAAGATTCCTGAGTCTGTGCCAGTAATTTCGAACACATGGAAATATTTTCATGTTATAGTCTTGTGCAAAACATCATGGACAATGAAATATTGGGGTATGCATTTTTTATTTGGCCTGACTAGAGCCAAGCAATGAAAGACCGGGACTATATGATTTCTAAGGCGATCAAATTAAATTCCTCACATCACTGGGCTCGTTACAAAAAACTGCGGCTCAAAGTAAATAAACAAGTCAAGGAATGTAAAGCAAATTACTATAAAGATCTGATTAGACTAAACAAAGGAAATTCAGATGCTCTATGGAAAACTATAAATGAATGATTGACTTGCAGTAATACATTTGTAAGATCTAATGATGGCTCCCAGCCGACCTTTATCCAATCTGATGGAAAACAGTTAACAGAGCCAACGTCGATCGCTTGTGCTCTTAACAACCACTTCACATCGATCGGACCTTTGTTAGCAGCAAAGTTTCAATCTCAAACCCTGACCCTGTTTGACCCAAAATCCGAGCTCCAAAACCCTGATTGCCCCCTTTTTCGGGAAAAAAAACCTGATTGCCCCTTCTTTAAATAAAAACAAATAGGCCCTGAGAAATAAATTGTTCACCTCAAAAGGAATTAAACTCAAATCCTGACCCTGATGTGCCCAAATTAGGTCAAAACCCTGACCCTACCTGCCCAAACTGAGCTCAAAACCCTGACCCACCCCCGCGGCACATACAAAATACGTCACAAACAGGAATACCCCCTTGGGTATTCTACCTGCTGTAAGTAAGATTCTTGAAAGGGCTGTACATCATCTCTCGAAAGAGAAAATCCTCACACCTAATCAGTTTGGTTTCCACCGGAGGTTATCTACTGAAATTGGTTTAGCACACTTCACTGACAACATGCTACAACACATGGACAATGGCAAGGTGACTGGTGCAGTATTCTTAGACCTGTCCAAGGCTTTTGCGACTGTGGACCACAACCTTTTGCTGACAAAGCTCAAGGCCATTGGTGCTTGCAGTGAAGTTGTAATTTGGTTTACCTCCTACCTTGATAACCAACACCAGATAACTGCAATAGGCGACTGTTAGTCCTTTTCGTACTCAGTGCGAGTTGGCGTGCTACAGGAGTATTCTCGGTCCTCTCTTGTTCTTGGTTTACGTCAATGACCTTCCTATTACTCTAGATCATTGCCAAGTGACTATGTACGCTGATGACACCGTGATATACTGTAGCCGTCCTTCTATCAATGACATCGAACATTGCTTAAATCATGACTTGGCAAAATTGGCCTCTTGGTTTCGTATAAATCGCCTGACTTTGAATACTTCTAAATCTAAGTTTATCTTAATAGGTAGTCCACATAAACTGAAATCTTGCTCTAACATCGATGTCATTATAGACAACGTCGGTGCCCCTCGAATGCTCTGACAATATCGAGTACCTCGGTATTATAATTAATAAGCATATGACTTGGCATGACCAGGTAGAGGCCTTCTACCTATTAAAGTAAACCAAAGGCTTGGTCTGGTCAAGCGTATCAGGCCGACTTATTACCCCTCGAGACACGCCTTACTTTGTATAATAGTTTAGTACACGGTGGGAATAAAAGACCCTGAAATCGCTCACATTGAGCGTGCCAAAAATGTATAAACTAGAAAAACTAATTTAATTCGACCTCAAATTTAACGAAATTTTGGTGGGTTAATTCAATCGGATTTGTATATTGACGTGTGACGTCATGATGAACGACTCCTTTTAAGGTCAAATTCTTCGTTATGTATAATAATAATAATAATAATAAATGAGTTTATATAGCGCCTATACATTGCTGTTCTAGGCGCTTTACATGAATTTCTACAGAAAATGTCTGTATATATATATTAAAAATTAAAAATGTGACTAACATAACTGATGAAAAGAAATAAGCAAATCATTACATTTCTCTAGACTATTCGCAAGAATACTAAAAATAAGCAATAAAAATGATGAATTAGCAATAGGCCTTCTTAAAAAGAAACGTTTTTAATTTTAACTTGAACGTTTCAACGTTGGAAGAAGCACGGATGTCTAAAGGTAGCTTGTTCCAGAGCCTGGGAGCCGCGGTAGAGAAGGCGTGTTGACCATATGTTTTCATGTTAAAGGCGGGCTCAACCAGACGAAGGTGGTCTTTAGATGACCTCAAGAGTCTTTTCTGTCGGTAAAATGTTAAAAAGTTTTTAAGATAGCGTGGACCGAGACTATTTAATGATTTAAAAGTTATAAGATTTATTTTAAAAATGATTCTGTACTCGATTGGGAGCCAGTGAAGTTCTTTTAGAGTCTCCGTGATGTGGTCGTTTTTTCGAAGACATGTCACAACTCGAGCAGCTGCATTTTGAGCAGACTGCAATTTCGCTATATCACGTCCTTGGGCCCCATGAAGAAGAGAGTTACAAAAATCTAGTTTTGAGCTTACAAAACTGTGGATCAAAACTTCTGTAGTTTTCTTGTCAATATATTTTCTTATTTTAGCAATATTACGAATGTGGTAGAAGGCACCCTTGACAACAGCATTTACATGTGGTGAAAAAGACATAGTTTCGTCAAAAAGTACACCGAGATTACGTGCTTTATTTGTCGGTCTAATAATTTTCTCGCCAACAGTCAATGATGGAAGTGTGGGAGTTGGGCGAAATTGTGAGTGCAAGAGAAGAAGTTCCGATTTGCCATTGTTTAATTTAAGCTTATTGGCAGTCATCCATAGTGTAATGTCAGATATGCAGCTCTCAAGGCGTTGTTTAGCAACTTGAAAATCATGGGTGTTTTTACAAGAAAACGACGTATATAGTTGTGTGTCATCAGCGTAGAGATGAAATGATAGATCGTGCTCACGAATGATATCACCCAGGGGAGAGGTGTATAGCAAGTACAATATTGGCCCCAGTACAGAGCCCTGTGGCACACCGAAATGAAGGGGGCGCACAGATGATGAAGCATCGTCGATTTGGACAAACTGTGAACGATTTGCAAGATATGACTCAAGCCAAGAAAGCGGTGCTTTTCCTCTCACAGCAAATCTTGAATTTAGTCTTTTTAAAAGAATGGTGTGGTCCACTGTGTCAAACGCTGCGGAGAGGTCCAGCAGCAATAGGAAGACACAGTTATGTTTATCAATGGCCTCAAGAACATCGTTCTGGACACGCAACAACGCAGTTTCACAGCTGTGGTACTGCGTATATGCAGATTGAAACTCCTCACTCAGTCCATTTGAGTTCACATAGTCCCATAGTTGCGTAGCTGCCACTTTCTCATTCGCCTTGGATATGGACCTCAGGTTTGAGACAGGTCTGAAATTTGGGTAGAGCTCCGTGTCGAGTGACTGCTTTTTCAGCCTTGGAGATATGCTTGCCAATTTCATAGGGATAGGAACTTTAGCACTCTCGAAGGAAAGATTTATGATGTTTGCAATGACCGGTAACAGATCCGAAAAGCAAGACTTTAGGAGAGTAGAAGGAATTGGGTCCAGGGAGCATGATTTACGAGCCATTTTTTTAATTAGGTTACTAAGCTCCTCAGCTGTAGTTGGTTCAAAATTAGCAAATTCACATGTTAAGGTGGGATTATCAAGATGATTGAATTTAGAAAGGGCGGTGTCAGACAGCTGTATTGAGTCAAGATCATTTCTAATAGTCGCTATTTTTTCTGAGAAAAAATCCACAAAATTGTTACAGAGCTGAGTTGAAGAATCACAGGTGGGATAGCTTTTTTCAGGTTTAAGGTTTAGCATACGGTCTATTGCGGAAAAAAGAACTTTATGATCAGATTTATTCTCAGTGATAAGGTTAGCATAGAATTCCATTTTGGAGGATTTTATGAGTGATCGTACAATTTTACATTGATCTTTATATAGTTCCTGGTGAATAGTTAACCCTGACTTCCGCCACCGTCTTTCATACTTGCGCCGCTCACGTTTTGCAGAAGCAATGTTGTCATTGTACCACGGAGCTGATGGGCGCAAAGTAACAAGACGTTTCTTTAAAGGCGCATGGGAGTCAACAAGACCAGCGAGATTAGACTGATATTGGTCTAGTAGAGCATCAACATTGCTTGCAGGTGAAGTGAAAATTGGCAGTGTAGATAGTTCATCGCGAAATTTCTCAATGTCAACGCAGCGCAGTTTTCTGTAAGTCAGTTCAACTTTTGAGGCAGTTGGTTTAGTATACGTTTGCAACAAAGCATGTTATCACAACAACATAAATATTTATTTTTGAATGCCGCAATTTTGAAGTCTCCACGATAAATATTTGCAGAGTTATTAAGAACTTAAATTAAGTCCTTAAGTCCATGGGTATGACTTAAATTATACTTTCTACATTGAAGAAATATAAAAATGACCATAATTGAGCTTATTCAGTGTACAATAAGTACAGTTATTCGTTAAAACCCGAAAAATACTCATACTTATGTTCTAAGAGACGTTTTCAAAAATATATGACGTCATAATGACGTATACTCTTGTTCACGGTGAATGTTAAAGAAATTCCTCTCAAAAACTGGAAATTCTATAAACATACGATTGTGGGTACAGATGTATTCTTTAAGTTGCTAGATTTTCATGAACAACTATTCTAAACTGTAAAAGTTGAATTAAGAAGTTATTTTGTAAGTGGTTTTACGTTGAATATTTCCCGACAAATTTTGGCGGGAAAATTACAAAAAAATAACATTTAATAACTTGTCTCCCTCTTAACTAATCGAACTCGGGTTTTCGATTTCTTTGTTATCAAGATGATGGGAATTCAGAAATCAGTGTAATTTAATGATTTTGAAAATATAGCAACGTGAGCGATTTGAGGGTCATTTGTGCCCACCGTGGTATGTCCACGTTTTGACTACGCTGATGCAATATGGGGTGACAACTCAACCCTTATGCACGATCTTCAGATTTTGCAAAATAAGGCGGCCAATATAATTCTTGAATTTACCTAGTTATAGTTCTTCGGCGGCACAAGCCTTGTGAAATCTCAATTGGTCTACTCTTTCCAAACGTCGTATTGTACATCGTCATATTTTAATATATAAGTATGTCAATGGACTCATTGATTATGATTTTAATATCTTAAAGAACAGTGACATTGACATGTATAATATAAGGAGAAAGAACGATTTTAGACTTCCAAGAATCAAGCTTAATAGACCAGTTCGCGGTAAATTCCGACATTTTGAAAGGGGTGCATGGGAATCGATGGGAATCCGATGCCACATAAAATCCGTAAAATCGAATTTCTGAAATATTCTTCAGATACAAACTTACGATACCAGGTAAAAGATTAACATATCGAAATTTGAGGGATGTAGTTGTGCTGTGAAGCGTACAATCGTGTTTTCCGGTTTCCATACATTGTCTGTAAATTTTCACGCGGAATTTAACCCATTTTTTATAACATTAATAACATTATTATTATTATATGATATTATGGTTGTATTCACAGGCTGTAAATATGTACTAAATAATTCGACAATTTCATCCTCAAACCCTATTGAAGTCAAAGGCATACAAAGGTTATTCCAAAATGCCAAATTTGCAAGAATATGCTAGGGAACAGTCTAATGCTATGGTTTAAGTTGCATATATTACAGTATGGCTTAAATTTATTATCACTAAGTCTATTATATACATTTACACATTCATTTAATGTAAACTCAAGGTTAAACTGGTATTTTCTTTGTTATGTGAATTATATTAGAATGGGTTCTATACATACTTCAGTTTACGATAATCATAACTTAGACCTATTATGAACATTTAAGCGTTGTACTATAAAATGTGCACCGAAAAAAATAATCGTGCAGAGCTATCGCCTTTAAAAAAAACATTCTTGCAGAACTCACACTGCTAAAAAAAATATCGTGCACAAAAAGTTTTCCACCCCCCTCCCAGGATTTCTAATGGTCCACCCCTAACTGGACATTGCTAGCTATATCGTTTCAACTCACCTGAGTTTCTATGTCCCAGTTCAAGTTTTTTATCCTCACATTAGCGTTATGAACATCCTAGCAAAAAAAAACAGAGACGATATTAAACAATGGTTTAATATAAGAACTTGAGTAGAACATTTGCTATGCGCATCACTACCAGCTAAGTAGCGCACAAACGATTATTGGTGAAAGCCAACAGTTCCTGTTGAAGTAGACTGTTAACTGAAACGTTCTCCCTCTCTCTTTAAAAGTAAAATGAACAATTTCCCTCTTTCGATATTAGTCTCTGAGTATAGGCTTCGCTGCCGCTTTGACATTTGTTGAGAATTAAACCGACAAATGGGATTAGTATATAGCCAATCAGAGCGTGCGAGAAGCACTCCCCTACTGACCTGACAGGGGTGCTCGACCGTGACCCTAAAAATGAACCCTAAAAATGAACCCTAAAATTTAAATAATAAATGAAAGATTATTTATTTTGAACTCTAAAAGGGACCACCATATAATTAAGCAGTATGTCTGTAATCTCCTTTATCTGTAATCTCCTTGCAAATAAACAGACGACACCCTAAAAGGTACCGCGTTTTGTTACGTAATTGCCTTTTGTCAAAAGACCCCCTAAATGGGACCATCACTGAAATTTCACACCCTAAAAAGAACGGCCGAGCACCCCTGCCAGGTCAGTAGGGGAGTCCCCCCCCCCCGGCACTATTCACTTCTGTAGTACTCCTGCATTCGTATATACCACACAAGTGAATAGTGCTTTTTGCACGCTCTGATTGGCTACTTCGGAGGTGAATATCCTTTGCTATTCACCTCCGAGCGAAGCAGCGATCACCTCGCGCGAGTTGTTGTCCTTTTGACAGAAAATAGCATAACTGTTTGGTATATACTAAAACAACTATTCACCTCAGTGTCGGTGAAAAGTGGTGGATATTGACCACAGCTTCAGAAAGAACACGATAAAAGAACATTACATACCAAAAATGAGGTGAATACGACGAAAAGCGGTCGAGATATGGGCATTAGAATTTATAATTCCCTTTAACAAATCACTGTATTTTTGTCCTGGCTCCTAAGTTTACGAGCCAGGACAAAAATACAGTGATTTGTTAAAGAAAATGATATATTCCAAATATATATTATATAATTATATATTCCCATATCTCGGCCGCTTTTCATCGTATACACCTCATTTTTGGTATGTAATGTTCTTTATATTGCTCTTTCCGAATCGGTGGTCCGAAAATTCTACATCTAAATTTTGCAAATTTGTGACGTCACACTTCGGTACTCTATTCACCTCCACTTTAATTGTTCACTATTCACCTCCCGGCTTGGAGGCAAAATGGCTTCTTGGTCTCGCGCGCGAATACTTCACTTGTTAAAGGAGAACTTAACCTAAATCAATCCGACGACCATACAAACGTATATTCAAGAGAAATAAGTTCTGCTATTTTATTTCTTTGTGGTGCACGTCTAAAAAGAGGAAATACGTATTGAAGGTAGAAAAATAGCCGATTCTCCGCTGATAAAGCTAGTTTGTGTGGCGGCTCAATTCAGTGCGTTTTTCCCCGGATCGTACGTCACGCATACCAAGGAAAAACAACCACACCTCCAGCACAAAGAAAGCACAATAGTACGCAATTACGAGTCGTTAGTCCATCTATTCAAAGCCGAGAACAACATGACAATCGTATCGTACGTCACAGATTACAGGAATTGAGCCGTCTGTACTTAGCGGCGGTTGGGAGGAAGATTTGCAGATTTTCTTTCCTTTGACGCAAAATACTTACCCTCGGTGATACTAATATTTGACGCTGTTCGTCCCTGGACATTCTGGAGAGTTTCTCTGACGTTGTACCTTGGTAGTGTTTAGTATAGAACTGAGACTCTGTTGTACTTGGCGGGGAAAGTTCTGGCGTGATACAGAACTCCCTTGGAGGCGAGGAGACAAAATTCACTCTGATACCCTCCCCTGAAAAGAATAACGAAAAAACGTATTTTAAAACATAATATATTCTAACTCTAGAATACATAATTGCAATGTACATACGACTACTTTTTCTGTAATAAATACAGAGGTACGATGAATCCTTCGCAGAGATAGAGCTTAACGTTTGTGTTATTATTAGAAAAAAATGTTCTCCACAGCTACCAAACACAAGCTGTAATATTCAATTAATTAGTTACGCGAAATGTGCCTTCAAGCCAGAGCTCAAAATTTAGAGCGGGCGCAAATGAGCTGGTGTCACTCTCGATGTCGATGAAAGCGCATTTGAACACGAGACTTGCGCTATACAAATAAATGAATCTTAGTCATAACGGCCAGTTGGCATGGTCGCATAAATATGATGATGTAAACTTGTACACATCTGTTGCTACTGTCTTTCTCTTAATATGCGCTGTCATTCTTCTTTGTGTTTTTCACGAAATCTTACTTTCTCCTTCATCAGGTGTCAATGGACCGCTCAGCAGTGGACTGTCAAACTGCAAAAAAGGATGAAGATGAAAGGATTTGCACAAGGAAGTACTAGCTTTAAAATGATGACTGCCATTTATAGGGATTTTATTCGCGGCAAAACCTGTCAAGGTAGTTCCTGACCCCCTCCCCCCAGGGGTCACTCTCGTTTATGACGTATTATAGGTGTGCGGCGACACAGGGTCTGGGTTGGAACCTAATGTCTGTGGCTTCAGGGTCCGGGTTTTGTGATACAATATGTGGAATTACGGGCTATAGACGACACTGAATAACCGCTAATCAAGGTGGAAATCCGGGTTCGTTCTCACGACAACTTGGAGAAGTTTGGAGCTATTTATTCTCGCAAAACCGGGTCCAGTTCTCGACTCCATGGCCGCACATGGCCGCCAAACATCGGCCAATAGAAACGTCGAGCTCGTTGTTTAATTGTTAAAGATATAGTCTGATATAGATATAGATTATGATAGATACAGATATAGATAGATAGATAGATAGATAGATAGATACATGTAGATAGATAGATAGATAGAGGTATATAGATATACAGATCGATATACAGATATATAGATAAAAAGATATATAGCTATAGATAGAGATATACATGTAGATATAGATATAGATGGAAATTATTTCAATAGAAGCTACAAGTATTATGGTACTTTCTTTTCAATAACAAATGTACTAATTATTCAGTTGACATTTCAAACAACTCCAAAACAAACCCAATGGTACGTCATAATTACCATTGCAACCCTGTGTTTAGTGCTTCTCTTCCCTTGCCTATCAACATCATTCAAGTCAATGAATGAGCGGGTTATCCCCGCACCCATGTGTCCACAACGCGCATGCTGTACCTGTAGGAGTAAGGACTTGAAATTAGACTGCAAAATAACACGAGGAACTGTTTTTGTTGCTAGTACAAATTAGTCTGACCTGACTAGCAACAAAAACAAAGGTGAGAAGGAGGATAATCTTTGAACAATAACTCAACTTGTATTACTTTGCAGGTAAGAAAGGATGCTTTATTATACGAATAACCTAAGTCTTCTCGTCCAATCAGATGTGTGCATTGGGATCACGTGCTAGCCCAATATTTTACCATGTAGGACAGCTATCTACTAGATAGTTCGCATGAGCTGTGTTAATCAGTTGTTTGGAGGATTATTTGTTCGGTATACTAAAACACTTATAGGATTCACCCTCGCCCAATATGGAAAATATTGAAGTCTCTACTTTAATATTATACTCTACCTTCGGCTCAACTTAAATTTTTGCCATAATGGTACAATGTACGTACGTTTCATGTATGGCAGCATGCACATTTAGTATTAAACAAAGTTGTTTTTATTTATTTATTTATGCCATGGGAGGAAAAGCAATAGGACTCGAGGTCGCCTACGTGGCCTAACTCCGCGCGTGGTCAGCAACATATAGTGTAAAAATTTGCGCCGCCTTCAACAATTTGCAATTGTGAACTTTATAACTTTATTAGTTAAAAGATTATATATTTTGCTAATTTCTTTGATAATTAGCATTTTAACTCTCTCAGCCATTACTAGCGAAGCCATGAAACCACAAATAACTACAAATAGTTCATCAAGATTCTACTAGCAACAGTTGTCATGAGATTTTACTCACATTTCTAAAAATCTACTCGCATGTTGAAAGTGTGCGTGCATAATTTCGAGCACTAGTTGGTAATTCGCACACAGTGAACTTGTTTTACCAGACCTGAAATTCCCGCCAACAATTTTGCGAGGGGCCAGCCTAATTCCCAGCCCTGAATTAAGAGCGTGCAGGGCAGGGTTACTTTATAACTGGAAAATCTAGGCATTTGGCAGAGTTCACTGTTTCTTTCCAGCATTTGGAGTAGTTGTTTCCCCTGGTCCCCTGGCATGGGGAGTATTGTTTCCCCTGGCATGGGGAGTATTTTATTGGATATTAATTAATTTTGATGATGAATACTCTCACCTTCTTGTTTGAGTGATTCAGATGATCTGCTAGTTGGACTGATCTCTGCTGTTGCCTGCTCACCTGAGATTAATAATTTTAAGAGAAAAAGAAAATAGAATCATTTGAACCATAATTAGAGCAGTTATTGATTGTGTCGTAAAACCTAACCCAGTGTAATATTATTACAGAACCAATCACAGAAGCAAGTGGAAAACACAATGAACCAATCACAGGAGCAAGTGAAAACACAATGAGCCAATAACAGGAGCAAGTAAAAAAACAATGAGCCAATCACGGCAGTATTAAGTAAAAACACAATGAGCCAATTACGAACTAAGTAATTCGTGATTGGTTTTACTTGAACCCAATCGTGAGGAAATGTTAACGCAATGATGGATAGTTTCAAGTTTAGTTTATTTGAGTCAATGGACACAAAGTTTAAGTGATAGTTCTAAATATTCTATACATGTAAGTACAAATATAAAGAAGAATATATGTTTTACAGTAATTATATAATGATGTCAAGATAGATACATAGCATAGAAATTAAAATAAGTATGTGGATAAATGGATAAATCTCGCTAAAACGAAAATTGACTGCATAATATTGGACCAAAACAATGTTCAATTTTAGATTTTCATATAAATTATGACAGCATCCTAAGAACGTGTGATTTCATTGGCTGTTCAGCATGCTTGATTTTCTCATAATACACGCTCAACCATTTCTTTCCGCATAGATCAAATTTTATATTATAAACAATAGAAGATGGTTCTCCTTTGTCATTGATATAACAAAATAACGCACTTTTGAGGTCTTGAAAAGCTGCTAAATGCACTTGCATTCTGCTCAGGTATCCACAGTTTTTCAAGACACAGAGAACCATCTTTTATTTGTAAATTATAACTTGACTGGCTGATAATTACAAAACAACAAAAAAAATTCACTGTCAATAGAAGAACTAAGCACACGCAAATTCATGCAAAGCAATCACTTTTGACACTCAATCACATTATCCTATAAATCTTATATTTCAGCCAATCAGAGCTCAGCTTTACTATGAAATACAGGGCGGTATTTCATGTTTTTTCTATGAAATACAGAGCGCTATTTCATGGCTAGATCAGGCCAATCAAAATGCATGAAATTTCATGCCCTTTCTTTATCAGCCAATAAGAATTCAAGATTGTGAATACATAATTAGTCTGTAGATGTGTCCGCCACTTGAAATTTTCCGGTGAGAAAATTCTCAGTCTAAAATAAATTGAGAAAGAGAACAAACAACAGGGAAATATGTCATTGGGTTAGATAACGTGATTAAAGGGTGCTCTTAGTGGTACATGAAACCGATTTTGGGAGTCAGGTCAGGTCTATGGAAAATTATATATTTTGGTCTGAAATAGGGTCATGCTTTTCAGACCAGTGCTGCACACTGATTGACTGCCAGGGAAAGCCAGGTGCAGTTTGTTTCGAGTGGTAGCCCTTCATCAGAGCAAATTAACCCATGCTAACTTTTATGGCCTGATTATACTTTTTTTGTGTTAGGCAAAGGATTGGTTAATTCACCTGCTCAATTCTTGGCTGAGCATCAACAATGAAATTCTGTTCAGCCCTCCATGTTGTATGTGGCTGTGTCTTGTTACTGACATGAGATCTAAATAGTCCTTGCTAAAGAGATACAAATAAAACAGAAGTTAACATCACACCATTAACATCATCAATTCAGTGCTGATTGCTCTGCTGCTACTACTACTACAACAACAACAACATTTATTACCATTTAGTTATAATTATTCTAGTACAGGTATTATTTTTTAAAAAATCAAGGTAATTGCTACCCAGAGTAAATAATTAAACGAGCTGGGAAACTGGTAATCTTAACATTCGTTTGATAGAGTTATTTGGTATTTAACAACTTTTAAAAAACAAGAGAGTATAAAATATTTACAGGAAAAAAGAAAAACAACACTGCATGATACTACTATTAATAATAAACATGATAATATTAATAATAAATGACAATGATAATGGAGTAAAGTAAACAGAATTTCTTAAAGACTATTATACAGAAATGATGGTAGTTTAGGTACTTATTGACTGAGTGGAAGGGCCAGATGGGAAAATATCTGGCTCTCGGTCAATTTGTATGGACCTCGCTATGCTCGGTCCATACGTAATGACCTCAAGCCAAATATTTTCCCGTCCAGCCCGACCTACCTCAGTCAATAGGTTTTTTATCATATGACCATACTTTTTTTGTAGATCAGACTGCAAAACAGCAAGAAAAAATTGTGCAGCGCCGGACGGCTTTTTCCAGCCCGATCACGGCATACATGTCCAGCCCTCATCACGTGACTTTTGTAAATGGTTTTGAAAGGAAAGGATGCGCGGGGCCGTACGGGTTATATGATAAACATATGTACATGATACATGTAGATGAGACTAATATAGATTTATATGATCAGACTTGATTTTTTCCTTATTTCACAATATAACTTAATGTTCATTCTAGAAATCAAACAAAGTGGAACAATGTAGCCTGGGAATAGAGCTGCCTAACATCGGGTGGAAATAAGCCCCCTGAGAGAGATGGTCTCTCTCGGGGGGGGGGGGCTTATTTCTGCCCGATGTAAGGCAGCTGTATTTGCAGGCTGTCAGTAAGAACAATGTCCCATTGCAGGTTTTAAATTTGGAGACAGTTGTTGTGTCAAAGTGGATTATTTTTATTCCTCATCTGAAAATGTATTGAAACAGAACATGTAATATCTCGTTCTAATCTATAAACACAATGTGTGTGCAAAAGGGCATAGATATCTCCTGATCACATTCTAAATTTTCCTTCAATTTTTTTGTTTTCTAAGGGAGAATTTAAAACGTGATCAAGAGTCACTTATATAATTATGCCCTTTTTGCACACAGCCCTTCAATAATTATGGTGTGCGCATTCTAGAAAATATCACCAGGATCTGCAGCAGTTTTTTTCATGAAAACAAAAATCACCAAAACAAAATTCCTTCTACGACTAACAATAATATTAAAGAATTATGGCAGATAAGGGAGTAATGATGGATGTGCTGGGGCCAACACAATAAAACTGTAGTTACAAGTCTAGTCATTATTTTCCGATGTTTAAACGCTGGACATATTGACTTGTAAAGTACACATGTAGCAGTTTTATTGGCCCCTGAACTTAGAGTACAAATGCAAACATTAGTGTCCCATATAAATAAAGGTTTTGCAAAGGTTGTGATGTATATGTAAGCCATCGACATTGCATGAACATACCCCAAAATTGCACAAAGAATGAGTGTGAGAACAAACACTGCCATGTGGCCATAAATGTATTCTGATTATATAGTAAGTGTTTTTATGTTTTCCCACTGGCTTGTAGTATTGTAGTGTTTAATTGAGAAAGTCACGTGTAACATTGTTATGTAACATTATACAAGGCATGTGTGATGGAGCTGGGGAGCCACAATGCATTGCACTCCCTCTTTAGAAGTGTTGCCATATATGTGACCTCGACGCTGTCATGATCAGTCGGTCATTGAATATATTATTATACCAAAAGTAGAATCAAATGAATATATTTATATGTATAACAAACAATAATAATATGACTACAATATTTGGTATGGACTACCCAGAATATATTTAACTAAACAGCTAAACTACATGTAGCTGGGTATAGCCAAATTGATGACACCAATGATACAATGTTGGTCTGACAATATAATAATTAATGAAATTGGTTAACATATAATTACATTGGCATATATAACTATATACATATACAATATGCCATATGCCATATTGGTTCAATGACTGCTGATTGACAATAACTCACCTCATACGTGGCATTTAATTGGTTAATCTTTCTTTCATCGTTAGTAACTAAGACAGACTTGAAGTCACAAATCTGAAAACAATAATGTACAGTACTTAACAAATATATTTATATTATGCTGTGCATCTGTCCTGTTATGGGTGCACAGATGACGCACAATATGAAGAGAACAAAGAAGTGTGCCACGAGAAGCAGTTGAGTACTGGCATAACTGATGGTCTCTTCACATTTTGGCACCATCTGTGCATCTATAAGATGACAGATGCACGGCAGAATGGAATCTATTTGATTTATATAATAATCACAAACTAAAAACTAATTCATTACGCAAATATCCAATCAAAACATGTGGAGAATTTGGTTGTGTGTGCTTGTGATGCTATCCATGTGTGTCCTCTAATAACACATAGCGCTTGACCACTCAGTGTGTGCATTTTGGACTGATTATTATATAAACTTGATTACTGATTACTGCCATTTGTATAATAAATAGTAGGGATGTGACGCATTGGATCAGAACTGAACCTGAGACTGACGAGAAGAATGTATCTCAAAAACCTGGATTTCCAAAATATATGTATGGGAGAATTATTGACATTGTAATTTCTTTCTGACCAGAATAAAATGATATTTTGTTAATAACCCTGATTGCCTACTCTTGGTAATTAATCTATAATCTGAAATTTCACATAAATGTACTGGTACATGTATTTTTACACAAAAAATCTGGACCACTGCAGGTAAAAAACAAGAGTGCTTACCTCTCCCCCTCCCCCTCCCCCATCAGTGTATGTGGGAGGTCGGTGTATAAATTGGTGAAAATTGGGAGGACCAAACAAGTACATCAATTCATTGATACAGGATTAAATCATATCATTTATTTATAAATTATATAATTGAATAATAATGACTAGTAATTCATCAAGGAATAAAGTCAATATCAATGGCACATTTACAATTTTATAGTGATAGGAATTGGTATGATTTTCTTAAACAAGGACCCATATTATTATAATTATACTATATTATTATATATAATCATAAATGGGAAAAGACCCGGTTCCCCTTGTTGCCCTTTGGGATTCTAAATTTGAATTTCAAATTCAGAACAGTCAAGCAAGTAAACAAGTAAACAGTCTTCTCCTGTTAGAATAATATTTTTTGCTGAATAAAGCCAAGAAAAAGGAAACAGCAGGATGCTCAGTTAATTGCCTGTCAATATTGCTTTTGAACAGTTTACAAACTCTTTAGGATATTTTTAAACATTCAAGTTTTCGATTTGAATTTCATGTGATACCAAATGTCAGACATTACTCAAACAGAGCATCACATATTATTGCAGAGCTTTGAACAGAGATGTTCACTTCAGTTGTCACTTGACAAAGGCTGATTGACAACTGCAGGTGTCTTCAACCTGGTTGAGGCCTTTTATAGCATGGGTCACTGTTTAAAGTACTTTAATTGTGCCCCAACCTTGTATAATTTATTCCTGTCTAATCCACTGACTGGAGGTAAACTTTGGATTTCAATCTCAGCATCTCTCTCACATCTGTAAGTAATCAGTTAAAACATCAACAGAGTCAGAGAACCCAAAGAGTAGACATGTGTAGACATGTGTACAAGTCATGTAATTCTGAGTGGCTATAATGCCATTATTCAAGACATGTAAGGAAAAATATTATTGGCAAATCGAGAGATTTGGTTTCTTGTTTAATGTATGTGGATTACCTTAGCATCAGGTATTCTTTGGAATGTTAGAATACAAAAATTGCATGAGGCAATGAGCTAGGTTACCATATTATAGGTCTTTGGGGGGGGGGGGGGGGGGGGGGAGGGTGACAACTCTAACAAAGCCTGTTTTGGGAGTTAACAGCAACATTTGGCTGAGAATCTAAAGAAAATGTCAAGAATTGGAAAATAATTGATACTTATATATATATTCAGAAATTCTCCTTTCGGAAATGCACAATTTATTTGGGACTGTATAAAAAACATTGGGGCCAACTAAAAATAGTTTGGAACAAGTTTTGAGACAACATGCCACTCCTCACACAGGCCGCTTTATTAGAGCCTGTTTATCATGATGAAACAATATGGCAGACTCAGTAACATAGAATAACTATATGTATAAATATATATGTAACGGCAGATTGTCAAGACTTACAACAAGAGAAGATCCATGAACTCATACAGCATAAGTCTGTTAGCCACATGTTTTTCCATATGCTTAATCTAAAAGGAATGGGGTTAAGAAAAAACTGTTAAACATTTCAAAAATTACATGTAATCAGACAAACAATTAATTACATCTAGTACTCTAAATTACCACTCGCAAACTCGCAAAATGGTACGTAGCACACTTTTTAATTTGTGAGTGGAAAAAAATCTTCACTAGCAAATTTCTGCAAGTCAAACCTCATTAAGGTACAACTTGGAGTCTGAAAACTTCAAACAAATGTGGCATATTTATTAAGAGTTTATAAGCTTATATATAATTCTTACCTGATGCACAATTAAAAGTAAATTATAGAATACTATATGTGTAATATGTCCCACTTCATTTTGCCAGTACCCTCCCTATTTTTGCTAGTGGGAAAATATACTACAAGCAGACATTTGCTAGTGGATTTAGAAGATCATTTCAAGCCCTGACATCTGCAATTTAGACCAATGTTACCGTCTGCCAGAGCCACTCAGATAACGAGAATCGATTACGTTGCAGAATGGGAACAACATATTCCATGTTGCAGTTATTTGATCCAATCAGTGTTGAGTACAAGACAATAGCATTTGAACTTTCTTGAACTTCGATCTGGTAAAAGGCAAATTTAGTGGACTAGTTTTGAAGTCGAAGTCTTTTGAATGAAGGAAATGATGTGGATATGCTAGGATTTGTAAGTTGAAAAAATTGCTTTATTTTTGTTTTGTAATGTGTTTAGTTCTCATTGTCTACTTATAGTGCAGGCCCCAGTTACTGTAGTAATGCACTGTAAGACATGACACAACATATACATTATACTTCATATATACTTACATGTTGCATCAGCTTGACTGGAGAAACTGATCTTCCACAAACCTGAACAGAAAAAAAACATCAAAATATATGTTTTTTTGCATATATACATGTATATATATATATCTTTTTTAAATATAAAAAAATATATATACAAAATTAGACAAACCTTGAGTGTTCTAAGAAGAATTTGTTCATCTGTTATAAGTCCTAACATGTCCTCGTGTTCATACAATTGAAAGGCCACTCGTACTTCACGCAATTCTTGGAAACTGAAAAATATATTAAATCAATAAAATAGGAGTTTAGAAGTTGGCTTATATATATACCAGTATTTAATGTCTGCATATCAATTATCTGGACAGACCTTAATAATATAAATTTGTAAATTAGATATCATTATTAGCATACAATTATAATTGTACATGTACAAATAAACTTTGAACCTGAGATATCGATTGGAGAGCATATCAGCAGCCTTCTTTATAACTTGTCCATTGTATAAAGCATCATGCATATTGTAAGTTCGGTGGAGGTCCCCATGCAAAGTCTTCATATCCAACAACTCTGATATTGTCTGGGTTATAAACATAATAACCATACAAATAAACACAAAATAATATCATCAGAAAATGCACAAGTCATGCAATCTATTTCATTATTAGCTATATAGATGTAAAATGTACATGTATAACAGAAATATTATATAATATAACAACCAACCTTTATTTCTAGTCCAGTTAGATTTTCTTTGTTGATTTCAGGTGGGATATTCTTGTAGAAAAGAGTTTTCTGGAACTGTTATTTTAGAAGCAACAAGCTTAAGTCAATAATAATAATAATAATAATGATCTGACATTAAATAACAATATTTTTTAAACATTACAATAACTGCATGAGCAGTATACATGTACATTTTGTTCATTATAATTATTATGTTATTACTTTATACAGTAACATTCTGAGAATGCTAGAATTTCAAATTTTCCAATACATTTTCAAGTGCACCATGGAAACAAGGCAATATGATCAAGTCAACAAACATGGTAAGCTAAGAAAACTGTCAGTTTCTGATCCAAAAGGGCCATTCAGTAAGCCTGCACAGAAAATCTCTCTGATTTTCTTCCTTTAACTGCGATCTTTGCTGTTAACTTGACCATTATAATCCCAGGGGGAGGGGGTGAACTGACATACATGTACCTCTTAGGGGGTCCTGTTTACACAAGTTATTTATTATTATGCAACCCAAGTCATACCTTTTACTTGTAGGGGTTTAGAATTATTTATTTTAAGGTACTTTTATAATATTTCACCTGAAAGTGCACTGAAATGAAGCTATACATGTATCATATAATAATAAATGATGACAGCAGCTAGAATATCAGTTGCTTCTCACAACAGGGTTACTGCTGTAGAAAACTGTTATTGTGTTTTGGTGGGTTACCCGACTAAATTAATTACCTATAGGTGCCATGCAGGCTGTCTGTACACAAACTTTGAAGCGATCGCGAAAGTGAAAATTTGAAGCGCTATAAAATTCTAAACAAAAACAAAAATCAAAGTGAAATAGGAATGTAATTGACTGTGCACTATTTTAATATTACACCTTTTAGAGATCAAAATCATTATGGTGTTTTTAAAAACCTTTAATTGATGCATACCCTTAAAGGGTCATGTACCGGTAAAAATAAAATAATAATAATAATAATAATGGTTTATTAGCAGTATTTCTATTCATCTGCTAACTAACTAAACTATCTAACAATGGATTTAATAGTTTAAGTACATCATAATCGAAATTATGACTATAGCTCTTCTATAAGTAATATAACAATAGAGAATAGCATCAATAAATGAAATCAATACGTGATTAATCAGGGCTAAATGCAATTTAGGCATGGTTAAATATCCATCGTGCACCGGGGGCCCTGTAGTGTGGTCGCGCAGCCCTGGGCCGGCGTCTCATCCAGGACTCTTGATATGTTGTTATTGCATGTTGTTTTCATGTTCGCTTGTCAGTTGCTCCTCTTTGCGTTCAAGGCTGCTGCCTTTTGGATTTGGATTGCAGATCTTCGATCGGCGTTGGTTATCCTCGACGTGTCTGCTTCACAGTAATTTGTGTGTGCTTAAGTTCTTTTTGCCGCTACGGACTTCGGTGTCAACTGAAGTTGAGATCAAAATATTAATCATGGCCGATCAAGCGGATCATGCTGCACCAACAGCCAGCCCAGCCTCGGATTCAGAAAATCCAGCAATCGCAACATCGTCGGCTGATTTTCAAGGTCTGATTTCAGGCAGGTTTTCGCCCATCATGTCAGCCATCGTCAGCCGCTTTTCCTACCGCTTCTACTTCTGGTGCAGCAGCTTTGCCGGCACACACTTTCGCGCCAGTTTCGTCACCGCCAGCTTTTCAAAACGTCCAAGGTACGTATTGGCCTGTTGTTTGAATCTGCTCCTTTCCCAATTCCTTCCCAATTCTGCCCATGAGCCAGCCTTCATCCCGTGGTCTACTCTCCCCATTTGGTCCTCTGTCTCTGCTCCTCCAGTCCCGGTACCGGCTTCATCCCGTTCTTTCTTGGTGCCTGATGTTCTGCCTCCAATCCCAGCTAAACTCGCCAGTGGAGCGGTGTCATGACAGTTTGTCGATTTAACTGAGTTTCTCCCAGCAAATTTGTCTTCCACTCCAGACCCTTCATGGCCTGCGACACTCAGATTGTCCTCTGCCACTTCAGATGGTGCTCCTTCATTGGAATTTGCTCCCAGCAAACCCAGGCACAAAGCCCTTTTAAATTTCCATGATTGGATTGAAGCTTTTTGCATGTACGCAGCCGTGATCATGGCCTCTCATCCCCATCGTGCAAGAGAGCTTTTAGCATATCTCCTCCTCATTTGACTTCCAGGCTCCTCATTGGTTCGCTTGTGTACGTTTTTTTTGTTTTCATCAAAGCATCAGAAACAGACCCATTTCACCAAGGTTCCACCATTGTTGTAGGCCATACCTTCACCCCCGTGTGTGTGGTTGATGCTTTATTTTCTTATTTGTCGCTGAGAGGTCCAGCTCAAGGCCCGTTATTCAGGATGGATCTCCCCTCACTGAGGCCAAATTTAACAGTAGGCTCACCAAGGCTTTAGCTGATGCAAAGGTAGTCAGCCATTACTCTTCTCACAGCTTTCGAATCGGTGCTGCTTCTGCTGCGGCATTGTGGCCGGCTTATTCGAGTCTCTCATCAAGATCCTGGGGCAGTGGTCCAGTGATGCTTACCAATTATATATTCGCCTCGCCCCAGACGAGTTGGCGTCAGTTGCCTCGCAACTGGTGCAACCGTGGTTCAGGAATATGTAAATAGTCTGGGCTGGTTGAGTTGGATCATCCTCTCATCCTGCAGTACGTAATTCTTCCGTGTTTTGCCGTGTTGCAGTGTCGTCCTGTGATGGGTGTCATCGTACTTCTGCTGTCACTGCTATCCAGCAGTTTTAGGTGTGCTTTGGATTCCCCATTCAATTAGTATTTCATGTGTGTCAGGCCGATGTCGGCTGTACTGGTAGGATCTCAAGGTTTGCACTGGTAAGTAGCATTTTGCTTTCTTGTTTGCCCTAGTCGGGCTCGTCAGCTTGCTTGCTGCAGGGAGGATTAGGGTCGTCCTCCGGGACTGACCGCGGTCTGGCTGGGGGGTTCTAGTGGCCTAGCTCCTCTCAGCACTTGACCCAATGCCTGTCCCCCCCCCCTGACCAATTGCTTGCCTGAAATACGGCTGCTGCGGTGTAGCCTAGGTTGCCTCCTAGCCCCGCATTGCTCCCTGGATTCATCTACGTGTAAGCCCAGGTTTTGGTGTTTCTGCTTCCCATAGCACAGTTCGCTGCTGGGTTGTTCAAGCTTAATGCTCCAGCTCCATTCCAGCAGTTTGCAGCTGCAGGTGGAACGATTGTTCAGCTTGCCTGCTATAGCCTGCTGCAGGTTGTAGCATGGGTTGCCTGCTTCCCGAGTTTTGAGGTCTCAGCATCCGGAGTCAGGTCACCCCTTGCTCGGCTCAACTAAAGTTTTGTTGGGCTGTTTGATTGCCATGGTTACTTGGCAACCAAGCTCGCAAGCCTTGACACTGCTTGGCTCCGGGCAATGAACCTTCAACTCTTTTCTCTTCAGTTAGAACCATTGAGCTTATGCTTTTGTTTATACTAGCTGATTTATTTAATTGGGGCTAAATGCAATTTAGGCATACCGTATTTACCCGTGTATAATACGCGCCCATGTATAATACGCACCCCAGATTTTGGGCTCGTTTTGGAGAATTTATATTAAATGACTTCAAAATCGAAAAAAGTAAAAAAATACCAAATCTTCGCGAATGCAGACGTCCAAAATTAAAATCATTAGACAATACGTTGCCAGAGTGTCAATGAAACACCGACTTCCGAGCGTGAGGAAAAAGATAAAAGAAAATAAATTCTACTTTAAATTGATTTATTTACATCATTTACGGATATTTACACTTAAGGTAAACTATTTATTCTTTTCTCTAAAATATACTGTTAATTCATTACAGATCTATTTACAGTTAGCTGAGACTTTTCTTCAATCAAATGTTCGAAGTGATCAAAAACCTTCAAAAATCAGTCAGCTGATGCAAACAGTTCTCTCACAAACAAACCGTCCTGACCTGGTTCTTCATCGCTGTGCTCCTCAAAAGTCAGGTCGTCCTCTGTACCATCAAGGTTGTTGGAGATCCCGCACTTGAGAAAAGATCTCACAATCATGTCCTCTGGGATGTCACGCCACGCTTTCGCAATCCACGAACAGATCATCTCTTCCGATGGTTTCTTTTGCCTTCCACCAGCAGTAAACTCATGAACACCATCCACCATCCATGTCATCCAGGGGCCGAAGCAACTTTCTCATTCCACAACTTCATTCTGTCGGTGTCCATCCAGCCCTTATCTTGGACAGCAACAACTACGCCGTGATTGTTCTTTATCTTTGGTAGTGTCTTTCTCTTAAAAATAATCATGGGCTTTAACTTCGAGCCATCAGCGGCACATGCTAACACAACAGTGACGCGGTTCTTTTCATTTCCGGTAGTGCAAATTTTCACAGTTTTCTCACCAATGTTGTTGACTATTCGGTTAGGTGGCATGTCAAATGTTAGCGGCATTTCATCCGTGTTTGCGATGAAATGACGCTGCTTGCGACGATTAATAACACAGCTGTGAAAGTTTACGATCTTCTCCTCGTAGTCAGCTGGAAGTCATTGTGCTAGTGTCGTTTTCTGTCGAATCAAGAGATTTTTTCTTTTCAGGAATCGCTGGCACCTGCAATGGTTCCTGCCTTGAAAGATCCTTCTGGTATCTTGTATTTTTTATCCTTGGCGAGATCGAGTGCCTTCAGTCTGATCAGCGATGGTAGAATTGCTAAACCATTCTGTCTTTTCTCTTTGACCCAAGCCAAAAGGTCAGCTTCCATTTCGGGCCACGCAGCTTTCCATCCTCGAGCAGCATGCTTCATTCGTGGCATTTTCTCCAAGTTCTCTTTGTTTTTTCTCCACAAACGTACATTGAACTCGGAGACTCCAAACTCTCGCTCCGCAGCTCTGTTGCCATTCTTTTCCGTGAAGGTGATAATAATTAACTTGTCACAAGTTCAGTAACTCTGACGCTTAATTCATTCATGTTGCCATGATCAATTTTGCATGATTATTGTTTACAGATGAAACTGATGTGTGAAAAGTGGGGTTTAAATAGCTGCACTAAGTTATTCATGGATCGAAATTTCAGTGTTTTTATTGGCCGCTTAAGCATGAAACAGCCAATTATAATGTTTCTTTTGTTTGTGTTGTTATGCAAATTACATGTAGTCCTAAAATGGGAGGTTCTGTGTATAATACGCATCCCGATTTTGAAGGTCATTTTATATATTATATACACGGGTAAATACGGTAGTTAAATATCCTTTGTGCGCCAGGGGTCCTGTGGTGTGGTCGCACGGCCCTGGGCCGGCATCTCATCCAGGACTCTTGGTTTCTTGTTATTGTGTGTTGTTTTCATGTTCGCTTGTCAGTTGCTCCTCGTTGCATTCAAGGCCACTGCCTTTTCCCTCCCTCCCTCCCTGTTCCCTTTGTCCACTTATGTGTGACCCAGTGCTCTGGGCTGTTTGGTTGCCCTGCTTGGCTCCGGGCACTGAACCTCCAACTCTTTTCTCTTCAGTTAGAACCATTGAGCTTATGCTTTTGTTTATACTAGCTGGTTTATTTAACTGAGGAAATGTGAAACAAAAACTAACTATTTTCAAAATGACTGCCGAGCACCCATCATTTTGGTATAGGTGTGCCCCCCCACCTAATGGATTATAATCCCCTACATACTTGAGCATTGGACAAATGCTCCATGAATGAGCAAAAACCATTACTAGGAAAATATAGATTTCCAATGTAACAGCAAAAATACACAAAAACCATTACCAGGAAAATATAGGTTTCTATAATGTACAGGAAAAATGCTCTGCCTCACATACATGAGATAGCCTAGTATGTTGTATCCGCCTCTCTTATGGGTCAGTGAGCCGGCAGAAGAGAGGTGGATATAACGTAGCCTACAGTGAGTGTCATAATCAATTAGCAAAAACCATTACCAGGAAAATATAGATTTACAAATTGTAACAGCTGCTAAAGTGTAATATCACTTGCATAGAGCGGTTCAGGTATAAAATTAATACTTAAAAGATTTTCACCTATTAAACCACAAATTTACACATACAGTGTAGAATTACGATCGAAGAATCGAAGCCCGAATTATTATTAACACGCAAATCATGAAACTGATATTATCGAATCAATTTATTGGGCATAATCCAAACCCGCTATCCCATCCTACCAACCAAGTAAATTTTAGCATAGGCCGATTGCACATTTTAAGGATTTCGAAACAACAATTAGAATCTAAAATATAAGTACTTACCCCTAATGCCTTCGAGAGACATCTATTTAAACAGTGATTCGCGAATGAGAACATGAAAAAGAATCAAGAAAACAGCGAAAGAGTTACTTTAACAGTATAAAGGCATGACTTTTGAAAACAGAAGCTCAAAAGCCAAAGGCAAAGGCTCCAGCAGGCAACAACAGAACCAGTCAACACGCTGAAATCGAAGAATCAATTTCGCACTTTTATCGCTATGATAAATCTTACCCTAGTTCTTCCCATGTGAAAAAGTCTTTCTTTCTTGGATATTTTATGTGCATCTTAGGATTTCCATAAAATCATAAGGCCAATAAACTTAGAGATTCGGCAAAGTCAATCCAATATGGTGGCTGCTCGAGCGCGCAAGCGTCATGACAACATCGTTCCCGTGCACTAAATACTCTAAACAGATACGGGGAGGGGTGGGGATGAAAAAACATACATGTATGATAAAGTAGCCCACAAATGTTTTTTACATACTATGTGTATTTTGATCGCTTCCAGTCGTATAACGAAGAGGTCTCGGTGGCAATAGTTTTCTTCCTTCGTATAAATAATAGCTGTAACTACGTTTGCAAAATCTAATCAGCCTGATTCCTTTCGAATTTCAATACTTTCCCTGCAATCCTTCTTGACATTTTTCTACTTATGAACCTGTAAAGGGTTTTGAGTACTTCTGCGAATAATTTTTGGTTTACTGATAATATTCCGTTCTATGTTCTACGCTTGTTGGAAATGCTTTCAATTCCTGACCCATGACCGCGTAAGTAAAAGCCTGGGTCGATTTCCCGGGGTGACGTCATCTCAGTTAATGATAAACTTGAAAATTGCAAAGAACCGTGGACGAAAATCCTGCTGATTGCTACGTTGGATCTAAGTCAGATCTAATCAGCCAAAATGAAAATGAATACGAAGTCCAAGGACTACGGCAAAGCTGACACAACGTAGGATTTTATATTGAATATTACAATATTTCGGCTGGCCAAACCAGCCTTCTTCAGGTACTATCCTCCATGCTGCCTTTCTATCACAACGACATCGATTTATAGATAGTTTGTGAGTCGTTAGTAAAGTAAAAAGTCATTTTAGACAAAATTCTAAGTATTTATTCAAATTATTGCAAAGTCGAATTAATTAGATGACGTCACCCCGGTAAATCGACCCAGGCTTTTACTTATGCGGTCATGGGTCAGAAAAGGTCAGTTTTTCACCATTTCAAACGTAACAAAACAAAGAAGCGTAGAACATAGAATAGTATCTGTAAACCAAAAATTTATTCGCAGAAGTACTCAATTCATAAGTAGAAAAATGTCAAGAAGGGTTAGAGGCACTTTAAGACATCCGTTGTTGACAAACATACTATCGGACACATCAACGCGCTATAGGCTTCTCAAGGAATTTGGATAATGATCACGAGTTTGAACGACAACGAGTAAGTGAAACTTTGAAGAAAATCAAGAATCACATCGTTAAGGTAGAAGACGGAAAGCAAGAATTTACTCGCCATCGCAACAATTTATTGAATGTGATTGAAAGCCAGAAGATGGAAATACAAAGGATGAATTCAAAATCGGCGAAATTCAATTGCGTCTCGACAATGACAGGATACCAGGTACCCTGGATGCCAGAGGTTCTATTCCCCGGGGGGGGGGGGGGGGGGGGGGCTCCCTTATGTGAGGGGTACATGGATGCTCGTCGTACCTTTTAGGGGTCAAAATCAGGAGTTTAGTACCACTTAGGGTATCCACGATCAAACACAGACATTTATATGTAAAGCGGTACCTTTTAGGGGTCGGGTGTCACCGAATGCTAGAGAATGACAGCGCTTTTGAAAACAACAAGGAAGAATGTGCTTGATGATACAACATCAAATAATAGCAATAAAAGGCATCGAAAGTTTAAAATGTTGGCATGTTTTTATCGGTACCTTTTAGGGGTCAAAATGAGCTTGAGCCACGCCCATTTTAGTACCTCTTAGGGGTAAAATCGAAAATGTCCGACGAGCATAAGACATAAGGCATAGACATAAGACATAAGTTTATTACCAGCCCTTATCCTATACAGGACATCGGTTACGCTAATGATAATATAATATAACAGCAATGACAGAACTGCAACAAGTCTATTTAAGTGTACAATGACTTCTTACTAGCTACTTTACGGCGTTCTTTCCTTAAAACACTCATAGACGTACTTAGCCACAGTGTTTTGAATTTCATGTGGCGGATTGATAAGGAGGAGGAATATCTCATTTTCCGTTAGATGGTTTATTTTCTTATTTAACTGCCTTTCTAATTTATTAAATAGCTCCATACGTTTCATATGATAAAATTTGCATTTGACGAGAAAATGCCTCTCGTCTTCAACTTCTGTATTGCATTTTATACAAATTCTTTCTTCTAACTTTTGATATGGCCTTAAATGCCTTCCTACTTCAATTTGAAGGCAGTGATTGCTGATTCGGAGTTTGGTTAGAGATATCCTGTGCTTAACTACACTTACGTTTTTGAGATATTCCTCTTGGGTGTAATTATATTTAAATAATCTATATGTTATTAGCTTATTGGAATGAGATGGATTTTTTCTTTCGTCGTTATGAATTTCTCCATGCCAGTTTTGGATTTCGATATCTTTGGATCTTTGACCTAGATTGTTGAGTATTCTCTTTACGAGAAACGTTGAAGGGTCTTCACCAAAATTTAATTGCCAAATGAAACTGAAACCAAGTAGGTCAATTACGTTTTTTAGTTTCTCTGTCCAGCTGTATACGGGTGGGCCCTATTAATGCAATCAAACATTGCCTTGTCTGTTAATTTTGACTTATCTGATGATAAATACGATGTCCATAATGAAAAGCTTCTATTGATTGCTTGATGCTTCAGGGGCAGCCTTCCCAACTCAGCCCGACACGCGTTATTTACTGCGGTCTTGTTGACCCCCAAGAGCATTTTGCAAAACTTCACGTGTACCTGTTCAGCTGGATCTTTGTCTAGATTTGTTTTCATATCTACTCCCCAGACTTCGCTCCCATAGAGTAATATTGGTCTGATTAAGCAATCAAAAAGTCTTACAGTTATTGAAATGTCTGTTCTAAAATGCTTTCCCATCTCTTTTCTGAGTCTAAATAATGCTTTTAGGGCCACTTTTTTTAGTTCTTGTCTTGCAAAAGCTAGAGTTCCAACAGACGTAAAAGTAAGCCCAAGGTATTTATATGTTTTTAACATTGTCTAATAATTTGTTATCGTAATAGAATCGATAATTATTTAAGGTCTTTCCATTATTGTTAAATATCATAATTTTAGTTTTTTCTAAGTTAACATTAATTTTCGATATTGAACAATAGTTATGAAGATATTGTAACTGATTTTGTAAACCGGTGTAAGACTTAGACATTAAAACAAGATCATCCGCATACAACAGACAGTTAATTTTTTTGTCTTGTGCTTCAACTAAGTCTGACGTATTCTTATTAAATGTTTCTGGTAAGTCGTGAAGGAAAAGATTAAACAGCGTCGGTGACAACTGATACATCCCTGCTTCACGCCGGCGAAGCATTTAAAGCTTGGTGATATCTGGTCCTCAGTTTTGACCACAGATATGTCATTCGAATACATGGAGGCGATCAACGAATAAAATTTTCCAGTTATCCCTACT
This sequence comes from Actinernus sp. WN-2022, assembly GCA_030867875.1. Classification (NCBI taxonomy): domain Eukaryota; kingdom Metazoa; phylum Cnidaria; class Anthozoa; order Actiniaria; family Actinernidae; genus Actinernus; species Actinernus sp. WN-2022. Next base: position 44,577,207 of record JAOWCC010000577.1, on the reverse strand, counting down.
TTCCTCGTTTTTTCAAAGAGTTTATTTCGTGGTATACTATCGAAGGCTTTTTTAAAGTCTACAAAACATGCAAAAAGCAAATTCCTTTTCCGCTTTGGCTTGCTTTTAACATATTTATCTATAAGTGTCTTGAGAATAAATATGCTATTGACTGTTCCATGCTTTTTTCTAAATCCCCCTTGCTCGGGTTTTAAAACCCCATTGGAGACAAGATAATCATAAAGTCTCTTGTTAAGCACAGAGGTGAAGAGTTTACCTAACGACGAAAGTAAGGTTATGCCTCTGTAGTTTTCTACTTCGTCTTGAGATCCCTTCTTGTGTAAAGGGATTATATGGCCATAGCACCACTCATTTGGGAAGTTGCCTGATTCAACAACCAGATTAAAAAGACGAACAATCGGAGCTTTTAGTTGCTCTTTGGCGCATTTCAGTAATTCATTAAGTATGTTATCTCTACCTGGTGATTCATTACTTTTAAGACGACCTATAGCGTCACAGATCTCCTGTTCACTGATTTCAAAATCTAGGGGACCGAAGTTTTCCATATCTTCTAGACTAGAACGATCAACTTCAGTGTGACTATCTCGTTTTTCATTCAGCTTCCTAAAGTGATGATAAAAATCCTTATTCTCTACTGGATGTTTCTTAGTATTCGTTTTCTTGTTAAGGTTGAATAACTTTTTCAGCACTTTCCACGTTCCTTTTGTATCTTTTAAATCTATACCCTTTAAGCTGTTATTAATAAAGTTATTTTTTTTCTTTCTGCAAAGTCTTTTGAATTTTTGTTTATTTTCATGTAAATTACTCCTGATTGAATGATCAGTCGGGTTTCTGCATAAACGCTTTCCTAGAAGCTCCAGACGCCTTTTTCTGTGTTACAATCGTGATCAAACCAATTTGAGTTTGGCTTTTTAAAAGGGCGTTTTTCTCTACTTGAGCTATATTTTAATCCAGCGTTCTCGCACAATCCTGTAAGTATACCTTGGTAAAGTTTCCAGTGACTATATTTATGTCTTTATTTTTGCTGAAGCTATCTGTTACATTTGCTAGCTGTTCTTTATACTCGTTAGAGTTGAGTAACTCTATTATTTTGTCTTTTACATCTTCCCTCCACAGCATTTTTTTATGCTGAGTTACTTTATGGGAGTGGCCGGTCTGATGTAGTGTAGGTTTGGAAATCTTAAACATGAAAGAGATGTGACAGTGATCAGAAATATGCGGCCTGAGAGGATTTACCTTTAAATAACAAGCAAGAGGTATATATCATATCCGCACTAGCTATTACATAGTCTACCAAACTAGAGCCGTTGTACTTGTGACAGGTCTTTTTGCCTCTGTTGTCACCTGCAACTCTACCATTCAGAATTCTAAGGTTGTTTCCCGTGCAGGTTTCTATTAATAACCTCCCTCTAAGGTCGGGTTTATCCTCGTCTTCTGAATATCGCTTATCGTTGATATCTAGCTGATAGTCTTCCGGAAGACTGATCTATATACCTGTTTTCATCCAGAAGAACGAATTCTTGCAGGTCGCCAGTTCGCGCATTTAGGTCGCCCTGCAGAACAACTCTACCTTTACTTGATAAATGTAAAATGGCCTCTAATTCATTCATGAGGTCTTCATCTTTAGATTTTTTGCAGTTGTTAGGACTTAGATAAACTGTTCCAAGAAATATGTCATCCTGCATATTGAAGTACGATTTGTCAATTTTACACCATATAGCATTATTATTTGATGTAGGAATATAACTTACACCTCCGGTGACGCGTTTACTTATATATATCGCAATACCTCCAAAATACCTTTTACCGGAAGCACTTCTATATTTTGCATAATGTTTAAATGAATCAACCGATAGGTTCGAATTCTCATTTGCATGTGTTTCTATAATTCCCAAAATGTCATGTTTTCCCATTATGTCCTTTACTTCGGGTAACTCGAGTTTATTACCTAGTTCCCTACTCATTAAGCCGTTTATGCTCCAAACGCCAATGTGTAATAATTTTGCCATCTATACCTATGCTTAAGTCTACCGAAAGTATACTAAATGATTACCGTGATTAACAATAAGATTTTAAGTAGCACACACAAAAAGGAAAACAAGTTTAAAAATTCTTATTACACACGTTCGATCAAGCTTCATACCTAATGTGCGAACTATGCAAGTCAAATATGGTAACTAAGAAACGACACTCAGAAATGACCGTCTGCCAACAGAATTGAAATATGACTGATCGCGATATCTAAACTAAATTACTACTAATATGGGTTTCGGTTACTATTAATTCTGTCTTATCCGATCACCTAGGTAACGCAGTGCCTCAGACAGTGTGAACAAAGGCTGGGTTTGTTGATTACCATAATAGTAGTCATATGTAGGTGCTGCCTCCCGGTACCAGCACTCCTCCTGCTCTCTGCTACTACCTTCATTATGTCGGTATGCGTCTCCTCGCTGGCTTGGTCTACTAAATTTATGCCATTCAGGCTGATCCGAGCGCTGATAATGGTAATTATCTTCATTGCCTCTGCGAGTGACTTGTCTCCTGGGATGGTTTCTTCTAGTGTTAGTGTAGTTACTACGTGTTGAACGCTTCCGCAGACCCATATGATCTTTCAGATTAGCCACGAGTTTCCGCGTGCCGATACCATTATTTAAGTGTAACTCATCATAGAATGCTCTTCTATCGATTTGTCCAAACCTGTCAGTAGTCACTGATGCATTATCCACAAAAGAGGCGTAAGCCTGTTGTTCACAAAGGACGCGAAATCGATCATTTACTTCGTCGATCACATCATTCATTTGTAAATCGTCACGGTGGTATGTTATGCCTGATACATAAATATTCTTTATATGGGAGCCCCCCACCCCCGTCTCGTCACTTCATTCGCTCCTCGCCGGATGGCGCGTTAGAGATTTCGCGTTAGAGAGAGGGCAGTAGAACCTCTGGCATCCAGGGTAGATACCTGGTAGACTTCGGCTGAATTGGAGATGAGCTGGAAGAGAAAATAGCTGAGATGCTGGAACGGATAAAGGTCAATATGTTGAGAGTGGAGAGAGACTGAAGACGGAACAGTTTTTGCAGGCAACTGAACATCCAAAAGGGAGACTGAAATGGAAGAATATATTCACGCGTATAGAAGAGCTATTTAAACCCAGACCCAGCTAGAGCACCTATCGTTCCGATAATCGCCACTATGTCTATGGAACGGCTTACCATGGACTTCCTTTCTTTAGAGAGGGGGAGGGGTGGCTACGAGAACGTTTTGGTGGTGTGTGATGCATTTACGGAGTTTTCATGGACGTTCCCAACCAGAAACCAAAGAGCCACAACAGCTGCCAAGCTTCTGTGGACAAAGATATTCAAGAACTATGGTTTCCCTCTACGTTTACACTCGGACCAAGGAAGAGACTGAGTCCAACGTCATCAAAGCTTTATGTAAGCTGACTAACATCGAGAAAACCAGAACGACCCCTTACCACCCTCAGGAAATGGGAAACCGAGAGATTCAACCGGACCCTTCTGAACATGCTCGGAACATTCGATGCTGAAAGGAAACAGAACTGGCCTGATCATGTAGACACTTGTGTATGCTTACAACTATGCCAAACACTCGACTACAGGTTATTCACCGTTCTTCCTAATATTTGGCCGCCAGCCCCACCTTCCAGTCGATGTGAACCTCGGGCTTGACACCCATGCCATGCATGGCGAAGCAAGGCCTTACCCACAGTTTGTAGAGCAACTTAGATCAAGGCATCACAGGCATACGAATTGGCATCCAAGGACATAAAGTACAGAGGCAACACCAACAAGCGACAATACGACATCAGAACTCAGGAGGGCACGTTACAGCAGGGCGATCACGTTCTCGTTCGGAATCTTACAACAAAAGGAAAGAACAAGCTAAAGACAGATGGGTAGAACGAACGTACTTAGTGGTCAATAAATCGCAAGACCTCCCAGTATACACTGTTTGCCCAGAGGTTGGAGGACAAGAAAGAGTCAAGCATCGAAATCTCCTACTCTCGTACCATCTGGATGACGCAGCTATATAATACAATCTAATAAGAAGACGGGAAGACAGACACAGAATAAGACTAAGGCGCAAGGCAGACAAAGAGTAATTCAGTATGAAGTGGAAGAGCAGAACAACGAAAAAGAACTGGAGGAGCTCATCTTCCTGCAGAGTACACCTGCTCAACCCACAGAAACACAACCAGTACCCACAGTCAGTAACAACAGCCCTGCTGCCGATGTGATTACAACACATGTCAGCCTCCGGACACCGAGGACAACTCTGACACTGATGTATAGCTGCAACAGAATCCACAGACCCCGAGGACAACTCCAACACTGATGTAGCTGCAACAGAATCCACAGACCCTGATGACAACTCCAACACTGATGTGATCGTGTTACAATCCACAGATACCGAGGGCAACTCCAGTACAGGGACTGCTACACAACACACAGCCAGCGGCACACAGCACCGTCGACATCCTTAGCAACTATGGAGGAACCGAGACGATCCCAACGGTAAACCAAGAAACCGAATCGATATGCGGAAACGGTCTGGTCCATAAAGGCGTCAGTATTGCTGACAATGGACACTTCTTAAGAACTGTATTTCAAGACTGGTTGAGCTTCTAAAAGTCAGTTTGACCTATTGGTACATGTACAGAAACAAATGGTATTTCTTTCAATTTTCTAGTTTAATAACTTCAGGGCGAAGTTCCTCCAAAAGGGGGAGAGGGGAGGGGGGAAGGGAGATGTAGAGAGTAACTGTAGTAGTTTAGTTTTTGTTGTCCTAGCTGTTAGCTCGCTAGTTTAGTTCGTTGGACAGCCTTCAAACACATGGCGTATTATTGTTTTCTAACTGTTGTACATTCGTGATTGTAGTCAGTTTTTTCCGTAGAATTTTGAGAGAAAAAGCACTTATTGTTATAAGACCCATTCGAAAAATGGCGTCCAATTTAATTAACTATTGTTTAGGACTGACTAGCCTGGCTTACACGTTCAAAAGCTTTTGTGTGGACTGACTAGCCTCGTGTTCACGTTACGAGAACAATAGCTTTTTAAATTGGACGCCATTTTTCGAATGGGTCTATACAAGCGGTGTTGTGGTCGTTTGATCGGTTCAACTTGTACTCCCGCGTTTACACTTACAATAGAATCTAATTTGTACTCGAGATGTACACTTAGCTCCTCCCTTAGTGAATAAGTGCCGGCTCGTCACAAGCAGCTAAAATATCAATGTACCGTACG